>OY804561.1:7476698-8676698 GCA_963680865.1 Spergularia marina
AAGGTGAAAAATAAGTATACTAGTATCCCATGAGGGTTTATGATCGGATTTCTGTTAAGGGTCTAAGGAAACGAGTCTTTATTTATGCAGTTGGGGCTTCTTAGAGGCTTTGATCAGGGTAAAAATAATGCCACCAATGATGGGCTATGATCCCAGTTATGCATCTCGAGCAATGATTCACTTTCCTTTAGCTGCAGTATAATTATAACTAGGCTGGTTACAGATCTTAGTTTAAAAAAGCATGCCTGGGGCGTTGGCATTGTGTTGGAAGCTCAAGGCGTTCCGTTTCTTTTCTCTTGTATCTTTACTTCTACCCTTCCCTTAATCCCTAGTGTCATCTTTATGACACATTGCTCGTCTTTAAAGACGAAAAATTGAGTAGGCATGCGGCTTCGCCACACACCTTGGCCTCGTTGCCACAGACCCTCATTGCCTCAGTGCGTCTCGTGGCTTTTAAAGCTAAGTTACAGATTACTAATTAAATCAAGAGTGTAGTTACAGAAGACACTTGACTTGCTGTCCTCGCCCGTTGCTGGGAATTTTTAAATGAACCATTAATTGAGTCCGTGTTTTCATTAACTAATGTGTGTGTTTTTTACTGGTGCTGTAGCCTATACTGAGTATGAGGAATAATCCAAAGTTTACATCTTTTAACCACATTGGATTGTTCACATATTGTATTACAAATTTACAATGAGCCACCAATAAGCAGAGTTTTGAATATTCAGCCATAATTTGCTTTCTTATATTTAATGCGCTCTCTTTTTGCTTCTTTTTGTAAGTAGGAGCATAGGTCAATGTCAAAGTTCATAGGCTATGCTCTTTGTGCTGCTGATGAGGCCCTTAGAGATGCAAATTGGGTTCCAATTGAACAAGATCAGAAAGAAAGAACTGTAAGCATTCCAGAAAACCCCTTTTGTAGTTTTGTCTGTATAGGTTTTGGTTTATGCTCTTTGCTAACAAAGCCAAACAGGGTGTATCGATTGGAGGTGGTATTGGAAGCATGTGTGATATAGTAGATGCTGCGCAACTCATTTGTGAAAAGGTTCGTACCCTACAGCACTATCCTTTTGTGGCTAATACTTTTTTTTTTTTTTTTGTGTGACTTTTAACTGCTTACTGTTCTTTATCTACGATCAGGCTTGAAAAGCAAATATTTGAAAATCCAAAAGTTAATACACTGAGGGTTCATGTGATGTGTGCAGCGTCTTCGGCGGTTGAGTCCATATTTTGTTCCTAGGATATTAATCAACATGGCTTCTGGTCATGTAAGCATCAAGTATGGATTCCAGGTACTTTTAGTTTTAAAAGAAAATAATTTATGTGAACTTGTTATTTTACTGTTCTTTTTTTTTCGTTTTCCTCATCTTTTTGACCTTAGTGGCTCAAGGTATTAGAATTCCTGTATATTTTCAAGGCTAGCGCAGGTTCCCTCACTATTTGTTGCAAATGTACTTCTCTGAGTATGGACCAATCTTTGACATTAGGCTTATGTCAAACAGCTTTGTTTAGCATCCTGTAAATTTTTTGGCAGGATTTCCTACATGTTTGATGCTGCAACCTTAGAGGAAGGATGCAGTTTGTAAACATCAAGCATTTTTTTGATTTTACTTAATTTGCTATTTTTTCACTAGAGAGTTAAGTCCTGGTATTAACTTAACTCTGGTATGTACCAAGTAAACTTATAATGAGGTAAATTTGTCTATGAGACGTAAAGGCTTGTTATGTGCAAATGATATGTGTTTGCATATCGAATCATATAGCTGTAATTCTCTTAGATGCGTTCCTTCCTAATCATTTTTGTTCCAGTACCAATGCATATTTATATCTTTAAGGTTTATATGCATGCATAGCCTTATTTTTGAATCTAGGGACCCAATCATGCTGCAGTGACAGCTTGTGCAACTGGGGCACATTCCATTGGAGATGCTGCTCGAATGATTTTATTTGGAGATGCAGATGTCATGGTGGCTGGTGGAACAGAAGCCAGCGTTGATGCCTTATCCATTGCTGGTTTTTGCAGGTAACTTTAATAAATGAGATGGAAAATGTTGCTAAGAGGTTGGGGGGAAGTAATTGCTACAGCGATGGGCACTCTAATGCAATATTTTATGTCAATTTCTGTAAGACAAGTGAAAAACTTAGCTCTCAGTTGTCCAGAGCTTGTTCTTCAGTTTATAGCCCTTTGCTGTGCTAGGAACCCTTTCATTGGACATCAGCCCAACATTAGTTAGCCACTAAAAACTTCTAACATGATTTGAAGGTACATGATCAAAATAAAGGAATTGTTGTCAGTTACCCCCTCCCCCCCCCCCCCAAAAACTTAAAAAGAAAAACGCGTAGGACCATTGGGAATTTGTTTGCTTCTTGGAAGTACGGTTTAAAACTAGTGTAGAGCTATTTGTCGCACTTGTTTTACTAATGTCGCCCAATTTTTTTTCAAAATTTGTCTATTATACCCTTATTTCCATATATTACACAAACAAATTTGTATCTATCACCCATTCCCTGTATAATTTATATCACAAAATTTGTAACTTGTCTTTGATTCTCATCACCACCACCTCTACCACAACCACCACCGTAGTAGTCTCCAGACTCTCCACAACCACCACCGTGTTTTGTCAATATCAATAACATCTCGATGACATGATATAATTCATCAGCTACTCAAGAAGCTACAACACGTGAGTTAATTGCAAACATGATAAACCGCGCCATCGCTCTGATGTACGCATACTTGAACCCGTAAAATGAAGGATAATTCTCAAACTTGTTGCAGCGTAGGTACATCAAAATAAATCTGATGGAGATGGGGTGAATTTCTGCAATGAATTTGAATATACTATCATGAAATCTTAACTAGCGTTACATAAATTCAATCGAATAACTAGGAAATTAAGAATCAATTGTGTATCCTTTGTTGGGCTTGCTTAATTTCTTAGTAGTAGTTTGGGTTTATATTTCGGCCAACTAAGAAGTTAAAACATTGTGAAGAGCTATTTGATCATCGGCATCAGTAGTAGTTGGGGCTTCGAAGTTTGGGGCTTATCAAGATTGATGGTGAATGGTGGTGAGATTTTATGAGTTAGAGAATGGGAAGGGGCGTTTAGGGAATATAGTGGGCGATATAAGTAAAAGAGCGGGCGACAAATAACACCTCTCTTAAACTATTGTTGTTTGACAACTATCACTTGCATGTTAGTAGACTGACTTGAGCTAATTATTATTGTCTTTTGCTGACTTCAGCAATGGTGAGTAAGGGGGAACCCAATACAAGATCTAGGCCTATCATAATCTGGAATGATTCTTTTTTTATTTTTTTTATTTTTGGTTTTTTGATCTGGGGCTAAAATTAAAGTTGTTTTGGGACCTTCTACTCCTGGTGTTCACTTAAGGTATCTGAAGTTATTAGGGGCACATGAAGTGCTAGTCTCTGCCTCTACAGGAACTCTTAGTTGTTGCAACCTGACTTACGATTTATGATTCTTCTTCTTAACATGCAGGCTTAAAGCATTATCCACGAAATACAATTCCTCCCCTTGTGAAGCCTCTCGGCCTTTTGACTCTGGTCGGGATGGGTTTATGTAAGATGTTGGTCCAAAGTTTTTTTCTTTCTGCCTTTTTTCTTTCTTTGACATGTTGTCTCAGACTCTCAGGAGACATTAACATGCATGGTAAAAGAAGCAGTATTCTGTTCCTTTTTAATGCTGGATTCGTTATTGGACTGATTAGAAATCTTCTGCAGAATTGGTGAAGGTTCTGGAGTTATGGTATTGGAGGTGAGTTGGTCATAAATCCAATTATTTGTGCAGTACGGTATTTATTGTTTGTAGGTCCGTCTTACATAAACTTGTTATCTTTTGTGCTATTATTTTGACTTGTATATTTCAAATATCCATACAAATTGGCCAAATATTAATTTGTGCTAACTCTGAATAAAACAGAGTCCGTTTAGTAGCTTATGCTATCTAAAAAACAAGATAGACTGATTCACTTTCTCAAGCCTGGCTCTTCAGTTTTGGGAAGATTCAGTAGTATTCAGCATAAACATGGGTGTTTGTGAGTTGAGTGATATGACATAGAAGGAGGAACTAAGGCATGTTTTGCAATGAGGTATCAAATTTGAAAAGATTTACTGAATACCAGCTGAAACTGATGCAAACAAAAGACCCTAAACAAATGAATAGAGAACAACTCCCTTGAACTTTCTGCGGCGTTTTGCTGCCGAGCCAGGATCTACCCTCTGATATTCCTTTGGGTTTTAAGTGGGGAAGGACTTAGAGCTGGCCTTATTTCCCTAGCTTAAGTGATTGCTAGTGAGTCTCTGAAGCCTAGGAAACAATGATGAGACTTGATTTGAACCCTAGGCTAAGGCTAAAGTGCTAAACTGGACAAGAAGATACATCTAAAATTTGAGCATAGTCCGGGTCTGCTGCGTAACTTCTGACGCTTAAGGAGTTCAGGTAAGCTTTAGCGTTGGCTGTTGAACTAGGGTGGGAGAGACTCGTCCTCAGGGTCAGTTAGGTAGTAGATCAAAAGTATAGTACCCTGGGTTATAGCTTCTGCTGTAATGTGCATCAGATATGAGTTTTTCGCAGTGCATATCTTGTTTGTGTATGTCCCTAGGCATTCTTACATTCACATGGGTGCTAGTTAACCCTTACAGCTTCTACAGACATCTTAGTGATGATAAATCTTACCTGTGCTACACATTGCTCAATTTTGTAAACACCTGATGGGTGATGCAGGGACTCCTAATAAAATACAAATCTAGCTCAAAGCTGTTCTCCGTAATTGTACCACATAGGATTAATTTTGCCTAGGATCTTGGCTATCAAACGGCTTGTGTTATAATCTCGATTGCTTTCTTCAAGTTCTGAAGCATTTCTCTGACCTTATAGTGTTTAAGTGTATATGTGTGATAGTCACCACTCACGTCCTTATCATTCAAAGTTTGATAGTCTTTTGCATTTCTTCTAATAAATATCCCAATTGTTGTGGGGCTGTCCTTTGACTTATCATTCATTAATCTGATTTTGGTTTCCATCAGTTCTATGTACTGCTGCATTACGAACGGTTTTTTATTTACTTTTTATTTACTTTTTTTTGTGTGATAAAGGAACTTGAACATGCAAAGAAACGGGGTGCCAAAATTTACGCTGAGCTTTCTGGCTATGGAATGTCAGGTGATTTCTCTATCTGGAACAAATAATTGGGAATATCTTTTTGTTATTCTTTTTATAGTGAGGAGACCCTTGACATTTTGTTAGCTCATAGGTGATGCATTTCATATAACGCAACCTCATCATGATGGAAGAGGTGCCATCCTGGCTATGAAGAGCGCTATAAAACAGGTAACATAGTGGTCTTAAAAGGCTTCATGCATTCTTTTTTGTCATCAGCCGGGCTTCTTTAGGTTAGACTCCTGTAAAGCGGCATAGCTTAAGAGGGACAGGATCACTTGATATCTGAGGTTTATTATGATAAGGGAACGACTATCATTATGTTCATTGTGCGTAACCCTTGTAATTTGTAGACACTCTAAATAACATCTCAGACAAAAAATGTAGTTTTGCATTCCTCTAGTAGGAATCTAGTAACTTTCCAAAGTTTTGGTATATTGAAATTCCTATAAAGGCGAGTTTGGGGTAAGTGCCAGGCAGGACTTTAATTGACGCCTTTTCTCGTGTTCCAAACTCATGTTGTCTATTGCATAAAATATGTCATTTGTTCCAAGTGAAGAAAGCAATTTTGGAAGCGCTCGTGTTCCAAACTCATGTTGTCTATTGCATAAAAAATGTCGTTTGTTCCAAGTGAAGAAAGCAATTTTGGAAGCGCAAAATGGGTTATGATTTCCGCAAAAGTCTTATGGTTGTCTTAAACTTGTGGCACAAAACGCATTTTATGGTATCTCTTATTGTTTTTTTTTTTGAAAGCCGGTATCTCTTATTGTTGAGTCCAAAATCAGTTATTTACGGCCACATATTCAGGAAAGAAAATGTTTGTACATACAAATTCTAACTTTGATGCAAATCGGAAAGAAGTATACATAGTGGTGAATGAATGTTTCTTGATTGCACTTACAGTCGGGTCTTCATCACAACGAAGTGGATTATATAAATGCTCATGCTACTTCAACTCCTTTAGGTAAGTTGTTCAAACCATTCTTTGATAACTTAGTTACCTTCAATGCCAGTTATATGTCTCTTAGTCATGAACAAGATATCTACTCTTGATTGTTGCTTACATATTCTTATTTAAAACGAAAAGAAAGACCCTGTCACTAGATTTTGTAGCAGTTGCTTTGCCAAGCTGCTGAATTATGCACTCATATACTTACTGTCCTAAATGTTTGTGGACTTAGAAATCCATGACCCACTGAAGCACTGTGATTAACTTGTGTTAAAGTGGGCAAATAATTTGCAGAGGGAGTATTTGTGTGTACCTGACTTTCTTTTTCCCTTAGGTGACTCCGTAGAGGCCACTGCTATAAAATCCTTATTTGGGGAGCATGCGACATCCGGTGCCTTGGCATTATCTTCAACGAAGGTATCTTAATATGGCAATTAATATGTGAAAGTATTTGTTTTCTCCTTGTCACTATTGTTTGCTTCCGTAATCTGGCCGTCACTGATGACTGGAGTGTTGGTGGCGGACTAGCAGTTGATATTTGTCCATGCAATAATTAGTTTATATGGCAGCTACACATAATGATTGTGGAGTGGCTCTATCGAATGAAACAACAATAGAAGGATATCAAACTACTATTGTAGTAATCTGTAGACTAGTAGAAGCAGCATTCTGTGAGAATTATGCTGCTGGTAGGATTTAGGCAGGAATAATGTTTGTGGTCTTGCACATGTCAAGCTGGATGGTGTTTCCCAGATCGCCACAATAGGAAGCATATACTTATACGATAAGGAAGAAAATAATGTATCTCATTCGGCATAATTCTGAAAGAGTGAGGTTCGGTACTTTTGCTCGCAAATTGACTGCTGGTGCGCAATGTTTTTGGCTAGTCAATAAGTACTGTATGAAATTTATTGAGCTTAATGTTACCCTTTCCAATAATGGAGCGACTTTCCTTCACAATTAAGTACCTGGTTTTTTATGAAAACCTATGTGCTTAGAGGGAGAAGCTCCAATGCCTTGTATTTCACACATAAATGGCTCTCATTCTCATTTGATGTTTCTGTAGTCCTACATTTTTGGTCTTTGGTTGGGGTTTGGCCGTTGCTATTTAGTTTTAAATATTAACCGACCCCGAAACCATCTTGGGACAAGGCTGTGTTGTTACATGTTATGTGAATTGTGGTGCAAAATTTCAGGGGGCGATTGGACATCTCTTAGGAGCAGCTGGAGCAGTTGAAGCTATCTTCAGCGTCTTAGCAGTACACCATGTGAGTTCTTCGTCTATGATTGGGCTTTTGTGAAATTGTGTGTACTGTGATGATTTATCTTCTCAAAAGCTCCCTCAAACATGCACATACTAGCTCACTCGCATGACATTCATGATCATTACCCAATGCCTCCAAAGATGCTATCGCACCAAGTAGGGTTTTGGGGTCAGCCTTTTCTCTTAGACTCAGTCAATGCAAGACAACCTAGATTATGTTACCTTTTGGCCATAGTGTGAAATGCACTAAATAGTCATCCCACTCTCTGTCATTTTCGCTGTCACTCATTCTGTAATGTTTTACTCTTTGATGCATGGCTTTGTACATTCATTAGAACACCATTTAAACTGAGCTCCGGTAGAGGCTTAAATTCTGTGTCTTATTTGGTTGCTTTTGTTGTTGCAGGGAGTTGCGCCATTGACTCTCAATCTTTCTAAGCCGGATCCTGTGTTTGAAGAAGCATTCATACCGTTGACTGCATCGAAACATATGTCTATCAGAGCAGCCTTGTCAAATTCTTTTGGCTTTGGGGGAACGAATACTTCTTTGTTATTTACGGAAGCTCCATGAAACAATCCAATCCCCACCTTTTTTTAAGGTCTAGTTATAAATATTTCCTTCCAAAAAAACGACAAGGAAAAGAATAATTGGCATTCCTCTCTATTTATAAAAGTTCTTAGATATCCTTTGCAGTTTGCACATCTAGATTGAATCGTGCACTATGCCGAATGTGTTTGGGCCATGCACCTTCAAAGAGAAGCAGAGTTACGATTTTTTTTTTTTTTTTTTTTTGGGAACTTTGCGTCGTTGAGTGGGGATGTTCATTGGAAAATTACTACAATGCAATACTGCACCAACGCATATTCATCGCACTGTCACATTGCTTATGACTGGAAGACCGAGAGCTAATCCAAGTATCTTTACCATTAGCTCTGTTGAGTCCTCTGTTGCAAAGGTAACTTCTATTGAATTCTACAATAATAGCAGTAATAGTTACAGAGGGATTGACTACGCTAGCCCAAAAGAACCACCATTTTCAACTGTCAAGTTTATGTATACATGGACTTGAAGCCTTCTGTAAGGGGCACCACTTTTGCTGGTACCCTAGCCTGCAGTTTTGATACTGCTTGACGAATGTCCTGGGATTAAGGCAGGAAGATTTGTCATGATATATCCAACAGATACATGAGCAACATACACACGGGCAAGAAGAGAGAATTTACCTCGAGATGATAGCGTGAAGAAAAATGCGTCAACATAACGGTTTTGTTTCGTATCCATTTGGCATGTTCCAAGAGCTGCAATTAAAGAAAACTTCAGTCATTCAATTCTGCTGAGGTGAACGCCATTGTATAAATACTGTAGCATTTCAGTTAAATCTGCAGCAGAGTTCGCTACAGCTTCTGCTCATTAGCTAATAAGAGAGCATAACCACACATTTTTTTCCTGAAATTATCATTCTGGTGTCTAAATCACTAGTAAATTGGTAATTGCAGCCCATGCCACGATAACTGAAATGTTTAAAGGAGTTAGTGCGCCAAACTTGTCTACTCTATTTTCTCAGTTCGTATGTGCATCCCCCGATGCCCACGAACCAATGCAGAAGGCTTTAGAAAACTCACTCAAACATACAAGAGTATTAAATCTCATCAGATCAAGCATAAGATCGATGAAGACAAAACCATAACATCTACTACAACGCATGCGCTTGATGTTAGTTGTAATCCATGAAACATTCGTTCTCCTGGAATAATAAAATGTTATGGACCTGATTGTAGCAGTCACAAACCAGAGAATATTCAAAAGTTATGCCGCTACATTTTATCCCTCACATTATTGAGAGTCTGGTGCCATATTCAACTGCATATTAAAATTCTACATCTTCATCAAGGACAATAAAACCCCCTTGTTTTTACGTCAAAAATGATACTCTTGGCAGAAGTAGCAATTTGACCCCAAGAGTGTTTGATCGGTTTTACATGCATGTTTCCAATAGATGATAGCATTTCAGATAGAAGTACTAAATACCTCAAACAAATGTGTGTGACCGCGCTCACGTGCTTGCTCAACACTGAATCCATCATCCAGAAAAGTTGCCTGTTAATTGCCATCCAGAAAGAAAAGAAAAGATGACTCAAAGGTACACAGATGAAAAATAACCCCTTCAAAGACCCCAATTGAACTATGAATATTTATGACAACAAATATATATCGCTAGGAAGATCAATATCACCAGTCAATGCGTCAAAATTGGCAAAGTTTTAAGCCTCCATTTGGTATGACAATTTTTACGATCAAATATACCACTGAATAACTACAAGGGCAACCCCACGAATTTGAATTACCTCAGTAATTAGAAGCTTTGCCCTAAGTGCATCAGCATTTTGTGGATCCAGCAGAAAATCTGAAGTTGTGTCTCCTGTGAACGCTACCTCCGGAGACAATATCATGTCTGTAATCTAAAGAAAGTTCAGAGTCAAAAAGCTATAAAAAGCAGGGGAGAAGCCGAGAAGGAACATCACGCCAGAAACTAACCTCGACACCAGATTTCTTCAGTTTCTCGATTTGTTTCCCTTTTAGATGAATGTACTGCTTCTTTAACTTTTTCCTAATTGAATAGATGACATATCCCTGAAACCAAAACGAGGAGCTACAGGATTACAAATTCTAGAGTTGTAGTAGACAATCCAAAGTGAGAAAAAAATTCGTTTATAGTACTCTAGACAATGCCAGGTACAGTCAAAACAAAATGTTATTACAGCACAAGCGTCATTTTGGACATCTATGTTCTGCAGACTATGCAGGATTAGAGGAGAATGGATGTTCTGACAAACTCCTATGTTACTCATCCTCTTGTAAAAAATCTGCATAGATATGTTTTTAGTCTCAGATTTGAAAACATTAAAAGATTTCTCTTTCTTTTGACTCAATATGAAATGTCAAGTAATCAAGATGGGTTTTTGAGGACACATGAAACACACACATAGTTTAGTGACATGCAATTATTGCTCCTTTTTGCTTAGCAATACAAAATAAGAAGTTTATATTCTAGGATGCACATGTATTAACCTATCCAAGCTAGAGAAACATTGTAGTGGTAAATGCAAACAAAAGAATACCTGGCTGGGTATAACATGATGAGTTTTGAATGGTCGAACAACAAGGTGTTCCCGTAATTCATATGTTTCACCTTCAGCAGAACAACATAAATAAATCAAAATGGAAGGTCGTTCCTTTCAATAAACAAGAATGCTAGAGACAAATAAAACAAGTATACATATACATACCAACATCAAGTGCCACCAAATCAAAATCAAGGTCCACCTGACCCATAGACCTATGAATGTCAAATAACTTCTCTACATCCTCTTTGAGGCAGGGTGGAACAAAGATGGTTGGTGGTTTCAAGCTGTACAGAGCACGAGTTGCGACATACATCGGTAATCCTCCCTAGAGAAGCAAACACGACTGAGTAGGCAGAAAGGAGTAGGAACAAGTTTCAACTATTTAAAGCAAATGGAGCAGAGATGAACCTACAAATTATTGATCCCGAATAGCTAGGAAACCCAGCCCTCATTGACTATATATCGTGTTTTTATTTATTTATTTTTTTTTAAAAGCAATGGCATGCCTCATCTCAAGGGTCACAGAAGTAAAGCTCAACCTTTGTTACACATTTTCAAACATAAACCACAATGCCATGCCTCATCACAAAGATTGATGACTAAATCACAGGGCCCTTGCTCCACAGAATTTTGTCAACTCAAAACAGCCATTGAACCACTGATCGTCTTCATTGGTTCAAAGAGGACAACAGTGGCAGGCTGGTGCTGAAACCTCAAGGCCTCACCTAAGGACTTTCACCTTAAACCATCTATGCTCAGCTGACATAGTAAGCAGTGAATATGACACCACTATACTACCATCTGATTTCAGGCAAATCATTGACACACATACAACAACAACAAAGTTACCTTGCCTCAAACCACTCTCGCCAGTCGCAAGGTAAAGGCAGGGAGGGCCGCAGCCTTACCCTTACAGTGAAACATAGAAGGCTATTTCCAGACAAATCACGATAGACTCCCGCTTCACAATACAAGAAGCGCATACACTTGAGTGAGCCATTTTGCTTTATTCAGTTATATAACTATATTCCAGAACCAAAGAATAGTAAGTCTTTGGCTCCACTACAGATGAAAACAACAGACAGCAGATATAGCAGAATACAAATGGTAAATCAAGACAACTCACATTCCATAGCCCCAGATAATCTGCTTGAATGAATGTCCTAGAGATTTACCAAACTTCACTTATTTAAGAAAAGAGACTACCCATCCATCAACAACACGACGGAATTCTATATAAGAAATGAATTCTCGTTAGTTCAGGATTACAACAGTTTGATGTGGCATACTCCGCACACATCCATACGCGATTATGCAAAGTCCCATGCATAACATGAACTCTACACTCAACTGAAGAGGTATACTCTTTGATTACTCAAACACCCTCCTTTCAAACCAAAATGATTGAACCTTAAATGGCATGCTCTCAAATTCGAAACATCTTATACCAATTCTACTTAATAAAGTTCTACAATAATACTCCAACACCCCCTTGAAACCAAAATGATTAAACTTTTACTTGGACATGCTTTCGAATTCAAAACATCTCCAACCAATTCTACTCCTTCAAGTTCCAGAAAATCTAAACACCCCCCCTTCACACCAATATATTTGAGCTTTGCTTGGACATGCTCTCAAATCCTAACAATCATAAAACCAATCCTACTTTTTCAAAATTCCACATTGGCATTCCACATTCCACATTGCTAGGATTAAGGTTGACCTAGTGGTTAGCAAGTCAACCTACCTATGTCCCGGGTTCAAATCCTCATCTTCCCACCCAGCAGCTCCTATGTACCCAAAAAAAAAAAAAATGCTCCCGCTTATGGCGAGACAGGGAGTCATTCGGATGCCTTACCCCTATATCGAAAACATAGAGAAGTTGTGCCCTTTGATAAAAAAAGGCAATCACATAATCTCACAAGTAACAATCTACTTAAACATAGTGCCACATCATGACATGGGGTTATTATTGCCACGTGTTAAAAAGAACCATCCCAACCAAAAGTCCAAGCCAACGGTACACCTACTAAGTAAATCGCTATTAGAAAATAAAAAAATAAAACAAACCCAATAATAAATAAAGAGAAGAAATGGGGTTTACAATGTGATCAAGGTGACCATGAGTGATGAAAACAAAGTTTTGGTGAACAGCGCGTAAAGGGCACCTCCCAATATCAAAGACAGACTTAAACTCAGGAAGAATAACACAAGTCTCATGTCCACCCACTGACACACCCTCCACTGTGAACCCTTCTATGTCGAACCCTTTCCTGTGCACTTCTGCCCTCGCTTTCCTGTACTCCTCTTCCTCCATTGCCCTCCCTATTGCCGAGAATACCCCTGTCGGCCCTGACCCTTTTACTGCCTCCACCCTGCCCGGACCCGGACCCAAGCCCAATCCCAATTTGGTTGGAAAATTGAGCGGCGGTGGTTTGTGCGGTGGTGGGTCGTTGAAGTGGTGGAGATATGGTGGGTTTGAAATCGTCAGTGATATTTGCATTTTTACTCTCTTAGTTAGATAATGAGTAGTGTGGGGGGTTTATGAGGGGTTTTGCTCTTTACTGTCTGAAATAATATGGGAGTTTTTTCTGGTTTTGGGTGAGGTTTTGGAAGAGAGAAAATTTAGAGGCACAAAGAAGAAGACATTTGGATATCCATATGGTCAAAATAGAAGATGGTTAGTTACTTAGGCCCCGTGCGATTGGATTGCATTTTTCTGATTTGATTTGAATTGAACTAATCTGATTTGAATAAATTTGATTTGATTTGATCTGAACTGAATTAATTGATATATTAACTGCAATTATACGAATTAATAACTGGAAATAGACTAGATTCATTAATTGTTATTTGGATAATTTTGATTTGATTTGAATAAAACTGATCTGATTTGATTTGAATAAATCTGATCTCATTTCACAACACTGTTGAATAACTTGAATCGGAAAGGGCCTTACTCTACTTAGGTGTAATAATAAAGAGGATCGGGAATCGGGTATAAGGATCGTGTTTGTATTGGCTTGGGTTTAAGAACGTGTCTAATAGATATCAAAAACTATTTACGTGTTAATTTTTATTTACAATTTGCTGATCACCGTCGTTGATTCAACCGGACGTTTAATATTCGAGCTATAAAAAAACAATAGTATATGATCGTATCTGATGTCTAGATCAAATTATGTCTAGATTTTTCCAGCTAGCGATCCTGATCCTCCTCCATCTTCACCTATGCTTTTTATTAGATGCTCAATTTTGGCTCTGAATCGTGTATTTGAGACACTCAGACGCTCGAACTAATTTCAAAATAGTCTTCTGAGCACATGTTGTGTACCTCTTTGCTGATCACATACCCGTCGACCTCTCAATTGATTCCTCACAATCGTGTACTTGTACTGGTTGTTCCTTTGTTGTGTCTTCAAAAGATTAAAATCATAAATTACAGTCTGATGGATGGCCGGTGATTGAATGTTGTACCTTTTGTTGTGGCGTGATTGATTTCTAGCACCTTGTGGTGGATTTTACACTCTGATGAATGGTGGTCTTGTTATGTATCATAAAGGAAACAACTTTATAGTCTTGCTATCCTTTGGAAAAATGAGAAAAGAAATCAGGGACATAATGCTCACATCGGTGAGGACAACAATGAAAATTTAGATTACAATGTTTCCCAGGTTACCTGCTAAAGCTGCTGCTAAATTCTCTTATTCATTCTACATATGTATCGATGGTGGTCTTGTTACATAATTTGTATATCGAAACAACTACTCCTCCTCCACCTACCAATCAGAAAAGATATGCAATTCGAAAAGTTCAGAATAGAAACCCAATTAGTGAATTGAGAGACGCAGTTCTTCTGAACCTGATCGTTCCCTTTCCAGAATTAGTCGAAGAATTATCCCACAATTTCAGCCCAATAAGTTACAAACATAATCAGAGATCGTGCCTGAAAAGAATAATTTACTAATTTGCGTTTGAGTGTCCTACTGTTTCCATTTGTTGGTTTCTTTAAGAATGATACTGGTCAATGTACTTTGAGATGCTTCTTAACTTTGACTGTTACAAACGAAAAAGAAATTCACACACATTAAACCAGTGAAAAGTAAATTGGATGAAAACAGAGGTGCGAAATTAATACAACTAATCTCGTATCATAACCCCTGGCATGGTGTTAAGGATGGTTTGGGTAAGGAGATGGTTCTACCCCTTGGTTTTGTTTATATTTGGTGGTTCTCCACCAAAAAATTTTAATAAGATGGTTTCCCAAAAAATGGTGAAAGTTGGAGGTGGTTTCCCACAAATTTTCCTAAACATAAAAAAAAAAACCGAATTCAAAACAGAACAAAAAAACGGGTTAATGAAGGTTTATTAATCTAAATAAAAAATAT
This sequence comes from Spergularia marina, assembly GCA_963680865.1. Classification (NCBI taxonomy): domain Eukaryota; kingdom Viridiplantae; phylum Streptophyta; class Magnoliopsida; order Caryophyllales; family Caryophyllaceae; genus Spergularia; species Spergularia marina. The sequence continues at coordinate 7,491,612 of OY804561.1, forward strand.
AGTCATGACCTGAGGGGAAGCTTTCCTCCCAAGCTACTGTACGGAAAAGAAGCTTGTGCCATGGAAGGAAAAGGAAAACGAGGACGGCCACCTAAGAAAATACTACAGAAAGATGCAGAGCAACGAGACAAAGAAGATGAGAGTAGTGTTGAGGATAACCATGGAGAATCGCCAGAGAAAACAAAGACCCAGCTACAGTCTTTGACGAAAACTCCGGTAACTGCCTCAACTCCTATTCATAATGCAAACTTATCAATTAGTAACAAGAATGGTAGCAATAATCTGGACTTAGAGAGGGATTTTCCAATTTTGAACTCAAACCAAAAAATTTGGGGTGAGAAATTGGGGAATCACGAAGGAAAGGATTCAGGAAATATAAAAAATGGAGGAAAAGTCAAAACCAATACTCCCTCCTACTCAAAGTTGTTTTCCTGTATCCCTCTTTGGGACGATTCACTATAATTTTCCTCTTTCGAAACTTACCCGATATGGCAAATGTTTTTGACGTTTTTACCCTTACTAATTTTTCTGATTTTTCCCTAATCTTCTATTAGCCCACTTACAACTCCCTCTAAAATCTAATTCCTCCCACCCAAATCCAACCCAATAACAAAACCCAACCCAATTCAAACCCCATTTCTACCCCAAACCCAAACCCAATCCCTCATTTTTTTTTTCTTCTGAAGATCCAAAACCCTACTCCCTCTCTTGATCTTCATCACCCTCTCACTCTTCCTCTTCATTTTTCCGATGAACTCAAAACTCTACTCCCTCCCTCTCTCTTCGTCTCCCTCTCACTCTTCCTCTTCATTCTGATGAACTCAAGCCCTACTCCCTCTATCTCTCTTCGTCCCCCTCTCACTGTTCCTCTTCATTTCTGATGAAATCAAAACCATAATCACTCACAAGATATTCAATTCTCTGTTTCGACCTTTCGATCTTTAGATCTCATCCTCTCTTCTCTTATTTCTCTGTTTTTGTCGTGATTTTCGAATTGATTTTCTTCAAATATTTGGGGACATTTTCGAATTGATTTTCTGGGTTATTTGGGGACATTTTCGAATGGATTTTCTGGGTAAATTTTTGGATGATATACTGGGTTAATTGAGAAAAAAGTAGACGAGTTTTTGCTTTGGGGACATTTTCGAATGGTTTTTCTCTCTTTTTTAACTTTCATGGAGGAAATTTGAAGGTGTGTGACTTTGTGTTACTTTGGTTTGATAATTAGAGTAAGGAGTAGATGAAGGGGATAGTTGGATAGATGATGGGGATGGACTGATGGCAGAAATTAGGGGGTGGAATTCATTAAGATTTTAATTAATTACTCCTTAACCCCCACTTTCCTACTTGCAATTCCACTACCACATTTTATTACTACTAAATATTGGTTTATATGCCCAACCCAAAGAGGAAAATCTCTTTGGGTAGGAGGGAGTATAGCACAATAGAAACCATGGAACAAAGTGATAGGAAAACCACAAATGGGTCTGAGTCTACACTACCATGAGGAAAGTAATCACTTTGAGGAGGTTACTATTGAGGAAGAGGATGTTGCTGATGAGCTGAAGATGTGGAAATTTGCTTTGGTAGGACATGTAATTGGAGAAAAGGTGGATATTAAACAGTTACAGCAAGTAGTGGATAAACAATGGGAGGAGAAATGCTCAGTGCAATATTATAGAAAGGGTTGGTTTGTGTTTAGATTTGGCTTGCAGGAAGGGATGGATGAAGTGCTAAAGGGTGGTCCGTGGATGATAGCAGGCAAAACTCTGATACTAAAGCAATGGACGCCAACGATTGCTCTTGAATTGGACAGGCTTACAGTAATTCCAGTTTGGGTACTTTTCCCAGAATTGGATCCATAACTGTGGTCTGTAGCAGCTTTGAGCAAAATAGCCAGCAAAGTTGGGAAACCACTTTTTGTAGATCAGATAACTACCTATAAAAAGAGGCTGTCATTTGCTAGAGTAATGATTGAAGTGGACATCTCTGAAGATCTCCCAACTTCCTTTACTATAAACACACCTTATGGAGGAAGAGTTGAGCAGAAGGTAGAATACGAGTGGGTGCCATACTACTGTAATGGTTGCAAGAAAATGGGACATGTCATAGAAACATGCAAGCACACCAAGGCAAAACCAAAACCAGTAAAGCAAATCTATAGAAGTGTCATAAAGCCAGTCCTGAGCAAGGAACAAGATCAGGAAATTGAGAAAGAGAAATCAAACACTGAGGAGGTAAAAATCCTAGAATGGAGACAGAATAATAGACTCAAACACCAAATAATAGAGACAGAATTTGAGAAGGAAACAGACTCACCATCACCTCCTGCAGATATGGTTGATGAAATGGGGTTCAAAACTGTGATCAGGAAAAGCAAAAAGCAGAGAAATATTGAAAACCCGGCAGGGCTGATAACAAACAGGTTTGCTAAGCTCATCACTGAGGGGATTACAAAAGCAGGGTATGGAGGAAATACCATAATGGGGGAAGTTATGGATGATCTAGGGGAAGGGGAACCACCTGATATCCCCCCCTCCCTATGAGAATCCTAACATGGAATGTTAGAGGGCTTAATCAAGCCCTCAAGCAGCAGGAGGTGAGGGACCTCCTGTGGAAGAATAAGATAGAGGTAGCTGGCATCATTGAAACAAAAGTTAAGGAAGAAAATGCCAATAAGATAATTAAGGGTAAGTTTGGGAGCTATTCACATGTCAATAACTATAGTAAGCATCCTAATGGTAGGATTTGGGTCTTTTGGAATCCTCAAATCATTAAGTTTGAGGTTGTAGTTATTGAGGAGCAGATGATTCAAGGGATAGTTACTAATCTATACACCTTCTAAAAATAGGGAAGGCTTGTTAACTGTTCATTGGAACAGTGGCCGCTTGATTCGCCCACAGCCGTTCGATCTGGGCTACCCTTTATCGCAGCCGTTCATCCCAGAGCCAGGGACAAACGGCATCTGACGGCTGTTATCGCGCCTCATTTGTAGCTGAAATTTGGCCCGTTGATAGGCTCTTGTACGGACAACTTCTCACCCATAGCTTCCCTCCCTTCTCACAGCCACCCATTTTCCTTGTTCTCTCCGCCTCGACCTACCCAGTTCTCCTTCCATCTCTTGCTGCTTTCTCTCTCTTTCAGAACTCACCTCCCTCTCGCCTGAAAATCCCACTATTCTCTCTCCTCTCCGCTCGATCTACACATCAACGAGAAGAATCCGCAACCTTCAATTGCACTCTTTTGATTTCTGGTAAGTGAAATACTTATTGCATTCGTTTGATTTTGGGTTGCTTGTCTTTTCTTTTCTAATTAATTTTACCTAATTTCTCATTGCTTTGATGTTTTCATTTTGGGTTTAATTTGTGATTTATTCGTTTAAATGTTTTCATTTTTGGTTTAGTTTCTTCCATTCTCTGTCGTCCTCTCCATCCCCGATTAATTTCTTTCGATTTATTTTGTATTTGTTGTTGATGATTCATAAACTGTTTGATTTTTATTTTTGTCATGATTGTTGGTTGGATTAGTTTTGATTTTGATTGTGGTTTGTTCGTTTTTCAGATCTTCATTGTTGGTATTACTGTTGTTCAATCAAATCTCTCACTCCCAGTGTTTTCAAGTAATCACCTCTTTCTCCAACCCATTTATTCTATTCAATTTAGAGGGTTTAAACTTTTCAAAATTCAGTATATGGGTTTATATTAAGGTTTTATTTTTATGTTATGTTCATCATTTAGTCGATTTTTAGTCAAGATTTTGTTCGTCTTGAGTGTATACTGAAATGATGAACATAAAAATCAAAAATCACCCCTTTATGGGCTTTGCTTATTTTGGTTCGTTTTTTATGCTTACAGGGTGGACCTATGCTCATTGATGGAGATGAAAGCTCGTGATCCTCTCTCCTCCATGCATTTCTGGTCCTCCGGGTAAGTTCGATCCGTGCTTCATGTTACTCAGGTTACTCAGAGTTTTCAATTTTAGTGATGAGTTAATTCATTTCTTCTTTTTAATTTTTCAAATTTTGATGATTTGAGCTGTTGATTTAGGGGTTTTTGGGTTCAATCTAATGATTTGAATTGGTTATTTAGTTTTTTTTTTTTGTTTTTTTTTTCTCCAGGGATTTTTTTATCTTTGATTTGTGTTCATTTCTGATTTCTGATTTCTGATTTCTGAATCGTGGTTTTGTTGATTTGGTTAAACATAATCTCAATTTTGTTTATTTTTGATTTTTTCTGCCCATTTTGATTTTGTGTTTTAAATTTCAACTTTAGTTTCAGGGTTTTTTTTATACCTTGAAACGTACAAATACTCCAAGAAAGGATTTCAATTGTTTGGCATATCGATGAGCTCCGCAAGAAGTTCAATGCCCACATTAAAGAGGTATGTAGCTTATCTTATACTGTATTTTGATTTCAGCTTTATATTGGGCATGAAAATTCTTCGTTATAGGATATTTGGGGGTTTGTTACATTAGTTAGAATTTCATCTGGTGTGTTACATTAGTTTAGGATGTCATATGGTGTGTTACATTAGTTTTTGGGGGATTTCGTGCATTGAGTCAAGGGGAGCCCGTGTTTTGGGATGTGATTCGTTCATCTAGGATCCTATCTGCTCTGTTTTAACAAGCCTTTTGTGTAATTTCATATCTGATCGATCCTCTTTTGTTGTTTTTGTTGCCCCGGCCCCTAAATCAATTTTGGCTTCGAAAGTATACTTTCTATTCCTCCCTTTTAATCAGTTAGTTCATTTGTTGTTTTGATTGTAACATAAAAAAGGGAATATATGAGAAGGAACTATGATTGTTGGTTTGTATTTGGCATTAGGTCCCTGAGCTCAAACTTGCTCATATGTCCCTGTATCATTAGATGATTTAGCTCACTGTGGTATCCAGCCTTGCTTTGCATTTGCTGTAAGAGTGGGCATATCAGAACCCATGTGAATGCTAAGAAAACTGGCATCAGGGTGTGTTAAAGCTTGTATCTAAATCTCTGGGAGCCTACCTCGGGCCTCCCATGGTGAAATTGGTCTTTCTTTTGTTGTGGAGGTCCGTACGATCGAGCACTATTAAGATTAAGATACTAAGATCGATTACTTTGGGATGTAAGTAGCATAAAATCGATGTAAGCGCATACATTTAGATTATACAAATTATTTTGTACCAAGGCTGCAACTTGATTAATCCTGATTTCTCACGTAATCTGAAACCCAAAAGTGTAGAATATATTACATCAACCAGATTGTGATGAGTGCAACTTTTATTATGAATATACACATTGCTACACTAAAGCAAATATAATCTCGTAAGGTTGGGGACTTGGGGTACATTTTCTATTTGAAAAAAATGTATCTTTATACCAGCATTGATGATCGGGTACTATACACCATGGATGTTCCTTCACTTAATATTGTGGTGTTTTGCTGTTCAGTCTCGGTTTAATTTCGGTCTAGATTTCACTTGGGTCTGTTTCTCTAATTTTATTAGTTTAATTAGCTTATTATTGCTTTTTTTGTTGTTTAATTTCAGTTAAATTTGGATATAAAATACATTTAGATTATAACGAGCTCAGGTGATTTCATGTTCCAGTGTATCAGGTGATAAATGTGTTGGATTTTATTCCTCGTTGGCAATTGATGGATGTGGAGAGCCGATCCTCTGGTCATCTGTCTTAATCTTGGGTACTCTATATATGCTTTTTTTTTTTTTTGCAGTGTTGAGTTAAATTTACAAGTCATGGGAGCAGCCTCTTGTCAAATAAATTGACAGGGGAAGGTTTGCCCGCATTACACCCTTGTGGTGGGACCCTTCCGCGAAGCCTCGCTTAGCGGGGATGCCAATGTGCACCGGGCTGCCCTTTTTGTTGAGTTAAATTTGTCTTCCCGGGCCTTTTGTTGCCTTTGTCTCAAATTATAGATATTCTGATCCTGTTTCAAATTTAGTGTTTTTGGCCTTTTTGCTGAAGGTAATTACTGTGTATTCAGAGTAACGTTTTAGAATTTAGATACATTTTCTTACGTGTTGTCCTTTGATGCAATACCTTAATTCAATGCTCACTGTCGAACATGGTCTTCTATGCCTCGGATTATTGGTGTCCTCGATGCATATTTTGTTAACACTACTTAAACTCATCTCTGAAAACTGCCATTCTCTTTGCTGTTCTCTATTTTTAGTCATGAGACTTAGGATATGAGCTTTAGAGATTGTGATGTCACTCACTCGGAAGTGGGTTTTGTTAAATCATGTGCATACCCGCCTTGGCTGATCAGAGCGCTTGAGCATTCACTTTGCTCCAATAACATATCGAATTACAGGACCCAAAAAGAGCCCACCATGCATCCGGGAACTCGCCTATTATGCTTAATATGGAATTCTAAAGCTCTTTCAAAGGATTGCGTTATATATGCTATGATTTGAGATTTCTCTCCATCATATGTGCTTGATATGGAATGCTTTCGTTTTCTCCCACTTTTTCATTTATATTTCTGGGTAATTTGTTCCTGATGTTTTTATCATATAGTTCATGAATTTTCCTTATTAATTTTACCCAATTTTCATGGTTTGGTGTTCTCATTTCTTGCTTAATTTTTGAGATTTGCTAGAACTAGCAAAATAATTAATCTGATTTTTTTTTTTTTTTTTTCTAATTTTGTTTAAATATTTTCTTTCCATGAGGAAATTGTGGTGGACGTTAAGAATGACGATGAATGATGAGGCTGTTTATTTTCTCTCTCTTTATTCCTTGAAGTCGATCCTGTAAGTTTCTTGTTCGATGATTACCAGTTTTTAAGGTTTAATATTGTTTCTGTGTTTTTTTTTTCTTCCACTTTGTACACTTTTTCAGTCCTTTCTGCAATTAATATTATGCACTACCTTTTTGAGTAGGTATTCCCTAAATTTATTCTTTTCCGGTTTTTATCCTCCAATTAACTCAATTTGATTTCAAATTATTCGGGTTAAAGTTTGTGAATATAATTTTCAGTTATGATTGTTGTTTTGTTTAATTTTCATTGTGTGTTCTCTCTTTCCAGGTGTTTTGTCCAGGCATCTTTATCGGTGAAAACGTCTTCGATACCTGGATCCCTCTCTATCTTCTTGCTCTGGGTTTCCAATTCATTCCTCTAGCATCTGATCGGGTATGTTTTACGAACCCTTTTGGTTTAATTTGATTTCCGCAGTCACCTATAGGTTGTTCATTTTCTTCCTTTCAATAAGCTTTTACTTCCCAAGTTGCACTATCTGTTTATGTGATTCGGATTAGAATTTTAGTGCTGAATAGTTTTGTAAATTCCTCTTCCTTTTGTTTTTAATTTTCTGGCTAATTTTGTTGTTATTTTGTTAAGGTTAATTTAAAGTTCTAAATTCGTGCCTTCAACTCCTATCTTTTGTGTTTTCTCGTTGATGGCTTTATTCAACACCCTGATGTAGGGAAGTAATGTGCTCTGCTCGTTTGTGCCATTAAGCTCACCGGTAAGGGGGGGAGGGGGGGAGGAAATGTTGTCAATAGTGTCTTAGGGGGAGGGGGGGCCGTTGGTTTGAGATATGCTGTCGATAGTGTCTTAGAGGGAGGGAGGTCATTCTGCGTTACTAGAAATCTAGAATATCTTGGGCGGTTTGGTATGATTCAAGTAGATCGATGCATTTTCTAATCAGGTGGAATAAATGAAGTTAAATTAACAAATCAGGATGACATAGTGAAATGTTTCCCCGCCTATCAAGAGTTTGAGTATACAATATGCTTAGCCTTGCCTTACTATTTGAAGAAATGGGGAACTGGTGGAACTTAATTACTCAATTGATGGTAACAATCATTGGTATCTATAATCTGCTTGGCCCCGTACCTACAAATATTTCTTTTGATAAATGTGAATACTTTATAGTGTAGCCTCTTAACCTAACAATTGCCTGAAGTACAATCAGTTTTAACAGGTCTTCATACTTGGGATCCAGCTCTACTAAACAGTCTTCATTCGAAGTTTCTACATGTCTTAGAAATTCCCTAGCATCAAACTGGAAAAGGGAGGGGGCAGGTAGGATTCTTCCTCATGTGTGGAAATGCTTTTTAGAGTAAAATGTAAAAATTTCAAAAAAAACAAAGGTTTCATGCCCGGATGTCAGGACTTATTCTGACAAAATATGTTAGCCAAAAATCAGAATTGTCATTTCTATTGTGGATGACACCCACCTGCCATCAGTTGCCAACTTTCATATGAACCGTTCATGTACTCATGCTCATGACCATGTTCTAAGATCATTGCATTTGTTGCATAGCTCATGCTCTGTGTGTCTGTTTAAAAACTGCTGCTTGATATCCATTCAACTTTATTTAGGCGCAAGGCATATCCATCATTTAGTTATCATGCATTGTACATAACCCCTCACAACTTTAATGTGCATCATTATTCGTAAAGCTCCTCCATTCTTATAAAGGTCAATTTCAAATAATTTTGATCTTTATGTTCTCAGTGGCATGTGTAACTCTGTAGAGATCAATGACACTGATATGCTTTGAATTAAAATTTCAAATTAAAAGATTAACATTTCCTTTCTGAACTCCTTATAAGCAGATTTTTACTATTAGGCCCTGCTTTAAAGATTTCAGCTTTGCCCTCTCCAAATTATCTGATTGTGGTTTTGAAAGATAAGACTACGTTGATGTTGTGGTTTTCATGCAACTATCATATTATTCTCATCCTTCTCTCCTTCGGCTAAGGCATATTATACCTGAATTCTTGCCAGTGGAATATCTTACGCTGTCATGTTGTATGATTATGCTCAGTTCATGTTTTTGCATTCTTGCAGTCCTTTGTTACATATCGGATATTTGTTTGGTCTTCATGTTTAGAGCTGCGTGCTGGAAATTGTAATTCTTTATTACTGTTCTTTTCCTTTTTCCTTCTATACTTTTTTTTAGTGAAAGTATTTCAACGTTCTTCATTGTATACTGCTGAGTGGTGATAATAGCCATGTGCTTCTATTTACTATGTCCATGATGTGTAATGGGAAACTTCTTCATTTATGAACATTTTAAGCGCCCTGTTCGTATGGTTTACTTCCCTTTCCAGATCCATGATATTTTCTGTGCACTCTGTTGTCTGCTAGGCTTTTATCAGTTACGATCATGGCTAGAACTTCATTTTACTTTGTAAGATCGGGGTGACGGTTCTGTTAGGAAAAAAAAACTATCTTTATACACGCTTTGATGATTGGGTATTATCAATATCCAACATGGAGGTTCCTTCTATACTTGTCGAATTATGGAGATTTGATCTTAAATGGCTTGGTATTATTCAGCATATAGTCTCCTGATTTAATCATTCCTCTTAGAGTTCCACCTTTGTCTCGCACTAGAAGTCATGTCTCCAAGCCGAAATCAGCACCAGTAGGATTAACGGGGGTTGATGTCTAGGGAGATACGCCTACTGATCGTATCTATTTGACTAAAGGTCATACTCTAGCCAACAGAAGGCATTTTGGGGAATTTGGTGGATGTTGAATTTTGTATGGTTTAGTAGCTTTTGGCAGGTATTGTCTTAGTAGCCTCATAAGTTCGGTGTGCGATTGTGAGTCTGTTCATGACAAAGAAAGTCTTGATGCAGATATACTCCATTTGAGTTTCATTTCAATTTCGTTCTTTGCTAATTACGATATGGGGTACTTTCTAGATTGCTTTCCTCATGTGACGCATAATGGAACGAGGCAAATTGGCAGAAGGTGGTTGGAGTAGCTATTTCATTACAGTACTTCCTGTCGTTATAGATTAAACAAAAATCATTGATTACATGTTCGATTGAGGGTAAGATGTCTATATGGTTTGCAATAGTTAATTTTTCGTAATCAACCGTCTAATATACTGACGAAAGGGCCCTTCTTAGCATTCTGTTCTAGCTCGCCATTCTCATCCAAGTGTTTTATAGATTCTTTTGTTCATGTTCTTTCATTTTCAGTTGTCCATACTTCTGTCACCCTTACTGTGCTTCATTTATCAGGAAGGCACTTACTATTAAGGTACCGTTGAGGTATTTGTGTTGACAAAGCTTGTGGAACTTGGAAGAGACATCATTGATTGACTTTACAACCATGTCTCTCTGCCGGAATCAACATCACTAGGATTGACGAGTGAGTGATGCCCGGACAGGTACATCAGTAATTGGTTGTTGCAACTGGTGTGGGGTTTACTACTTTTGCGGTTATATTTGTTACACTGAATATCGTTAATGTTTCTGTTTTCTTATTGGGGATTTCAAATGGGTCATCTCTACTGGAGACGAGTTGTGGTAGCTTGTTACATTTTGGAGGTGTGCAAAGTTGAGGAAGCACACTTCTAATTCATAATTATTGCTCAACTTTGTATGTACTTGGTTCAAGCTCCTTGTCCGGTTTAATTTTATTGAAATGTTATATTGAAGCCTTTCATTCGATGTTGCCCGGAACTTGCCATCCTCTTTCGTTTGAGTGGGACGGGCTGCGGCTTTTATTTTGTCTTTTCCTTAGACCATGTGATTGACTCAAGCGCATCAGTTATTTCTTGTAGGCTATTAGCTCTTCAATGGTAGAGCAATGTGCAATCTTGCACATAGTTTTGGGTTTGAATCCCAAATAGCCTTAATGTTTTATGTGTACGTAGATGATATGTGTTTAAGTTTTGCTAGCACCTATGTCTACAGAGCTACAACAACTTATAAGATATGTCTTTAAGTTGTATTTTGCATTAGCTCCAACGTTATCACAAGCGATGTTCATAAGACATTTAATCTAATCAAGACTTGAACTCGGCTGTGTTTTATCTTTCTGCTGTGCTCCAAAACAATGGCTCGCCAGATTTATGTAGACACAATGTTTTTAGCCTTCCTCATAACTCATAAGTATACAATTTGTCCATATGCAATGGAAGTAATCATATGTACATATGCTATTGTTTTCGTTTATATGGCTTTGCCAAAAAAAGACGTCTATTAATTTTGCCCATTGACACCTCATGTTGGGGGATCGCGCGCTAGGCGCGCGGGCCAACAACTAGTTTGCTATCAAATGTTTCCTTCTTTACTCCATGGTCTATGCTAGAAATGATAGTATAAGGAGAAGAGAACTTTGGGACCAAATGTGCTTGAATAACACAAGTATGCCATGGATAGTGATGGGAGACTTCAACATAGTTAAGGAGGGTAATAAGAGGATTGGAAAAATACCCCCAAATATTCAGGATATGTCAGATTTTACTGAGTGTCTAGGAAAGTGTAATCTGGAGGACTTACAAGGACAGGGAAGCTTTTTCACTTGGACAAACAAGCAGGAGGGGGAAGATAGAATATGGGAGAAATTGAAGGGGAAGATAGAATATGGGAGAAAAAGTAACCTCAGGCTCACCCGGAGTGGGAGTTGAAGGGGCGCGGAGCACGCTAAACCTCAATCGGCTATTATAGTAATCAATATATATTATTAAAGCAGACTTTTTTTTGAGCTCGCACAACGATTGGAACATTCTAGAATGTCCGTATTTCTATATCTTTTATTATAAAAATTATACTCGAATCTTACATATGGTAAGTCGCCTAATAATTTAATGTAAATTGTATATGATATGGTAAATAAAAATGAATTAAATAAGAATGAAACATTCTGGAAACTCAATTTAATATGAATTGTGCATGATATGGTAAGTAAAAAATAGATAAGAATGGAACATTCTAGAAACTCAATTTAATATGAATTGTACATGATTTGGTAAGTAAAAAATAATTAAATAAGAATGGAACATTCTAGAATCTCCATATCAATCGATGAAGGAGAAATTTATCGGGCAAGATATTTGGTATATTTTACTAATTCTGATCTATCATAATCCTAATCCTAATCGAAGTTAAACAACCAGCTGGCTATAAATAATTGAAGTTCGAGATCAACATTCACAATCATAATGCCTAATCATATATACTCGGCTAGCGCTGCTAAAGTATTGATTGACAAGTTTAAACATTGTTCTTTGTATGCATATACAACATATTAATAACTTTTTGAGTAACCTCATAATTTTAGTATAAAAAAAAGTTTTTAATAAGATGTCTTTTTTAAAATGACACATTATTATATTTTAGTTTTAAAAAAAACGTCTTTGAATTAAGATGCTTTATAAATGCCCTTGATGATGTGTATGATACTATGATATGAGTAGTATAAGTGGTAGAAGTAATAATAAATCATAATATAGTAGGAGAGTACATGAGTATCACATGAACCTATAGTACTCTATAGAGAATCCTACGTTTAGTTTGTTTCACCTACAATTTTGTTAAAAACAGGTTTATCGCAATCAAATAGTATTTTTTTCTTTAGATAAAACTAATAATTAATTAGTATAAATATATATATACTTATAATATGATACAACGATGTGAGATAAAAATAATCTAGCCGCGTATGGTGTGTCAAAATACTATAATCTTACTTATTAGACGATGTGGGACAATCTCCAATATTGGCAAATAAGAAGAGTAATAAAAAGTCATCCCACATTGTCAAATCATGACCACGTAAAAAAGTAAAATTTCTGGCCATGATATCGCCAGAGCTCATTTGGACTGCTCCACCCCACTAAGTCTCATGCGCGTGTACTAATTTCTCTACTAAAAATTTATCCCACGTTGTGAACATGAGCAAATAAAATATATGTATACACTAATAAACTTTAATTTAGTTTTAATCTATTAGCGGGTGCTAATTTAAAATTATACAATTAAAGATGAACGGATATTTTTTATTTTAGATTATACTGTCTGATTTTTTTTCCAGTTTATGTGTCCGAGGAGCAAAAATTATGGTGCATATTATACAGAAACTTGAAAATGTGGAAATCAGCTAAAATAAAAACATAATGGTGCCATGTGAATGTTTTAGATAATAAGTTTTTTTAAAAGGTTTAGTAACAGTATTTAAGGTAATGCCTTTGAAAAAAAATATGGTTGCAATGAAATTAAAAATGTTGATTTGAAAGTATAAGTTGCCAAGTTTGTAAATGAGATTCATATGATGAAAATAATTGTCTACACACGTTAAATAAAATGCACGTAATAATTCCTATGTAAGGGCCAAATATTTATCGGTTCAACTTTATCATCATAATTGAATATTATCATTAAGAGACCCGTGCAACACAATGGCTTACATCTAGTAACATGCTTATTAGGCTAGTTGTGTAGATTTGTGTTTGTATTTCATAATAAGGGTAGAGTGTATATATAGTTGTGTCTCAATTTTGCGCTTGTTTCCCCCATTTTCGCATTTGATTTGATTTGACTTACTTTGGGACGAGTAAGAGTTTAGTGTGGGGGAGTTTAATACACAACTATTTTGGCCCATTTTTCCGTGTGATTTATGCATCCCCTCCCCTAATTTTAATGTTTGTGTAGCCAATTTTCCGCAATTTTCATGTATATGCTTATCTTGGCTCAATTTGATGCTATTTTGCGTAATGTAGTACATTTCCTATTGTGTACGAGAATCGGGTTCTGCGGTTTGCTTTTGGCTTTTGTAGGAACACCTACGGAGAACGTTGGAGCGGAAACCGAAGCACGAACGAGAAAAAGAGTGAAGATGGAGCTTAGAGCAGGACCCTAGCCACGAGAATCGAGGGTAAGGGACGATAATATAAGCTTGGAAGCAAAGAGATGGCAAACACATGATTTGAAGACTCTTCACGCAAAGGGGTAACTTCAAACGGTCATATATCAAGATGTAGAGCAGATATAGGGATGATTCAAGTTTGAGATGAAAGTTTATTCCGTTAGATTTCTAATGATATATTATAAGCTCAATTTGACTAAATAACGAGTGAGATATGACCTTCCAAAGTCAAGTGCGCACGCCAGTTTTTGGCCGCTCGGCCATACGCTCGCGGAGCGGACGGCCGAGCGGATAGGCACCCGAGAGCTAGCCGCCGAGTGCACATCCACTTGGCCGAGCGAATGACTCCACTCGACGAGTGGATATATCCACTCGGCGAGTGACTGGCCGAGTGGAAGCCCAGATTTCGCCATTTGACACGTTTTTCCGTTTTGTCTTTTGCGCAACTATATATACTCACCTACCCCTATTGGTGTAGACACTTTTTATTTTCTTAGATATTTTTAGGTTAATTTCAAAAGGATATCTAGAACCATCTCTCTCCTCTAGATTTGAGCTTTGTTTTCTCCACCATTGTAATTCTTACATCTTTTCATCTTTCATTTCAATTTTGTTCAAGATTTCCACAACAATTCTCAAGTTTCATTATTAATATAATTCAAGTCTTATTTCATTTACCCTCTCTCTTTATTACTTTTATTTGGGTAACAATCATTTCTCCCTTTTACTTGTTGTTATTTATTTTGTTTTAATTATTGTTAATTCATGTTTATTAGTCAATTAATTAGATTTGTTTTCCAAGTTTGAATCTTTACTCAATTCTCATGTTTACTATCATGTTTAGGGTTCTATTAATTGTGATTAGTGCTAGTTTAGCCATGTGTGAGTAGTTTCTATAGCTAGGGGTGAGGTTAATGGGTTAAAATTGTGAACTTTATGTTTAGGGGGGTTGTCTAATGGTTATTACTTGAAAAGCATGCTACTTTATCACCTTGTCTAATGTTTTAACGATTGGTAAACATACATGACGATCTATTTTAGTTATTATTGCGTTTTAATCAACATGGGAGACTTGAGATTGAATTTGGCTAATTTGACGTGGAATTATTCATTAATTGCATGAGAATGAATTAATTAGTAATTAGGCTTTGGTTAATTGCTTGAGAGAGAATTAACCCTTCTTTTTGGCCTTGATAACTTGTTAGTGTGCATGATTAGGCTCAATTCAACCTCTTAAGCTAAAGACCCTAACTTTAGACCCGTGAACCTCTCTAACCCCTAGCGCCCGTCATTATTTATCCAAACTTGCGTTTTCATTAAATTAGCTACTAGTTTGTTTGTTTGAATCGTTAGTTAGTAGAAGATAGTTAATAGTTTAGACTAAATCATTAAGGGGCGTTTGAGTCACATTTTGGAATGGAAAGGGAATGGAAAAGGATTGGATTAAGAAAAGGATTCAAGAATCATTCTTTATAACCCTTGTTTGGTTCACTTAATGAATGAAATCAACCTTACTTGATTCCCTTTCTTGATGTTTGGTTTATTCAAGTTTGAGAATCAAAAAATTGTAAAGCACATATTATGTTATTAACTATTAACTATCATATTATTCATATTGTGATAAAAAAATTGCTTAAAAATTATTAAAAATTGTAGAAAATATTATAATAATTTTAAATGTGATTAAATAATTAAAAAATTATTCAAAAAAAAATATGCAAAACATATAAAAAAACAAGCTGAAAAGAAAATCAGGGGCGCGACATTGTTGAGTGTAGAAATATTAAAAAAAAAGGTAGAGGGTCGACTACTCGACTGGAAATATATTACAACAGAATTGCCAGGCTTGTTTTGATACAAATGTCATGCTTGCCAACTACAAACTGAAGAAAATACACAAGAGGTTGAACAATTGTAAAGAGTAAAGATCACAAATCGTTCAACCCCAGAAGTACAAACATAATTTGCCCCTCACTTAAGAAGATCAAGCACACATTGCTTCCGTAAATTAGCGGGAGCTTGGTAAAAGACCCGAATCTTCGCTTCCTTAGTACTTAGAATAGTCGCGGCCCTCAGTGCTTCGGATGGAGAAAGACCTTCCAATTTCATCACTTCTTCCAACACCATGTTGCTCTTGTCTTCCAACTGTTGCTCTCTTTCTTCAGTTTTCGACCAAGCCTTGGACATTATCTCTAGAGTAGAGTTCATATTCTCAAAAATCTTGCCAAACTTGCTTGAAACAGAAAGAAAGGATTGTGATAAACTTGTCGTATCAACAAGCTTCTCCTTGCATATTCTCCCCTTTTGCTTCAGAGTCTTTGCTTTCTTCTTGGGCGGCTCAGAACACTCACCTTGGTTTGTTGCAGTAGAATCAATATCATCACCATCACTATCAATGACCAAACGTTCACTAGTTGTCTCGGTCTCCATACTTTGGATAGCTATGCCAATCGACTCAATTCCATCACCAATAGCTCGATCTTTCCCATATATTTCAGATAACTTGTCAAAGTAAGGAAATGGCACACCATAGAGCCCTCTCGCTTTCTTGTGATTCTGCATCAGCGGTTAAATTAACGTCAAAGAAGCAAAGAACAAATCTGGTACCCAAGCAGATTAGTTACTCAACAATGAAGTGATACAACTATCAGTCCTACCTAAATTCTGTCATCATAGCTTACTGTTGGAATGTTTTCATGCTATAAACTATATCAGGCATCAGCAAAATCTTGTTACAAAGTAGTTACAATGAGCTAAACAAATTCCAGTTTCTGTTTCTTACATAACGAGCTTTGCTGTACATCCATGTCTCAAGTCATATATCCATGTCTTCCAATTTGGAAGTTCCAAGACGATCACAGGATAGATGGTCCAGTCTTCTCATTCAAGCCATACAACAGATTGACTCAGAGATTGCACATTTCATACACCATCAGCAGAAAGTACTACAATAATATTAATATTCTGATCTTCAGTTTATAGTAATGTCTTAATTATTGTACTAAACAGTTCAGCAAACAAAGGACAAAGATTCATAAAAACCCAGCTAAAATGCAGAGTAACTAATAAGTCAAGGAAAAAAAAAAAACATAATCACCAAGGTAAACACAGTATCAGGGCCTTTTTTATTTAAGTTATAGGTAGGACTGATAAAAGCATAGGTTAAAGGAGACATTTACCTTAGCCCAGGCATCAAAGCTGTCTTAGTCTTCTGCAACATCTTTCTTTCATCATCCCATCCAAAGCCACTAGTGCCCAACATCGCGCTTAAAGCAAAATATTTTTCTGACCAATACTTAAGCTTGGACTCAATATGCGGATCCGTTCTCAAACCACTTTTAGGCAACTTAGAACGCAGCTCAGTCTCCAACTTGCTCAAATAACCAGTCTTAAAGCCATTTTCACTCTTCCATATAGGATCACTAGCCAACTCATGTAAGCATTGTATAAGCACGTTATCTTCTTGTGGAGTCCAAAACCTTTTATTCTTACCTCTTCCACGACTACTTTCTTCGCTTGCCTGACTAGTTGTATCCCCAGACATACTTGACACAAACAAAGACCAAAACAGTGACCATATTAGAGGTCATTAGCTTGCTTTATCTATAAACCAGTTATCAAAACAAAGCAAGCATTGTATAAAATTAATGTAATCTCATTAATTACATTAAGCATCAGAAGGTCTCCAACTATTATTGACCAACTCTAGCTCTCCAACTATTAAACATCTCTTGTGCAAGTGTGTTTCTATAGTTAGTCCAAGCATCAGAAATTTCTATAGTTGATATAAACTCTCCAGGCCCTTCAGAGTTATTGTCATCATCATCAAAATCGTCATTGACATTAACATCTGAATCATCAGATATCATCCGAAGGCATAATCTTCCGAATAAGATTATGCCATAGGCAACAAGCCATAACTATCCGACCTTGAGTGCGGACAGAAAAGTAAGATGGACAGCTAAGGATCGACCACCTTCCTTTAAGTAAACCAAAACACCTCACAACCACGTTCCTAGCTCTAGCATGTCTCATGTTGAAAAATTCTTCTGCACTTTGTGGTGGGTTATCAGTCCACTCTTTTAGATGGTACCTTTGCCCTCTAGAAGGGGCTAAAACCCCCTCACAATTGGTGTAACCAGCATCAACCAAGTAAAATTGACCTTTAACAAAAAAAATCATATGGGTATTATTATGCACACTTTCAAACTTAGAATAAATAAACATCAAAACAGTAGTTCTCAAGGTTACTTCGTGGTACCCTTAACCCATCAGGTCTCGAAAGTGCATTTCGAAGAACACGAGAGTCATGGGCCGAACCTTCCCATCCGGGTAGGACATAGATAAACTCCATATTAGGGTTGCAAACTCTTAAGACGTTCATGGACACGGTGCCTTTCCTTGTGCGGTATCTAGATCTATCTTTAGATGGCACTCTTACGTTAATATAAGTACCGTCTAATGCACCTAAGCAATTCTACAAAACAGATTAAAGTAGGTACCATCATTTGATCTATTCTAAGATGGAACTATAAAATTCAACACAACAAAGGAAGTTTGGTGAAATACCTTAAGGGTTTCCACCTTCCATCTTCACATCCCTCCATAATTGGTTTGGGCTTTACTAATAAATGCGCATGTAGCTTAAGGACAGCCAATAATAGACAATGATGAAATTGTCTACTAACCGATTCCCCGCTTCTATAAAAAGTGTGACCAATGGTCCTATTTTTTTGATGGTGAGCCAATGTGTAGAGGAACATTGCTACAATCTCTTGGAGCGTCATGTTTCTAGTTCCACTAAGGCCCCCTATATCTCTAAGCATATCACATATGACATCAAAAGTGTGTCTATTAACGCGAAGTTCGTTTCTACAAGACCCATCGCTTTCTTGAATAAGTCGTTTTAACATTATCATACGCAATATATTCCTAGACCTTTTTCGTTCCTTAGGTTCAAGACTTCTAGCTACTGATGCACTCATCATGCACCACATAAAATACATAATAAAGGTTACATTAATCAATGTCATCACTACCAACTGAATTTCTTGAAATTTTCTTCTACACCTCGACGATCGGTTACAACGATCCATTTCCTAACATAATAACATAGAAACAAGCATTACAAAAATAAAAGACTACATATTCGTACGATCAAAGCTACAAAGAAACCCCATTATTAGTCATAATTTGACGACATAGTCAAATTAATCACAAAACTCATCATTATAATATGACAGAAACTTTGTAAGACCTGGCAAAACATATAATTAATTTCTAAATCTCATATTCAATGGCTTACAATCAGAAGTTCAGAATTCAGAAAGGTTGATGCTCATTATAATATGACATTTTTAGTCAAATTAGTCACATAACCCATCATTATAAGCTAATCAAAATGGACAGACTAACGAAACAATCAACCAATCCGATTTTCAATACGAAAACATACAACATACATCGTAAGGAACAAGGAACATAGTAGAGAATTAATAAAATTAGGAAATAAGAAAATAAATCGTAAGAAACAAGGAACATATATAATCAACTCTAATCCATCAAAAAGTCCCACAAATCAATGCAACAAAGAAAACCCAATTGATTAATTAAAACAAAATCAACATAATCCATCAAATTAACATACCCAGAAAATTTCGATAGAAATCAACATAATCAATCAAAATTAACGAAATAATCAAACAAAGTAAACGAAAATCGAGCAGAATTAACGAAATAATCGAGCAAAATTAACGAAATAATTGAGCAAAATTAACGAAATAATCGATCAAAATCAACGAAATAATCGACAATCGAGCAAAAATTTACCTCAATTAGTGCGAGGAGAGAGAATCGATGAGGCGATTAGTGCGCGCTTGTACACAGAAATTGACCCGTTAGATAAGACTTCTACAATATAGTGGGATTTTTTTTTTCAGAAATTTGCGAGGAGAGAGAAAGAGGAGAGAGAGAGTGCGAAAAATGAAGAATGAGGCGTTGAGAAGGGAAGTTTTCAGAGGGATTCAGAAATGAATCCGTGGGTTGGGGGTGGGTTTGAATCCAGCGGATTCGGATTCATAAATGTAGCGGAAATACAAAAAGCCCAACCAAACATTAAGTAACGGATTGAGTGATTCCAATCCGTTAATGGGCCCAAAAAAACGTGAACCAAACATGCCCTAATTCTTGATTTGATTAGACTAAAATTAGGACATTATTGATAGACAATCACCCTCCGTCCTCGTGGATTCGACCATAGCTATACTAGGATGATTAGACTCGTATGGAACATGTTTTAGGCGTGTCAGAGCTACTACTCAAATCTCCCGAGAGAGTGCAGCAATGTAAGGACAGATTAGAGGGGATTCAGATTCAATTGAGAAATGTTACGTGTTTATTTAACTGCAAGCGTACGGGTTATTGTAGCTAACGGGTCGATCTCAGGGAGGTATGGATATGTCTAGGTCGTCTAAAGAATTGTAGGGTCAGCTACGCTATGGACGAAGTGATTTGGTTGTGTATCAACTAATAGTTAAAACAACGAAGATGGAATCAATAAGCTAAAGGTCTAGGGTGGAGATATCCCCACTAACATGCATCAACTACGATCATGGAACACATAGCAAGTCAATTAAACATAGATTAGGGGAGATTATGCAAAGAAATACTTAACCCGGTGGGGCTATCATAGTCTAATCAAATTACTATCCTAAATCCTGCTCCCGTAGTGAAATGATCAAGTAATAAGAAGCATTAAGAATGCATAAATAACTCCCAACTAGTCCTAGCAACCCACTCCCGTGGTGAAACAGTCCTAATCATTATTAGAGGGCTAATTACTAAACAAGAATCACAACTTTCGCTTATAAACTCCGTTTAGAGGTCAAGCAAGCTTTAATCTATATTAATCCTAATCGCAGCAACGCATATAGATTAGACAACATGAACCAAACTCATGCTTGAGATTTAAATCGCCATAATAAGCCCTAATCATATGAACAATCTAACTTGCTATTTCATGAATCAAATCATAGCATCAAATATGTTAGGGTTCAATCAAACCCCTAGAAAAGACTACTCACACATATTGAAATTAACAACAACAATAATAATTGAAATAAAGCAATACATAATTAAAGAGTAAAGGGGAAGAATTGCAATACTGTGGATTGTCTGAATAATACTTCTGAATAATAAAGAAAATAAATCTTCGAAAAACAATGAGCGTTGTAGTCTTGAAAAGTAGAAGTGCAGAAAAATAATGAAAGCTTGATAAAAGTTACAAGGGCTCAAATAGGTATAAATACCTAGGAGGTTATTTTACAATTACCTATTTTAAAATAGGAAATAAACCCCCGGAAACAAATAAAGAAAATACGGAAAATATATCTCGCGCGGGCTACATGAGTCGTGCATCATAATGCACGAGTGGTGCCCTATGAGTGACCAAATCGAGAATGTACACGAGTCGTGCAATCTGAACACAAGTCGTGTAAAACTGGTGCGGCTGTCCAATTTCAAACGCCTCTAATTTCTTCGTTACTTATCCGATTAGGGCGTGTGACCACTTTTTAGAAAGCTAAGATCATATTCTTTCACCTCCAGTTGGTTTCACTGAAAAATTCCAAGTGGTTTGGGAGATATTGAGCTCCGAAGTGGCCCTGCGTAAATGAACTTCAATCCCGCATATTAAGTTCTCCGTCCAATGTCCTCTTTATGCTTGAAAAGCTCAAAAACCAACAACTATACCAAGGACGTGAAATATTGCGAGAATGAATGATAATCAAGTATAAATGGGGGTAAATATAGCAACTATAGCACCGTAAAGTTCTATATAACTATGCAAAATAAGGACTTATCAAGAAATAATCCTATGGATGCTGATCTTAAGGAGATGGAAGAGCAAGCAAAGCTTGATTTCTGCAACTTCAAAAAAGCAGAGTTGAGTATGCTCCAGAAAAGAGCCAAAATTACAGATATCAGACATAATGATTGTAATTCAAAGTATTTCTATGCTAGGATTGCAATCAGGAAGCATCAAAGCATTGTGGGGAAGATCATAGACATCAATGGGATTACTCAAACTGATCAAAAGAGTATTGCCCAAGCATTTATTAACTACTACACTGGTTTGCTAGGGGAGGACAAGAAGGTTATGGAGCTAGACAAGGAGTTTATATCAAGGGGCAGTAAAGTTTCTGAAGAGTGGAATGATTTCCTCACAAAAGAAGTAACTGAAGAGGAGATAAAGACTTCAGTTTTTGAAATCCAGCCTGACAGAAGTCCTGGTCAAGATGGGTTTTCAGCTGGCTTCTTTCAAGCATCATGGGATACAATTAGGTATGATCTCTGCAAGGCTGTTGAGCAGTTTTTCAGCAAGGGAAAGCTCCCAAACCAAGCTAATGTGACAATAATATCTCGTATTCCAAAAAAGGAGAATGCATCATTGTCACGGATTTCAGGCCAATTTCATGCTGTACAACCTTCTATAAGATTATCAGTAAGATTTTGGCTTATAGATTGCAAAAAGTCCTCCCTGAGTTGATAGGAAATGAACCAACCGCTTTTGTCAAGGGAAGAAGCATCTTTGATAATGTCTTAGTCTCTCAAAGTCTCATTAAAGGCTATGGTAGGAAGAATATCTCCCCAAGATGTCTGGCCAAAGTGGATATAAAGAAGGCCTTTGATTCTCTAAATTGGAATTTTGTTGGAGAAATGCTGAAGACCATGAGATTCCCCGACCAGTTCATAAAATGGGTGATGGGTTGTATCACTTCCACATGGTTTAGTCTGAAACTAAATGGAACTGCACAAGGATTTTTCAAAGGTAAGAGTGGAGTCAGACAGGGTGATCCACTCTCACCTTATATTTTTGTCTTGAGTATGGAGGTGCTTTCAAAGTATCTCAGGGATATGCTTAAAAAGCCAAACTTCTCCTTCCACCCAAAGTGTTCCAGGATTAAGCTAACACACATGGTTTTTGCGGATGATTTGATGATATTCACAAGAGGGGACGTCCCTTCAATCCAGGCTGCAAAGGAGTGTCTTGAAGGATTTGCTAAAGTCTCTGGATTAGCAGCAAACCCTGCAACTGACCTATATTTTGGAGGAGTGAGTAATTGTATAAAGGAGCAAATTCTAACCTGCACAGGTTTCTCTGAGGGACAATTCCCATTCAGATATCTGGGTATCCCCCTAAACTCAGGTAGATTAATAACAGACATGTACACACCCTTGGCTAGCAAAATCATTTAGAGCATTAGCCAATGGTCAGCTAAGCTTCTGTCATATGCTGGTAAGGTGGAACTTCTTAATGCTGTAATTTTTGGCATTGAAAACTACTGGGGCTCGGGTTTTATGCTGCCAAAACACATAGTTCAGCAGATTAAAAGGAGTAGAAACTACCTGTGGAATATTGGGGAAGGTAGTAGAAAATTCACCTTCAAAAGCTGGATGAGTTGCTGCTCTCCAAAGAAGGAGGGGGGCTTAGGCATAAAGGAGGTTCTTGCTTGGAATAAAGAGATGATGGCAAGATGGATTTGGAAAGTGGAAACAAAGCAACAGGGTCTTTGGCTGGACTGGACTCTTGCTTATCCACTTCATATATAATAACAACATTTGGGAGATCCAGGCTAAGGAAAGTGACTCGGAAAGCTGGAAAAGCACTCTCAAGAAAAGGGATGATATTATGATGAAATTTGATGAAGTGAGAGATGCTCAGAATGTTATTAAAAGCTGGTCGAAGGGAAATAAGTTCAGAGCAGGAATGGCTTATGACTTCTTCAGAACTCATTATAGGAAGCAAAAATGGAGCAGGATCATTTGGAACAATACAAACCTCCCGAGGCATAGGTTTACAATAAACCTGGCAGCTCAAAATTGTCTCCCAACAGTTGATAATTTGAGTAAGAGAGGTAAGGCTATTGTTAACAGGTGTTATCTTTGCAAAAATGGTATAGAGAGCAAAGACCATCTTTTCTTTGATTGTGATTATACTGGGAATGTTTGGAGGAGTGTTTTAGACTAGATGGGCATTAACAGGGGCGGTTGGAGTCTAAAGCATGAACTGAGATGGTGCTAGAAGAAAAGGAAAGAAACATTGGAATTCAATTGGTATTGTGCAGCCCTAGCAACAGTGGTTGATATGATTTGGATGGAAAGAAATGGGAGGATCTTCATGGATAAAGAGAACCCCGAGAGTTGGCTTGTGGATCAAGTGAAGAAGACACTTAGCATTAGAATTCTAGCTATTGAGAAGGAATGTATTCATAACGAAATAGTGGAATGCTTAAGTGAGAATTAGTAAACTGTATTACTATTAGCGGACACTCTTTTTTGTAAGTTCGTCTTTTTACCCTTCATGGAAGAATAAAAAGATTACCATTCTTACAAAAAAAAAAAAAAAAAAAAAAACGGGTTAATGCCCAGTTTCCGGCTCTTGGGGCCGGAAAAACAACAGAAAGAGAGACTAATGAGTCTCGTTTTGGAACGCGGAAGAGATCCTGTGTACCCAATCACGATTCAGAAAAACATAAATATATCCCATATAAATTAATCTTTACAGTAGTTATTTATTTGGTGAATTCCTGAACTCTGATTGGTTTGGTACACAGAGTGGGACAAATGTGATAGAGGATCTTTCTGTTTGGTACGCCCTCAGAAACCACTGCTTGCATCAGGAGGTTCAGTATCATCTAGTCATATGAGCGATGAAGGATTTCATTTCTGAGTGTGAAGCACCACCTGCAGTGACAGAATGTCGAACAGCTTCACCTAGTTCCGAAGCCCTTGTCCTCATCTGATCTCCTTCCTTTGATGCCATCAATTTCTTCACTGCATTCTTTATTACATCTGATGTTACAATCTCATCTCTGCGCGCCCAATCCCTGACAACTGTGCCGGTTTTTAGCACCTCAGTCACCAGGACAGCATTCCTTGGCTGATCAGAATGCATAGGCCATGCTGCTACAGGCACTCCCATGCTGATGCTCTCTATGCAGGAGTTCCAACCAAAGTGACTTATGAATCCACCTGTTGACGAATGTGCAAGGATTTCTAGCTGCGGAACCCATTTTCTTACCACCATTCCCCTGTCTTTCACCCTGTCTTCATACTCTTCTGGCAGCTCAGGCGCTGCGCCTTCATCTTCTGTGAAGATATTGACTCTGTCGGCGCTTTTGAGAACCCATAAAAACTTCTGACCACTTTTTTCCAATCCCACCGCCAGCTCTCTGATCTGCTCAGCACTCATCACTGTTGTGGATCCAAAGGAGATGTAAATCACTGAATCTTTCTCTTGCTTGTCCAGCCATTCAAGGCATTCATGTCTGTCAGCACCAGTGCTTCTGCTCTTCACATCGACTGGATGAAATGGTCCAATCGGGAAGTGCTTCATGTTCGGATTCATTGAGAACATCTTCACTAATTCAACATATTTACCATCTATTTCCCTGCAAGTGTTGAACAGAAATCCAGACTGAAAGTCCATATATTTCGATTCATTCTCTACACAGCTTACAACCTCAGGCGAAAAGCACCCTTCCTGCGAGGGAATGCATGATACAGGAATATCAGAGTCCAGCTGAAATGGCTTCTCAGGAATGACATCCCAGATGCCAAAGAACAATGTAAACGCACAGCAAGGGATGAAAATGTAGCACTCGACATTCGTGATCAGTTTCACATCCTGCACAGCAGAAGCCATCATATTATCATGGATAACAATGACTCTCCTGAACTTTGCTGATAGTTGTTGTACAAGTTGGGACACAGGTTGGCGGAGCATTGGAGCTTCATCAAACATCGGTTGAAAGTGGGTCGGAAAGTGAGAACCAGGAGCCACATTGGGAGGGGGTGATATGCAAGGGAACTCAAACTCATGAAACTCGATTTTACTTGAGCTTTCTGAGTCCCTTCCATGAAGGCGCTCCTTCGCCTGGCGATTGTGCACAGCAGAACCAGCGTAGTGAACTGGTATCCCATGGGAGGTTATGACATGAGATAGATGTAGGAGGTGATTGAGATGGCCTTGTGCAGGAAGAGGCACCATAACAACTGCAACTTGAGAATCCATTTTTGTTTTGTTTTAGAGAGTTTCTTTGGTGTTAAAAAAAAAAAAAAAGGAAAGCTTATAACTCAGGCTGATCAAGAGACCTGTCCCTCTGACTCTCTGAGCACTACCTTATAACTGCGTACACACAGTAGACGTGCTCGGGACTCGGGTAAAACCATGTGCTATCTGAAGTATAGTAATCAGCAACTTGCAAATTTAAGTATTTTGAGTGTCAGATTCTTGGGTTTTTGGGATTAGGATGTAACGGACTAATATCTTACTAATGATAACAACAAGTCAACAAAGCATCAATCACAAAACACTGGGGGTTCAGTTAACATTAATCGTCATCTGAATTGAAACCGGCATACTTTGAAAGTAGTGAAACAGACAACGTCACTGAAATAAATGACATCTTTCGCGAAGGGGTTTATAACTTTATATGAAGAAAAAGTTACACACTTCCAGATTGAAAAGGACAGTCAGGCTGTGAGCCAATATTTCTACTGACATCAGCAAAATGTCAATACAGTATCCAGTTACAGGCTTACAGAGATATGGGTGCGCTCCTGCTGTACGAAGTTGGTAAAATCTAAGAAAATTATTGTCAATGTCATCACTCATCAGCAAGCTCTTAAAGTTTTGAAGTAGCTAACTTCTATTAGAACAACAATTTATGTACAAGTTACAAATATCAACAACCCATCTGCCGTACGTGGGTAGCTATCTAATTGACAGTCTATGTATTGATTAATACATGTAAACAGGGAAAAGGATACAAATGTACAAGTTGGCTTTCCTGTAAACTTTTCTCAAGCAGGTTGGTTGTATGTATGGTCAGCTGGAGTATCAGCTTACCCCCTGAAACTGCACAATTATGTATTTCCAAAATATATTGTATGCGGTATGCCGGTATGCCTATGATACTTGGATCATAGTCAGCGACTGATCATCTGGATCTGAATATGCAACATCACTGCAAATGATGAGGCCAGAATCCAAATATTTTGTTTTAGCATTTTCCAGGGTAAATCCACGAATGATGGGCAACGGGAACCCCTTCCAAAGACGTATATTGGTATATGGCAAGAGAACTGTTTCAACCACTGTCCATATTGCAGGCTGCAACAAAGAACTATAGTCAAATTTGGGATCATTTATCTTATAAGTGATAGCGCATAAAGATGTCTCACAAAACAAGGCACGGTGCACAGGCATCACAGTATTAACATTAGTTATAGATCCCGCAAAGATACAGCATAATTGTTATCATTTCTCTTCTGTTCTATAAAACACCCTTGGACAATTGAGCTACTCCTGAAACTTTTCAGTTAGAAGACATACGGTCACCAACAATGCAATTACGTCAATACTCAAAAAGCTTCATTACTTTCAATCACACGAGAAAGTAAACACACATGTCAACAAACACGAGCATAATGCCTTGTTCAACGTCACAAACTACAATCATGGTCGTTCACAAATCTATCTGATCTTTTCCATTATCATCACAATATAAACAGATTCTATCTCAAAAGTGTTCCACATACTCCTGCCTTTAGATATTTAACCAGTCAAGCATAAAATAATGTCTCTAATAGAACGATTATATATGGAATATGAACAAGATAAGACGGAGATACAATGGGCGACAGGTAGGACTGGGCTCCAAGATGACTTCGGTCGTTTAATCGATACATAAAAGCAAAAGAAATCAACCATTCAACCCCTCTGTAAGCAAACGTATTCCTAACAAATAGAGTCTTATAGACATGCTATCTTCAACACAAGTGAAAAATATTTAATTTTTTAATACAACACTAAGGTTAAACGTTTCCATTTCCAATGGACCCAAAGACTAATTATTCTTTGGTTTTTGGGATATAATGGAATAAAGCAAAATGGCTCATAAAACCTGTGCTTCTTATTTTGTGAAGTAGCAGTCAAACGGTGCGATTCTCGAAGCAATTTTCATTTTGGGTCATCTGTGGGCACCCTCTCTATATTTCAATAGGGGTAAGGCTTGCGTACATCCGACCCCCCCTTACCCCGCCTTATGGCGGGAGCCTTTAAGGCACTGGGGTTAAAGATGTTGTTGTAACACTAAGGTTAAAATAAAAGTGAAACTCACAGCTTCAACAAATTAATTACATTTACCTTAATCAGAAACATCTTCAAATTACCAACTTTGCTCCATTCTAAAGTCATCTGGAAATCACCCAATTTTACCTTCCCGCCAAGAGTATTACCTCTGATAATTACTGAACCAGAGGCTTGGATTTCCTGACACAAACAAGTTACGAAAAAAGGTTAATGCTGCTAGTTAGAGCAAAACAAGCAGAAACTTACCCAACTTACAAAAGATAAAAACATATCACAAGTCAAAATCTCGAAGCAACAAAAAGCATGAACTTTCTTAACAGAAATTCATCAAAGGTTAAGGGCAAACGATCCAAAATAGGTCAATAAAGACCCACCAAGTTTTTGTAAGATTTGAAGGCCATACTAAGTACAAACACAAAAATGGAATGAAGCTCGATACCTAATAGAATCACAAAACAACTATAGATAGCCAAATGGGGAACTAGCCATCTCAACCAAGATGCTGGCCAGTGTTAGCAACCCCGTGTGGTAGTTTGGGAAATAGCAAGGGAAGTTCATAGCTGATCGTCAAATCATGTACTTCCCTAAGATCCCAAGGTTCCACGAAACAAAGCAGTAAGAATCATATACTTGTGCCTTTCACCCAATTTCACTTGTCCTTCCCAATAGAACTCAGGGTACAGGTGGCAAGGTAGTCAGATCAGATTCGGGTCACTTACTGGAGATCGTGTCAGATCCGGTCCTGGTCTTGTCAGGTTTTGAATGCTTGGATCGAATTAAGCTTAACTCAAGACATTATGTGATCAGGTCAGTTGTTGTCCTGTCGAGTCGGGATCGGTTCTTGACTTCTGGTCACCTTTGGGTCAGGTTAATATTCGAGTTCCCATTGATTGTGGTTTTGGGCTACTATATGGCTGCGTTATTTAGTTATTAGGTTAGATACTAAGTCGCTTTGATTTTGATCATTGTTATACTTTATCATTCCGGCCATGAATCAGGTCAAGTCATTATTAGGACACTTCAGGTTGGGTTTGGATGGGGCATAATATGTTTGTTGGGTTTGGGTGGGGCATAAGATGTTCAAAACAGCTCGGGTTGGGTTTTGGTCTAACTGGTCTCGCTTCGTCACATTTCCGGGTTTTATCACGGTGAAATAATCTACTTGATGAAACAACAGTAGTACATGTCTGATAAGAATGTTACATCTATACTGACTATTCATGCTTCAGAAACAAAGCAGAGAAAAGCAAAAAGATATCCAAAGCATTCAATATCAGGCTGACGAACAAGTCCGATAAAATGCTTACCAATAAAATGCATACAACAGGTACTGCTTCACCACCTTCCAGGACATTAATTATCAGTTCAACATTAACAGTAACATGAATGTCTTGGGGAGAAATCTTCATTGCTGGAGGACGAGTGAACGAGACATTCATATTCATATCCTCATTTGGGTATCTCTTATATAGTTGAGGAATAATAAATCTCCAACCATTAGTGTTCAGGAGATGCTGATCAGGTATTTTATCCACAATCCACTGCAAGTAACCTGCCTGGCCAAGCAGAAGAACAAACTATAAATAAAAAGACACAAGGCGATTTTTGACATTTTTTAAAACTACCAAATTATGCGAAAAAGACACTGTAGTTAATTAGAAAGAATTAGGCCATAAGTTCCCCAAGCCGGCCATCTCTCTGAAAAACGCAAGAAAAAGTTTGTAGTATATATAAGGCAGAGCATGAAAACCTAATTCCTGCTATTTCACTTCTTTCAATTTAATTGTTTTGGATAGATACAGACACAGTTGGGAACTTGACATATTGCTTAGGCTTTTCTGTTACACAGATTAAAAAAACTGTCTTTCTCTTGCTTCCAACTGCATTCGTCTGTCACTAGTCACTAACTCACAACTGTACTTCATATCTACATCTGGCAAAAAAAAAAAAAAAACTTATTTTATTTTAATTTTCATGGTTATCGACTTCTCCATCCATCCCATACTCTGTCGATGCACTACTCTCAAAGAGAATAATCTGCAACTGCAGGACTATAATCTTTAATCGCTGTGGTCACTGGTCAGTACACTATACAGTAAATGCAGTCAATTGTCTCTACTGTACTAAGAAAACTGTAGAACATGTGGTGAACCTTTAGTTCCATAATATTCTATTTCTTCATCCATGAAATACATCTCATGAAGGACAAATTTTCTACAAATTACCCAATCGATACTCTGTGTTATGACAACCCTAGTAAATTCTGGGCATACACCACAACTACATAGAGACGTAGACTTGAAGGACAATATTTCTAAGTTTAGATTTTCAGAACTATTGATCCAGGGGCTTACACACAAGGATGAGAAGGCCTATAATCAAGCTAAGTAATAACTTCGGAGTGCTGTATACGAAACAGCAGGAGTCCCTTACATGCATAATTGGCTACCGATCTTTGAACTTTGGAAAATATTAAAGATTTACCTTTTTTCAGATTAGATATGCAATACAGAGATTTCCAAGCTGCTTATGAAAGTTTCTTTTAAGATATTCAACAAATGAAAATAGTAATATCACTAATACAGTAATACACATAATGCAATGAAAGTTGCCTCACCTCAAAATACAAATTTGATGCTGAGAGAAAAACAGCTTCATCTACTAATATTCCAATCATTTTTGATGGATCATCACATGAGAGAGTCTCCAAGTGCTCCTCGTAAGACATTGGTTGCCATATTTGATCTCTTGCAGCAAATAAACCATCAATCTCAAGTCCAATCGAAGAATTACTCAGGGCAGGGTCATTTACAAAAGTGACATTGAGAGATGCAACATCATCAATTGGAATCTCATTGGGTAAGCTCTGAAGGGAAGAATCAAGTTGCATAGTTGCTTCTTTAAGTTTCTGAGTAATAGCTTCCTCCACTGCAGATTCAATCCGTTCAACAAAAATATCTACAAACCTTGCAGCAGATAAGTAAATTAATAAGCAATCTATTTCAGGAGTAATAGTTAGCACACTACTTGTATTTGACATCAAAAGAAAAAAAAATATAAATAAAAAAATAAAAAATAAAGCTATGCCACACTAGCAAAAGTTCACTTAATCTGACAATGTGAACCCACCACTTCATTTGAAGGACTAAAGATAATTCAATATTTTCTAGGTCTTTCTCCCCCACTTAGAACAGGAGATGATTTATGATATTCTTGGTCTAATAGGTGGCCAGTAGCACAGTACAATGTATTACAGGCAAAATGACAAACTGAAGAGCTACCCATATAATAGGGGATCCATCCTAAGTGCTTGTAAAGTTGGTGGATCTCCGTTGCAGTGTAATGGGATCTTATTTAGTATGAATAAAGTCGAAAATGAAGTGAGAGGGGTCACAAGGAGAAGAGTGAGTCAATTACATCTAATGTATAATGGAGTTTACCTGGCGTTAAGTTCAACAATGGTAATCATGTTAACTTAATGGAAATCTCATTACATCTAGCCATCATCTCTCCATCTTTTCCTCACTGGTATCAAGTAGTAAAATTCTCATCACATTATAATGGAATCCCCCCCCCCCCAAACCAATCCAGCCTTAAATATAATATAACAAATGTAACATTTAGGTGTTTGAAAGGGAAAAATTATCATCCATTGCACAATAAAGCTGAACGCCTATAGATCATTAACATTTCAAAATTATCACTTCTATATATAGTTCAGGTCTTGTACAATACTAGCATAAAGCACACAATTAATAAAACTATCCTGAGATTAACAAAGTAGACGTTAATCAAATGCTCAACAGCCCGATGTGTCGCCCATCTCCTTACCGGCCCTAGACAAACAGTCCCATTGGAGTGATAGGAAACCAATGACCCAGTTAAATCGAGTGCAATTTGGGAACATGGAGCATATTTTGAATTTCTTTTTTTTCTAAAAGCCAATCTTGTTTTCCTCGTTTTCTTTTTTCAAGTAAGAAACAAAATCTCAGCACCTTCTTAAATTACTAAGCACTAGTTTTTTTTTTTTTTTTACTGTGTGACGAACGTCCTATTATTTTTCATTGTGGTTAGACTAGGGGAATTCCAACTATGGCCAAGGCAAAGAGCCTTAAGATTGAAGACAACACGTGTCATTCACCACCCAATGCATGCCTCCTAGTTGCAGTTTTAATACACCAAATGGCTCAAGTTCGAGGCAAAGAACATTATAGATACGTAATGACGAGGGAAAGAGAGAAGGAAGAGAAAAGGAGGAGTTTCTGATTGAAAAAAAGAAAAAGATAAATACCATTGATAAAGCCAAGATGCTCCCCCTTCCAACTTGATGGACAGATCTTCTACAAAACAGCCACACTCTAAAAGAGACACCTTCAATTTTCCTTCTTGGTTCCCCAAGCCCAGAGTGAGACCCACTTGCATTCCTTCAACCTACAGAGCATAATTAAAGATCCAATTTTAGTTTATATACCAGCAAGATACTCTTGCGGAACGCTAGGTCAATATCAGACGTGTTTAATGAGCAAGCATCATACAAAGATTTACTATTAAATGTAGGAGTTAGCTTGGCAGTTGCACAGATCAGAAGGAACCAAGAATTCGATTCTCGTTTCCCATCATTACCTCACTAAATAAGAAAATCCCACTCTCAAACCTGAATCTTAGTTTAAACATACTGTCAGGCTTAGTTTAGAGAAGCGCGCCTAGGCACAGCAAGCATCACATCAGAAGCTCAGGTTGCACCAGTGTGCATAAGGAGCAGTGAGAAGCGCGCTTCAGGTTGAGGCTCAAGGCGCAGTCTCCACACAATAGTTTTGAGGCTATCTTTACTGAGATGTTCACTGCGTACAAGTTAGTATCTCAGCCTACTTAACAAAAGGGAACGGGCTAGAGAAATAATGTCCACGACTTCTCCAAGCATTACCTTAATAGGCCAGGAAGCCAAGAAATCCAATTTATGAGATAAATTGATTGTGACATGACAACTCTCCTCATATTCACCAGGACCTGTATACTTTTTACACCAGATATGACTTAAAAGTTCGTCTAAACGACTGCTTGCGTTGATTTCGATTATGCAAAATGCAGGTTTCGATCAAACAAGTCCATCTGTAGAGTTACACTGACCACTGGCCCACTCCCATTTAACCATAAAACCTTCTCCTCCACTCCCCCCCCCCCAAACCCCCTCGCTCCCTTGGATAAAACCTCGTGGGCGTCCAATTCCTAGACATCATATTCTCAGATTGAGGAGTAGAGCATTTCAGACAGCACCAACATCATAACGGGTGTAATACTAAATAAAACACTAGGCACGACCAAAAAAAGAAAAAACCTACTCGCTCAGCACATTCTCAAATCCTACAACCCTTTTTCTCAACATTCCCAACCTTAAAATGGTGGGAATTTCATTATAACACACTAGTAAAATACTCCTATCATTTTAGATAGCAATCAACGCGCGCAATACTCGCAGTCAATGGATTACCCAATTGAAAATCACAATGCAACAAAGTCCATTAAAACTCAATTCCATTAACATATCATCTTCCAATAGTTAAATGCATTCTAATACTAAATAACACACGGAGATGCATCATCCATGATTCGAAACGCAATGTTAGTACAATTCTAAATTAGCCTGCATGATCAGTTCATCATTACTCCTTTGCACCTCCCCTTCAACCAAACAACAACATTTTTAACCCCAGTGCCTTAAAGGCTCCCGCCATAAGGCGAGGTAGGGGGGGGGGGGGGGGGGTCGGATGCACGCCAGCCTTACCCCTATTGAAACATAGAGAGGCTGCGCACGGATGACCCAAAATGAAAATTGCTTCGAGAATCGCACCGGCTGACTGCTACTTCACAAAATAAGAAGCCTATGAGCCAATTTGCTTTATTCAATTATATCCCAAAAACCAAAGAATAATTAGTCTTTGGTTCCATTAGAAATGGAAATACTCCCCTTCAAACAAACAAAAAAAAAATACCCTAATGCCAGCAATTAGATACATTCTATTCAATCAAAGGGAACTCCAAAATCCAACATCATCCAAATTCCTAAAAGTAGTCTCATCGTATGAGACCGTCTCATGGTAGAATTTGTCATGTAACCGTATATAATTCGAAATTTGAAACTCAGTCTGCATCATTACTACCCTATCCAGCTCCAATGAAGCCAAAAACACCCCAAAAAAAGAAGCCAACAGCATAATTCAATAAAATTAGGGGAAAGGGGGGAAAAGAGAGCAAACCTGAATAGAAGCAAGGCCATGATCAGAAACTTTGATGGGCAAAAACAAGCCAGAATAATAGGAATAATACCAATTCAAGCTTAAATTCGCGGTCGCACCGGAAACGACAAACGCAACACCAGAGTCACCAGGTGTAATATAAGACTCGGACACTTGAATATGACTCAGAGTTACATTGGACAAGTCAGCATAGACATTCCCCAGAAATGGTATTTTCTTGGACTGCTTAATATGGGGAATTGACAGAGGAGTGAGTGTGGTTATGGCTTTCGTGATGAGCAAGTCTTTCAGAAAGTTCAGACCTTTGGTTGAGACTAGGAATGATATGTGGGATGCGTCGTCGGAAAGGGTGGTGTTGGCGGGTGTTGCGGCGGCGGAGGGTGGTGGTTGGGGGAGGAGGAGGGAGAGAAGGAGGATGAGATGGAGGAGAGGGGTGGAGGGTTTCATCGGAGACCGGTGGTGGTGGTGGTGGGTGGCAAAGTCAGAGGAAAGAGATGATGATTGGTAAAAGTAAAAGAGAGTGTTTTGGGGTGGCAAAATGTGGAGTAACAGAAATTGATGTTGGAAAACGTTAGAAAAAAGTTTGGTTTTAGTCACTTTTAGTTGTACTTCTTCACGTTTGTCTTTCCTCGGTATTTGGTTGGTTAGTAGATGATGACAAACTGGAAGCCAAATTAAGGAGATCTGCATTGGAATATAACCGTTGCAATATAGCTATCACAAAAGCTAAGAGGTAACTTACTGGTGCATTGGAATTATTTTGTTTCCTTTAAATCAAAGGGAATGGATAGCAAAGGCAACAATGAATGTTGCATTGAAGGAAATTTATTTAGGGAGTGGTGTTCATTTACTAGTATATTTGTTGAGGAATGGAGCGTAACCGTGGTTGAGTATGTACTACTCCCTCCATTTCTTTAGCAAGTTGGCATTCGATTTGGGCATAACGACCAAGAAATGGGGGGAGTGGGTGTATTAGGGTCAATTAGCAACTTTAATTATCCACCTTCTCTCCTCCCCTCATCACCCGACCCCCACCCCCGCCCACCAGTCCCGGACAACGTCACATCGGCGACCATTTCCTCATCGGCGATTTGCTCGCCCTGCCACCACCCGATCCACACAACCGCCATCACCGCGCGTCTTCTCGCCGGCGTCGATCGGCAATGTTCTCTCTCCTCTCACAAGTTCTTGCTCATCACTTTCTCTCCACTCTCTTTCCTCACACATAATCTCATCCTGGCCACCAAGATCGATCTCACCCCCCCCCCATTCTCCTCACCGGAGATCTCCTACGTCACCCTCCCGCGTCGATCCGCTGTCCATCGCTACCATCGCGTGCGCTGGATCTTCTCACTCCTCTGATGTTCTATCTTTTAAGTCCATGTCTATTCGTTCGCTCCTTTCTCTCTTCTGATGTCTCTTTAGATACGCCGGCAATGATGAGGGTCGGCGGCCGGTGGTGGTCATTTTGGTAGTTGTTGGGTGATTCTGGTGGTGGTTGTAGTGGTGGTCAAGTTGATGGTAGGGTGGTTAATCACATTGAATTTGGTTAGTGGATAGATTAGTATATTGGTTTATTAATGTTAGGTAGGGTTAATTGTATGTTAGTGGAATAAGTAAGGGTAAAATGGGAATTTTAAGTGGCTAAAACTGACCCGAAATAGAAACGCAAAGAAATAACTGAAATTGCCAAAAGTGGGAAATGCCAACTTCCTAAGAGCATTGTTAATGGTCACCTACTTAGAACCTGGTATTCCCTCTCTCTCTTATTTTCTCTCTCATTTAACTCACACAATACCAACTTTTTACACGTACTTCATTTTCATAAGTTTATTAGTTTTACCAAGTTTTCCCCCACTTTTACTTACCCCACCATAATTTCTCTCTCCTAATTACATTTTAAATCTATCTAAAATTATTTTGTTAATTTATCTTAACAGATCATATATTATCGGGAAAAAATATACGAAAAAAAAATATTATTGAAAAATTTATTTTAAATAATAAGTAGTTGCACACTTACATTAACTCAAAACTAAAACGGTATTAAAAAAATACAAAGATAATAAATTCACAATCACTTAAAACAAATACATAAACAGTTGGGAGAAACCATACTTAAACTACTACACACGAACACACAAACACAATGGCTTAGAATGCGAAAAATAACATTTGTTGTGATTGCGTCAAAAATGGAGGGATAGAGTTGAGATTAGGATAATTACTTACATTTTCAGGATTATCTTCGTGTATATAATTATGATAATTTGGGATATTTTGGAATGTAGAATTATTTGATAAAGTTTGGTTTTTACGAATATTTGGATTATTTCGTGAATTTGGAGGCAGTCTATAATTAGAGTTATTACTCATACTTAACTTAATTTTGGAGGTATTAATAAAAATGACAGTTAATTTTGTTTTAATGTGGAAAAACTAATTTTTTTTTTTTGTTAACAAATACCCAATATTGGTCTCTATTTATAGAGGAAGGAAAAAAAAGCCGTTGGTATAATTTTTTTTGTTTTTAGATTTGTCGTTTGAAAAATATAGCCGTTTAAGACGTTGCAACGGTAATAAAATTTCTGCCCCCCTTACCTGTGACACGTGGCAGCCCCTAGTTGGTTGCAGCTAATTAAAATTGTTGAAGAAAAAAAGGGGTGACCATGTTGTAGAGGTTGGAACCCGGTAGAAGTTTGCACCAGGTAATAACACTCTCTCTCCTCCTTTTCTTACTTTTTCATTTTTTTATTCTTTACCCTACTTCCAACTTGGTGTTAGTTTTACCACTAACAATGCTCTAATGAAATGGAGGGAGCACTATACTTGTTCGTTCAAAGAGTATTTCTCTGTAATGTGGCCATATATAAATGAGAGTCCCATAAATTTTAAATGTCTTATTGTATCCCTTGTCCAGGGAAAAAAATTATAGTAGATATCATATGCGCCAACCCAAATACTTCATATACTAACATACTCCGTCCGACACTTCTACCCCCAATGGGTTCACTCCCTCTTTCATTTTGTTGTTTTGTTTGGCTAAGTTGGAGGCTACTTCTACAACAAATGAATTGTTCACTTGTTATAAAAATCAATATATACATTCTTTTATTACGCATAGCAGTCTACCAAATCCACTTAATTTTAAGGCAATACCGGTCTTTCATATGGTGTAGAAGTAAGCAAGAAGGCCCCAACGAACATAGTCAGAAAAAACAACAAAATGAAAGGAGGAAATCATAGTGGGTAGGAGGGAGTATAGTACTATACATTTCTATTGATAGTAGTACATGAAATACAATCAGATGGGCGGGAAGATCAAATATGTCAGATTGTCAGTAGTGATAGTAGCAACAATAACAATGAGCATGGTAACATGTTTAAAGCCTTGTTTCTGCTTTATTTAGGTGAGATTCTCACTTGAAAAAACTAAATTATGAGATCTCATTAATTAATTGGGAAAATCTAACACAAATAAAGCCAAAATTAATCTCTTAACACGTGCCATGTAAGCATATTGCAGCGGACAACTCTGAATTCGATGTCATCTACTCCCGAAAGCCTGCCTCCGATCGTGCACAATCCAAGGTCAACATGGATTGCATAATTGAGATCTTCACTTATGACTTTTTCTGGGTTTATATATGTTGAGTGATGCGGAATCCGGAAGCGTTTTAGTAATTTAAGAACTTCAAAAATAAAGTTATAAGAGTTGGTTTTGTGGTTTTTGTGTTTAGTTGATTTTGTGTGTTTAAAACAGAAAATAAGTGATATGAATGCACAAGAACGACCTGAACTTGTACAAACTGGGTTGTTTATACCCAAGACTACTCCGCCTTAAGTAATAAACAGTCGATAACTAATCGCAATTAGTAAACCAACCAAAACCTATCAATTCTACAATGAAGGTGCAACCATGAACTTCAAATATGTTTGTTTTTCTGATTCAATTTCAAGATGTTTCATTACAACTGATCAATCCTCTATTTATAGACTTACAAAACACTAAGAAATAATAAAGAGCACAAGAAATCTGGTATAACAAGGGAAAATGCCCCAGACTCGTAACTCACACAAAGCATGCAATGCAAAAACAAAAAACTAGGCAATAACGGATTACGACTATGACAGGCGTGGGTTGTTGGGGCTATAACTTCTTGCATACTTGTCTTCTGATGCTCCAAGAGGTGCCATTGGAAAGATCTCGAAGAAATCTAGCACGCCGATGTTAAATGACTCAAAAATATGCAGTACCCAAGTTATGATAGAAACAAATCGGCATTGGAAAACTGTTTCGTCAGAAAATTGGCTCACGCCCATAGCAACTCCCAAGCTCAGAATCATGTCCAAGTAAGTCAAGTGACATAACTTGGACCCAAATTACTAACATAATCACAAGTAGGACTTATTGAGTTAACCATAAGAAGTTCATCACTAGCTTCACTCGTGAGACGTTACTTGCTCCCTCATCATCCTCCCTTTCTTCAAAAGAGTTTGCCCTCAAACTTGCTAACCCATCATCATCCAAATATGGAGATAAGTCTCTCACATTGAATGTAGCATGAACTTCGTAGTCACCAGGCAACTCCACTTTGTAGGCATTATCATTGACTCGCTCCTTGATTCTATAAGGACCCTACGCTCTTGGCATAAGCTTGTGTCCTTCTTTTGCTTGGAAATCTTTCTTTGCGCAAATGTAGTCAAACCAGATCACCATCACTGAACACCTTGGATTTGCGATGCTTATTGGCCATTTTCTTGTATGCTTCATTGAATTTCTCAATTCTTTTGCGTACTTGCTCATGTAAACGCTACATACTCTTCAATTTGGATTCAGCATCCTTGTGAACATACTCATCACTTGGCAAATGAATCAAATCAGTAGGAATGTAAGGATTGATACCATAAACAACTTCAAATTGGGAATGCTTAGTTGCTTGCGTTGGAGAACGATTGTAAGGAAATTCAGCATGACCTAACTTGAAATCCCAATCCTTTTGAGTCTTACTTACCTAAACACACATCAAAGTTCCCAATATGCGATTGGTAACTTCGGTTTGAGGATGGTGAGAAGTACTAAACAAGAGCTTTGTACCCACCTTATGCCACAATGTATTCCAAAAGTAACTCAAGAACTTGGAATCACGATCAGAAACGATTGTTTTTGGCACACCATGTAGACGAACAACCTCTCTAAAGTACAATTCAGCCACATGAGAAGCATCATCAGTTTTGTGACATGGGATGAAATGCGCCATCTTTGAGAAACGATCCACCACAACCATGATAGCATCTTTCCCTCATGAGTTCTTGACAAAGCAACAATGAAATTCCATAGAAACATCCTCCCAAGGACGATTAGGAACCGGTAATGGAGTGTAAGAACCAGGTTGGAACTTACTCTTGGAGATTTGACATGTAACACACTTGGAAATCAGATTTTGCACATCACCTTCCATCCTAGGCCAATGGAAATGTTCATGAAGAATATCAATTGTTGTTTGTCTCTCAAAATGACCGGCAATACCTCCACCATGTACTTCACGGATCAACAGCTCACGAGTAGGACATTTAGGCACACAAAGACGATTTCCCTTGAAAAGAAACCCATCTTGGACAGAAAAGTCCTTGAAAACTCCGTCTCCACAAGAAACAAAGATCTCTTGAAATCCTCATCATTAGCATAGTATTCCTTGAGCATTTTAAAACCAAGTAATCTCACATGAAGTTCATTAAGCAAAACGTGACGCCTAGAAAGTGCATCAGCCACCACACTGCTCTTTCCATCCTTTTACTTTGAAGAAAAGTTAAAGGATTGTAGAAACTCGAGCCACTTGGCATGTCTTGAATTTAGTTTGTGTTGTCCATTGATGTATTTCAAAGCTTCATGATCAGAATGCAAAATGAAATGACTTGGCCTCAAATAATGAGTCCAATGATCAAGAGCTCGCACAATTGCATAGAACTCATTATCATACGTAGAATAATTGCATCTTGCACCATTGAGTTTTTCTGAAAAAAATGCAATAGGACGACTTTCTTGTAGCAAGACAGCACCAATACCAACACCACTTGCATCACATTCAACTTCAAATGGTTTAGAAAAATCTGGAAGTGAAAGAATAGGAGCTTCACAAAGTTTTTGCTTCACTTCATTAAAAGCACATTGAGCCGAATTTGACCATATAAATTTACCTTTCTTCAAGCATTCAGTAACAGGGCTACCAAAGTGCTAAAAATCTTGATGAAACGACGATAAAAAGAAGCAAGGCCATGAAAAGATCTCACCTCTGTCACTGTTTTAGGTGTATGCCATGTTTGAATAGCCTCAACTTTCGTTTGATCAACGGAAACACCATCTTTGGAGACCACATAACCAAGAAAAACCACACACTACGCCAGAAATTGGATATAACACCGGGTGTGAAATGAAATAGACACCGGTTATACCCGGTGTCTGGACTGCCGGTGTCATAGGATATGACACCGGTAACTATTGAAATACGCGGTGTCAAAGATAACACATAAGACACCGGTTGGGCTAATAACAGGTGTCTTTTGTTGAAGTCAACACGAATTTTGCTGCAACATAAGACACCGGGTTTAGCCAAAACCGGTGTCTTATGTCACAGTAAAAAAAAAATCGTATTAGGCTGCAGGCTCAACCATCTTCCCTCACTCCCACCTACCATGACACCACCGTTACGCCCACCAAAAGTTACTGCTCAACAATACAAAACATTATCTTGACCTAACGATACTCTTCAAGTTACACAGCGAAAAAATTGTAGCAAGATAGATGCGAAATTCACAATATATTAGATCT
Source organism: Spergularia marina (assembly GCA_963680865.1). Taxonomy (NCBI): domain Eukaryota; kingdom Viridiplantae; phylum Streptophyta; class Magnoliopsida; order Caryophyllales; family Caryophyllaceae; genus Spergularia; species Spergularia marina. The sequence continues at coordinate 7,532,465 of OY804561.1, forward strand.
CAATCTCAAAGACATGTGTTGATTGATCCGAAATTGGACATCTAAATTAGATCTAAAAATCGAGTACATTTCAATTGATCTAAACAAAATAAAAAATCAAAATCAACATTATATAACAGTTTACTAAATCTAAAACTAGATTTAAAAAAAACACCTAACAAAATTTACAAAAAAGAACTTAGGTTCTTGTATTAATCGACTTGAGTTATGTTCCTGCATTAATTTAAGTTGTGTTCCTAAAAACTAGATCTAAAAAAAATTAACAAAACTCACAAAAAAAGAATGAACTTATGTTCTGGTGTTCATCGACCCTGAATATTTTGTTCATCGAACTTTGGCTTTCAACCTTACTTTCACCGAACTTTGAGCCTCAACCTTGTGTCATCGACAAATGTTGAAAATAAAGTTTGATTTTTTTTTTCTCACGATTGATGTAGAGGATGGAGATAAGAACGATATATAGAGAGAAAAAAGAAAGCTGGGACTTTGTATGAAATGAAAATGGAGGAAAGTTGAGAAGATGGAGAATTTCGAATTAAGAAGAAAGGTGGGATTTTGAATAAAGGAGGCGTGCTTCGTGAAGATAGGACTTGAGAATGATGAATGAAAAGAAAAAACAATATAAAAAGGGTAAAGCATGAGAGGGACATACGTGGTCTCCTAGGAGAACATAGGGTTTTTGGGAGGTAATTATTATTCAACACATATAACACCGGTTGTGTAAAAACCCGGTGTCTTATGTGCACATTTAATACCGGTTTACAACACAACCGGTGTTAAATGTCCTCTTTAGTTTTTTTTTTTTAATTTCCCTTTTCTATCCAACTATATTTGCCAATTGTTTTTTTTTTTGTTTAATACATATAACATCGGTTGATTGAAAACCGGTGTCATAAAAAATTCTGACACCGGTTTTTGGACCTCCGGTGTCAAATATGCTGGTGTAAAATGCATTTTTTGGCGTAGTGACATTAGAAGTCATGAACTCACACTTTTCAAGTTTCCCATACAACTTTTGTTGTCTCAACACTTCACAGACTTGTTGCAAATGCATCAAATGCTCATCTTCATTACTGCTATAAATCAAGATATCATCAAGGTAAACAACAACAAATTTACCAAGAAAGTGTTTACGAACTTCATTCATCAGCCTCATGAATGTACTTGGAGCATTTGTAAGACCGAATGGCATCACCAACCACTCATAAAGATCATGCTTAGTCTTAAAAGCAGTTTTCCATTCATCTCCTTCTCTCATTCGAATTTGGTGGTAACCACTTCTCAAATCAACATTTGAGAAAACAGTAGCCCCATGCAATTCATCCAACATATCATCAAGTCTTGGAATCGGAAATCGATACTTGATAGTAATGTTGTTGACAGCCCTACTATCAATGCACATTTGCCAACTTCCATCCTTCTTTGGTACAAGTAATGACGAAACAGCACAAGGACTCATACTTTCACGAACATAACCCATTTGCATCAATTCTTCAATTTGTCGTTGCAGTTCTTTTGTTTCCTCGGGATTACACCTATAAGCAGCCTTGTTTGGTAATGGAGCACCCGGAATCCGATCAATGTGGTGTTTAATACAACGAGTAGGTGGTAAACCAGGTGGCAAATCATTAGGAAACACATCACAGAATTTATGCATCAATGGTTGCATAATAGACTGAATAGAACATGAATCAATAGAAAGAATAGAGCCTCTTTCTCTTCTCTCATTAAGCACCAAAGCATAAACCTTTTCACCCTCATTCAACACATTATCAACATAACTGGCAGTAGCAAAAATAGTAAGATTGGGCAGCTTACTTGATATGGAACGCACATCTTTTGGAGACATAGGATTCAACTTGATTTTCTTTCCTTTGAATTTGAAGTGATACACATTCGAACGACCTTTATGCGTAGCATCGAGGTCTGACTCCCAAGGACGACCCAATAATAGGTGGCAGGCATCCATAGGAACCACATCACAAAGAACTTCATCTTCATAAGGACCCATAGAAAAATTCACAAGAGCACGCTTGGAGACTTTCACTTCATTTCCATCATTCAACCAGAAAAGTGAGTATGGTTTTGGATGAGCTTGAGTCGTTAAACCCAATTTCTTCACCAAATCTGTAGAGGCAACATTTGTACAACTTCCTCCACCAATAATAACATTGCAAAGCTTACCTTTCACATGGCATCGGGTGTGAAAGATTTGTTCACGTTGGACAATTTCGGTAGGAGCATTTTTGATTTGTAATGAACGTCGCACTACCAAAGTTCTCTCATTTGTTGGAGCATCAATAGTGAAGGTTTCACCATCATCTTCATCAAAACAGTCCTCCTCATGAGATTCATAATATACATCTTCAAGAGCATCCACAAGAACATCTTGAGCCTCCCTTAATGTAACAATGCGCTTGTTAGAACATTCCTTTTGATAATGTCCAACTCCTTGACATTTGAAACAACGAACTTTGCTCAAATCCTTCTCCTTTACAATTTGAGGAGTAGAATCTGTTTGCTTCGTTTCCACCCTAGAATTCGTTGTAATTGATTGTACACCAGCTTTGCTATAGGAGCTAGAGTCCCCTTTAGACCAAGTCTTGTTAGGAATACTAGACACCTTGAAAGACTTTTGTTGCTTCTCAATTTTCAGATATAAAGAACACAATTCATCAAAAGAATCAAATGATTGTAATTCAACAGTATTAGCAATGTTTCGATTGAGACCCTTAAGAAAACGTGCCATCTTTTGCTCTTTTAATTCATTAACATCACACATCAAAGCAATTTTCTCAAATTCACCAATATAATCAGTCACATTCATAGACCCTTGCACCAAATCAGAAGATCTACGATATAACTCTTGCTTATAGCCTTTAGCAACATACCTCTTACGTAGCTTTCGTTTCAAGCTCTCCCATGATCTGATTTTGTCTTTCCCCTCACGCACACGTTGAGCTTTCAAGTTTTCATACCACAAGGAAACATTCTTTGCAAATTTCAGAATAGCATACTTGCAACTCTTCTCATCATCACACTCCTTGAACTCAACATACGCTATATTTGACATTCCCACTCCAAATATTCTTCAGGATCAGTCCCTCCTTTGAATTCTGGCAATTCATTCATCTTCAATTCGTCATACTTAGGCTCAAACATAGGAATTCGATATGCTCCACGACGAGTTTGTTGTTGTTGTATTTGTTGAGGAATTTGTGTGATCAATTCCCTCAAAGTATTCATTTGTTCCGTGAGAGCAGAAATCTCACGGTCTCTCCCTGCATTCTCTTCTTCACTTGCCATGATCGCTTGATTAATGAGAATCAAGAGCCGAACCTCTGGTGCGGAATCCGGAAGCGTTTGAGTAATTTAAGAACTTCACAAATGAAGTTATAAGAGTTGGTTTTGTGGTTTTTGTGTTTAGTTGTTTTTATGTGTTTAGAACAGAAAATAAGTGATATGAATGCACAAGAACGACCTGAACTTGTACAAACTGGGTTGTTTATACCCAAGACTACCCCGCCTTAAGTAATAAACAGTCGATAACTAATCGCAATTAGTAAATCAACCAAAGAATTGAAAACCTATCAATTCTACAATGAAGGTTCAACCATGAACTTCATATGTGTTTGTTTTTCTGATTCAATTTCAAGATGTTCCATTACAACTGATCTAGCCTCTATTTATAGGCTTACAAAACACTAAGAAATAATAAAGAGCACAAGAAATCTGGTCTAACTAGGGAAAATGCACCAGACTCGTAACTCACACAAAGCATGCAATGCAAAAACAAAAAACTAGGCAATAACGGATTACTGTGACAGACGTTGGTTGTTGGGGCTATAACTTCTTGCATGCTTGTCCTCTGATGCTTCAAGAGATGTCATTGGAAAGATCTCAAAGAAATCTAGCACGCCGATATTGAATGGCTCAAAAATATGCAGTACCCAAGAAGTTATGACAGAAACAAATCGGCATTGGAAAACTGTTCCGTTAGAAAATTGGCTCACGCCCATAGCAACTCCCAAGCTTAGAATCATGTCCAAGTAAGTAAAGTGACATAACTTGGACCCAAATGACTAACATAATCACAAGTAGGACTTACTGAATTAACCATAAGAAGTTCATCACTAGCTTCACTCGATGAGATTTTACTTACTCCCGCATCATTGAGGCCAAGTACAAGAAGCAGATGTGCATCAATTCTCTCATAGATGACATGCCCCGTAACCTCGAACTAGGCACGACTGCACGATTTGGGCCGTAATGCATCTCTAGAGCGACCGTCTCTAGAACAAGTTCGTCCAACTGTCCAAGTCGTAACAACTCCAAGCCTTCCTCTGAGCCACAATTCGAGTCTCAGTCTGGGTCCGGGTCCGCCCAACATACAACAAAGTACTACTATTACCAATATAAATGACGGGGCACAAAGACATAAAGCAATGAAATTTTTCTCAGGTACAATCGAGTTTGATCACAAATCACATCACCTAGAATCAGCTCCATTTGGATTGATAATACGTTGGTGAAAATGTATACTCCTATTGTCTTTGTACTATGTCAACTCAAAATCAATAATAATTGAAATGATACTCTTTGCTTTCGGCAATAAACTGCGTAGGGCTAATATACATGTTTCTTAAGGTGGGTGTATATTTTAATAGCGTAATCAAAGTTCTAAAAAACATTGAATATCGGGTTAGATCAATACTACAATACTTTTTTTTGACGGTAGATCAATACTACAATACTAAAATCAAATCATGTACAATATACACGAATATCCAAAACATCAAAAGGGCAATCACTAGATGGTTCGAGTTTTTTATAAGCATACAAGTATACAACAAAGTCAATCGGCGTACATACATGTCCAATGGAGGGATCTTTAGTTTTCTTTTATATAAGTCGCGTATTTCTAATACTCTTATCGAAGGGTGATTTTTCAAACAACAACTATTGTAGAATTTTCTACTTATTTTTTGGTGTGATAAAATCGTAAATAAAAAAAAATAGTGCTCCTGGTAATAAAAAAAAAGCTTTTAAGTAATTTAATCACCCTAGGAAAAATTAGAAAAAGATAAAAAATACAAAGAAAAGGTGAAAAAAGAGATTCATTAGTAGATACCAAAGTACCAAACGTAAAATTGAGGAGGAAAAGTAGAGCTTGTTAGAACAGAGCAGAAGCTGAAGATGGCAATGGCGATGCAAACCGGGGTCTCCTCTTCAAAAGTTCTTGTCCTTCTCGGAGCAGGTTCTCTCTTACTTCTTCTACAATCTTAACAATTCCGCCCTTTTCAAAAATTGCTTGCTTTAATCTGACAATTCTATAGGTTTGATTTCCCTCAATTATCAATATGTATTGCTCTTGCCTCTTCAATTAAGACACTTGTTCGAATTCATACAGCAAACAATTATGTGGGTTCGTCATGTTTTTGGGTTGTTCAAGTAAAATTGATACCTTTTTTTCATTTTATCTTTCCAGCTTGTGTATTAAGCTTATTCAAACCCAGGCCCTTGTACTTATTTCTGGGGGTTTTCTGTAAATTTTATGGCTCATAGCGAAATATTTGGTTAGTCTGTATGACTGTATGCTTTGGTTTGGTACAATGATGTGGAAAATTATGCAAATCAGCATATAACTGAAATCAGCTTTGCTGTTTGACCTACTTCCTGGACATTGTAATCTTACCTGATTTACGTAACAAGGACGATAGGTGTTTGCCGCGGTACCCAGCATGTTCTTTAGAATGGCTGAGGATACGGGATTCTTGTGTAGGGGCTTAGGGATCATCATATACTACGGAAAGAGATCAAGGACCATGGTGAGCTGATTGTATACATGATTGATGCCTTGATTGAGTTTGGTTTGAACATGAATTCTGTGGTCGTGTGGGGTAAATGACGGGTGCAACTTTTATTAATAGGCAATGATTCAATGACGGTAGGCTATTGAATGAGGGTCTTCCAGGTTTGAGGAGACAGAAATAATGGAGGATTTGTGGGTTTTCTAGGTAGTTTGGATGAGAGTCCTGTTGCAAAAGTCGGGAGCAGACTACGTGCTTATGCAGATTGGCTGTAATTTTCTGAGAAAAGACATGCTCTATGAATGGCAAGCAAGAATGATTCTGTGAAATGAAGGAAAACAAACTTCATTATTTGGTATATGAGATTTGAATATAAGCAGATGGATACTTGGAGTGCTTGTCCTTGGCGGCCATGTGCTTGTAGCACAGGTTTATTGGGTGGTTTAGGGCCTTTTGGCATGGAAATATGCTTTAGGTGGGCTTGGGTTTGAGTGGTGAAGAGCTGTTTCCTTGCTTCATGTAACCTGTCCTCCCCTTTTGATACTAGATACATGCAAAACGTATCACTTAAAGATAATTGCCACATTGGTTGTGAAACTTTGGCCTGCTTTTGGGATAGGAAAAAGAGGACAATTTCCATTGATATTATGCATTTTGTATCTCTCAATACAGCCTGCCGCCTTTGCTTAAGAAGAAGTTTACATACAATCTGTAGTGAAATATATCCCAAATAGTGTTCTACTATTCCTCAATGTACATTAAAGTTCTATTCCACTACAATAAATTAGAGCGTGGCGAATCTGTTGCCGCAATATACCCTCTTTATTTTGCTTGTTAAGTACCTTGAACTCTTGAAGACAAAACCTCACATGAACGAAGTCCTCTGCTTAAATATTAACCCTTCCTTTCCAAAACCAATCAACCTAAACGAAAGGGAATACTCAATGTTATACTGAAGAATTAATAAATTTCATCCTCACTTCGAAGTTCTTGTGGACATGGCACGAGCATTTGGCCTCAGAGCAGGGCCCAGTCTGTGAAATTGCAGTCTTGGAGGGTTCCTGTCTTTTACAATGCCATAATCCAGCAAAAAGGCTTCACCTTGGAATTCTGCACCTCCAAATAGTTAACAGCACCTAGGTTAAAGAAGAGTTTGTTGTACCTGTGAGGTGTTTAACAAGAACATTCTGCTAAATAGTCAACTTTTCAAGCGAATATTTCCCCTCTGTCACACCATAGTATGTAAAAAAAAAAAAATTCAATTCAAGTGATATTGTTTAATCCCTATTCATACAAGAGATCCATATCAAGGATAATTGTTGTCATTTGCCTATGTGTGGATGCTTAACGTTTTGGATTTTGGTTGATTTACCAAGACTATGGTTTATATGCTTTTAGTCGCAAAAACTAATGTACCTGGTTGGTTTATTTGGTTTAAATTATCTCGGTTTTCTGATGGGATCTATTTTTTTCTTTCTTGGGGAAAAGGTTTAACTGGATCAATAATTCTGAAGAATGGAAAATTGTCTGATGTCCTTCTACAACTTCAGGAACTTATGAAGGGTGTCAATGAAGTTGAGTTTTCTTCAAACAAATTTGATCCTGCACTCCTGGCAGCACAGGTAATAGGCCTTGCTTAAGTTTGATGTATTAGTAGGCTATCACTTTCCAATCTATGTAAACACAATATCCCCCCAAATCCAAGATGAACAATGGGCTGATTTTTATTATATTCATGTTCACTGTCAAATTCTTCTACTATATCGTAGCATCTGAGCTTTTACAATTCCCATCAACCAAAAGGAAAGCAGACGTTGAACAATTGCTGAGAATCAAAGAGTGTGTGGAAGGTAAATGTTTTTCGGAGATAAATGAGATGCAACCGCCGAAGATGGTAGCGGACTGTAGTCCCCGACAATGGTAGCTAAAGAAAAGAAATGAAATGGGGAAATGACATTGGGTATGCCAAGTAAGGAAAGCAGGGAGAAGCCTTTAGGTAGTATGGAGTAGGTCTTAGAAGACTAGATCTGTATCAGAGAAGCAAGCATGCTATTAGGATTTAGGATGTTGTTGCTTGTTTGCTAATATGTATAATGGAAGACAATAAGAACATCTAAACCTTAATCCCAAAATTTTTGGGTTCAGTTAACACGACTTGCATGCTGAAACCGTCATATATGGGCAATAAAAGTTGTAAGTAGTTGAAACATGATAGTGAAACAAATCAATTTTAAAAGAGTTTGAAAAATGTTCTACTCAAAGTCAAAAGAAAAGTAGTGAAACACACTAGGAAAACAATTAAAAAAAGAAGCTAAATGGGTCTGAGGTGGAGGTTCATGCTTTCAGATCTGTATCTGGTATGAACAAGGTTCTTCCTTGGGTCTTAATTGTTGGAGTGTGTTGATTGTAATGTCAATTTCAAGAAAGTCGAATGAGGATATGAAGTTAATTGATGCTTCTGATGTTGTTCCTTCAGATTCGGCAATTGGCTGAGGAGATTAAGGAGTTGTCTGCATCAAATCCGATTACCATATTGAATGGAAACTCTGACTCTGGTTAGTAAGTTGTTCTCTTTTAAAATTATTTATATATTTGTATGTATTTTCTTGGTACTATCAGATACATCTTGAAATTTGTGATTTATTCTTTATCATAGCTTTTCAGGTCTTGCCTTTGCCTTTTATATGCTGTTCTCTTCTTAATCAAGCTAATTTACAATCCTTCCAAGAACTTTGAATATGAGCAGTTGGCTGGATTGAATAGAGTTAATGATACCAAATTATAGAGCATTCCATTTGAAGAGCATGATCATTCTGTTTGATCTATCATAGTCAATACCTGTGTAAGGTTTGAGGGTTCCAACATGATAACTGCGGAGTTTTAACAAATGGATCTCATTCAGTCGAGTAGTCGTAATGGTTCCTTGGATACTTCTGGAGCTTCATGCCGCAACATCAATGTGTTTGTCTCAAAATAATTACTTTGGCTAACATGGACTATCGAGAGGGAGGGAGGGAGTTGAACCATTATCTCCCGCATCTAGCTTTTTAATATACACGCAAGGTCACTTAAAAGTTAAAATGGACTGTAAAAGATTATTCCTTTGCTAACTATTCTTTGGATTGGGTTATAATATAATAAAGCAGAATGGATAAAAAAAGTGTCTACGTTTCTTGTGTTTGAAGTAGCATTCAGGGCGATTCTCGAAGCAATTTTTATTAACGGTCATCCTATGCAGTCTCTCTATGTAAGGCTTTCTTACATCCAAACCCCCCTTATGGTAGGAGTCTTTGAGGCTCTGGGGTAGTGATGATGATGATGATGTTGTTGTTATTGTAACAAGAACAACAAAACAACCAAGCGTTATTCCCAAAATGATTTGGGGTCGGCTAACACGAATCGTCATCTGTAACTGTCGTGTGTGTCAAATAAGTTCGATGATGTTGTTGTGAAAGATTATTTCTTTGGTTTTATGATTGCAGTTAGTAACCTGCTGCCAAATAATTGCATGCTTAAATTTCTTATGTTTCACTGACAAATGTATGTACTTTGTTGCTTTGAACTGTTTACTTGACATTTTTTTTTACTATTTCTACAAGCCTTTGAAATTATTTGAGTTGTGTTATATTTTTCGAGTGTTAGCTTTATGATAATCTCGATAATTTGTTAAGTCAAACTCAAGCTTTTGTTGCCATTGTCAAATAAGTTTTTTTTTCTTACTTATAAAATTAGTAAAAAGACGTTTCGGCTCTTATCTGAATTTTAGGTAAATGGCTTGACATATCTTTTGTGTAAAACAGGGGGTTACTCTTCTTATTTGATGCCAGCGGCTGCTGTAGGAGCAATGGGATATTGTTACATGTGGTGGAAGGTCAGCTTTTTAATCAATGTTATTCTATCATGTTTTGTACTTACTCATTGAGTTATTTTTGTGTTAACTCCATTCCTCTAAGATCTGCCTTAACTATTTGAATATTAGTTTGATGTTTTGAATGGTCTTATTCCCCTAAATGATGTCACTGTACTAGCTCTGTTTTGATCTCTGTATTATTTCTCATAGTGCTGGAGCAATGAATCAGCAATCGTATATCTGTCATCTGTGTAAGAATTTAATTTATATTGCGTCTTTGTGGTGTACTTGCTTCTCAGGGGTGGTCACTTTCAGATGTCATGTTCGTGACCAAGCAAAATATGGCAAATGCTGTGGCTAGTGTTTCGAAACAGCTCGAGACTTTGTCGGAGGCAGTGGCAGTCAGTATAATCTTACTTTGGTGTTTGTTTAGTCACCTTTTTTTCTTTTCTTTTTCATCTTGCCTTGTTTCCTTTTCTTGCTGTTTGTAATTCTTGTTACCCTTGATGGCGTAGACAACTAAAAGGCAATTATCGAAAAGATTGGAGACTTTGGATTGGAAGCTAGAGGAGCAGAAAGAAATCTCAGGGCAAATTCTCGATGATGTATGTCCCTGATGTTAGAACACATCTGTTTATTATATGTAGCTTCATTCACTGCTTGGTCTTAGGTTAGGTCCATGACCTGTATGATTTTGGTTGGAAAAATTACCGCACAGTTGCACACAGAATATAGAGAAGAAATGCAAGAGATAGTTTATAGTAATTCGGCTACTCCACAACACAACTTTGATATAAATAGAGTCTCAAGTTCAGGAGAACTTGGCAACCAACAATTGGTAAGTACCGACCCAAGAACCGAACAACCCGCTCTCACTCAGCGGTTCTTGGATAGAGAAATTAACTACACGCACTCACTCAAAGGATCTTTGAAGGTGATGGTCATAGTCCATAGATGTTGGAAATAAGAGGGTGATTTGTAGTATTGGTATCAACGAGTATACAGAGCGTTGATGCTTCTATAGTGAGATAGTATCCCTAATTGAGGAACTGTCGTACTCACACAGCACACTAATGGCATTCTGGTATGTCTGTAATGGTGAACATAATTATATTCCTTCTGCACCCTCTGTTGACCTATAAACTTTCTGAGGATACACCCCTTTACTATAATTGTATACCAAGTGGACCTTAAAAACTCATTCTTTACTCCACTTTTCTTACAAATTGTGATTGGCCCTACGTGGTTTATCGCCGAACGGAGGGAGTACTTAGAAGGGAAATAGTGTATGTTGTCTCAGTTCTGTGATGTAGACATGTAGTTGATCTGGTCAGTCTTCTTTGGGTTCTTTAATGAGTCTGGAGTTACAATCACAAGTATACTGTGGATTAACTGATTTTTTGCGTTCTTTTGTTTCTATGTTTTTTTTTTTGAAAACATTGTTTCTATATTTTTTTTACTTGTGGTTGTACCCTTTGGTTGTTTTGAGGTTATGTATCATGCATGAAATCAAAACTTACCTCAGCTTGTATATTGGTCTTACTCGTGTTTATATGATGTCCTTATGCAGGTTAATGATGTCAAGTCTAACATCTCCCAAATTGGTTTCGACATTGAGTCAATCCGTGAAATTATATATGGTCTGGTAAGCGGGTCCTGAGTAGTGTATCAAATGTTGTCACCAAATTTTTATCTAAAGAGCATTGTCCCATATTACTTTATGCAGTATAGTTGTTCTATGATATCAAATCTCAATTCTACCTGTCATTTTTTTGAACGTCCTCTTACTTCAGAAAGGAGCACCTGCTAAAATCCTGTACTGCAGTAGGTTTACGTCTCTACGATATATACTGCTGATGTGGCCATTACAAGCTAATTCTCACCAACTGTTTAGTCATTAGATTAAGATGCCGATCCCTTGTAAAAAAGAAAAAAAAATAGAAAAGATTAAATTAATCGAGGTGGTGTTATTCTGCTTTTATTTTCCTTATTTTTTGGGGTCCCGAAAAAAAGAATGGGGTCGGGGTAAGGCCAGGATACTGAGGGCTTGTCAGGACATACATCTTTCTTTCCCTGGTATCAAGTATGACGAGAGAACAGAACTTGAATGACACAGACTGCATAAACATGAAATGACTCCCAAACCTTTGACATTAATTTATCACCATTTCACAAACCTGCATTTAAATAGAACTGTTATAGGAGTATATGTTAACAGCAGAAGTTGACACGAATTTGAACACCAACTCCACCTTTTCATCCCAATGGCCTCCACTTCTTTGACAAGATATTGGAATTGGAAGGATGTTGTTTTTGTACCAAGACTGTGAGGTCCACGAGTCCCTCTTTGTTTGTTTAAGATTTACATCTTCCAGGAATAAATGGGTTATTAAAAAATATGATGTATGTGATAGGTGTACTGAGTCTAGTGGACATGACTTGATGAAACACTTTTCCAAAGAAAATCAGCGAAAAGCTAATAAATCTCTCCCTCGAGGTTATGCTTAATAATATAAGTTTCTTCACCTCATAAGTAGCTAATTCACACTTGGAAGTCCACGAAAGTTTGTTCAACACAGCATCTCCATGTTCATTTTCTTTATGCCAACTTGTATCAACTCTAATTGGATATTTATTGAAACTTCAGCTGTGCTTGTGTATAATAAAGCCTTATTTCTTTGATTGCAGGAGGGAAAGTTTGAACTTCTTGAAAATAAACAGGTTTTCTTAAGATAAATCTATGAAATTGATCTTGTATTATCTGTGTTAACTAGTTTAAACTTTTCTTACTATCAAAATATTCGTCATGGTGTAAGTCGTGCAATTGTTTCTTCCTATGATGCAGGACTTGACAAATTCAGGTGTATTGTATCTATGCCAAGTAGCTGGGGGAATCAAGGAGGGGCTAAATGGTAAATTTTTCCAGGTTAGAGCCTCCATTGTCCATTTCCTTCCATTTTCTTTGAGGGCCTTGTATTGGGGATTTTGGGGGTGAGAGAGGAAGAAATCTGTTTAAAATATTAAGCGTCGTATATAATGAGATTTCTTTCCTCTGTTTATTTGGCATTTATATCATTCCTCTCTATTGCACTTTTGCCTACTGCCTCATCAGAGCTTAAGCTTTAGTACTCGGTTAGATGTCGTAAGTTCATTGTGTCCCAAGAGCGAAAAATAGAAGAAATGAAGTTGGCCATTTCCTGGTGCCATAATGAAGTTTTCTTTCCTGGTTGCTCTTGGATTTCGAATTGGGTATATTTCCAAATTGAGGTTTGCTTAAGTTAGAGCTGAACAATAGAAATACACAATCGGCTCCTTTTTTTTCTTTTTTTTTTTTTGAAAAAATAATCTATCGGCTGACATGAGCTAAACAAGCCATTATAATTTATTTCATTGACAATGTGTTGATTTTTTTTCTAATGTTTGACAGGATATCAAATCAAAGCCTGAACAGCCTAAGATTACATGCGAGGATAACTCCTTGAAGGTATGTCGAGTTTTAAAGCTTCAACTTGTCATATCTCTGAATGTGCTTACTTTTCCTAATACCATTTGCCGCTGTCCTGTAGGGGCTGCAATTTCTTGCTGATTCAACTATTTCAAGTGCTGTGGAGAAACCAATTACCACTGCTCAGGCAGGTGATCTTCAACCAATTATCACGAAGAATGTTCCATCTAAAACAAGAATACACAGGTCTTTTCCAGTTGGGATTTCTCTGGCGCACGATTTTCTTTGAGCTGATGCATGATTTGTTTACTTCTGTTGCTTCTTGTAAAGGACAACAATTTGTGTTATGGGTTCCTGTGGCTCCATTTTTGCGATGGATATTTGTGGTTTTATTATTTATCAAGTTTACCTCACCCCAGGCCTCAGGGTAAAGTGTTCATAATTGTATATTTTTCAAAAGAAATAAATGAAATTGGTACATGTTGAAAGATCTAGATGTTTGTTTCATTGTGTATGTATCAAATTATCAATATTCAATAACATCACTGCACTAAAAAAAAATACTTGTATTCTATAACATCAGTTTCTGATATTCATATTGCCAAAATTTGTTGTATCGTCAAGCTGAAAATTGCTGGAATGAACCAACGTCTAACCGTTGTAAATGTTTTTTTTTCTTTTTAATTTCCAAGAAATTAGTCGATTTGGTCCAAAGGCAAGACTCGGACACTTACAGCTGAAAGAGAGCACTTGGTCCTTTGTCAGTCAAGACAAAACTACTAACTAGAAAAACAGAATGTGGGCAGTATAGAGTGGATTTTGGTTTGTACTTCATCTCATTTTTCTGTAGGAAAACCCCAATCCCTCTTCCTGGAATTTGATTATTCTCCTAGTATTTGCTCTCTTATACTCGAATACTCAATGTACAAGGTTGTAGTCGATCCAGCATTACTTCAGAGAATATTAGGCATTCTTATTCATAGGGGCACTGTACAACTGCAAATGATGCAAGTCTGATAGTTTTAAGCATTACATTCCTTTCAAACATACTAGTTCTACATATAAACATGACCAGTATAGGTGATTTTCGTTGTTGCATTCTTAGAGATGAAATTTGGAGTTCTGAGAAGCTACAGAATGATCATCTGATAAATGAGGGACATCATTGTAGACACTACTACTGCTTTCTGATTGCTTGACATTCTGTTCTTTATCCATTTCTGCTTCTATTGAGAAATCTCTTTTGTTCACCTGTTTCAAATTCGAATGTGCAAGAGACTGTTAGGATAATTCCTACTGTGAGGATATGATGTAGAAAGAGGGTGTTGTATGAGTTGGCTCACTTTTGGGGATTAAAGCAATCAATAAAACTGGAATAGTTGTATCTATAGCGATTAATTCTGAAGTTTAAGACGAGTACCTTCTGATAGTTACCAGTTGGGACAGTTTTCCTTCTTGAGATGTTCTTTGGAGCCTTAAACCTGTTCTTAGCCGATTTGTAGCCATCCTGATCACATGTCTTTGGATCTGAACCATCAAGTTGGAGAGGGATCTCATTGGAACCACAGCTCTCCTTTTCTTCAAATGACAGGTCTAAGAACTTTGTCCTTGCAATTGGTTTTGTTTTCATGGCAGTTGTCAGTTCAGTAAGCTGTTTGCTGATGCGGTCTTCTACTGACAAACCTTCAGGTTGACGAGTAGCCATCCATCGCTCAAGCCAGCTCCAGCTAGTGCTAGGTTCTGTGCTGTCAGATATGTTTTGCTTTTTCTTCGAGCAAATTCTTAACTGTATATGAACACAACGATGACAATGATGATTTTTCTCTGAGAAAATATCATGATTTCCTGATGTTATCTATGTGTTTACTGTACTGTAAGCTAATATTTTAGAAAGTGATGCACCTGTTGGGAGAAGGCATATGCCAAAGCCCTTTCTCGTCGTGTTGTTGCTTCTAATCTGTTTTGGATCCTCATTTTCGATACACTGCTGTCGATTGTGCTGTCATCCCAATCTTCCTGTTGATTAGAATATTACATGTAACGAGCGCAGACGTTAGAAGCTGCATCAATGACAGACTTTTTTTTTTTTTTTTTTTTTTTTTTTTTTTGTGGTTACAAATTACAATGACAGAATACTTTCTCCTTTGCATCATTTCAGCTCTCAAGAAATGTATCTTTGCGAATACTATGTTGCTAACTGTATCGGTGATATAATGACTCCATATCTCAGGTAATTGCTTTATCTGATTGCTCAGCTGTTATGTATCAGCATACCGACATTGTTATTCAGCTTCCAATACATGTACTTCCTCTGTTTCATTGAACTATTGACATTTGGTTTGAATAGTTAGGAGAATTTCAAAGCAAACGTAAAAAATTGAAAGAAAACAAATTCTATCTCATTATCTTGATCTTGATAATAGCTGTACTGTTTACTCAAAGTCCTCTATCTCGTTATCTTGATCTTGATAATAATTGTACTGTATACTCAAAGTGCATGCCTTTTAATCGTGGTAACTACAATTTCACAAACCAAATCACGCAGAAATTCACATTATGATCAGTGATGTTACCTTTTGTCTGAACAGAGAAGGCTTAGGTTTTTCTTGAAGTTTGGTACAGACAGAAACAGAAGAGCATTCTTCCTGAATCGATCCAATACCGACCGAGTTTCCAGTTTGGACTTCAATTGATGTAGCCAAGGAATCCCTACTCGGACTTCCAAACCCCTTAAAAAGATCAGTCTTTGTACCTGCAGACTCGGCCATGTTTAGACGCCTCACCTGCAAACAAAGCCACTTACATTTGTTCAACATTATTACAGTCTTTGCCACTCTGCTCTAACCCGGACTCCGGTAATAGTATCCGACAGAGGTACGTGTAAGTCTACGCATTTGACACATAAAAATGTCTTACACTGACATTTACAGTAAAGAACCTAATAAATCTTGGTTGGCAAACTTATTTCATTAATGGCTGCCGGAACAAAGACACCCTGTAGGGCTTTTTCCAAGTGTCGTACCCATGTATGGCAGTATAAATGTCGATTATCCGACATGGGTAACTGTGAGAAGATGAATTGCCCGAGTAACATAATTGTTACACTTTCTATATTGCGAGTGACAGCTGAAAAAATTGACAACAATCATAAGACAGGCTCAGTAAAATCACCATGAAGCCTCTAAATGCAGACTGGATGACCACTGCTGCAGTATCTTCGTGGAGTAAGCTGGGGATATGACTGTAATCTTGGTCTGAGCTGTCATGCTGAGTGGTCTCTTCACTGGTGAAATCCTCACTTTCCTCGGTCGAGCCACCTTTTCCTGGCCTTGGCTGAGTGACAGTGGCTTCCGAACTCTTGACAGAAGCTGTGTCCTCTTCTGCAAGCACTGAATTAAACAGCAAGTCATCCCCACACAGGTATGCCCTTACTGATGATTTCCATCTCTTCTTCTCCACCACATTCCTTTTCACCTATAAACAGTCGAGTATAATAGCACACAATCAGTAAGCACATATATACCAAGCGAAATTTGGTATGATGCGATATCACAGCAAATTTAATTGCTTTGGACTCTTCATTTTTCCTCGAGTACCCGTGTTGTGAACCGGACACCTTGACACCTAACCTTGTCTCACGAGTCCGAGCAACATAGATCACAAGTTGATCTTGCAACAAATTAGAATAACTCTGGTGTAGAATACTTACATTATAAGTGTCATGTGTTCTAAATGACCTGCTTTTGGAGAAGACACTTCTGACTAGCTCTCGAGTGATGCCCATTTCAGCTGATCAATGAGCAAGCAGAGTATTCTCAGTCACGCTTAATCACATTACAAGTGGCTATATATGTAATGTATGTACAGTGCACTAATTTCTGAGCATTAATTTTCACCTTAAAAAATGTTGAAGAGACAAATCATTTGCAACTAAGAGAATGTGCGTGCAACTGGTATGAATGTTTACTAGGATGATCCTGCAGGGTGTTTGCAGGAACTTTAGAGCTGGATAATGACCTTTAAATATATCAAGCGGAGAGATTAAGAAGTGATTACCAAAGTGATTAAGCTTATAATATTATAACCAAGTAACCAACACGTGCCTTAAGTGGGATAAGACGTTTATTAACAGATTACCTATTGGCAGTGGCAGTGGCACTGCATAACAGGATCTCGGCAATGCTTATACCATAATTTAAGTGACTGTTTTGTTACCCCTTATACAATGTAGTAGTGTCGAGACCATAATCAAAATAGGTTCGATAAATACCATTTAACTCTAAATTTTAGTTCTCGTTAAGCACTATTGTTAGGTTTGGATCGTTATACATGGACCATGGTCGTCGATGCATGATTTAACTTACCAGATTCCAGTACTTCTACTACAGTTAATTACCTAAAAAAAAAATTAGATTAGGGATTATATAGTAGCTCTTTAAGTTTTTTTTTTCTTTGTATTGATTAAGTTGTCAATCTTTAGGATTTGCTTTAGTGCACAATCACATGGCTTACAGCACACACAAGTGAGCTTTTGAAAAAGTTTGCTTCAACTGTGGTTTTGTCTATGTCCTTGATTATCACTTGCTTTTTTAAATTTCCCTCCCTACTGTACTGTGTACTCCTGCCAAAAAAAAGTCTCAAGTGGGGTTCTACAGTCTTATTTTTCCTGCACCTTGCTTTATTATGATCTTTAATCTGCAGATGAGAATGTTTTAATTACGTTACAAGTAGTGCAAATTATTACTAGCACGTATGAAAAGCATCACATTGGATCTTGCACAATTTTAATGTCCTGTCTAAGAAGGCCATCGAAAGTTTATAGACGTGACTTCCATCATAAACGAAATTATTCCTTCCAATCTGCTTGCATATGTCATGCTCAGATGCTCTTGTTCTTCTCTTGTAATCATTATGCTTGATTGCCTCTATTTAGCCTTGTTATGTGACTAGTATAGGTAGCTAGTGCACTCCACCGGCTAGATCTTTCAGTGATAAAATAGTTATTTTCAACAGCCACATTTATCTTATTTTATAGGATAATTTGCGAGACCGCACCTTATAAAATAAGTTTTTTGCGAAACCGCATCTTTTATGTTAAATTTTGCGAAACAACACCTTTTAAGTCTATTTCTTTGCGAAGCAGCACGTTTTTTCATTTTCGACCAATTTTGACCACCCTCCAACGTTGACCCGACCTTACTCTTCCCCTTCAATTTCCCTCCAATTCCCCCACCCTCCCCCCCTCAAAGACCCCTAAATTGTTAGAACAAGTTAACGTCGGGTCAACTTTGGAGAGTGGTCAAAATTGGTCGAAAATGAAAAAAGGTGTTGTTTCGCAAAGAAATAGAATTAAAAGGTGTTGTTTCGCAAAATTTAACATAAAAAGTACGGTCTCGCAAAAAACTTATTTTATAAGGTGCGGTCTCGCAAATTTTCCTATTTTATACTATATATTAAATCTGTGTTAGAAGCAACAATCATGTTCACCCATTTCAGTTAGGCCATCTCCAATGTCACACGTGACTTCGTAGTTAAAAAGCACAAGAAAAAAATTGAATTGTTTCCAAATTCAATTATTGTCATTTTAATTTGCACCTACCTTAACTCCGTTAGCTATGCAACTTATGTACTCTTTTTCCAAAAAATTAACAATTGGGCATAGCTCGGGTAATAAACTAGTACCATATATTAAAATACTAGTTTAAAATCCATGCGTTGCACGCTTTCATTAAAAATATTATATATTATATGCGCATCATTCATTACCGAAATCATTATGGTATAGCTAAACACGGTTTAATTTAAGGTCGTAACTATATTGTAGATTTTATATTCTCATTTTCAATATGATGGCTATAGCTGTATCCCTCTGTCAATAGATAGGTAATTCAATATTATATATTTTAGGAATGTCCATAAACTTTTCCAAAGCTCTAGGAGAATTTCATTTGCGTTGTGGGTTTTCTACCCATTTCCAGACGCATTCGATACAAAATAATAGTTGAATTTCTAAGAAGATTACATTAAGGTAGTTGACCTAATAATTTGCCTGATAGTAATATTTTACTACAAAGATACCTACACATACAGATCAATTCATTCCATTAAGGCAAAGCTCACCTAATTAAATTCAGGTGTTTTCTAATTAATTTAGATCATTTGACATCTGAAATGTGCAAATCAGATCAAACAACATTCGATTTAATAATATAGCTTCATACCATATCATACATAACCTAAATAACCAAAGATGTAATCAAGTGTCATGCCAATAACCTCAAGCTAAGGTTCCATGAGTAAGATCCTTTCTACTTAGCTTATTAGATCAATTGCATCTAAAATGTTTATATCAGATCAAATAACTTCTCATTTAATCAAATAAATTCGTCAGATCATACGAATTTAAATGTCCAAATATAATCAATTTTTATGTAAATAACCTATAGCTAAGACGAGTTTATGTTCTCTTGATTTTACCCTTTTTACAACAAATATTTTTAACTGTAGTCTATCAAGATGCATTGATTTAAAATGCAAATGATAACAATTATAGAAAATTTTCAAAAATAATAATATGCAAAAAACAAAAAACCTACGACAATGATGACAATATATTTTATATATACAACATTCTCTATTCAAAAATATGTTTGAATAAGTCAATCTGCTACCCGTTTATAGTATGGTGACTTATATTTATTATTATTAGTATCTCAAATTTAAAGGTCATCTTTTGTTTCTTATATGTACCAAAATGTAGAAAATGTCATATTAGACTTCTGCTTACGAAATATTATCTTGTCATAATCATGGTTACCATAAGGTTATATATTTTCATGATTAACATAAGCTTATGTATGATATGTTACAATTCCGTAACTAATATATGAATTTTGTACATGATTACCATAAACTAACATATGGTATAACAACAATTCCATAACATAAATAATTTTATGATTATAAAAATGTCATATGTTCATGGTTATCATAAGATTATTTCATGATTACCATAAGCTTATGTATGGTATACTACATTTCCATAACTAATATATGAATTTTGTACATAATTACCATAAACTCACATATGGTATATAACAACAATTCTATTACACAAATTCATTCCTTATTCATCAGTAACTCTAAGAAAATTCGAAAGAGTCTAGACCACTTCAATGCCCACGAAAAAAGTTTCGTTTATAAATATACTAGTTGAATGCCCATACGTTGCACGGACTTTAAACTTAATCTCAATTTTAAAATTTTTGGTTTAAGCTTATATTATTTTATTAATATTAGATCTCAATTGGCACCTAAAAAACTATATTGATGTACTAAATGTAAAAGTTAAGTAGATTTTGAAGCAATTAATGAACTTATATCAATGCACCCATAATGATTTATTTTATGCTTGACTTGCTTGTTGAATTTTAATTTGCGGGTATAAATTTGATTGTAATTGATAGATGATTTTCTTAATAGTAAAAGTTATGTTTTAACATAATCCTATTAGTTTAAATTTGCAAAGTTTATTTGTAACGTAGATATGTGAAGTACGCTCATTCGGTTGATAAGGTAATGAGATATGTGCTTTGGAGTTTCATTGTCCAATTTTTAGTTCCCCCATATTTGCTCTAGAAATTATGGAGTAGAGTTTTAAGTTTTTAAGACTGTGAAAACTGTCTACTATCGTGTAACCTCTTGATTAGCCTATATTCAATGGGATTTGTAAACAATGTACTCCTATTAAATTCATTTAAAGTCTACTTGTTTAAGCTTATTGTATATTCTCATAATTTAACAACAACTGACAAAAAAAATTTATTTGAATAAGTTCCTCGATCGAATTTTTGTATTATTAGTTGTACTTTAGTCGAGTATATATATACACATATTTCTTTAGTTGCCGATTTCTTGATACATAATTATGACTCCTATTATTTAGCTGATAGTAAATGAATTTTGAAAATAATTTTGAGCTCAATTATATTAAACATTTTACTAATTTTTGAATAGCATATGTCAATTAATGAGGTTATCTAATTGAATATGAACTCTATCTAATTTATTAGAAGGGTTTTTTTTGTTTTTTGTGGAGAACCACCTCCATCTTTAATGGTTTTTTGGGGAACCACCTTATACAATTTATTTTTTGGGGAACAACCTAATATCACCCAAAATTAATGACAGACCCACCTAGTCTCACTTGCTCAGCCAAATCTACTTGTGTTTGCTTACCTGTCATCTCGAAAAGCCATGTAGGCTCGCTTCCATGACCAACTCATTAAAAAAAATAGTATAAAAACTGTTAGAATTATATAAAAACCAAAAAGCATTAGAAAAAAAATGGTACACAAAATAAAAATAGTTAGAAACACACAATATAAGCAAAAAGAAAAAATGGGTAAGACATTGTCAATCTTCAAAGCCTAGATATAGTTGCACCATATTACGTATGTATACATATGATCAAGCTAATAGACGAAATGTCTTGTATATATATGTACAACTAAAATTTTCAAAATACAGTACATACACTTAGATATAGATTTAACACGAAGAATCTAACTACCTACGTAAACTATTAAACTAAGATTGATAAAGTGCATGTATAATAACTCATCACCACTCGAAAAATTAAGAGATCAGACTGTATCTTCGTGCCACTATATTGAGATAATTAGCTTGGTACATATATACCTGAAACTCTTAGATAAAAATCGTATATTCAGATGATGGACATAAAACTTACCAAATCAAAGTAATAAAAGTAGTATCAAAGATGATAAACATAGCAAGTAAACAAATCATAGAATCATAAAACAACAAAAGTATTAACGAAATCAATGTTACACTAACACAATTAAGCTTTATATATATGGTCTCTTACCAGTAGTTGATTCACACATCAAAACAAAACGTGTAGCTTAATTAGGTTTATATTAGGAGTTTGGCATTGCAAATTAAAACGTGCAACTTAAACTCTCTATTAGAAATAAACTATATATCCTAAGACATGTACTGATTCTTCTTTATGTAGTTCCAACAGAATTAGATAGTATACTCTAACAATTATGTAAATTTTTTAGATTCAACCACATTGCTAGAAAAATAAATAGAATTTTGTGATTAATCAGGAAAATAAGTTTTTAATGTAGGCTCATGAAATTATTCAGCTTCGTCAACTGAACCTGTGAATTCAAAACTAAAGAAAACGGTTAGAAACATTGTCAAAGCGATTAAATTGTGACTAATAAACATATCTAATTAATGATTTAGGATATACTCAAGTGTAAGAAAAACAAATGTTAGACTTACTAACAATAATAATCAATATAAAAAAAAACAATGTATACGAAAATTAGCAAAAAAAAAGAGAAGCATCTATGTACGTAGAGGAGGGGAGAAATAAATGCTATCATAATGCATGAGCACGTAAAATGTCCTTATTATAGGATTCAATTTTCTACATATTATCTTAATAGATAACTAATTTTTTAAATTGATTTTCAAGTTATATTAGTGAGCTTTAATTCTTTATATATACTATTTCAGGAAGGATTAGAGGAAATATTTAGACGGTTTATATCATGACCAAGAATAGACCAAGATGCACATAACTATCTGATACGTAATACCATGGGATTTATAGAATTTGAGTGGTATTGAAAAATGAAAAGAAAATCTGAAAATTTGCCAACAAAAGTAAGAACAAAAATCAGGAAAATAAACTTGTTTTTGTGTGATTTTTCTGGGTTTTTATGAGTAGTGAAAAGAACAAAAGCGACAACCACGAAGGCTGCACAATTAACGGATAAAAATGATAGATTGTTGTGGTGCAAATCACACCGGAACACAGCCACGAAAACTTAAGCCACGAAGGCAAAAGGCGCCACAAAGGTCACAGTAAACCACGAAGGTTTTTCAGAGTAAAACTCATGTTTTTCATTCATCCAAAAGTTGTCTAAAACCTTACAACTTGCACTCTATATATAGAGGCTTGGAAATGTATCTTAACCTTTGATTAACATCTAATCCTATGGCTCAGATAAGGAAAGGACAGCATAGCTGTCATTAAAACAAATAAAATGTAGAAATTA
Organism: Spergularia marina; assembly: GCA_963680865.1. NCBI lineage: Eukaryota > Viridiplantae > Streptophyta > Magnoliopsida > Caryophyllales > Caryophyllaceae > Spergularia > Spergularia marina. The sequence continues at coordinate 7,555,670 of OY804561.1, forward strand.
GCAAAAATAAAAGGAACTAAATTCCTATTGGATGACACAAGGCTCCTCCCTTGTCTTCTTCTTCATGTGAGTGTGGTGAGGTGTATGGTAGAAGGAGAGCAGCTAAAATCCGTGCTTATCTGGTCCATAATGAAGGAAATAGCTGTTGAAAGAGCTTTGGACCACAAAACTGACAATGATAGGTGATGTCGTTTTCAGAGCCTTTATATCTCAGCCAAAAGCAGTCACATGTCTCTTTTCTCACATTTTACTGACCTTAGGATATTCCTTGGTCGATATGACAGCTTAAGAGAGTCAGTGACAACCAAGTGAAAGGACAAAGATGCCCCTTCCATGCTTGAGATGCATTTCCGGACATGACTGCAGTTTTTCTTCATTCACTGGTTCCGGATTGCACAGGCCATAACTTTGTGCTCCGACATCTTTTGTGAACTCATAATATGTCAAATTAAAGCTGTGGATCTTAACTTTAATATGAAAAAATAATAAACCCAAAAATTTTCATGGTGTGGAAGATATGCCCATCTGTGTGACATCAGGTCAGTCCCATTTCTGCAGATCTCGCATTCTGATGCCCTAACTTTGAGCCTTCATAAAATATTGTTTGTAGCTTCAATGAGGCCTTAAATAGTGTCATAATAAAGCTTGAACAATGAACTTTACATCCATATAAAAACCATAGCCATAGCCCATATACCCAAGTATATGAAGCTCCAAAACTCAGATGGAAATCACTGAAATTGTTAGAGTTTTCTAAGAAAATGCATCATTACAAGTCTCCTTTCATTGAGAATGCTTGTGGATCTTTTGGATCAGATTGTTGGCATTAAAACTTGAGAGCCCTTACCCCATGCTCCCGCATCACTATGTATGCGTACATTAAGGCTTGTTTAATTTGCACACTAATACCTATTTTTATTTTGCATTAGGATTAGGAATATATATTGATCTACGTGTAGTTTTGATAGGATTAGAAATTATAAAACTTGTGTAGTTGTGGACTCTCCCACAAGCCTAGAAAAATAAATAGAATTTTGTGATTAATCGAGAAAATAAGCGAAAAACGTCGGCTCATGAAATTAGTCAGCTTTATATATATGTATTGACTACAATGAAAGCCTATGCGTTGCACGGGTCTCTTAATAATGATTTCAATTAATAGTACTAAATGATCTCCTATGTTCACGTTAGATAAAAAAAAGGATATCTGGTTAATTATTAAACTTTTTATATCATAAGTTTAGTTTAGAGTTATGGGTCCGTATTATTATTGAATAAGATTATACCTGATTCAAATTGTCATTTAGTTGCTCGTCATGTGTCGCCTGAGAAAAAAATATAAAGGTAAATTCTTACAGACTAATTGACAACTTAAGTTTCCATTGGACCCATTATTATGTCAATAAACTTATAGATTGAGGAGTTAACTTTCATTATCATTAAATGCCAATAGCTTATGACGACAAAATTTTGGTAAGAACAAAGTCACGCCACCTTGACATAATTCCACATAATCACTTTAAAATATATAAGTTTGGTTTTACTTGTTTTCATAATCTTGCGTAACACAAAATTATTATAGTTTATGTATGCCTTTAATTTTGTTTGATGCTACTAATCATACTTAATTATAAATATGTAATATAAAATACTACGCATATGATATCAATTGGTCGTCATTTTATAGATTGTATTTTTGTGTTACACTTCTATAAGGATCATATTTCATGTTGTCGTAGCTAAAATCTTATAATGAGGTCATGCATGAAAACTGGATTGGAATTCATTTTCGGCTATTCTTTTCTTGTCTTGGTTTTAAATACTCCCTCCGTCCCCCTTTAAACACTTCATACCCAGAATACCCCCATTTTAATGAGGGTGTACACGCAAATTGCTTAATCAAAGTTCAAAAAAGTTTATTTGGTGAGTTAGATAAGAATCTTAGCAAAAATTCCATGCAATTTTTATGGAACTTTGATTAACCGATTATTGTGTACACTCTCCTCAATAAGGGTGTGTTTTGGGTATGGGGTGTTTAAAGGGGGACGGAGGGTGTAGATAACTTTGTATTATGGGCCAACCCATCTGTACAAAAATTAGGTCCTAATGCCTTTCTTATTCTTTGATTATAGGATGTGGAATATAGCTACCTAAGGCCCTATTTGATAGGACTTAATAAAAATAGTATTCAGATCAGTTCAGAATCATTCAAATCAGATCAGATCAGAGTCATTCTAATCAAATCATATCAGATCTAAAAGTTCAAATAACTATCAATGTACGTATTTGGTTCATAATTGAAACCAATTCGTTGAAATTCAATCAAATTTTCCTTTGGAGGTACGCACCATAACTTACATTTCGTATACTTTTATGGACTTTTTTCATGTTTGTGAGGGTGGATAACTAACGATTTATAGTTAATAGTTCGGAGTCCTAAATAAAATATATATTTGATTCTTTTTATATATACTTGAATACTTTTAAAAGGAGAAATGTACTAAATATGATTCCAACTTTCCAAGTTATTCTCAGTGCTTTATATTGATGATTGTTCTAGTACTATTGAAACCATATTAGTATGTCGCTAGTAGTGTGTGCATGAATGGAAGTTAGTACATATAGGACATTAGTTTTAAACCCGTGCGTTGCACGATTCAAATATTATATCATTCTTAATGGTTTTTATGTTTATAACCAACTATACAATCATTTCAATAAAAATAATCCATAGCAATTGTTGTGATGTTGCTTGCATGTATTTTAAAATCTTGATCAATTAAAAAAAATACAAAGCTATAGATTGTTCATGTTTAAATTATACACACAACATTTCTTATCAATACTCTTCAAAAACACCTTTTTTTAATATAGTATATTATGTCGATTGTAATCATTAAGTAATGCTTATCAAAAAATGTATAAATGGATCTCAAATTGAAATTCATTTCAAATCAAATAAAATGATATATGTTTCAAAAGTTTCTGATGCACATAACCAATTGTATGATCAATCATACTGTGTTTCTATAATATAGTGTGAATAGTAATTCTTAAATGATAGACTCTTCTTTTTGCTCTTTCACCATATACTATCTTTGAGTAGTTCTTAAATGATTCGACTCTTCCATTTTTCTCTTCACCATACACTAAACTCTTTGAGCATTTATCAAATGATAGACTCTCTTTATGCTCTTCAAAAATCCCTCTTTTAGCCCATGCGTTGCACGATAACATATTATATCGTGTTTGATGATTCTTATACAAAAAGTTCCACGTTGAACATGTTTCTTAGTTAGCCAGATGTAGTGTTTATATTTTGTTTGTTGAGTTTAGTTTAGGAATAAACACAATATCATTTTTGCAATCACTCGATGACTGCTAATTAATGCATTTCTATCAAACATATGTATAAACGGAACTCATTTTATATTAAATTTCAAAATAGATTTAATGAGTTATATGTATTAATTTTCTAATATACAATATGAAAGTTAGGACTAATTATGTCGTGTCACATACTCAAATCTAAATAACTTTCAAATTACAATTTTATGAAAGTATGGACTCTGTCTAATAAATGTTGTGAGAATTTTCCATTCTTTGGACTCTCTCACCATTCCTCTTATTTTTTGACACTGCCTAAAATTTTTAAGAATAAAAATCAAAATCTCTACTAAATGTACACGGAATAACTGAATTGTTTCATATAAAAAAAATGTGTAAATGGATCTCAAATAGAGATACATTTCGAAACAAATCTAATGATATATGTTTTTAAATTTTCTGATACACATAACCAATGTTATGAGTGATTATGTCGCAAATCTATTACATACATTTATGAAAGAGTCTCACGAAACTAAGGATTCTATATGAGATTTATTAATTATTGTCGTCTGAGTTGTTAATAATAAAATGTGGGTGTTTCGCATTTTTTAAACTCTCTCACTATTTCATTTTTGGTGGACTCTCCTATGCTCTTCAAAAATCTCTCTTTTATATATACTAGTCTTAAACCCGTGCGTTGCACAGTTAAAATATTATATCGTACGACGTACGTAATAATTATTTTCTTTTCTTTTAGATAAAAGTTGTAGTATTATCCTTATTTCTATTGCGTCCCGCATCCACTCCATGTACAACTGCTAAAGACAGCATTGGGTGGGTATAGTATGGGACACAAATGAGGACGGAAGTTGGTATATGGTGTAATGGTTGCACAAAAGTAATTATATTAGGTGTGGTATGATCAAATTTTACTACATGTAATTCAACCAAAAATCCTACTCGTAATTCAGCTCCTACAAAAATTCTTCGATTTCTTTCCAACCAAATGCTGTAAACAGTACTAACAAAGAGAGAAAAAGAAATAAAAAAAGAATTCAGGAGAACAATGCTTCATCTGCAAGCTATCGAAACCGTAAATTTTGCTAGCTGAATTCTATGGCCAACACTCGTCGAACTCGAAAACAAACCACAGAATCTAGTTCCTCGCGTCATTCCGAACAACACGAGGGTAATATCACCCAAGATGGTGAGATGGGTATTGGTGAAGAAAATGGTATGGTCACTGTAAATGGGTCAGAAATGGTGTTGTCAGATGAAGGATTGGTGCAGAAACCTGGAAATTCTACATTTGCAGATTTCTTTGCTCCCACACAAACAGCTCAGGGGAAAACTAGCTCGAATTCCGGCATGGGTAAGCACTATGTACCTGTTAATTCTAGCTCTGCTTTCAATGGTGATAATAGAAATACTAATGGTGATAAGAAATCTGGGAGTAAATCTGATGGTTATAAAAAAGATTGTGAACAAAAGCAAGGTATGCCATTAGAATTCATCCCAAATGATGGTCTGGAGGTTACAATTGATATGGATGACATAGCAGATCAATTAAAATATTGGGAAAATACCCTGGTCTGTCATGTAATCGGGGCAAAAACCCACAGAGAAAAACCTAAAAGATTTCTCACTTAAGAAATGGAATTTTATCTCTCAACCACTGATTCAATACTTCAAAAAAGGCTGGTTTTTTCTGAAGTTTAATACTAAGGATGATATGGAGGCTGTTTTGAGAGGAGGTCCATGGTATTATGGAGAAAATGCCATGATTCTGAAAATATGGTCACCTAACTTCAGCAAAGAAATGGAGGCCATAGCCAAAGTCCTTGTGTGGGTTTTGTTTCCCGAACTTGAACCACACTATTGGTCCCAAAAAGCACTCAACAAAATTGCCAGCTCAATTGGGAATCCTTTATTTGCTGATCTCAGAACAACTTTAAAGGAGAAATTGGGATTTGCTAGAGTACTAATTGAAGTAGATGTCTCAGAAGATCTTCCTAAAGGCATTGGAATTAAAACCCCATTTGGAGAGAATGTTCAGCCTGTTAAGTATGAATGGGTTCCTTATTTCTGCAAGTGCTGTAACAAGCTGGGACATATGACTCAGAGATGCAAATTTTTTAAGAAAAATGATGAGGAAAAGGGAATTCCAAAACCTACTTATGTGAAGAAAGTCACTGACAATGCTAGTAAAGTGGTTGATCAGCCAAATGAGGGGACTAAAACTCATGTGGAGAAGCAGATCACTCCTCCATCATCAGCTAAAAGCCCTCAGATTGTTGAAAAAGCAAAGGAGGATGATGGTTTTACACCAGTGGTTAGCAGGAAGGCAAAACAGTCTTTAAGCAAAAAGCTTGCCCTGGCAGAAAATAGATTTCAAGCACTGCAGCACTCTGAATTTGATCTATTGCCATTGAACATAACTAAGGATGCAAAAGTAGAATTGGTGGCTCAATGTGTGATTGAGGAGGGGGAGGATCCTGGTGGAGGGGTTTCTGCCTGATGTTCATCTCCTCATGGAATGTTAGGGGCTGCAACAAGCCTCATAAGCAGCAGGAGATACTCAAATTCCTGCTTGCAAATAAAATAGATGTCCTTGGTGTTCTAGAAACTAGGGTTAAGGAGGTTAAAGGGTCGAGAGTGCTTAAAAACAAGTTCAAGAGGTTTAGTACCTCTCGCAACTATCTTAAGCACTATAACGGGAGAATTTGGTTGATTTGGAATCAACACACAGCCTCAGTTCAAATCATTCATACTGGTGCACAATATATACACTGTAGAATTTGCTGTCTCAAATCCCATTTCTGTTTTAATGCCACTTTTGTGTATGCATTTAACACTGGTGAGGAAAGGAGAGACTTGTGGAACACTACTACAAAATGGGCTATAAACATCACTAGATAGACATTGGACATCTACAAAAACGATGTCTATAAGAAACTGGTGGCATTTTTGCAATTTAAGCCAAAATATAGACATGGATTTTTTTAAAGAAAATCCATGTCTATTAATAGACATGGGATTTTTCGTTAAAACTCATGTGTATTATTCTTGCATAAACATCACATATCTAGCAAAGCCGACGTCTATTAATTCTGTATTTTATTTTTTTCGGAATCACATACATCACCCAGAAATAAGGACTATAAAACACCCATGTCTATTAACTATTAACTATTGACTAACCTAATTTGAGATTTTTTTTTCCAAATAAACCTCAAACCCTAACTCTTTCATCTTTCTTTCTTTTCTCTCTCTCTCCTACCTAGCCGCTGCATCCTCTTTTTCTAACTCTCATCATCTTCTCTTGCATTCTTTCTTTACTCTCTCACCTCTTATTCTACTTCAAACTCTTTACTCTCCTCTTCCTATGATTCACAGTCGAACACCACCAACCCTACTCGTAATGCGCAACTTTATCGACGCCACAAGTGTATGGAGTTTTTGAATCAACAAACAATTGCATGTTGAATGTCGAAGTAAATCTCAGCTTGTTCTTTCTCCTTCAGATGCTTAAGGTATGGTTTTAGCATGTTATGTAGTCTTCAAGTATTAGAGGTTTCGATTTCAATATTTAATTTTTTATGATTTCAATTCGATCAGATTTAGATGTATCAATATTATTCCTATAATTTTCTTTTCTTTTTGAAAAAAATTCTGAATCTCAAATATTGTTGGTCAGATTTCGGTTGGGTATGTACTTATCACAAAAAGAAACAAATTTCCCCAAATTTTAGGGTTTTTCTTCATCTCAGATCTGCGATTTGGTCACCAAACTCAATCTTTACTCTCTATTTTTGAATTAGGGTTACTAATCTGCAAATGATGTTAGTTTTATTTTATAATCTCTAGTTACTTACTTGTGGATGATTTTATTCTATCATTGTTTTGGATGATTTAAGTGTTTTTAAGGTTGATTTTATTTTTGGGCTTTTAGGTGAGTGATATGTTAACATCTCATGAATCCATCTCGTGCGAAAATGGAAATGAAGATTCAAAGATTGCTGTGACAATCGGAAACTCTACTGACGATGTCCAAGCTCGATGGTTTTTGTTTTTTTTTCCCTACATTTTTTTGCCTCATAGTATACTTTTAGTTTGTTTGTAATTTTGGTGAATTTGTTCTGTGTTCACAGTGATTAGAGCATACAATATTTGTAACTTATGGCAATTTTAATTGAATGTCTTCTATTTACTGCAACTTTCAATATGTATGGGAAGTTATATTTATGCAAATATCAGGTTCGGAACCAATAAAAATTGGTTCGGAGCCTTTTTTTTTTTAAATATCCAGTTACAGAATACACATGTGATTTTAATAAAAAACTGATGTATAAAGTCCATATAGACATGGGATTTTATTGGTAATCCCATGTCTATTAGAGAACATAGACATGGGTTTTCCACAAAAAGCCGATGTCTATACTTTTGAAGGACATGGGGCTTAAAACCGACGTCTATTCTATGGGGAATAGATGTCACTCAACTTAACGTCCTACACATATCCGACGTCTATATATAAAAATGTCCGATGTCTATATTGAGTTTTGTAGTAGTGGAAGTTTATGCTGAATAATTGTGGTTCTGAGCCTTGGGTACTATTGGGAGATTATAATGTGGTTTTAAGTAGTACTGAAAAGCTGAGCAAAGGAGCCCTAAATAAAAAAGATATGGATGAATTTCAGCAATGTGTCAGTAGCTGTGGGCTGGTGGATTTGCCTGGGACTGGGTGCTCTTTCACTTGGTATAATTTGCAGGAGGGAGAAGATTCAGTTTGGGCTAAACTAGATCGAGCACTGGTAAATGCTCCTTGGCTTGCTAGTAATGTGAATGCTACTGTACAATTTCTGCAACCTGGTCTTTCAGATCATTCACCTGTGCTGATTGACATAAATTTGGGAGTAAAATTCACTTCCAAAGAGTTTTAAATTTCTTAATGTCTGGTGCTCTGACCCTGGGTATAAGGAGATTATTGAGACTCAATGGAGACAAAAAATAAAAGGGACAAAGATGTTTAGAGTTGTTGAGAAACAGAAGAGTATCAGAATTGCTCTCAAAGCATTCCACAAAAACAACTACACTAACATCTCTAAGAGAGTGGAAAACTGTAGAGAGGAGCTGTTTAGCATCCAGGAAAAGCTTCAGCATTCTCCTCAATGTCTTGCAGAAATGAAACTGAAACAAGCTGAACTCATAAAGCTGCAGAAAGCCGAGTTATGTTTCTTATATCAGAGAGCAAAAATTAGAGATATCAAGATGGGAGATGCTCGCACCAGGTACTTTCATGCTAAAGTGAATGAAAGAAAGGCTCACTCCTATATTGGCAAGATACATGACACCAAAAACTGTCTTTGTTCAAATCCCCAAGAAGTCAATAATGCTTTCCTGGAATACTACAAAGATCTGCTGGGAGCTGAACATGTAGTTCAGAAGTTTAATGAAAGCTATGTGGCTGGTAATTGCATTACTCCAGATAATCAGGTGAATTTGTTGCGCCATTCACCAAGGACAATGTCAGACAGGCCTTCTTCTCCATTGATGAAACAAAAAGCCCGGGCCTAGATGGTTTTACATCAGCATTTTATAAAGACTCATGGGAGATGATTGGTGATGAGTTAAGCAATGTTGCGCTAGACTTCTTTCAGACTGGCAAGATGATTAAGTAGGTGAACTCCACTCTGATTGCCTTGGTTCCAAAAATTCCCACCCCTTTCTCAGTAATTGACTACAAGCCTATTAGTTGCTGCAACACAATTTACAAAATCATAAGCAAAATGCTGGTCAGCAGAATACAGCCTGTTCTTGCAGATATTATTGGGGAGGAACAATCAGCTTTTGTACCAGGCCGGAATATACATGATAATATACTCATCTCTCAGGAATTGGTGAGAAAATATGATAGGGCAGGAGTTTCACAGAGAGCTACTATCAAGGTTGATATTAGGAAAACCTTTGATTCAGTTTCCTGGAATTACTTGGAGAGTTTACTGATTTCCTTTAAATTACCAGAGAAATTTGTTAGCTGGATCATGGTGTGCCTCAAGTCAGCTCACTTGTCACTCAATATAAATGGTTCTCAAGTGGGTTTCTTTGCTGCTAAAAGGGGACTAAGGCAGGGAGACCCTCTCTCTCCCTACCTTTTTGTCATATGTATGGAGGGTCTATCCAGAATGCTTAGAAGACTCATACACATCAAGAATTTTCACCAACACCCAAAATGCAACAAGATTAATCTCAATCACCTCCTTTTTGCTGATGATCTTCTTATTTTTGCTAAAGGAGATGTGAAATCTATTGTTGTTGTTGCTGAAACTCTCAAAGCATTTGAGGAACAGTCTCGACTAGCCGCCAATCCACTTAAAACAAATGCGTATCTTGGTGGTGTGGCAAAAAGAATTGCTGAACAGATCACTGTGAAGACTGGGTATGTACTAGGCAAGTTTCCATTTAAATACTTGGGGGTGCCTCTACATTCTTCTAGACTCACTGCAGCTATGTATTTTCCTATGATAGATAAGGTCAGGGCCAAGTTAATGCACTGGGCTAACTCTTTCATTTCATATGCTGGAAGAATTCAACTGATTAACTCAGTCACTCTGGGTATTCAGACTTACTGGGGCTCAGTTCTTTTCCTCCCTAAGGTTGTGCTAAAAAAGATCAGTAGGATGTGCAGGGAATTCTTCTGGAGTATAAATGAGCAGAAAGGCAGGCTCACTTTCATAAGGTGGAAAGATATGTGCTCCCAAAAGAGAGAAGGAGGGTTGGGCATAAAGGAAGTGCTAAGTTGGAACAAAACCATTTACCCTAAGTGGATTATTAAGCTTCTAAACTGCAGTAATAATGTCTGGTGTAAATGGGTGGATGCCTACTATCTTAAATGCCTGGATTTCTGGAATTCAGAGCCTGTTCAGGACTGCTCTACTTCATGGAAGGCCCTTCTGACCCTGAGGGGGGAGATAATTGAGAGAACTGGCTCAGTTGCTGATGCCAAGCTTATCATCAGCAGCTGGAAATGTAAGGGGAGCAGCAAGCAAGTTTACAGGTTCTTCATGGGAGAAAAAGCTGTTGTCAAATAGTTTAACACTGTCTGGGATACTTGCAGTGTTCCAAAATGTTCTATTATTGCAATGTTGGCAATTCTCAATGGTCTTTCAACTATGGATAACCTGAAAAGGAAAGGATTCAGCATACCTAACAGATGTTATTACCTCTGTAAGGAAAAGGAGGAAGGACAGGAGCATCTATTCTTTGAATGCTCTCTCTCTAATACAGTTTGGAGTAGGATTCTGCGTCGGTTTGGCTATGGTAGGAAAATTGGAGGTCTTTCACATGAACTTAACTGGTTCAGGTTCAAAATCAAAGGCAAAACAGGGAAGCATCATATTGTGAGAAGTGCATTCACAGCCACAATGTATGAAATTTGGAAGGAGAGGAATGCAATACTCTTTAGGGATGTTGAAAGGAGCATAGATCAAATATCTCTCAGTATTCAGTTTGTTATTTGTGTTAGATTAATTGATAGGTTTCAGAATGTCATTCCAAGTGTCTAGGCAATTATGTGGGTTTTCAAGGATAGCTCGTTGTTATCCTTTTGGTCTGAGTTTGTAAACTTATTCTTTCTATCCTTTATGGAGGAATAAAAGTTAGGGATGTTGAAAGGAGCATAGATCAAATTTCTCTCAGTATTCAGTTTGTTATTTGTGTTAGATTAATTGATAGGTTTCAGAATGTCATTTCAAGTGTCTAGGCAATTATGTGGATTAATTTATTTTTGTTTTTTTTACGCATTTTTCACAAAAGTCTCTGTCTTGACGATATATTTCAACCAAATTCATACTTCACTTAACTTTCCAAACATATATGTGTATGGATCTTATATTGAAGTACATTTCGACACGAACTTATTGATACATGTATCGTAATATTCTGATATATGTAGTCCAAGTTATGACAAATTATATACGTTTCATGTAGATAACTTTATTTGAGAGTTTTACAAATATTGGACTCTCTCTAGTGTGTCGTGGGAATTTCTTAGTTCAAGATGCGTTGTAAAAATTCCTCTAATACTTTAGAAAAAAGCCTCTTTTATATATATAATATATATTGATTGACTTGGATGTTGAGCACCAGACTACCAGTGATCAATATATATGTAGTTATGTACATATAGATAGCCCTACTACAACTAAGAGTCATACTAAAACTAAAATATGTGGATATATTAATAACTAATAATATAATAATTTGCAAGTAGTATAATAATAAAAAGTTGTTTATACTGAAGTAGGATTACTTTTAATAAAAAAAAAATTATCATAACTCTCTAAAAAGCTCCGGTGAATGTGAGAGCTACAAAAAAAGACTTCTTTAATAATATAGAAGGATTAAGATGGGCTTTAAGCAACGACCACGTGCACCGGCTTCAGTTAGGTTATCTCGCATGCCACATGACATCTTACTTATTAAGCACAGTACAAAAAAAATATCACATTGAACTGTTTCCAATCTAATTATTACTATTTTAATTTGTATTTACCTTAACTCCATTACCATTATTTACCAATACAACTTTGTACTCTACTCTTTAAAAAAAACTAACAAATAAAAGTTAATTTGGCCGTAGCCTGGGTAGTAAACCCTACTTATGTTATTTCTCGTGTTAGACGCGCTGGTAAAACTATACACAGTCAGGCGTGGTTCCTTTAGTGGACAAGTTTTTCGAAGGGAAAGACAACGCTTGCGGAACTTGAGATGAATGAATGCCCCCTCCCTAATTTGGCTAAAGTAAGAAAAACAAACTCAGTTACTTTTGTGAATTAACTGCATGCACATGGCTACGAAATCGAATCACGCTTGAGATGTCAATCTCTTATCGCACACAAATGTCTTAAAACCGATATAAAAAATGTGTAAAACACCGTTGAATAGAACTATTTACAACAACAAAATATCAACCCGTCATTAGAATGTAATATTAAATACTTACTCATGTCCAGATTCAACTTCCCATCCTATTTTTTAGAATTTCGACTTTGTTTTTCCTATTTCCAAAATACTACATTTTTTGTCGAGTGAGTAATTAGGAAGGCAAGACAAAAATGTTGGTGATAATTAGCTTTTAAATCTATTTGATATTCCACCTGAAAATAAAACCCTAATCTTCCTAATCCAATGCCCCGATATTACTGAATGAACACAAATTCTACCGTGAGACGGTCTCATACGATAAGTCCTCTCACACATTTCAAAAGTAGTTATTACTTTTCAAAGTCATCCAATTTCAAAAGTAACATGTTGATTTATCAAAAGCAACATATAAATTGGTCTCATACGATGAGACAGTCTCACCGTAGAATTACTAAATGAATCATTAAGATTTATTTATTAGTTTTTCTTTTGAAGTGCGCAAAAAGGAGCGGGAAATTTTATCTGGACCGGAGGGAGTACAAGGCCTTTAAAAAAACATCAAACATAGTTCATGATGGAGTTTAATGTCCCAAGTTTTGGAGCCAAATTTCAGCATGTATTCATTAGGTTGCGAAATGTAAGCGAAATCGTCGTGGTTTTAAAGAAAGCAAATCTGTGTATGAATCCAATAAGTTCCTACATGGTCGCACCATAAAGTCAATAGCAAAGTTTAGTTAGGAAAAAAGATCTATAAACATGTGTGCTTCAGACAATTTCTGTGACAACACAAGAAATAAATGTCTTTGTTGAGCCTTAAAATATTCTATCGATTATCTTACTAAATATGAGTACGCGCTAGTGACAAGTGGAAATCTAACTAGACCGCAATAAAATGAATACGTACCCAAGTCTTATAGCATGGCTACTCATGGTAAACAAGCAGAGTCAAAACCATTCAAGGAATGACAAAACACCATGTGATAGACATGGTTAACACAAAGCACATATATACTTCATAGGAAAGAGGATTCTTATGCAAATATATCAATTGAAATGTCAGGCTTCTAATGAAGAGTTATGGAAGGATTTGGACAATTACCTCTGTAACATCTGTCTTCACTATGGATATTATTCTAAGAACTATACAAATACATCGACTGCTTGCCTTACATGGCAATGCTTCCCAAACTATCCTAAAAGGAAAATAAATTAACAGTAAAGATAAAAGTTGTACTTTGTGTTGATAGATGATGAATTTCTTGAATTCGGATTCACATGTGGCCTGAATTTATGATAATGCTTCATTTGGACTGTCTTTCTTGTAGCACTGTGACCCAAGAATTTAATAAGACACACCATTATCCCTAATAATGGTTCATCGGTAGGAAACATTTCTTTTTACGGTATCAATCATCTTGTAACATAAGGTACATGTCAAGGTCTTGGTATAGTATGTCTAAGCTTAGTAAGCTGGATACCCTAGCATACACTCTTTAGGAATATGCGAACACAAACATACATATCAAGTCAGGCTTACAACATCTCTAGCGTATTTGAAATGTGTGTATATACATTAGGATTTAGGAACATGAACATGATTAATTATCCAAAAACGACCGAAAGAATTCATTTCAGCAATATTGGGGTCATTAAGGATGGAAATGGAATTGAACACAAGGAAGAGAGTGGTAATTAAAATTTTTTTATTACTTACTACACTAATCTTCTGGGAGTGCAAAATGAGGTGGAAGACTTAAGAGGGTTTGTTCTTTGTTCTAAATGAGGAACAAAGAACAAAGAACAGGCTCTTGATGCTCATGTTTCCTATGTTGGCATACAAAAAGTTATAGTTAGTACAGATTCAAATAAAAGTCCAGGCCATAATGGATTTTCCGCAATTATTTTCAAAACTACGTGGCACATGATTGAAGCTGATTTTTGTGGTGATATCCAGGATTTTTTGCGAACGGGGAAAATGCTTAAGCAGGTGAACACTACATTAGTTGCCCTCATTCTTAAAAACAACCAATGTTGATTCTATCATGGACTTTCGACTAATATCCTGTTGTACAACAGTTTATAAGACAATTAGCAAGCTCCTAGCTGGCAAAATAAGAATGGTTTTGCCTACTATAATAGGGGAAGAAGAAGTTGCCTTCACTTAACTTGTTTTAGAATGTAGCTTTTTCTCAAGCTTTGGTGAAGGGATACTCTTATCAAAATATTTCACAGAGGTGCCTGGTCAAGGTTAATATGACAGTCTAATTTGTGAGTTCATTGGCAAGTTTCAAGGTATTTTCAATTTTCCCCTATCTTCACTGATTGAATTATGGTGTGTGTCACATCAACCCGGTTTTCATTGAGAAATAATGGTGCAGTGAAAGTGTTTTTCCCAGGAAAAAGTGAAGGAAAGGAGATCCGATCTCCCCTTAACTTTTTGTAATGAGTCTGGAGATCTTGTCTCGAATGCTTAGACAGCTCCCTAAATACCCTAATTTTTCCCTTCAGCTCAAGTTAACTCATCTCACTTCTACTGATGGTTTTCACAAGATGGGATGTCCCACAGTGTGTGCAGTGGTGAATGTTTGGAGAATTTTATTGGCATCTCTAGTTTGAATGCCAACCCAGCGAAAATTGAGATTTCTTTTGGAGGTGTCCGGCCAAGATGAGATTAAAAGTCTGGTTTTGCAGGAATCTGGTTTTACTGAAGGCTCATTTCCATCTGATATCTTGGTGTGCCTCTCCATAGCTGTAGACTTGTGGCAGAAATGTAGAACTTATTTATTCTGAAAATTAAAGCCAAAATCATGCACTGGTCCTCGCTTATGCTGGTGAGTATTTGCTAATCAATTCAGTAAGGAAGGAAATAGAAGGATGTTTTTTAAGAGTTGGGTTAGTTCCTTTGCTCCTAGAGATGAGGGTGACTTTCACATAAAAGAGATTTTAGGATGGAATACGACACTGATTACCAAATGGATAAGGATTTGGCAAACTAATACCTACTGTATCTGATGTGATAGGGTAAGGACATACATTTTGAAGGCTGAAACTATATGGAGAGTTAAGCCTAGATCATATGACTCTGAAGTTGGGAAAAGCATCATGAAATTCAGAGATAAATGGTTGGTTAAAGTTGGTGCTAAGCAGAAAGAAAATCAGCTACTATTATTATGGGGGATCAGAGGATAATTTGCAGGTTGCGAAAGCTTATGATTTCTTCTAGGCAAATACAGGAATATGAGGTTTCACAAGTTAATTGCGATGGTTCAAATGTGCCTAAACACAACTTTATTGCAAATTGCTGCGCAAAAAACTTTGTCAACCACTGATAATCTTGTGAGAAGGGTGCAGTCTCTGTAAAAAAAAAAGTTGATCAAAGTCACCAACACTTATATTTTCAATGTTCAACTCTCAGGATGCTTGGAAGAGTATCAAAAGGTCGTGGCTGCACATCCAAAACAGCTCAACAAGCCTAAAAGCATACTGAAATGGATTGGTAGAAACACTAGGAAAAGGCATTGAGAAAAGCAATTGGGTGAGATCTAGTGTAACTATTGTCATCTATATGTTGTTGTTTGAGAGGAATTGTAGGCTATTTAAGGAGAGGAACATAGTCTATAATGGATTGTACTTAGAGTGAAATGCTATGTGTGCATAAGAGTAGTCAGTTACATTCATGACCTTGTAAATGAAGAGGTGCTAGAACTTCTTAATGCTTGCGATTAATGCTGACAACCTTGACCCGACCCGAGCGACCCGACTAGACTCACCCGAAAACGCTACCTGATTGGACACATAATTGTGATCACCCGAACCCGACTCGACCCGACCCGATAATGACCCATGACCCGATACAACCCGATGATCTCCGACCCGACAATGACCCGACCCGTTTGATGACCCGATTATAACTAAGCTTAATAATGATCCAAATTTAAACAATTTTGGTATGGATGTTGATAGTTTTTAACTTACTAACTAAGTAATTTCACCTAATATTGCCAAGAAAGGAAAAAATATCAACCAAAACTTGAAATTACACAGATTAATAACCATCAGTTACTAAACCCGATTATGAACCGACCCAAAACCGACCCGACCCGGCTCAAAATTTATCTGACATGACCCGACCCAAAAGCGACCCGAGTCAAAACCGACCTGACCCGAAAGTTCATCTTGACGTGTCTCGACCCGAATCCGATATGACCCGACCCGCCCCGCCCGATTGCCAGCTCTACCTGCGATCTAGGGGTTATTTTTTTGTAGGCGTTTCATTTTCTTCCCATTTTGGATGAGTAAAGGCACTAATTTGCAAAAAAGACATGAACATGACTGACAAATGTAAAATGAAATGTCGTGAACATGATGATCACCATACATTCAATCTCCACTACTACAAACGAGGTCATATACATCGTTTTTTCCCTATTATACACCATAATGTATGCTCTACTAAACCGTTGTATAATGTATGCTCTGTAAATAAGCGAATTTGTTTGAGATCGACATAGTTGCATATTAATTTCATAAGAATCCATCGTCGAATCATCGAATAATCAAAATAGCTGAAAGTTTAAATGGGCTTTATGAATTTCGTTACCTCATTACTTATTTACTTGTAGTGGCAGTAACTTAGATGCCAAGCAGGTGAAATGTAAGTAAGATAATGGAGAGTAGGGCCGAAGGAGATATAACTCACCAAGCGTGTCATGTGCAGCCGTGTAACATGCATTCCGGGACTTACCTTTTATGGCCAAAGCTATTGACTCAGTCCAAGCTAAACCAATATTTTGAGCGACAATTCTGGTGCTCCCTCGCTCTTTTGATATAGGTGCTGCACGGGCGTAGCGAAGAAGTTTTTACGCATTGGAATAGTCGGGGAACTGTAAAAAAATTACACCTTCTACCAGTGTTACAAAAAACCCTATTTGCCTTTACCACAGCCTTAATATGTGCAAAGAAATTGAGGCATAGTGCCATCTAATATGTACAAAATCTGGCGGAGGGACTACTTAACACCATTCTCTGTTCTTGACCTACCTTGATTTCATACCTTCTAGAAAGTCGGATATCCAAATATGTACCTCCTTATTGCCTTGGCGTTTATGTGTAAACAAAATAAGTTGTACTGGCATCTAATATGTACAGAGTCTTGTGCAGGGATGATGTTCTCGGTTGTATGTCGCATTTTGGCTGTTTTTATGTTGTTTCTACGCTCGAAATTATGTAATAAACTCACAATTTGTGTTAAGTATCGTTGATAACAAATCTGTGTAATTTGGGTTGTTTTGATTACGATTTGCACACACACTTGGATTGGGGGTGCAAAAGGCAAGTTAAAGAGTGAAGCTTCAGATCCAGAGAGTTTTGGCGGCGCACGAGTTAAGCGTGGCGGACCGCCAGAGCAAAGACGAGGAGCTCGAGTAGACACAATTGAGGACCGTGAATTGCTGATGGCGGGCCACGGCATATGTTATTCTTGTTTTAATTTAATTTATTTTGCGCGTTTTTAGGAACCATGTAATAGGTTTCGACAACTTTAGGTTTTATCACTCAAACCTTTAGAGAAAAAAAGGATTTAACATGAACTGTATAAGGAGCTAATATTTCTATTATCTTGATTGATATATGGAATTATTGCATTAAAAATATCGTGAGTTTGATCTATTCCCTTTTGTCGTGGCGAAAGTAGTGAACGAGCCCCATACGTTTGCTCTTATGTGAAATTAACCCCCACATCTTTTAATTGTAGCACTTCACCCCCATACGTTTCTCATAATGTGAAATCGAACTCCTACCCAATTTCTCACCAATTTCTCATCCTTGAATATCTCTCAAAATAATTACATCTTTTTTTAAGGCGGGAAAATAAATACACCCTACAATACGTATCTTTATCATTTGTGAAAAACACACAGAAAGAAATCAAGAGATCCCGTATAATATCCCCAAAACTTGAAGACTTACTTCCACAAAGTTCATCATTCCCATCTCATGCCTTCACTAACGACACAAGGTAAGTCGCATCTGATCTTGTCTTTATCATATTCTATTGGGCATGTAAAATCCAATTGTTGATGTGCAATATGAATTAGGATATAGGGCAAACCTGTAAAATATGAACAAGGAAGTTACAATTAGTTAATAATAGACTTTAAAGAAAACACAATTGGTTAAATCTAACATTTCCATATGCATACAACTTGTCTATTAGGAAGCGTAAATTTGAATTGGTGGAATTCGTACATGTACAGTTATAAGTATCAGAGGGCCTTTATTATGAACGAAAGGGAAGGGGAACCAAAAGTAATTAACTAGGGCTTCTTGTGGGTTACAGATGTACACCTACTAAATGTCAAATGTAATTATTTAGGGAGGGCAACAAGTTATCTTATGTTAGCTATATTTTGTATTATCGTACTGTGTTTGTAGGTTCGTCTTCGGCAAATATATTATTACTTGCAAGCTATATATACCATGGTGGAAACCTACAACCATGAGATGTCGTATTGGACTATGAAGGTGGATCTTGTGTTGAGGGTACTTTGGTAATTTGTCAATTTACTTTAATAAAAGTTGACAAGCTGATTGAAACGTTTTGTGGTCATCAAAATGCAAGCTGCTTTTATCGCACAGAAGGGGGTCTTCAATTCTTAAGTGGTGATGAAACCATGAAGGGGCTTAGAGTAATTAGGGTTACACATGGGTCCATAGAGCTATTTTTCTTTGAAGATGATATGACTAAAAATAAAACAAATGTTGATAAAGATCTAATTGATGATGATATTGAAGAAATATGTTGGAGTGAGTCGGGAGAGGTTGTTGAAGAAATAGAAGCTAACACTAGTGATGATGCATTTCTTGAGGTACAAGAAATGAAAAGGCAATGGATCTCTCAAAGGAACCCCTCTGGAAAAAAGCAAGGTATGAAAGAAACGGAGAATGAATTGCAAGAACAGAGAGCAAAAGGGCTTAAAGATGACTATTGGGGAGAGGATGATGATGATGATCTTGAAGAAATTTACGAAGGTGAGGATATCTATGAGAGAGATTCAGATCATGAAGCCCTCTTAACCCAAGTGACGACGATGAGAATCCCAAAATTCCCGACACAACTGAGTGTGCTTTGTATAACCCGGAAACGCCATACGGTGTTGTGCATATCGAGTTAGGACAACTATTTGACAGTGTTGAGGTGCTGCGAAAAACACTAATTTGCTATAGTTGTCAAACACGCAATGCATGGAATTACTATCACAATGAACCTAACAAGGTCTTGGTCAAGTGTAAGTTTCATACAAAGTAGTGTAAGTGGAAGCTAATTAAGTGCTCGATATACGAAAAAGTACAGGTGCTTACAGATTCGGTTTTTGAAAGACATCCATACTTGTGCCCCAACAAAAGTAAACAAGAGAGCAAATCCTTCCTGGCCGACGAATATCGAGAGAATTTACTTAAACATCCCACTTGGAAGTTGAAGTTATTTATGAGAGATGTTGAAGATAATATAGTCTCAAGATTAGTCGATGGCAAGCTTCAGGGGCAAGAAAGAGTGCATTATCCGCATGTGGTAAGGTAGTGGAGAAATAATATGCATCCCTTAGAGATTACATGTATGAATTGATGAGATTTCCTTGCCTTAAAACGTCACATACCAAGATTAATTCCTCAATTTCATATGTTTTATATAAATTTTCCTGCTCTAAGGAAGGGATTCTTAAATGGTTGTAGAAGAGTACTAGGTTTGGATGGTATTTTTCTCAAAGGTTATTATAAGAGAGAGTTGCTCGGTGCAATAGCAAGGGATGCTAACAATCAGATGTTTTTGATTGCATGGGCTGTAGTAGAGTCGGAGTCGATAGAAAGCTGGTCTTGGTTTCTTGGACATCTCATAAATGATCTAGATATGGGAACTAGTAAGCAATGGACTTTCCTCTCCGATCATCAACAAAAGGTAATATGCTTATTTTTTTCTAATTCTTTTTTAGTATGTAAAGAGAAAAAAGTAATAACCTAATGCCCATGACTTTTCTTTCTTTTGTCTTTACCATAATCGTACGGTTTGCTGCCGGCAATAGCTAAGTTATTACCTGATCTGATGGTGAACATAGACTTTGTACGAGACATATTTTTACAAATTGGATCAAGACTATAAAAAAGGTGCTCAACGAAGCTATGAACGAGCTAAAACTATATTGGAAGGTTGTGAAGGCCTACATGGAGGAAGGATTCAACGAAGCTATGAACGAGCTAAAACTACGAAGCCCAAAAGTTCATTCTGAAATGTGCTCAAAGGATGTGACAAGGTTTTGCAGGTCATTTTACAAAAAAATGGTCATGCGCAACAATTACTTGTAAGATCATGCATGGCAGGTACATTTAACTCTTGGATTCTTGAAGCAAGAGAGAAGCCTATTCTGACCATGCTTGAAGAAATAAGGAAAAGGTTATGTCTAGGATGGTGGAGAAGAAGGCGCAAGCTTCTAAATGTAATGGCCTAGCTAGTTACTGCCTGAGTTCGCGCAATGATAAATGATCACATGCAAGCAACAAGGAATTGAGGGGCTATAGAGGCTGACGAATATGTTTATGAGGTAGAGCATGTCCATAATAGTGGGTTGACATTCGCAGTCAGATTAAATGAGAAGTGTGCTTGCAGATATTGGGATTGCCACTCTGAGATGCCGTACCGGCGGGTTGTCGATCCGCTCTCCCGAAAAGAGGGGTGAATTACACGGAGTCGCCAGCGGGATTTTTATAGGCACCCCACGAACCTAAACAGAGGGTTCGATGCAAGGTTACGAGTTAGGAAGGTGTTAGGCACCCAACTCGCCCATCGAGTTGATGGTCTCTACTAATTGATCCGAATTAAATATAAAAGTTGTAACTAACGACGAAAGCACGTACAAATAGCATGCGAGCGATAATTAAAGTAATGCGACGAGATAATATATGTACGATGATAAATCACGTAAGCAAAGACATTGCGATCACAAACTTGCCATACGTAGATAATTAAATATGCCAATGTCATGCATGCAAAGATATATGCCAATTCATTAATAAGACAAGAAATATGAAACATGATGAAAACTTATCAAGGAGAAGCCAGGTAAACTATAGGAATCATGCTCATGTATTATTAAAACTAGAGCTATACTTTTACGTACACATGCATATAATTTCTTACGACTTTCATGGAAATTTATGAGCGATAGAAATACTTGCCTTGACGTAACATATCAAATATCAAGATCACGAACAAACAAACAAAAATACTTTGAAAACGTTTTGAGTAGGAATTTGAGGCCCTCATGTGGACGTTCCTGTGTTGTCGTATCGCAGATCTCAGTGTCGTTTGCCAATGAATTCAAGGTATAATCTTGACCCTTGTATTCCACGTAGCCTAGGTGTCTTAACTTGATTTGATTGGAAAGGGTAACCTACGGTCGTTGGACGTCGTAGGTTGAGGGTGTGTGGGTGTATGTGTTTATGGTGATAAGGGTGTTTTGTGGTCTTTTTCCAATCTCCGTTGTTGAAGATGTAGGTAGATTTTTGTAACTAGAATAATTATGTGTGACAAATATTATTCGAGACTCATGTGCTTGTTCATGGGTGTTTCGGCTATTTTTACACACTAGTTTGAGAGGGATTTCTGTGTGGTTTTTTGCACGCCAAAACAAGGCATTACGGAGGAGGCTATTTATAGTAGGAGGTGAATGGAATTCTATTGGCATTAGAGCTGTCTTGGGTGACATGTTCGTACCAATCAGAGGGGTTTCTAAGAGTTTTAGTACGAGGTGTCTTTGAATGCTAGTGACAAGATGGCATTAGGAAACCTTATGGAAAGTTCTAGATATCTTGGTCGACAATCAATACGTAGAGAGCAAAATCCTATTTCGAAGCAAACTCTAACGCCAATAGGTGACTGACACCAACAGACCAAGTAAGTGAAGTGCATGACTAACGGGGATTTGGCCCGAGCTAAATAAACAATCTTGTTGGATTTTAAGCCCAATCAACGCCAATCTTACATTGGCCCAAACTAGACACTTAAGCCACGACTATCGGTAAAAAGGTTATTTTTGGCTAAACGTGGTAATTCGGGTCTAAACTGATATATCGAACTCATTGGCAAACGATATCTTTCAACGCGTGTCCACTGTCCGTTTTCATCATCGGACGCAAAAATGGGTGCAAATGCAGGGTGTGTACAGGATGTAAATAGCACCCATGTGAACATGCCACAATAGCAATATGCGCGAAAAATGAAAATTCAGAGACATATGCAGCATTTTGGTACAGTAAGCACGCTTATAAGGCAATATATGCATACTCTTCAGAGCCTTTGAATGGGCAAAACATGTGGAAAAAGTCGATGACAGTAAGATCAAACCAAGTGATCCTAGATTTAAGTACGGGAGACCAGCCAATAAAAGGAAGAGAGCATATGGAGAAACTAGGCGTAAAGCATTGACATACAGGCTACCCAAAAGCGGCAAACAAGTATGCTCTTTTTGCAAAGAGTCTGGTCACAATAATCGCACATGTAAATACAGGGTACTTGTTATAGAGACGGACGAGTTGGACCAAGACATTGATTGAATGTTGGTACTTCTCAATTGGCACTTTTAGTGGTAGTTTATATACATGAGTTGTATTGTTGTGAGCATGAGTTATATTGTTGTCAGCCAAACTCTGCATTTGAACAAATTATCATTATTTTAGAAGCAAATTTGCATTTTCAATTTTGATAGCTGATGATTTCTTAAAATTTAATTTCTAGTTATTTCTTGTCTTGTATCTTCTTTATTTTGGATTTACACCTGAGAAAGAATCAGGCTACAAACTATTCAACGAATAAGCCACTTTACCGGCAATTACTTTTGCATCTTATTTGCATTTGTAATTATAGCTAATGGAATTGAAAAAATGATGACAATAGATAGCAAATCAATAGAGTAATTAGGATATACATATTGGTCTGAGAAGATAGGTTGTAGTAAGTAAGACACATACCTGACAAGAGTAATGGAAGGATGAGGGTCACCGACCGCGTAGAACCAACCAACCAGGATACTTATGTGGGTTGCATATAAGAGATGGCACTGAGGTGGCCAGGTTAAGGTAGTGGACAGATGTGGGAAAGGTAGAAGAGAGAGTGTGTGCGACACACTTTGGTGGTATATGTGACGAGAGTACAAATTGATTTTCAATTGTTCATCTTTGTAGCTTACAAAGATGGTTTGATTATAGTGGAACATTTCTACAAAACGTGGTAAACACAGTGAAGAAGGTTTGAGCACATGAATGTTAGGTACTACTGTTTATATTTTACATTTCTAATTCTTTAATTTATTTCGTGTATCTATTAAATGGTAGCAAAAAAAAGATATAATTATTTAAGAGATATTTAAGGGTGATATATTGGAGACAAATTGGTGACAAATTGGGTAGGAGTTCGATTTCACATTATGAGAAACGTATGGGGGTGAATTGCTACAATTAAAATACGTGGGGGTTAATTTCACATAAGAGCAAATGTATGGGGCTCGTTCACTACTTTCGCCTTTTGTCGTCTTCAATTATAGCCTTATCTTTGACTTATACTTCTTACAATTATATTTTGTTATTGCTGGGGGCACAATATATTTATTATTTATTGGTTGATTGATTGGTAATTTTAATTGGTCAAAACAATCAATTGTTTGATTGATTTTTACACTGTAGCAATCACCCGATTCATTGATTCGTATGTTATCATCGTGGAATTAGGGCAAGTATTAGTAATAAAACGTGCAATAGTATTGCATGTCTTTATCGAGATTTGTCGAATTCTTATTGCTGCTGTAGAGTTTAAGCTAATCGCGGGCGTAGGTTATTTGATAGTTAAGGTTAATCGGTAGTGCCGATCAAGTTTTCAAGCTACTAATAAGGAGAGTTTGATAATTCTATTTGCACGATATGGTAATTGAGATTGATAGGGGATAGTGATAACTATAACAGATTTTTTTAGTGTGATTGTTCGTTTTTCCTTGCTTTTGTGATATTTTTCAACTGCTTTTTATGTCATTGGAGATTTAATTTTATCTAAAAAATTGAAATTTCTCTCCGAATATTCTGTTGATCAATGTATATTGTTAGCTGGAAAATATTTTTGGATATTTATTAAGAATCTTGCCAATTTTAGTGAATACAACTACATAATTTTCGCTAAAAAAACCAGCATATATAATACTGGAGCCGTAATTAGTCAAACCCAAAATGCACAACATGGAAATTGGTTGTTCACCCTGATAATATCAACTATAGTTGTTCATTCGTGCAAAATTGCACGGATTGTTATATCATATTCACGATAATTTTGTTTTATGCTAAACCCTCTGTCCCGCTTCAAACACCCTACACTCTGTGGGTGTATCTATAGTAGAATAAGTAAATTTTCTAAGAGTATTTCATAGATTACATTATATTGATGTCATTAATATTTCATGATTTCATCAGCTAAATCATCATATTTATCCTCGTACTGATTACTTGAAAGAATTTATTATTCAAAGGGTGGGCTCAACAACCCAGTAAAAGACAATTTCCGACTTAACCGTATCAAGCAGAGGCTAAAATAGTAAAACAATAATAATTCGTATAAGCATAATAATTTCCAATAGTGGGTAGTATAGTTCTGGTTAGTTCAGAAGTTCTTAGCCACTGCCAGTTTACTCGCTTGGCATAGCCAGACGGATATCTTTGTTTCTAACCCACAAAATCAAAGTAGTTCAGAAAATAATCCGAGTTTGCAGAACTCGATGCTCTTTCAAAAATAAGGATTAGAGTATACAAAAATAAATACTATAAGCTAAATAAGAAAGCGTCACTTACCTGAATTCTACATCACTGTTGGACTAGTGTCCTCCGACAATATTGCGTTGATTAATAAATCTCAATTATGGAATAAACAGGGATCAGTTTATAAGATGAACTTATCACTTGATCAACGTAAATCAATAACGATTGGCCGTCTAGGGTTTGACGTTATTGTCGTCGTAAGATGGCGGAGATCGACTGATCCCTATCGGTCATACCTATATAGGATAACGTGATGAACTCCTGTCAGCCAGTTAACTATTAACTGGCAATGTGTTTAGTATCAGGCTGTAGAGTTTATTATATTATTGATTATGAGATAATTGATAATAAACAAACCACTGATAAAATAGAAATTTGATCAGTGTATAAGTTACTAAATTTGAGATTAGTAATTATACGGGTATTGTTGTGATTTGTCAGTCGTGACAAATTTAGCTAGAATTAATTACAAGAGTTGTAATTATTAGTTAAAATATGATTAGATATAATTATTATATCAATATATAATAGTTAATTGTAACTTAATTAGTTAAGTTATGAAATGACTAAATTAACCTTACTATACCTTAAAGGTTGGTTAATGTAAGTGGGGGCAAATTAGTAAATTTGATTTACTAATTTAACCCACCACTATATATAGTCTAATCCATGTTTAGACTTGGATAACTAATCATTTTCAACACAAAAATAAACCCAAAAATTGAGGAAAGAATCATCATCTTCTTCCTCTCTAAAAAGAGCCCACTATTTCACCATAGCCACCAAGTTTTTGAGCTTTGCATGTAGCTCAAAAACACATCTAAACACAAAAATACTTCACCCTAATTGATCCTAATTGTTAGGGATTAGGGCTATTTTGTTTTTGGGGTAAACCGAGTTATTACTAGTACATAATAACTCGGTTTTCTCGTGAATCCTTCGGTACGTGCCGTGGGAGATTAGAAGAGTTCAAGAATCGAAGTTTGGTAGGAGGATCATCCTTGTTAAGCAGCTCAAGACACTCCTTAGTAAAGGAGAGCACAACCTAGAGCCAAAACAAGGTATACGATCTTTAAACTCGGTTTTAAGTTGTTTTTTAACTACATGCAAATCGATCATCACCTAAGGTTCAACTTAATAGAGTTATTAAGTGTTGTTTAGAGTGTCTAAACCACCTTAGGTTCTAACAATTGGTATCTGAGCATTTGGTCTTATTGCATGTTAAAACCGAGTTGGTTAATTAGGTGAATTATCGACTTAATTAATTTTAATGATAAAATGGTTTTGTCACTGGGTTTTTTCGACATGCATGGCTTCTACTGGTCTTAAAACAGTTTAGGACGAAATTGTAGAAATTTTGGAATTTTTTAGCTATTTTTCCATGAATTTTCGGTTTAAATCACATAATTAGCTTAATTATCGAATTAAGTGTTAATTAGATAATTTGCATGTATAAAATTATGTGAAAATTAAGAGGACTAAAATTTCCAGTAATAGAGTTCACCATGGCATTGGTTCGAATTTTTCTAAAATTAAAAGTTAATTTTGGGTTTTTATCGTTATTAAGAGTTAATAATGATTAACTTGGAAATTGTTTTCTTAATTGAATTAAAACAAGAAATTTCTGGAAATTTTGCTCATGCATGTGCTACTGGCCGTATGGTTTGTTAGTCAAAGGAAATAATTTTTCTAATTAAATTTATAATTGTTATGATTAATTAGAGTAAATTAATGATTTATGGCACTTTTCGAGCAAAAAGAGGGATAAAACGAATCCATCAAACTAATTGAATCGACTTTAGTGGGATTAAAGGTTGATAAACTAAAAAGTTTAGTTGTTGGTTTGGTTCCAAAAGTGTTTTGGTTGATTCGTGATTTTAACTGTTAAAATCATTTTCCAAAATTAGCCGTTGTTTGATTTTTGTTAGTCGGTAAATGTGATTTATCAAGGTCAAATGTATAAGTGTTATACGTTTGACCAAAATCCGAGTATAGTATGGCCAAGATGTCTCGTAGGACCGGTACTGTACCGTAATGTAAGGACGGTATCGGTGGGTTTGAAATTAATTGCGATCTCGTATCGCCAGATTGTAATTTTTTTTTTTCTATTTTTAGAAAGTGAATGTATAATAGGCTTTTACATGTAATTCTATTTTGGAGCTTTTACAAATCTTGGCGTGGAATCGAAGATTGCATTTGAAGACGAGAAGCCGTCAAAGACTAGTTAGGACTAGTTTAGGTTTCTTTTAGGCGAGATAGGGCCATACTAGTACTCGTGATCGATTTATTAGTTTAATCGTCTGTTGCATGCTTGGTTTATTGCGTTTTTTCCGCCGACGTAGTGGATAAGATATAAACTAAAATTTGTCAAGCGTTTTAGTCGTTATAAATTGTCAACGATTCGCTAAATATTTAGTTCACTGAATAAACGCGATAGACAATATAAGATGACTAGATCTCCTAAAATTAAATCAAACGTAATATCGAGAGCTAGCTTTTCCAAATCTAACACCTATACAACCTTGTTCATTAGGATCCACACTCACCCTCTCGTGAGGTGGGACCTTTTTACCTTGGGAAGTAGGGTTGTAAGTGTTACAACGCGTTAGATTTGGTTGATCTCGACGAATTGGGCATAAGAGTTATGCAAATTCGAGGCTAGAGGATAAATATTCGAGAAATTTGTCAACCGAGAGTTCTTAGAGTTAGAATCAACCAGAATTGGTTCACCCCGAGTGTTATAAATTAGGGAAAAAGCTAAAGACGCCCTCTCGCGTGCCCAAAATTTATAAGTACGACGGATCGGTTATATAATTAAGGGAGATCAATTATATAAACGGAATTCACGTTTTATGTGTAAAATGTGAAGTAAAATAATGCGATAAAATCTAACCAAATTTTATTTCCAAACTTGTAGAATCGTAAATCGCAATGGCAAATCCAAATGCGAACCAGTTCTACCGAGTATCACGAAAGACTCATGGCTCCGTGCCTTCATGGAGAAGCACTCCTTGAAGGACGATGGGAGCAACATCCCAGAGTGGGATTTGAGTCTACGTTTAGCCGCTAAAAGCGACGGAAAGGAGCGGTTCCTCGTTGAACCACCACCTGCGACGCCAGGGCCTAACGCAACGATGGCCGAGCGTCGAGCGTACGAATTGTACGAGCAGGAATCAACCTCGATCAAAAACGTTTTGATCTATTCGATGGCGTCAAAGTTGCAGCGCAGGTTGATTTATTCCTCCTCATACCAAATATTCGTCAAGTTGACGAATATGTTTTCGCAAAAACCGCGAATATTGCAATACGATGCCGCCAGTCGATTCTTTGAGGCACGTTTAATCAAGGGACAGCCTGTTGGTCCCCAAGTGCTCAAAATGATCGAAAACGTAGAGACGTTAGAACGACTGGGATGCCCAATTTTCTGACCAAATCGCGGTAGATCGTATACTCCACTCGCTACATGACGAGTTCAACAATTTCTGGTTGAACTTTAACATGAACGATTTGAGGAAAAACCTCAATGAAATTCATGCTCTGCTTGTCCAAGCAGAGAAAGACATGGGCGCAAGTGGGAGTACTAGCGGAAAACGAGATGTTTTAGCGCTAAATGTGAGGAAGGAAGGTGGCAAGTTCAAAAACCGAGGGAAAAAGGGGAAGAAACCCGTGCAAGGAAAGGGCAAGGGCAAAGGAAAAGCGCCGGTAAACGCAAAGACTAAGCCGCCTAAAAGCACGAACCCCGATCAAAGGTGCTTCCATTGTGACGGAGTAGGTCACTGGAAGCGCGACTGCCCCAAATACCTGGAGGATAAGAAAGCTTCAGGTATCTACACTATAGACATAAACTTTGCTAGTTCCACGCCGTGGGTATTAGATACTGGATGTGGATCTCATCTCTGTAATCATTTGCAGGGGCTGCAGGAGGTGCGAGCGCTAGCAAGGGGTGAAGTGGACCTACGCGTTGGAAACGGAGCAAGGATAGTTGTTGTTTCCGTAGGAACATATGTTTTGTCGTTAGCGTCAGGGTTGGAATTGCACTTGTATAATTGTTATTATGTACCAATCCTGAGCAAAAACATAATATATGTATCTATGTTAGACGCGGAAGGTTTTCGTTTTGAAATTAAAAACAATGTTGTTCCTTCTCGCACAATGATATGGTCTATGGAATAGCCCCGTCAATCAACGGAATATATGTTTTAGACTTAACCACCGATGTCTACCATGTAGAAAATAAAAAGTTAAAATCAGGTGATCTTGGGTTATCCTATCTCTGGCATTGTCGTTTAGGTCATATAAACGAAAAACGCATTAAGAGACTCGTATCCAGTGGAGTGCTCAAATCACTTGATTACGAATCATTTGATAAATGTGAATCTTGCCTATTAGGCAAGATGGCACGAAAACCTTTTTCGGGAAAAGGAATTCGAGCTGGTGAGCTATTGGAACTAATACATTCAGATGTGTGTGGTCCAATGAGCATCACAGCCAGAGGTGGTTACAACTATTTCGTCACATTCACAGATGACTTTAGTAGATATGGATACATCTACTTAATGAGGAACAAAGACGAAGTCCTACAGAAATTCATAGAATTTCAGAGGGAAGTTGAAAACCAACTTGATAGGAAGATTAAAACCTTACGATCTGATCGTGGAGGTGAATATCTGAGTAACGAATTCAGTTATCACCTGAGAGATTGTGGTATAGTATCACAATTAACACCTCCTGGAACACCACAGATGAATCGTGTTGCTGAAAGGAGAGATAGAACCCTATTAGATATGGTTCGATCTATGATGAGTCAGGCTGAGCTTCCTGATTCATTGAGTCGATTATTTTGACCTGAAACTATTTGCCAGAGTTTGTGCAATAAATAGTGGCTTTGATTTATGTCCTAAGTCGTGCCGTTAAAGGAGGCTATAAGGGCATATTTTGGGTCACTGTGAGTTGTATGGAACAATGAAAATAGAGTGAAGGGATTGTCCGCCCACGTCAGGGTTAATATCTTTAGGCCACTCGAGGAGTAGCAACTGGAAATGCGTGGCCACGCTCGGAAGCGATCTAAGGTACATTTTTCCGGTCAGCCAGTTGCGCTCTCGATCGAGAAAACCACTTTACGATTCACATCGGGTGCAGGAGCGACTTGAAAGACATCTTGCATTGAGTGGGAGATATAAAGGGCAAGAGAGTCGATCACGCACATACTTGTCTCGGACAAGTGGGAGATTGTTGGACTAGTGTCCTCCGACAATAGTGCGTTGATTAATAAATCTCAATTATGGAATAAACAGGGATCGGTTTATAAGATGAACTTATCAGTTGATCAACGTAAATCAATAACGATTGGCCGTCTAGGGTTTGACGTTATTGTCGTCGTAAGATGGCAGAGATCGACTGATCCCTATCGGTCATACCAATATAGGATAACGTGATGAACTCCTGTCAGCCAGTTAATAGTTAACTGGCAATGTGTTTAGTATCAGGCTGTAGAGTTTATTATATTATTGATTATGAGATAATTGATAATAAATAAACCACTGATAAAATAGAAATTTTATCAGTGTATAAGTTACTAAATTTGAGATTAGTAATTATACGGGTATTGTGGTGATTTGTCAGTCGTGACAAATTTAGCTAGAATTAATTACAAGAGTTGTAATTATTAGCTAAAATATGATTAGATATAATTATTATATCAATATATAATAGTTAATTGTAACTTAATTAGGTAAGTTATGAAATGACTAAATTAACCTTACTATACCTTAAAGGTTGGTTAATGTAAGTGGGGGCAAATTAGTAAATTTGATTTACTAATTTAACCCACCACTATATATAGTCTAATCCATGTTTAGACTTAGAGAACTAATCATTTTCAACACAAAAATAAACCCAAAAAATTGAGGAAAGAATCATCATCTTCTTCCTCTCTAAAAAGAGCCAACTATTTCACCATAGCAACCAAGTTTTTTGAGCTTTGCATGTAGGTCAAAAACACATCTAAACACAAAAATACTTCACCCTAATTTATCCTAATTGTTAGGGATTAAGGCTATTTTGTTTTTGGGGTAAACCGAGTTATTACTAGTACATAATAACTCGGTTTTCTCGTGAATCCTTTGGTACGTGCCGTGGGAGATTAGAAGAGTTCAAGAATTAAAGTTTGGAAGGAGGATCATCCTTGTTAAGCAGCTCAAGACACTCCTTAGTAAAGGAGAGCACAACCTAGAGCCAAAACAAGGTATACGATCTTTAAACTCGTTTTTTAGTTGTTTTTAACTACATGCAAATCGATCCTCACCTAAGGTTCAACTTAATAGAGTTATTAAGTGTTGTTTAGAGTGTCTAAACCAACTTAGGTTCTAACACAAATGACGGCTGAAACTAGTATATGATGTGATGGTTGAACAAAATGATTATATTAGGTGTGGTATGATCAAATTTCACTTTTAATGGATGTATAATTCAACCAAAAATCCTAAATTATTTAAATGTTTGTTAGTTACGATGTCTCCTTACGATGTCTCCTCATCTCACTGAATCACTTACGCAATATTACTTTATCTTATCTGATTAATTTATTTTTGGTTTTTTTTACGTATTTTTCTCAAAATTCTCAATCTTAACAATATATTGCAACCAAATTCAAACTTCACTTAACTTTTCAAACATATATGTGTATGGATCTTATATTGAAATACATTTCGACACGAATTTATTGATACATGTATCGTAATATTGTGGTATATGTAGCCCAAGTTATAACAAATTATATACGTCTCATTTGAATAACTTTATTTGAAAGTTTTACAAATATTGGACTCTCTCTGTGCATTTCTTCATTTCTAGTGCGTCGTGGGAATTTCTTAGTTCAAGATGCGTTTTAAAAATTCCTTTAATACTTTAGAAAAAAAGCATATTTTATATATATACTAGTTTTAAACTCGTGCGTTGCATGGTTAAAATAGTAACGCACGGTTAAAATAGTACGACGTACGTAATAACTATTTTATTTTCTTTTAAATAAAAGTTGTACTATTATCCTTATCTTTATTGCCTCTCGTAGCCACTCCATTTACAACTGCTAAAGACAACATTAGGTGGGTATGAGACATAAATGAGGGCGGAATTTGGTATATGGTGTAATGTTAGACAAAAGTAATTATATTAGGTGTGGTATGTTCAAATTTTACTACACGTAGTTCAACCAAAATTCCTAAATTATATTGACTAATGAAATGTTTGTTAGTTAAGATGTCTCCCCATCTCACAGAACCACTTACGGAGTATTACTTTATCTTTATCTAATTTATTTATTTTTGTTTTTTTACGCATTTTTCACAAAAGTCTCAATCTTGACGACATATTTCAACCAAATTCATACTTCATTTAAATTTTCAAACATATATGTGTATGGATCTTATATTGAAGTACATTTCGACGAATTTATTGATACATGTATCGTAATATTCTGATATACGTAGCCCAAATTATAACCAATTATATATGTTTCATGTAGATAACTTTATTTGAGAGTTTTACAAATATTGGACTCTTTCTGTGCATTTCTTCATTTCTAGTGCGTCGTGTGAAATTACGCTGGCCTGTGCCACACCCGTAAGGAGATGAGAGAGTCCACTTAATAAGCCCAAGGAGGTTTCATCTTAAAACCAATTGGCAATAGGAGGAGTAACTCATTGGTTTATATGGTAGACAAATCTCTTCTATTTTTCCAATGTGGGACACTCATATGTGGAGTATTTCGGGTGTCACTTTAACACTCCCCTCTCACATATGAGGTCCCTTTTTAAGGGCAGACTGGCTTACCGTAAAGCCAGCTGCATTTTTTGCACTGATTTATCAGTGGCCGATTTATCGGCATTTTCGGCCCAGATTAATTCATTGAGACCCAAGACTTCAACCATGGGCTCTGATACCATGTGAAATTACGCGGGCCTGAGCCACACCCGTAAGGAGAAGAGAGAGTCCACTTAATAAGACCAATGAGGTTTCATCCTAAAACCAATTGGCAATAGGAGGAGTAACTCGTTGGTTTATATGGTAGACAAATCTCTTCTATTTTTCCAATGTGGGACACTCATATGTGGAGTATTTCGGGTGTCACTTTAACAGCCTTTAATATATATATATATATATATATATATATATATATATATATATATATATATATATATATATATATATATATATATATATATATAATATATATTAGAATATATATTGATTTATTTTTTTGACAAAATTAACGTAAGTAGCACGATAAGAATTAGCAAAAACCTCACAAAACAATACTTCTAAAACGGGAAAAACAGGATATAATGGGGGTTGGCTGGTTGGGGCGACTAGATGGATAAGGGTCGACCAACAAACTTGACAGGTGGGGACGGTGTTGGGGTGACTTCGATTTGGGATAGACCGAATGGTTGTGTCTAACCTACGCAAAGGACAACTCTCAAGGAGGTCCGATTTTCACCAGGCGACGCCCCTACGACGGTCAAGTCAGTTCGAGTGCGCAAGGATGGGGTAGCCGCGATCATCACTAGAATAGCAATAGATGTGTCAGATAATAATGAAAGTGTAATAGAATAAACCTGGATTTATGACAAACTAGTTTGCGTGCTCGTGCCGCCCCCGGGCTCCCTATTTGTATCAATATACTTGTTTCATAAAATAAATATTAAAAAAAAAAACATTGTTAGATATATAATTAAATTGTACACACAAATGTCACATGTTGAACATTATTTGATTTATGAAAAAAAAATATAGTTTAGCTATGAATTTATAAGTGACAGCTATCACTTAAAGAGTATTGGAAATCCCTTATAGAATGTTGATTACTACTACCTTCATAGAAGTATAGATGACGTTTTAATCGAAATGAGGTTTGATTTACAAATATAAGATTCATAAAAGATAAATATTGAAATGCACATTGTGGCATTCGTATCGAAAAATATTTTCACATATAATAAATTATGAAAAGTACAATTTCATTGAGACAGGCCGACATTGATTCGCCATCACACACCCCATCAGATCATTGAGAAAATCAGAACACACGAAGTGTAGAATAGGGAAGGCGGCAGTACACAGTACCCAGGATGACGAATAGCAGTCCGCGCGCATAGACGATCAACGACGACAGTCAATTAATCGTTCTTCTCACCCAGGTCTTCGACTTCAATCTTTTGAATCAATCTTTAAGTTGTTATCTTTTATCAAGATGATGATTTTCATATTTTATACAATTGATTTCGTTTTTGTTCCGATTACTATGTCTAGCTAATTTCTCTTACTGTAGGACAAGATGTACTGTAGTCGTTTGATTTTATTTCAATGTGTTTATTTGATCTTATGGTTTGATTTTATATAATTACTGTAACATCTCGAACCACCGTCCGTCGCAACAAAGCCCAATAAGATGGGAAGTCACCCCTTAGGCCCGAATATCCTCTCGTGGGCTCTAAAAGGTGAAGGCCTTGTTGGTAGTAAGATGGTAGGAATCTATTATAAACTGATCATATGAGTCTTAGTTTCCCAATGTGGGACAAACCAACTTCATAATCCACTTTTCATATTCCGTAGTGTTACAATTACAATTTGATATTCTTGTTGTTCATGCTTGTGATTATTCTGGCCAAGTAATTACATGTTTAAGGTATTGAATGATGGAACGAAAGTTGAAGTCCGTACTAGTTCGTAGATATCAAACTTCTCGTAGCATAATTTTAGAGATAGTTATACACTTGATGTGGTCCTTTTAATTATGAATTTCATTGTTCTTAATGAGTTTATGCTAATTGTTGTGATCACGAAAGTAGACATGAGGTTAGTATAGATATACGTAATTTACCTTGAGAGAGAAAATTATATATAATAGGAAATTCAACCATCGAGTTAACTAAATTGGAATAAGTAATCTGGCAAAGTCGTAGTCCTAGAGGCCTTCACCCTTGGATCTATTCGTTATCAGAATGGTCGAGGAGGGTGACCTCTCTAATGTAGGGTGACCCTTCCCCTCATCTTTTAAGTATGCTTTTCTTGATGATCAAGAGCCTTTTCCTGTGATTGTCAATGCTAGCCTAAGCGACTCTCAACTTCAAAACCTTCTTAATGAGCTCAAACTTCACAAAAGTGCTTTAG
Source organism: Spergularia marina (assembly GCA_963680865.1). Taxonomy (NCBI): domain Eukaryota; kingdom Viridiplantae; phylum Streptophyta; class Magnoliopsida; order Caryophyllales; family Caryophyllaceae; genus Spergularia; species Spergularia marina. Next base: position 7,590,941 of record OY804561.1, read on the forward strand.
GCTATCGGATTGATGATCTTAAAGGTATCAGCCCTAGAGTTTGCATGCATCGTATCCTTCTTGAAGAGGGACACAACTCTTCTATTGAGGCTTAATGTCGATTGAATCCCAAAATGAAGGAGGTGATGCGAATTGAGTGAGGAAACAACCTTGATGCGGGCATCATCTACCCAATTTCCGAGTCTAAGTGGGTAAGCCCAATTCCAGTTGTACCTAAGAACGATTGGATGACGGTTGTAGAGAAAGAGGATAGTACCCTTGTTACTAGAACCGTCACTGGTTGGAAAATGTGTATCGATTATCTTAAGTTAAACTCCGTCGCCCTCAAGGATCACTTCCTTTTACCTTTAATAGATCAAATGTTAGAGAGATTGGTCAATCATGATTTCTTTGCTTTCTTAACGGTTATTCCGATTATTTCAAATTCATATCCACCCGAAGACCAAGAGAAGACCAGCTTTACTTGTCTCTATGACACCTTCGCCTATAAGAGGATGACATTCAGACTTTGCAATGCACCGGGTACTTTCCAAAGATGAATGATGGTCATTTTCTCCGACTTTGTTGAAAAGACTATGGAGGTGTTTATGGATGATTTTAGTGTGTTTGACACTTCTTTTGATGATTGTTTAAAGAATTTGTCTTGTATGCTTGAACGTTGCGAAGAACAACACTTGGTCGGTAATTTGGAAAAGTGTCACTTCAGGCGAATGAAGATGTGGTTCTTGGCCAGGTTATTTCTTCTAAGAGGATTGAAGTTGACAAAGTGAAAGTGGAGGTCATTGAGAAACTCTCACCTCCGACTAATGTGAGAGGTGTGAGATGTTTCTTAGGGCATGCCGGTTTTTACCGGAGGTTTATAAAGGAATTTTCAAAAATCGTCAAGCCTCTCACTTCTCTCCTTTGTCAAGGATACCCCATTTGTGTTTGATGCTTCTTGTGTTGAAAGTTTTAATAGTTTAAAGAATGCTCATGTCTCCGCACCGATTATCTAAGCTTCGGATTGGAATTTGCCGTATGAAATAATGTGTGATACGAGCGATTTGCGGTGGGAGCGATGTTTCGGCAAAGGAAAGAAAAGAAGTTTTATGTCGTTTATTATATATGCAAGACTTTGGATGGTGCCCAAACCAACTACACCACAACCGAGAAGGAAATGCTCACGTACGGTGGTGTCTATCATTGATAAGTTCCAACCTTATTTGGTAGGCTCCAAAGTCATTGTCCATATCGATCATGCGACATTGAAGTATCTTATGAGCAAGAAAGAGGCTAAACCAAGGCTTATAATTAAGATGGGTTCTTCTCTTTCAAGAGTTCGATATTGTGATCAAGGATAAAGTGAGAGCCGAGAATGTGGTAGCGGGTCAAGACTTAGGATGGAGAAGAGGGGAGACAAGGACGATGACCTTCCGCTTGATAATGATTTGAGAGATGATTCGCTCATGTCCTTGAGTTCCGAAACCCCATGGTATGCCGATATTGTCAATTACCTAGCTTCCGATTTCATACCAAAGGAATTTGATGCTCAAGAAAAGAAGAAGTTGAGGTATGAGGCGATAATGTACGTATTATTGGGATGAGCCTTACTGTTCGGTTCATTATTATACGTATTTTACCCTCTTATGTCATATTTTTAGTATCGTCTCTCGTACCATTTGAGCAAATTGCTATACATTTATTATGATTCAGGTTTTATCCTATGTTGTGTTAATTTAGTGCTTAAAATATTTTATTTTTAATCATTTTGTGTGACTAAATGATAACCCATATATTTGTTGATCGGAAAATACACTAAATTTGTATTCTCGCATGAGTGATTTGTATTTTAGCCATATGTTGCTCATTCGAAGTCGAAAATAGACGACTCAAGTGGCCACGGAAATTTGAGAACGAGAACTACAACATCCTAGAAGTGTAGAATAGTTGATTCTAACATTTACTGTGTCGAATATGGACTAAAAAGTAGCAGCTCAGGATAATGTGTAGAACGTGCACCCAAAATGAGAGATTACAATGTTTGGCCTTGGCCCACAACTATTCCACCGCCACTATTATGCTCGCCCAGGGAAAAAATAAAAATGAATCCAATTAGAAGATCGAGAAGCAGAAGGTGTATGAAGGAAAAGACACGGCACCCCCAGAATACACAAGGAGGGTTTCAGGCATTGACGCCGCTCGCGTTCCACCGCAACAACACTATCTTCAACTCGATCAGTTCATCAATTTAGTTTTTTCATTTCAATTAGAAGACTCAAACACTTTATTTAATTAGTTTTAGTTTTGTTTTTAATCTTTTGGTTTGATTTTCGTTATTACGCATTCAAGCAGGGTCGGCTATTAGCCCAGGCGAGCTAGGCGGCCGCCTAGGCCCCCCGATATTTGGGGCCTAATAACTGGTGGATCAATACATATAAATTAGGAAGTAAATATACTCATTAACATGTATTCAGCCAAATGGTATGTGTTCCACCCTTCCATAATTGAGTGCAGGGTTCAAATCCTACCAAACTTCATTTATATTGACTTTTTTTCATTCCTTTTCTATTTTTCATTGAAAATATTGAGTACATAGATTGGATTTAGGGTCCCCTATCGAAATTTCGCCTAGGGCTCCCGAAATCTCAGAGCCGGCCCTGCATTCAAGGTACTCAATTTTGCAACTCTTTACCTTTAGCAAATCAATTCTAATTTCAGTTTCAAATGTTTATTTCTTTTTGAGGTAGTGTTTGGAAACAAAAATTTGAAAATTTGTAATCACTAGGTGAAACACCCGTGTGTTGCACGGGACACTTTATCATAATCGCTTATTCTTATTTATTAAGTTAATCTCAAAATAAATAAGTAAACTATGATAACTAATTAAATGTTTGTTAGTTAAAATGTGTCCTTATCACACTCAATCGTCATTGTACATTTTTATGGAGTATTACTTGATCTTTAAATAATATTCTTTTTTTTGTTTATTTTTAAATCATTTTTCACAAAAATCTTAAACTTGTCATATCTCTACCAAAATCATACTTAACTTTTCAAAAGTATGTGTCAATGGATGGTATATTGAAATACATTTTGACACGAACTCAATAATACATGTATCGGAATATTTTGATATACGTAACCCGAGTTATAACAGTTTATATTATGTTTCATGTTGATAACTTTATTACGTAAGAATTTTACAAATTTTGAACTCTCATTTCTTAATGTTTAATGTGGATTATCTTAATATTTTATGTGAGAGATTAACATATCTTCGACTCTCTTTGTGCAGTTTTTGTCCTCCCGATGCTCTCAATGCGATCTAAATTATTAGCTTCTTAACTTTTCAAAAGTATGTGTAAATGGATATTATATTGACATACATTAAGAACTTAATGATACATGTATCATAATATTGTGATATGCGTAGCCCGAGTTATATTTGTTTATATCATGTTTCATGTTGATAACTTTTTTACATAAGAGTTTTACAAATATCGGACTCTGTGTGTGCATTTCTTTAATGTTAAATGTGGATTACTTTAATACTTTAGGTGTGAGTTTAGCAAAATTTGGACTCTCTATGTGCATTTGTTGACCTCCCAACACCCTCAATGCGTTCCAAATTATTCGCTTTTTTTGCGTTGCACGGGTTGCTTTATCATAACCGCTTTTTCTTATTTACTAAGTTAATCTCAAAATAAATAAGTCTACCGTGATAACTAATTAAATTTTTGTTAGTTAAAATGTCTCCTAATCATACCCAATCGTCATTATACATTTGTATGAAGAATTACTTGATCTTTAAATAATATTTTTTTTTTGTTTATTTTTAAATCATTTTTCACAAAAATCTTAAACTTGTCAACATATCTCTACCAAAATCATACTTAACTTTTATACGAACTCAATGATACATGTATGTGTAAATGGATCTTATATTGAAATACATTATGACACGAACTTCATGATACATGTATCATAATATTTTGATATACGTAACCCCGAGTTATAACAGTTTATATTATGTTTCATGTTGATAACTTTATTATGTAAGAGTTTTACAAATATTGAACTCTCTTCGCATTTATTTCTTAATGTTTAATGTGAATTATCTTAATATTTTATGTGAGAGTTTAACATATCATGGACTCTCTTTGTGCATTTTTTTACCTCTAGAGGATCTCAATGCGCTCTGAATGATTAGTTTCTTAACTTTTCAAAAGTATGTGTAAATGGATCTTATATTGACATACATTTCGGCACGAACTTAATGATACATGTATCGTAATATTCTGATATGCGTACCCCGAGTTATATCTGTTTATATCATGTTTCATGTTGATAAATTTATTAAATAAGAGTTTTTACAAATATTGGACTATGTGTGTGCATTTTTTAATGTTTTTATGTGGATTACTTTATTACTTTAGGTGAGAGTTTAGCAAATTTTGGACTCTCTCCATGCATTTCTTGACCTCCCGACGCCCTCAATGCGTTCCAAATTATTCGCTTTTAGATATATATATATATATAAGATTTCAATTCATCATTCGAGAACGTGGAATTCGAATATAAATTCAATGTTTTGGGAGGGTGAGATTTCAAAATGACACCTCTTGTTTTTTGCCGGATTGGATTTGATACCAATCACATAGGATTTGACACAAATCCAAATTATCAAATTGTTGAGTTCCCAAGCATAGGTTTTGAGCCAAAATTGGATTTGACTTGTTTCCAAACATTCTCTTAACTTCAATTCATTTTGTTACTTTTGGTTTGTTCGTTTGATTTGCTCGATTAATTTCCTGTCTTGGTGATTGGTTGTTAATTAGATTAATTTTGTTCCAATCAAAAGGAAACCCTAATTCTTCGTAGCATCATCTTGATTATGATCTAAAAGCACAAACTCAAAGCTAGATACCTTGACTATTGCCCTCAGGAGGTAACGTCTTCAATATCATAGTTCACTGCATGATTTTATTTCCTATAGTACTTCATAGTTCATACTTCACAATGTACATTGCAAGTTTACTAAAAATTGAATGCACAGCAAACTGGTGAGAGTGTAGATGTTTGCATAGAAGATGAGACCGTAAGCTATTTGAACCGTCCAGATGTGATGAAGGCTCTCCATGCTCGGCTTGTTAATGTTCGTGAATGGGCTGTTTGCAGCAAGTAATCTTTTCTCACCTGTATTCTCTCAAACATGCACAAGACCATTATAACAGCATTAGTTATAAGAATTCAGAACTGCATCACAGGTAAATTAAGTTCTGAACTTCTGATACACACCAATTGACCATGATTTATTCTGTTATTTACAGCATTTTGGACTATCAATTCCTTGATGTACAGATACCCACAATCAACGTAGTGGGTTCACTCGTAAAAAGCGGAATCTCTGTCTTGGTATACAGGTAAAGATACTAGCTGTCCTGGATGGCTGGATACCAGTTTCTGTTTTTAGAAGTTAATTTGTATACTAACTGGTGCAAGTAGTCACCCCAATATTTGTTGGAGAAAGGCTTAGGGCCTGTTTGGACAAGCTCCAACTCCTGCAGAACTAATCCTCAGAAACAGTTTCTGGAGGAGAAGCTCCAAATTCTGAAGAACAAATTTACACTAAAAGTGCTTCTCAGAAACCAGAAACAGTTTCTCAGTTTTGGGTGTTTGGCCAGTTTTCACCCAAAAACAGTTCAGAAACACTTCAGAAGCTTGGCCAAACACACCCTAATTAGTTGTTTTCGTCGTTGTATACTAACTGGTTTAAATGATCTCAACAGTGGGGATCAAGATTCAGTCATTCCATTGAAAGGAAGCCGCACTCTTGTCAATCAACTAGCGAAAGAGCTCAGACTCAACACTACAGTTCTATACAGAGTCTGGTTTGCTGGCCAACAGGTAAACAAACAAAATGACCTATCTTGGTAGCTTAATGTTTTTTTCCCCTAAATGTGTCTTGCCTAGATAAGCTAACTTGTCATGTGACAAACCAGGTTGGTGGATGGACACAAGCATACAGCAATTTACTGTCATTCGCGACCATAAGAGGGGCGTCACATGAAGCCCCCTTGTCACAACCAGAGCGGTCACTTGTGCTGTTCAAGTGCTTCCTGCAAAGCACAACTCTTCCTGAGATGCTTTGATACAGTTACTCTCCAAATATGGTGAAAATGGACAATAAATTTTTTTCCCCTTTCGGCAACAAAAGAAGATTATTAGGGTCAGTTATCAGTTGACAATGTAATATGTAAAGTTGGTTAAGGTTGTTGTGGATGTTGTTGTGTGTTAGATTGGAGGGAACATGAATGAAAGATGAAAACTGAGGAAACAGGAACGGCGATTTTCGGGTTTTGTTGTTTGTGTGTTTGGGTGCTCATCAAAGGCGTGCATTTAAGTATGGGGTAGTAAAAGTTTTGTACAAAAGGAATCCTAGAGAAAGGCATAAACAATCAAAGTGTGTTATTTTCACATCGAAGTCTTGTTGATTCAACTCAGCAAAAAAAAAAGTCTTGTTGATTCTCTTCAGTCTTCTCTTCTGTTTCCCCTATTCCCTTCTCCATTCACTTTCCCTTACCCCTCTGTCCTCAAGGTCAAATGTGAAAAGACGCCATCTCAATTCCTAACCAGTAGGCAAACAAGAGGGCGCATATTTCAGGAATTGTCGAGTTGATACGGGTTGCTCGGTTTTTCTAACAATATGCAAGTTCGGTGTTGATATTCGATATGCTATTGTCGGGGCTAGATTTGCCCCCGAGAATGAGGGGTCTTATGATAAGCTCACATGTTACGATTTGTACCTATATTTGCCCCCGAGAATGAGGGGTCTTTTCATGTCTGCTATATACTTGTAAAAATGCAACTGCAGAGTTTTGAACTTGTTACAAATTTCCAATTCTACAAAAAAATGGTAGCAATTACAATTTTTTTTTTTTTTTTTGTTACAGAGAGGGGCAATCCCCGAAAACTAAAAAGAACTTCAAAGCTACTAAACGAGGTCGTGAAACCCCTAGAACATCCTCACAAAGAATGCGTCGCAAATCCGTAGGAGGGTATTGAAGTATAATCAGTCTTTGGGACTGATCCACCCCAAGATTGGCGAGCCAGCCAGGCCTATTCGCTTCTCTAAACATATGCCTCGATGTCCACAACCCAGCTACCTTGTCAGATAAGGGATTGACATTCAGTAATTAGATTACGGAGAGCACCCGACTGAGGTTTCTCGTTCTTGATCAATTCCACGCATGTCAAATTGTCCATATGAATTAAGAGCTTTTCTATCCCATGTCTCCGTGCTTCTTGAAGGCCACGCTTGACTGCTAACAGTTCCGCTCGCATAGAAGTACAAGTGCCGTAATTAGAGGTAAAAGCATGAATGAAATCACCAAAGTCATCTCGAAATATACCACTACCACCACCTCCTGCCGGTCCAGGATTGCCTAGACTTGCGGAGGACCCATCTCGGAGGAGGGGGCTTCCACCATATCTGGACCTCTCTTGTGCTTCCCGGGGCCGGGATTAGTAGGGAGAATCTGTCCAATGCATTCTTGGTCTCTTCAAACCGAGCTTGGAGGAACGGGTAAGGATCTAAAGGAATGTCCTTGGCTCGACCAAAGACAATGCAATTGCTCCACCTCCAAATCCACCAACAAGTAATTGCGAACTTCAAGGGCCTATTAAGTTGGTATTACTATCAACAGTTTTATTACGAATAATTCTGAAACAAAAGGCAACCTTGCCTTTTGAACTGAATCCAGTTAAGGAGCATGCTGACCACCATCGACGACGATTACCAGTATCGAGCACAGATATAGCTTTCATAATTTGAATTACAAGAGGACCATCATCATAAACTTATTGGTAAGCAAGTATTGAACAACACCAGAATCAACAATAGCAGCCTCATCACAAGCCCAAACTTGAACAAAAGAACTGTTTCTGATGCAGACTCGGCTTCCTTTACCTTGGACAGTTATTTCAACTATTAAACATCGATTATGTACACGTGGGGACAAAGACACGACCCTCATATTTATCGGCATATAGATCACAGGAGGCACTTGTATCTGCTGTCCATCAACACAGCCAATGCTTGGAACAAAAGCCAGCAAGCACGCAGTAATTCTTCACCCTCAAAATTCAATGCCTATAAGCTGTAGATCTCTGATAGCATCATGAGCATGACAGTCCTTTTCGTCAGATTCTAGGTGGATGTGAGAAGGATCTATGAGAACCTTACATGGTAGCTTAATCTTGTCCCCTACTATTAGAGAACAATTCACATATAGGCCCTCTTTAGGCGGTAGATTCAACAAACAGGCTTTCGGAGCAGAAAATTGATTCTTAGAGTCAACAAAATCTTCCTTGCTCTTAGCCGACAAAAAGAGACGATGCTTACGACCCAACAGCTTGGACACATAGTTCACGTCCCCTTTGCTTAAAGCATATCTAACACGTGTAGATGAGACTTGCCCTATATCTTTTTTATCTTGCGGGTATGAATTATCTATGTCTTGGCATTTGTCCATGACAGATTTTATTATATACGCCTTCATTCCATACTCATCACATAACCTTACCAATTCAGATGCATCACCGGCAGCCTTATACCCAAACCTGTAATTTTCACCTGCCACAACGAGCATTATAGTATGACTAGAAGATGAGCCACAAATAAACTAATCAGTAAATAGAATACTTATTTGAGAAACCTGCCACAACTCCACGAACGCCAAGCTCCTTTGACAACTTCTCCACAAATTGCCTAGGGTTGAGATGCCTAACATGCGAGAACTCAATCATGAACTCTCTGGGAGCAACATTACCACAAAGTGGAGCCCAGGAAGAAAGGACTCTTTCGCGGTCACATTTAGCAACAACAGGAGACCTATTAATTGAGCGTATTAGTATTCTGAAACATGAGCAGATGAACTTGTTGTTCAGAACGGCAAAAGCAACCAAGCAAGAAGTGAATAGCTTAGCATAGCAGATAAATGTTGCATGAAGCACAATAAAGTTAGAGCCCAATACATCCACCAGATTTCTTAGATCTTAATTGTAATAGGGAGGGAGGGAGGGAGAGATTCGACTATTTGTATGTGAATGTGATGGTTTTTATTTTCATGTCAAAGGAGCTGCCTCTTGTCCAAAAATGACAAGGGAGGCTTGCCCCATATACACCCTTCTGGTGGGACCCTTCCCCAGACTCTTGTCTTGCGGGGGTGTCAATGGGCACCCGACTGCCCATTTATTGTGATGGCACCTCTAACTCACAAGTCACAACTATCACCTATACATTGTGAATATCATCTGACGATTTTAGATAACCCTTCTTACAAAATTAGAACATTGATCATCCCGAATAGACCATGACACCCACAGATAACTATATTACAATCAAAACTAGATCCATATAAAACAAAGCTTTAAAGATTCACTGAACATCATACTCAAAAGCACTTTGTTCACACACAACTACTTAAACCTTTCAAGCTTTTCAAACTTTCTTACTCATGCCGATTCCTACGTCGTTTACACATTTATATCCCTTTAAAAGTCCCTAAGATGTTGTAAACTCGTCTCTTCATTACCTCACTAATAATCTTCGAGTTACAGTAACACACTAACACCGAACAACTAATATAATAACTGATATGAAAACTTCATAAGAAAAGCATCCATGGATTTAGGGAAGGGATGATAGGAGTATAGGACCATAGACTGAATAAAAAGCCCATTATTTTTACCAAACTCCAACTGAGATTCAATCCACCTCAAAAGATAAAATTTCCTGGAACACAAAAACTCAACCACATTGGGACTTCTACAATTCCACAAAACAATCGAGTTGGAACTTAGTCTATCTCTGCCTACTTCCACAAAGCTCTGTAACAAGTAATTTATAAACATTCCCTACATTGTAACTTTCATTAGGAGCGTTAAATAAAGATACACTACAAAAATCTCCAACCCAACAGCGGCAAACTAAAAACAACAACAGTATACTAACAACAAAAAAAAAAAAAAAACACCTCAGCATGGCATTAGCAAGAGATATAAAAGTAATTATATAAATATATAAAGCGGGATCAAGAAGTAACATGAATCCAGACTTGATATAACTCACATAAGATCAAACCTATGATGATGAAAAAGTGCGATGATAGGGAAAAATTGGAAACCTCACAGCTAAAGGTCCAACTAAGATTCGAGGCAAATGGAAAGGGATTGCCCTGAGTAAAGTAAACAAAATTGGGGGTGGAGTGAACCTTATAGAGAGTAACGTAAACCACATGGATCCATTGATAGAGAAACCAAAAAAAAAAAAGAATAAATAAGAAGTATTACCTAGGTGCCCAACCCAGTACTTCAGCAATCCCAACAAATGATAAGAGGGAAGGAGTTCCAACTTTGGATGCTTGAATGGCAAGTTCTCGATGACCAACATGGAGCGCATCAAACTTTCCCAAAGCAACAATACCACCTGAGGAAAACACATGCTCTGTAGTTGAACTTAATAGCAATATTAACATTTCATAAGCTAGGGACCAAAATATATGTAGAAAAATATTTCAAATCAAATAGAGTGGTGGAAATTAAAGTTAAAGGTAACAATCCATAGCGGGACCAGAAGGACCCCATGGTTTGCTTTTGGTACTCGTCCCTACCTCTGTAAAATTTAAATTATTTAAAGTAGGGTAATTCTCTTTGCTTGATTAAATTCACTACTCACAGTCCCATGCTGCTGGATTGTTGGTTCCCAACAACTTCAGGAATTCACACATACCTCATATAGAAACAACATCTTTAGCCCGAGTGCCTTAAAGGCTCCTGCCATAAGGCGGGGTAAGGGGGGTCGGATGCACGCAAGCCTTACCCATATTGAAACATAGAGAGGCTGCGCACGGATGATCCGAAATGAAAATTGTTTCGAGAATGAGCCATTTTGCTTTATTCCATTATATCCCAAAAACCAAAAAATAATAAGTCTTTGGCTCCATTGGAAATGGAAAATATACCTCATATAGAAATGCTCGTAATAATTCATGCATAGGAACTATCTTCTTTACCATTCACCTACAAACATCACATGTCACTGAGTAGAGAGAATACTCATTCAGCATAACCAAATAAAGGTTGCAAGCAGACCCCACACAACTTATAGATAATTGAGCCTGCCATTATAACATTAGGCTGCACTAGCTAACTACTTATCTTTTGGAGCTCTTCTTTAAAAAAGGTGTCACCCCTTTTGGGTGTTTCTGTACATGGGACTATGGGAGTCACCCCTTGGTGTCATTTAAAAGTGGTCTTCTTTAATTTTTCTGGTAAGGGTAAAGCTAATTGTCCATCTCTTACATCTAACAAATTACGCCCAATAGTGCGATTGTGCAAGCATAACTCTGTTAGACACAGAAGTCATACATTGCAAAGTGTTCTGCCAATGCAAGGACTTAAACCAGTAGCAAACCAGTACAAATAATTCTACACGAATTCAGAGGAATAGCTTATGCCACAATCCAATAAAGAGAAAGTAAAAGGAGGCATTTTGTAGTATCAATAACAAACTACAGTTATCAGAATAAATAAGGACAATAGAGGCACCATTATATGGAATAGTAATAGGTAAAGAAGAAAGTAGGAAGCAGGATTACAAACATGTCTGATTTATAGTTCTAGAGGAGACATGCATATGACAAAATTAAGAATAAAACGCCAAATCAAACCTGCTATGGATAGCATCCCTTCAGATGACTTCTCAAGATCATCAAGCTTCCTTCATAAATAATAAGGTGGGTAAACATGTGGATGCATTAGATAATTTTTATGAGGAAATTCAAAACCTGTTGTCCAATGATAAAGAAGCTCAAATAGAAACTTATATCTAAAAGCACAATGAAAATTGCTTTAGATAAATTTAACAAAACAAGGGAGGCAAACTAGTGAGTAGGTTGAGGAATTGGAGTCCTAATTCCTAAATGCTTAAGTGTGCTGAAATTGAGTTCTAATTAATAAGCAAAGAAAATTATCTCTGAGGTTGTTATGTCAAATTGTGACGGTTTTAATAAGACATGGAAGCATGGAACATGCAAAAAAGCACAGGTGATACGGCTGATAAAGAAAATTTTTAAAGGGGGTAAAGTTAAATATGAGTGATTAGATCATACCAAAGGTGTAGTTCATTATGAAATAGGCTGCTTGGTAATTTAATGAGCTGAGTTATAGATTAAATGGTGAGGTTCCTGTTAGTGCGAACATTCTTATGCTACGAAATGTAGAACTTGCCAGCAACATCACGCAGTGGTAAATTACAAAATTCTGGAAGAAATCCATTGAAAGCAACATGAATGGTTAGACAATCACTTAAGACAGCCACAAGATAGACCATTTGGTGATGAAATTCAAACAGACTCAAAGTTTGCAGCTTTAACTGAAATAACATTGACAATTAACCTGATGTATAAGAGTGAACTTGAAAAAAGAGGGGGTATCGTTGTTGTTGGTAGATTGGGGACTGTAATGTTGGACAAGTCTAAAGTGTCAAGGATGTAATTGGCAGTAAGTTGACAACATGGCAAGCAACAAAGAGCACTTGCTTCTGAACAGAGATTAACTATACAAGCAATCCCCCCCCCCCGGAAGCACAGTCTCACTGGTAACTGCTCCTCTATCGTTCCCTCTTATGTTGGAAAAATCAGTCTCAGTTATTTGAGTGATTAGCTGCTAATATTCAGTTAAGTACTCTAGCTCTCTCACCTTTACCACGCACTGATATCGATTAATCAGTTGCAGCCTTTGCTGCTCCTAGCACAACGATTCTTTATGCCAATGCTAAATTTCCTTCATGCCTGGACTGATCAACTCGTTGCTCAAGTAATCAACTTCTTATAACCCATATAACTTAAGCCTTTTGATAGAAATGAAGCCACAATAATGAAGTCAGGATAACATGATGCAGTTGTGCTCCAAGACCAATATTAGGCATTGAAACATTACCACCCAACAGCTTGGTTAGGTTTTGTTCTTTTAGCTGCTTCAAGTTCCTTTTAATCTAGGGAAAATGTGTTGATTCCTCGACACCTTGATTAGATACCCATTTGAAGGGGAGAAGAGGTCAAGTAAGATGCCCTAGTGGAAATGAAAGGGAGGGGAAAGTAGAAGAGAGAGGAAGTCCCAGTTCGAGTAAACATGGACGAGGGAAGAGAAGGAGTAGGATAGAAAAATCATGAAGAGAGAACCCAACAGACCTTATCGGTATCCTGTCCCTCCAATATGAGCAAAAGCCTGTGACTACCTCTCTTAATAATAAGTTTAGAACTAATTTCTGCCACTTCAGTGCAGGTTACAATTTCATCACAAGTTCATCTCCTTTGCTACAATATACAATGTCTAATATGATTATGACAGGATATCTCTGAGTGGAGATTGTACTTTGACGTGGAACAATGACAAGGAAGCCAACACTCTAGAGACAATCTCTAGTCCCAATAGACTAAAGATCCTCTGATCATCCAAAGGCGATCTCTATTCCCAATATACTACACATCGAACCAAAACTCTAGAAGTTGAATAATAACAAGGAAGACAACACTCATCTAAGGCTGTTCACCAGACTTCCAATTCACTCAACAATCACCATTGATCAGAGTACCTTATCTCTAAATCTGATCCATAACACAATTATCTATTACACCTTCAGCCTGACTTGTGATGCAATAGATCATATTCAGTCTTCTCCCCAATAGATTACAAATCAAAACCAATACTTTAGCATAACCATAAAAATGAGGACAACGGAATCAAGACTAATTACCTTGTACGAGCAAAACCCGAATCCACACATCTGAAATGTACATTACCCTTCCAAAACCCAATATCACTAAAACTAGTACACACAATTAAACACTTGACCACATATACAAGCCCTCATCTAATACATTCACCATACAACGACTGAGCTCAGCCGCAATTCAGATTCAATCACAAGCTTGTACAAAGGTAATCACTAATCACATTATAAATACCAGCTCATGATTCCGATATTTACCACTACAATTCTTTCTACTCAAACAATTTATCACTCCCCACTAAAAAAAAAAAAAAACCAGTCAAAGTAGCTACTAATTAGTAATAATACAACATTTCAGCCATTTCTAATCAACATATAAGCACAGTAAAAACAGAAAACGTAAAGATGAAGATGAGATTGAAAAGAGAGATGTAAAAGTACCTTCCACGAGTACCAATACGAATAACAGCAAGTTTGGGTTCAGGGTTTTTGTGTTCGACAGCAATGGAGGCTTTGGTGACCATTATCAGCCTTTTTCCCATATACAGAAGTTGTTGCTTTGGAGCTCGAGTTTTTAGACATGGCGGCACACAAAACGCAGTACCTGTTAATGCTTCCATCTTTTCTTTTCTTTTTCATATAAAACCCAGAATTTTAATTTGATTTGTGAGAGAAAAAGAAGATGAAGATGAAGAAGAAGAGGGAGATTTTGGGGAGCAGCTGGATTAGAATTCTCGTACTGCTTTTCTTTCTTCTTCTTGTGATGTTTGAAGATAAGGACTTTGATCTTGAAGACTTTTGTTTGTTTGTTTGTCTAGGTCCGGGTGTGGGTGGGCTCGTTTGGTTCACATTTTGGAATGGAAAGGGAATGGAAAGAGATTGGATTAATGTAAAGATTTAAGAATCATTCTTTATAACCCTTGTTTGGTTCACTTAATGAATGAAATCAACTTTACTTGGTTCCCTTTCTTGATGTTTGGTTTAGTCAAGTTTGAGAATCAAAAAATTGTAAAGCACATATTATGTTATTAACTATTAACTATCATATTATTCATATTGTGATTAAAAAAATTGCTTAAAAATTATTAAAAATTGTAGAAAATATTATAATAATTTTAAATGTGATTAAATAATTAAAAAATTATTCAAAAAAAAAATATGCAAAACATATAAAAAAAACAAGCTGAAAAGAAAATCGGGGGCTCGACATTGTTGAGTGTAGAAATATAAAAAAACAGTAGAGGGTCGGCTACTCGGCTGGAAATATATTACAACAGAATTGTTAGGCTTGTTTTGATACAAATGTCATGCTTGCCAACTTCAAGCTGAAGAAAATACACAAGAGGTTGAACAATTGTAAAGAGTAAAGATCACAAATCGTTCAACAGAAGTACAAACATAATTTGCCCCTCACTTAAGAAGATCAAGCACATATTGCTTCCGTAAATTAGCGGGAGCTTGGTAAAAGACACGAAGCTTCGCTTCCTCGGTACTTAGAATAGTCGCGGCCCTCAGTGCTTCGGATGGAGAAAGACCTTCCAATTTCATCACTTCTTCCAACACCATGTTGCTCTTGTCTTCCAACTGTTGCTCTCTTTCTTCAGTTTTCGACCAAGCCTTGGACATTATCTCTAGAGTAGAGTTCATATTCTCAAAAATCTTGCCAAACTTGCTTGAAACAGAAAGAAAGGATTGTGATAAACTTGTCGTATCATCAAGCTTCTCCTTGCATCTTCTCTCCTTTTGCTTCAGAGTCTTTGCTTTCATCTTGGGCGGCTCTGAACACTCACCTTGGTTTGTTGCAGTAGAATCAATATCATCACCATCACTATCAATGACCAAACATTCACTAGTTGTCTCGGTCTCCATACTTTGGATAGCTATGCCAATCGACTCAGCTCTATCACCAATAGCTCGATCTTTCCCATATATTTCAGATAACTTGTCAAAGTAAGGAAATGGCACACCATAGAGCCCTCTCGCTTTCTTGTGATTTTGCATCAGCGGTTAAATTAACGTCAAAGAAGCAAGAACAAATCTGGTACCCAAGCAGATTAGTTACTCAACAATGAACTGATACAACTATCAGTCCTACCTAAATTCTGTCATCATAGCTTACTGTTGGAATGTTTTCATGCTATAAACTATATCAGGCATCAGCAGAATCTTGTTACAAAGTAGTTACAATGAGCTAAACAAATTGCACTTTCTGTTTCTTGCATAACAAGCTTTGATGTACATCCATGTCTCAAGTCAAATATCCATGTCTTCCAATTTGAAAGTTCCAAGACGATCACGGGATAGATGGTCCAGTCTTCTCATTCAAGCCATACAACAGATTGACTCAGAGATTGCACATTTCATACACCATCAGCAGAAAGCACTACAATAATTTTAATATTCTGATCTTCAGTTTATAGTAATGTCTTAATTACTGTACTAAGCAGTTCAGGAAACAAAGGACAAAGATTCATAAAACCCCCAGAAAAAATGCAGAGTAACTAATAAGTCAAGGGAAAAAAAACATAATCACCAAGGTAACACAGTATCAGGGCCTTTTTTTATTTAAGTTATAGGTAGGACTGATAAAAGCATAGGTTAAAGGAGACATTTACCTTAGCCCAGGCATCAAAGACTGTCTTAGTCGTCTGCAACATCTTTCTTTCATCATCCCATCCAAAGCCACTAGTGCCCAACATCGCGCTTAAAGCAAAATATTTTTCTGACCAATATTTAAGCCTGGACTCAATATGCGGATCCGCTCTCAATCCACTGTTAGGCAACTTAGAACGCAGCTCAGTCTCCAACTTGCTCAAATAACCAGTCTTAAAGCCATTTTCACTCTTCCATCTAGGATCACTAGCCAACTCATGTAAGCATTGTATAAGCACGTTATATTCTTGTGGAGTCCAAAACCTTTTATTCTTACCTCTTCCACGACTACTTTCTTCGCTTGCCTGACTAGTTGTATCCCCAGACATACTTGACACAAACAAAGACCAAAACAGTGACCATATCAGAGGCCATTAGCTTGCTTTATCTAAAAACCAGTTATCAAAACAAAGCAAGCATTGTATACAATTAATGTAATCTCATTAATTACATTAAGCATCAGAAGGTCTCCAACTATTATTGACCAACTCTAGCTCTCCAACTATTAAACATCTCTTGTGCAAGTGTGTTTCTATAGTTAGTCCAAGCATCAGAAATTTCTATAGTTGATATAAACTCTCCAGGCCCTTCAGAGTTATTGTCATCATCATCGAAATCGTCATTGACATTAACATCAGAATCATCATCATAGATATCATCCGAAGGGATAATCTTCCGAATAAGATTATGCAATAGGCAACAAGCCATAACTATCCGACCTTGAGTGCGGACAGAAAAGTAAGATGGACAGCTAAGGAAACCACGTTCCTAGCTCTAGCATGTCTCATGTTGAAAAATTCTTCTGCACTTTGTGGTGGGTTATCAGTCCACTCTTTTAGATGGTACCTTTGCCCTCTATAAGGGGCTAAAAACCCCTCACAATTGGTGTAACCAGCATCAACCAAGTAAAATTGACCTTTAACAAAAAAAATTATATGGGTATTATTACGCACACTTTCAAACTTAGAATAAATAAACATCAAAACAGTAGTTCTCAAGGTTACCTCGTGGTACCCTTAACCCATCAGGTCTCGAAAGTGCATTTCGAAGAACACGAGAGTCATGGGCCGGACCTTCCCATCGGGGTAGGACATAGATAAACTCCATATTAGGGTTGCAAACTCCTAAGACGTTCATGGACACGGTGCCTTTCCTTGTGCGGTATCTAGATCTATCTTTAGATGGCACTCTTACGTTAATATAAGTACCGTCTAATGCACCTAAGCAATTCTACAAAACAGATTAAAGTAGGTACCATCATTTGATCTATTCTAAGATGGAACTATAAAATTCAACACAACAAAGGAAGTTTGGTGAAATACCTTGAAGGGTTTCCACCTTCCATCTTCACATCCCTCCATAATTGGTCTGGGCTTTACTAATAAATGCTCATGTAGCTTAAGGACAGCCAATAGACAATGATGAAATTGTCTACTAACTGATTCCCCACTTCTAATAAAAAGTGTGACCAATGGTCCTATTTTTTTGATGGTGAGCCAATGTGTAGAGGAACATTGCTACAATCTCTTGGAGCGTCATGTTTCTAGTTCCACTAAGGCCCCCTATATCTCTAAGCATATCACATATGACATCAAAATTGTGTCTATTAATGCGAAGTTCGTTTCTACAAGACACATCGCTTTCTTCAATAAGTCGTTTTAACATTATCATACGCAATATATTCCTAGACATTTTTCGTTCCTTAGGTTCAATACTTCTAGCTACTGATGCACTCATCATGTACCACACAAAATACATAATAAAGGTTACATTAATCAATGTCACTACCAACTGAATTTCTTGAAATTTTCTTCTACACCTCGACGATCGGTTACAACGATCCATTTCCTAACATAATAACATAGAAAGACGACATATTCGTACGATCAAAGCTACAAAGAAACCCCATTATTAGTCATAATTTGACGACATAGTCAAATTAATCACAAAACTCATCATTATAATATGACAGAAACTTTGTAAGACCTGGCAAAACATATAATTAATTTCTAAACCTCATATTCAATGGCTTACAATCAGAAGTTCAGAACTCAGAAAGGAAATCTGTCATGATGCAAAAGGCCTTTAAATTTTTTAGTCAAATGGCTTACCATCATAAGTTCAGAACTCAGAAAGGTTGATGCTCATTATAATATGACATTTTTAGTCAAATTAGTCACATAACCCATCATTATAAGCTAATCAAAATGGACAGACTAACGAAACAATCAACCAATCCGATTTTCAATACGAAAACATACAACATACATCGTAAGGAACAAGGAACATAATAGAGAATTAATAAAATTAGGAAATAAGCAAATAAATCGTAAGAAACAAGGAACATATATAATCAACTCCAATCCATCAAAAAGTCCCACAAATCTATGAAACAAAGAAAACCCAATTGATTAATCAAAACAAAATCATTATAATCCATCAAATTAACATACCCAGAAGAAAAAAAACCCAATTTTTTTTTATAAAATCAATTATTACCCAGAAAATTTTGATAGAAATCAACATAATCAATCAAAATTAACGAAATAATCAAACAAAGTAAACGAAAATCGAGCAGAATTAACGAAATAATCGAGCAAAATTAACGAAATAATTAAGCAAAATTAACGAAATAATCGATCAAAATCAACGAAATAATCGACAATCGAGCAAAAATTACCTCAATTAGTGCGAGGAGAGAGAATTGATGAGGCGATTAGTGCAAGCTTGTACAAAGAAATCGACCCGTTAGATAAGACTTCTACAAAATAGTGGGATTTTTTTTTTCAGAAATTTGCGAGGAGAGAGAAAGAGGAGAGAAAGAGTGAAAAATGAAGAATGAGGCGTTGAGAAGGGAAATTTTCAGAGGGATTCAGTGGGTTGGGGGTGGGTTTGAATCCAGCGGATTCGGATTCATAAATGTAACGGATTAAAAATACAAAAAGCCCAACCAAACATTAAGTAACGGATTGAGTGATTCCAATCCGTTACTGGGCCCAAAAAACGTGAACCAAACAGGCCCTTAGATCCTCTTGGATAGGGTCTTGGCTAGAGCTAGCAGCGGGCCGGGCCGGCCCGTCGTGCCCAACCATCCCGGAGGCCCGGCACGGACACGGGCTTCGTGCCGTGCCGAAATTTTCAATGTCGTCCTGAGCACGGCACGTCGTGATCGCGCCGGGCCGGGCTCGTGCCACATATCGGGCTTCGCTTCGGGCCTTTAGAAATATAGTATAATTTCAATTAAAAAAAATAGCATAAAAAAATGGTAATTCGGGCTTGGGCGTGCCGGCTTCCTCGTGCCTTGAGCGGGCCGGGCCATCGTGCCTCGTGCCGGGTCGTGCCAAGGCACGACAATTTCAAGCAATCGAAGGCCGCGGCCCGGGTCACGCCCGTCGTGCTTCGTGCCGGGCCGGCCCGGGAGTCAATCGGGCAGGGCTCGTGCCCGTGCCGAGCCGAGCCGGCGAGCGGGCCACCCGCAGCCCATGGCCCGAATTGCCAGCTCTAGTCTTGGCCTCTTAGGGAATAGGGATGGCGAGCGATACGGATCCCGGACCCATTTCAGCTTGATTGGATATGGGTGCGAATAGCACAAATTATTAGATACACTTGGGGTACGTAAACGCGTGTCAAAGTCCATATATTTGCTGCAAGTCCATATCAAAAGCCGAATAATAATAGGCTCACTATTAATTTTAGATAACAAAAGCAAAAATAAACCTCCACCCCATGCCTTTCCTTTTCCGACCCACCCGAGTCACCTGCCCCGGCCACTTTCCCGGCGTCCCCCACCATCGCTCGTCACCATTAACACCACCATATCCACCACTGTCACGACAACATTCTCTCTCTCCTCCCCCTTCCCCCTACCCGACCCACCCAAGCCCCACCACTCCCCGGCGACTCCACCATCATCACTCCTTTCCAGCTCCTCCTCGACCACAACCTCCTCGAAACTCGTCAACGCTACATGTTGGAGACGTCGGTTGTTGCCTAAGAGGAAATAAATAGAGATAAGAGAGAGGAAAGAATGGAAGGAAGGAGAATATCGCTAAAAAAAAAGGAAGGAGAATAAGGGGAGGCGGTGGGGCTGATTACAAGGCCAGAGTTGCACGAGTGTGTGTCGACGGCGGTTGGAGGTTGGTGGTGGTATCATTGCACGACAACCCTCGTGGTGGAGTAGGCGATCAGTATCGTGGTGGTGTGAGACCGACGACGGTGGCTAGTGGTTGTGTGGTGGGTCGAGTTGAGGTTGGAAAAGTGAAGGAGAGGAGATGAGAGAGAAATGGGCCGAGACTTGTAGGTTTATCAGGATTAAGAAGATAATGATTAGGATTAAGGAAATAATGATCATAAATAAAGAAGTAATGAGTGAAAAGTGGGCAATAATGCCTACAAAAATGGCAAATAATGAGGGAAAATGAATGAGTAATGACTAATATATAGAAACTAAAAAATATTAATAAAATAATGATTAGAAAATGGTGAATACCACTTTATAGTCATTGTTTGTATTAAATCATTATAACCTAACCTGCACTCATTCTTTTCAATTTAACTCATTATTTCTCAATTTTCACTATAATATATACTTTATAGTCATTATTTATTTTCACTAATTATTTCCCAATTTTCACTAATTATTTATCAATTTTCACTCATTCTATATAATTTGTTATAGTCATTATTTATTTCAATCAATATTTTCAATTTTTCACTCATTATTTTTTAATTTTCTCTCATTATTTCTCAGTTTTCAATCATTATATGTCACTTTATAGTCATTATTTATCGTACCACTGAGGTTCCCGAGTTTTTCATAGGAAGTTTAGGAGAGTCTTAGCAGCCTATATAATTAGGTCTGTTTCGTAACTTTGTTTTAGACACAATACCTTTGGTTTCTATTAAGAAAAACTCAGAAAACGAGAGTATTCTTGACACCCAATTCTTGGCAAGGATTAGTGGCTAGTAGCCTCGTGATTCGTGTTTACGCATTCAGTTCGAGTCTTGTTGCTGGTAGCCTAGAAGAGCTCGTTCATACCCTTGGTTACTTAATTGATTCCGCTACTTAAAACTCTAATTCGTGTATCTTTAGTTTAAGATACAGATCAAGATTGATGCAGGAGCAGATATGCCTCAAGAGATCACATTGGAGGAGGAAACAACAAGCAACAACAATATTGCCTTAGTTGGTTTTGGGCTCCGACCAAGTGAAGTTAATTTGGTAACATGGATTCAGGATTAACGAAATGACTGTGTTACTTAGGCGTGTCCTAGATACGTCATATCTTTAGGTAATTTCCTTCTTGTTATTTATAGCTTAATTACTAGTTGTGTTAAGGAAAGAGTCTAGTTAAGTCTAGTTTTCCTTATTAGTTCTTTGTGTGAGTAAAGGAGCCTTTTCCTAAAAGGTTTCCAAGTTGTTTAGGAAGTTTAGGAGAATCTTAGCAGCCTATATAAGGCCTGTTTTGTAGCTTTGTTTTAGACACAATACCTTTGATTTCTATTAAGAAAAACTCTGAAAACAAGAGTATTCTCTCACCAATTCGTTGTGCAATTGATCTAGGTTAGATTGATGGTTTGACACCCAATTCTTAGGTAAGGATTAGTGGCTGGTAGCCTAGTGATTCGTGTTTAAGCATTGAGTTCGAGTCTTGTGGCTGATAGCCTAGAAGAGCTCGTTCATACCCTTGGTTACTTAGTTGATTCCGCTGCTTAAAACTCTAATTCGAGTATCTTTGGTTTAAGATACGCATCACATACCCATGACAGTAGAAGGGCACCCAATCATATTCAACCCACTGCATAATTTGCTCAGAAAATGGGGAATTAATGACTATTGATGATTCTGTCAACTCCTTGGATACATCAACCTCAAACATGACACGAGCAAAGCTCAGCTTATTCTGAATGGTGGTCATGTGATCAACGTATAATGGCACTCCAATTTTCCTGGAAAAATTTACATAAAGCTTCCTTAGACTAGTAATATGGATCAAGTTCAGGGAAAAGAACCCAAACTGGTATGTTGACAACCTGTCAATGTTTTGCGAAAATTTGGGACTCCATTGTTTCGGTATAAGGGTATTACCACCAAATTTCCACTGTCCACCTTTTAAAACCTTATCCATTGCTTCCTTTGTGTCAAATCTGTACATAAACTATCCCCTCTTATAATACTGCACCTTTGGTTTACCTACATGGTTCCACATTTTTCCCACAAAACCATGTACTTCCAGCAATTTTTGTTTACCGCCAATTAAACTGCCAACAAGCGTGTATTTTCACACCTCCATAACGGTTTTCACATCCTCCTCATTAATTGTCACTTCATCAGCTTCTGCCGAACCTTCACCAAAAAACAATTTCATACCCAATTTTTTGTTTCTAGCAACATCAACCCATTTCTTATTGTTATCTGTATTGATTATTGGAAATGAGCCAGTTTTAGGGTTACCTAATGCTTCCTTTTGAGCTGGAATAGAAGAATATTCTCTCTCATCGGAGAAGATGATACCCGAATTCCACTTCGCCGTAAAGTAGACGCAAGATGATCATTCATTAAGTTCCCCTTTGGCGTTGATTGTTCCGCATCTTGTGGGTTTATTGACGAAACTCCTCCATTTTCAGCATGAGTGGGTTCATTTGAAAGATCATTGTCCTCTTATTTTGATTTTATGATTCTTTTAGGTCCTCCCCTTTTCTTAATATTCTTTTTAGCCATGATCAAGCAAATAATAATGGCGGTTTTTTTTGTTATCTTGTGAAGGAAGTCTCACTTTCTCTCATGACCTTTTACATATATAAAGGATATTGATTTTGATCGACAACTGAAATTTAGGAACGTAAATCTGGAAAATTTAAGAGCATATTAAAAAAAAGATTTGCCGTATGTGATCAACTAGAAAATATGATATTTTAAAAGATATTAATTCTAAGTCTTTTAGCATTAACTTAGGAAAAAACAAATATCAAGCAATACATGCTAGCGTGAATGAAGCTAAAAATAAGGAAACAAATTAAAAAACTTAGCGAATAATATATATAATTACAAACTAAAAAAAAAAGTATTAGTCAGTCATTTACAGTTTTATATGGCTAATAGTAAAATCGATGAATGATAAAATAGATCTAAAAAAAACCGTGATCTTTGGCGAAAAATGAAACAATGTCATCAAATCTTCTAAAATTTATTGAATACAAAAAAATAAATTTGCAAAAATCTGCATAAACGCCCCTAACAAAAACATTTATCCGAAATAAGTATGTTTAGGAGACAATATTTATTTTTTAGCCACTAATTAGGAAACAATAAATAAAGGTTCATTTTCAATTAAATAAAAGAATACATATTATTATTCACACCTCTTATCTGTAGGCAATTTTATGCAATAGATTAGGAAAGAAGACATAATATTATGTCTTTCTTATTGGATGATTGTACGAGGAACATACAATTGAGGGGTCGATCAATGGTTTATGTGTTTTCCGGTGCAATTAGATTGAGACTCGAGAGTGCTCAAATGCACGATAAACCATTTAGTGTGCGTACTTATTGGACTTTGATAATAAGATATCAGAATACAAGTAATCCTTTACTAGTATTACTTATAGTATATGAGATCTTTATTAGGAAGACTACTTACATTCAATTATGGATACCCTAGAGTGGGAGTTGAAAGGGCGCGAAGCACACTAAAGACTCAACCGACTATAATATAATAAAATGTTTGATTGGTTAGGGCCCGTTCAGTATCACTATCGTTTTCAGTTTTTGTTTTTTTTTTTTTTTTGCGTAAAAGATTTAGCTTAATAAGTTACAAAATAAAGTTGTAATTGTTTGTTTCCATAATAGTCATATATAAAATGAAAACTGACAACTGAAAATTGAAAACTAATTTTTTTGCTTATCAAAAACGGGACTTTAGTTTTCACAAAAAACAGAAAACCGAAAACAGAAAACGATACCGTACAGGCCCTTAGTTTGTAAATTTGTGTTTTCTTGTTGTAATAAAAGTAGTGTGTATATAGTTGTGTCTTGATTTCGAGCTTGTTTCCCCCTTTTTGGGTTATGATTTAATAAGAGTTACTCGGGGACGAGTAAGTGTTTAGTGTGAGGAGTTTGATATATGACTAAATTGCCCCTTTTCTCGTGTGTTTTTGTATTCCCGACTCTTACTTTTGGTGTTTTTGTAGTTGATTTTCCGCTCTTTTCATATTTATGGTATGGCTTAGCTTGATTCGATGCTATTTTGCAAATCATAGTGCATTTCCTATTTGTATGGAATCGGTTTCTGCGGATGTCTTTTGGCTTTTGTAGGTTCCCCTACAGAGCATGTTGGAGTGGAACCCGAAACACGGATGAGTCATGGTACGGAAATGAGGCTTTGAACGTGACCCTAGGCGCAGAAGACGAGGAAAAGGGAGCCATAAGAGCGAAAAACGAGCGCATAACGACCACAAGCAATGCCACCGAGCGATAAAACGTTCGGTCGAGCGTAACGCTCAGCTCTACGAGCGCATATATTCACTCGTCGGACGCCTGACCGAGCGAACCCCCGGATTTGCCTTTTGACCTGTTTTTTCGGCTTTTCTTTTGTACACTTGTAATAACCCACTTTTAGTTAAATAACCAAAAAAAAAAAAGTTTGCGTGGGATTGTTTGAGGCATTTATTGCTTGGAAACATTTCCCTTGATTCAAGGGAGTGAAAACAATCACCCTTTGGTGAATTGTGTTTCTTCGGGGCAATCAGCTGCCTTTAAATAGCACGCTTTGCATTCAACTTTCGACGCAAATCGACACACGAGTGTTGTACTGAGTCAATAAATAAAAGTGAAGTGCTTCAGACCATAAGCACACCATAACTAGAGTGAGTTACGAGTGTAATAACTTTTTGTAAACTAATCTTACGAAATAAGTAACCGTTTCGAAACGCGAAAAGTAAACTATTAGTAGCAAGGTTATGTTGTAAAAGCTATCGTCGCATAAATCAGCTACCGGCATGTTACTTAAACTATTTTAAGCTATTGTATTTAGTTAAAGATATTAACGACCTTACGTGTTTTATAACTTATAATTAATTAATCTTGTGGCGAATAATTATTACGGTATAAGTAACTCGCGATATACCGTTAATAAGAAATAGTCCAAGATTGAATGTTAATTATGTTTGTGGTAAATAGTAACTCCATGATTAAAAGTTACCCGGCGGAATGACCCCAGTGGTGAAATAATCTTAGAGTGAATAATTTCCGCTAAAGGACGATCACTTAATGAATTAATAATTTGACTATATCGTTACCACTTTGAACGTCGTTGGACACTTGGACAGTTAATTATAAAAAAAAAAACGACAATAGGATTACATTACTAATATGATCTTAAATAAATAACTTACGCGACTTTATCTACTTAGAACGAGAAAACCCACGAAATATTAGCGCGGTGATTGTTAGAACCTAAGGTGGTTTAGACACTCTAAACAACACTTAATAACTCTATTAAGTTGAACCTTAGGTGATGATCGATTTGCATGTAGTTAAAAAACAACTTAAAACCGAGTTTAAAGATCGTATACCTTGTTTTGGCTCTAGGTTGTGCTCTCCTTTACTAAGGAGTGTCTTGAGCTGCTTAACAAGGATGATCCTCCTTCCAAACTTCGATTCTTGAACTCTTCTAATCTCCCACGGCACGTACCAAAAGGATTCACGAGAAAACCGAGTTATTATGTACTAGTAATAACTCGATTTACCCCAAAAACAAAATAGCCCTAATCCCTAACAATTAGGATCAATTAGGGTGAAGTATTTTTGTGTTTAGATGTGTTTTTGAGCTACATGCAAAGCTCAAAAACTTGGTGGCTATGGTGAAATAGTGGGCTCTTTTTAGAGAGGAAGAAGATGATGATTCTTTCCTCAATTTTTGGGTTTATTTTTGTGTTGAAAATGATTAGGTATCTAAGTCTAAACATGGATTAGACTATATATAGTGGTGGGTTAAATTAGTAAATCAAATTTACTAATTTGCCCCCACTTACATTAACCAACCTTTAAGGTATAGTAAGGTTAATTTAGTCATTTCATAACTTAACTAATTAAGTTACAATTAACTATTATATATTGATATAATAATTATAATCTAATCATATTTTAACTAATAATTACAACTCTTGTAATTAATTCTAGCTAAATTTGTCACGACTGACAAATCACAACAATACCCGTATAATTACTAATCTCAAATTTAGTAACTTATACACTGATAAAATTTCTATTTTATCAGTGGTTTATTTATTATCAATTATCTTATAATCAATAATATAATAAACTCCACAGCCTGATACTAAACACATTGCCAGTTAACTATTAACTGGCTGACAGGAGTTCATCACGTTATCCTATATAGGTATGACCGATAGGGATCAGTCAATCTCCGCCATCTTACGACGACAATAACGCCAAACCCTAGACGACCAATCGTTATTGATTTTGATCAACTGATAAGTTCATCTTATAAACTGATCCCTGTTTATTCCATAATTGAGATTTATTAATCAACGCACTATTGTCGGAGGACACTAGTCCAACAATCTCCCACTTGTCCGAGACAAGTATGTGCGTGATCGACTCTCTTGCCCTTTATATCTCCCACTCAATGCAAGATGTCTTTCAGGTCGCTCCTGCACCTGATGTGAATCGTAAAGTGGTTTTTTCGATCAAGAGCGCAACTGTCTGACCGGAAAAATCTACCATAGATTGCTTACGAGCGTGGCCACGCATTTTGAGTTGCTACTCCTCGAGGGGCCTAAAGATATTAACCCTGACGTGGGCGGACAATCCCTTCACTCTACTTTCATTGTTCCATACAACTCACAGTGACCCAAAATATGCCCTTATAGCCTCCTTTAACGGCACGACTTAGGTCATAAATCAAAGCCACTATTTATTGCACAAACTCTGGCAAATAGTTTCAGGTCAAAAGAATCGACTCAATGGTATAATACAGTGCTCCTAGCTTCGACCCAGCAATATGAATCTGCAGGTGGTCAAGTCCGACAGAGTGTCTCACATTCTGCTTGTGTAAACAACCGGTCATCCCATGACCTATGACTTTTGAACCAGTCATCCTAATCGACTTACACTCTAGTCACTTAGAGTCGTCACCTCACATTGTGACTAGGGACTAAATTATTCTGCTATTCCTGTTCACTTCATAGGGCTCAAATCGTCTCTACGACCTATAGGAGTTTAACAGAATGTATATTTATTCAGAATATACAAAACTGAATAAATTTAAACGATAAATTCTGTATATATATATATATATATATGTATGTAAAAAGTCAATACAAAGATCTAACTATTGCATACCATATAATCTACAACCAATCAGTCATGCGTCTCAATCCCATGGACGCTACATGACTGTTGTGCTTAGCCAGTGTCATCGGCTTAGTCAGAGGATCAGCGACATTATCATCTGTCCCAATTTTACAAACCAAATATCTCCTCGTTCCACAAAATCTCGTATTACGTGAAACTTCCTGAGTACATGTCTAGACTTGTTACTAGACTTAGGCTCTTTAGCCTGAACTATTGCTCCACTGTTGTCGCAATAGATGGTGATAGGATCTGCTGCTACCGGAACAACCTTCAGCCCTTCTAGAAACTGCTTGATCCATACCGCTTCTTTTGCAGCTTCTGAAGCCGCAATGTACTCTGCCTCCGTTGTAGAATCCGCTGTGACTGATTGCTTGGAACTTTTCCAGCAGATCGCTCCACCGTTCAGAGTAAAAACATAGCCGGATTGAGATTTCATATCATCTCGATTAGTTTGGAAACTAGCATCCGTGTAACCTTTTACACGTAGCTCAATATCTGCTCCAAACACTAAGAATGTATCCTTAGTTCTTCTCAAGTACTTTAGGATATTTTTTACAGCTATCCAGTGACTTTCACCGGGATTAGCATGATACTTGCTCGTCATGCTCAAAGCATGTGAGACATCAGGCCTCCTACACATCATAGCATACATGACTGATCCAACTGCGGAAGCGTACGGGATCTTTTTCATGCGTTCAATATCTGCGGGCACAGACGGATATTGAGACTTACTCAGAACTTTTCCGTGACCCATTGGCAGATATCCTCTCTTGGATTTCTCCATATTGAATCTCTCGAGAATCTTATCCACATAAGCTTCTTGACTTAATGCCAACATCCGTTTTGATCTATCTCTATAGATTCGGATGCCTAAGATGCGTTGCGCTTCTCCTAGGTCCTTCATCCGAAAATGATTTCCTAACCATCCTTTAACTGAGTTAAGGGTCGGAATATCATTTCCGATGAGAAGTATGTCATCCACATACAGGACCAGGAACTTTACCTTGCTCCCACTAAACTTCATGTACAAACATGGTTCCTCAACACTGCGAGCGAAACCATTTTGTTTGATTACATGATCAAACCGATGATTCCAGCTCCTGGATGCTTGGTTAAGTCCATAAATGGACCTTTTAAGCTTGCAAACCTTCTCAGGATTGCGTGGATCGACAAAACTCTCTGGCTGTGTCATATACACTTCCTCTTCTAGAAACCCGTTCAGGAAGGCGGTTTTGACATCCATCTGCCATATTTCATAATCATGAAACGCAGCAATCGCTAAGATTATCCGAACGGATCTGAGCATCGCAACTGGTGCAAATGTTTCATCATAGTGAATACCATGAATTTGCGTGAAACCTTTCGCCCCTAGTCGAGCTTTGAAAACGTCCTTGTTTCCATCCATGCCGATTTGGATCTTATAGATCCATTTGCATTTTAGAACTTTTGTTCCAACTGGCACATCTACCAAGTCCCATACTTGGTTCTCGTACATGGAATCCATTTCAGATTTCGTCGCCTCCAGTCATTTTGTAGAATTTGGACATGTCATGGCTGCGTTGTAGGTTGCGGGCTCGTCACTTTCTAAAAGTAACATTAAGTATTTATCATCATCTTCGACAATACCTAAGTATCTCTCAGGTGGGTGACTTACTCTCCCTGACCTTCTAGGAACGGAGGTTGGAACCACTATATCAGAAGTTTCAGGGCTGTTTTCTCGTAAAACATCCTGATTATCTTCCTCTGTTTGTGACTTCTGAACTTCTCTAAGTTCAAAATTTCTCCCACTCTGTCTTCTAGAAATAAATTCCTATTCTAGAAAGACAGCATCACGAGACACAAACACTTTGTTCTCCTGACGATTGTAGAAGTAATATCCTCGTGTTACTAAAGGATAACCTACAAATAGGCATTTCTGGGATCTGGGTGCTAGCTTATTGTCAGAACGGTTCTTAACATAAGTTTCACAGCCCCAAACCTTTATGAAAGACAAGTCAGGAACTTTTCCTTTCCATATCTCGTATGGTGTCTTTGGAGCTGATTTTGTCCGACTCCTGTTCAGCAGGAAAACGGCGGATAGTAGAGCGAAACCCCAAAATGAATCAGGAAGCTCAGCCTGACTCATCATAGATCGAACCATATCTAATAGGGTTCTATCTCTCCTTTCAGCAACACGATTCATCTGTGGTGTTCCAGGAGGTGTTAATTGTGATACTATACCACAATCTCTCAGGTGATAACTGAATTCGTTACTCAGATATTCACCTCCACGATCAGATCGTAAGGTTTTAATCTTCCTATCAAGTTGGTTTTCAACTTCCCTCTGAAATTCTATGAATTTCTGTAGGACTTCGTCTTTGTTCCTCATTAAGTAGATGTATCCATATCTACTAAAGTCATCTGTGAATGTGACGAAGTAGTTGTAACCACCTCTGGCTGTGATGCTCATTGGACCACACACATCTGAATGTATTAGTTCCAATAGCTCACCAGCTCGAATTCCTTTTCTCGAAAAAGGTTTTCGTGCCATCTTGCCTAATAGGCAAGATTCACATTTATCAAATGATTCGTAATCAAGTGATTTGAGCACTCCACTGGATACGAGTCTCTTAATGCGTTTTTCGTTTATATGACCTAAACGACAATGCCAGAGATAGGATAACTCAGGATCACCTGATTTTAGCTTTTTATTTTCTACATGGTAGACATCGGTGGTTAAGTCTAAAACATACATTCCGTTGATTGACGGGGCTATTCCATAGACCATATCATTGTGCGAGAAGGAACAACATTGTTTTTAATTTCAAAACGAAAACCTTCCGCGTCTAACATAGATACAGATATTATGTTTTTGCTCAGGGTTGGTACATAATAACAATTATACAAGTGCAATTCCAACCCTGACGCTAACGACAAAACATATGTTCCTACGGAAACAGCAGTTATCCTTGCTCCGTTTCCAACGCGTAGGTCCACTTCACCCCTTGCTAGCGCTCGCACCTCCTGCAGCCCCTGCAAATGATTACAGAGATGAGATCCACATCCAGTATCTAATACCCACGACGTGGAACTAGCAAAGTTTATGTCTATAGTGCAGATACCTGAAGCTTTCTTCTCCTCCAGGTATTTGGGGCAGTCGCGCTTCCAGTGACCTACTCCGTCACAATGGAAGCACCTTTGATCGGGGTTCGTGCTTTTAGGCGGCTTAGTCTTTGCGTTTACCGGCGCTTTTCCTTTGCCCTTGCCCTTTCCTTGCACGGGTTTCTTCCCCTTTTTCCCTCGGTTTTTGAACTTGCCACCTTCCTTCCTCACATTTAGCGCTAAAACATCTCGTTTTCCGCTAGTACTCCCACTTGCGCCCATGTCTTTCTCTGCTTGGACAAGCAGAGCATGAATTTCATTGAGGTTTTTCCTCAAATCGTTCATGTTAAAGTTCAACCAGAAATTGTTGAACTCGTCATGTAGCGAGTGGAGTATACGATCTACCGCGATTTGGTCGGAAAATTGGGCATCCCAGTCGTTCTAACGTCTCTACGTTTTCGATCATTTTGAGCACTTGGGGACCAACAGGCTGTCCCTTGATTAAACGTGCCTCAAAGAATCGACTGGCGGCATCGTATTGCAATATTCGCGGTTTTTGCGAAAACATATTCGTCAACTTGACGAATATTTGGTATGAGGAGGAATAAATCAACCTGCGCTGCAACTTTGACGCCATCGAATAGATCAAAACGTTTTTGATCGAGGTTGATTCCTGCTCGTACAATTCGTACGCTCGACGCTCGGCCATCGTTGCGTTAGGCCCTGGCGTCGCAGGTGGTGGTTCAACGAGGAACCGCTCCTTTCCGTCGCTTTTAGCGGCTAAACGTAGACTCAATTCCCACTCTGGGAAGTTGCTCCCATTGTCCTTCAAGGAGTGCTTCTCCATGAAGGCACGAAGCCATGAGTCTTTCGTGATACTCGGTAGAACTGGGTTCGCATTTGGATTTGCCATTGCGATTTACGATTCTACAAGTTTGGAAATAAAATTTGGTTAGATTTTATCGCATTATTTTACTTCACATTTTACACATAAAACATGAATTTCTTTTATATAATTGATCTCCCTTAATTATATAACTGATTCCGAGATCCGTCGTACTTATAAATTTTGGGCACGCGAGAGGGCGTCTTTAGCTTTTTCTCTAATTTATAACACTCGGGTGAACCAATTCTTGGTTGATTCTAACTCTAAGAACTCTCGGTTGACAAATTTCTCGAATATTTGTCCTCTAGCCTCGAATTTGCATAACCCTTATGCCCAATTCGTCAAAATCAACCAAATCTAACGCGTTGTAACACTTACAACCCTACTCCCAAAGGTAAAAAGGTCCCACCTCACGAGAGGGTGAGTGTGGTTCCTAATGAACAAGGTTGTATAGGTGTTAGATTTGGAAAAGTTAGCTCTCGATATTACGTTTGATTAAATTTTAGGAGATCTAGTCGTCTTATATTGTCTATCGCGTTTATTCAGTTAACTAAATATTTAGCGAATCGTTGACAATTTATAACGACTAAAACGTGTGCACAAATTTTAGTTTATATCGTATCCACTACGTCGGCGGAAAAAACGCAATAAACCAAGCATGCAACAGACGATTAAACTAATAAATCGATCACGAGTACTAGTATGACCCTATCTCGCCTAAAAGAAACCTAAATTAGTCCTAACTAGTCTTTGACGGCTTCTCGTCTTCAAATGCAATCTTCGACTCCACGCCAAGGTTTGTAAAAGCTCCAAAATAGAATTACATGTAAAAGCCTATTATACATTCACTTTCTAAAAATAGAAAAAAAAAATATTACAATCTGGCGATACGAGGTCGCAATTAATTACAAACCCACCGATACCGTCCTTACATTACGGTACAGTACCGGTCCTACGTGACATCTTGGCCATACTGTACTCGGATTTTGGTCAAACGTATAACACTTATACGTTTGACCTCGGTAAATCACATTTACCGACTAACAAAAATCAAACAACGGCTAATTTTGGAAAACGATTTTAACAGCTAAAATCACGAATCAATCAAAACACTTTTGGAACCAAACCAACAACTATACTTTTTAGTTTATTAACCTTTAATCCCACTAAAGTCGATTCAATTAGTTTGATGGATTCGTGTTAGCCCTCTTTTTGCTCGGAAAGTGCCATAAATCATTAATTTACTCTAATTAATCATAACAATTATGAATTTAATTAGAAAAATCATTTCCATTAACTAACAAACCACACGGCCAGTAGCACATGCATGAGCAAAATTTCCAGATATTTCTTGTTTTAATTCAATTAAGAAAACAATTTTCAAGTTAATCATTATTAACTCTTAATAACGATAAAAACCCAAAATTAACTTTTAATTTTAGAAAAATTCGAACCAATGCCATGGTGAACTTTATTACTGGAAATTTTAGTCCTCTTAATTTTCACATAATTTTATACATGCAAATTGTCTAATTAACACTTAATTCGATAATTAAGCTAATTATGTGATTTAAACCAAAAATTCATGGAAAAATAGCTAAAAAATTCCAAAATTTCTACAATTTCGTCATAAACTGTTTTAAGACCAGTAGAAGCCATGCATGTCGAAAAAACCCAGTGACAAAACCATTTTATCATTAAAATTAATTAAGTCGATAATTCACCTAATTAACCAACTCGGTTTTAACATGCAATAAGACCAAATGCTCTGATACCAATTGTTAGAACCTAAGTTGGTTTAGACACTCTAAACAACACTTAATAACTCTATTAAGTTGAACCTTAGGTGATGATCGATTTGCATGTAGTTAAAAACACACTAAAAAGCGAGTTTAAAGATCGTATACCTTGTTTTGGCTCTAGGTTGTGCTCTCCTTTACTAAGGAGTGTCTTGAGCTGCTTAACAAGGATGATCCTCCTTCCAAACTTTAATTCTTGAGCTCTTCTAATCTCCCACGGCACGTACCAAAGGATTCACGAAAAAACCGAGTTATTATGTACTAGTAATAACTCGGTTTACCCCAAAAACAAAATAGCCCTAATCCCTAACAATTAGGATCAATTAGGGTGAAGTATTTTTGTGTTTAGATGTGTTTTTGAGCTACATGCAAAGCTCAAAAAACTTGGTGGCTATGGTGAAATAGTTGGCTCTTTTTAGAGAGGAAGAAGATGATGATTCTTTCCTCAATTTTTTGGGTTTATTTTTGTGTTGAAAATGATTAGTTCTCTAAGTCTAAACATGGATTAGACTATATATAGTGGTGGGTTAAATTAGTAAATCAAATTTACTAATTTGCCCCCACTTACATTAACCAACCTTTAAGGTATAGTAAGGTTAATTTAGTCATTTCATAACTTAACTAATTAAGTTACAATTAACTATTATATATTGATATAATAATTATATCTAATCATATTTTAGCTAATAATTACAACTCTTGTAATTAATTCTAGCTAAATTTGTCACGACTGACAAATCACAACAATACCCGTATAATTACTAATCTCAAATTTAGTAACTTATACACTGATAAAATTTCTATTTTATCAGTGGTTTATTTATTATCAATTATCTTATAATCAATAATATAATAAACTCTACAGCCTGATACTAAACACATTGCCAGTTAACTATTAACTGGCTGACAGGAGTTCATCACGTTATCCTATATAGGTATGACCGATAGGGATCGGTCAATCTCCGCCATCTTACGACGACAATAACGTCAAACCCTAGACGACCAATCGTTATTGATTTACGTTGATCAACTGATAAATTCATCTTATAAACCGATCCCTGTTTATTCCATAATTGAGATTTATTAATCAACGCACTATTGTCGGAGGACACTAGTCCAACAATTTGTGCCCCATCCCACCCAATGCTATCTTTACCAATTGTACACAGAGTGACTATATGAGGCAATAAAATTAAGGATAATACTACGACTTTATTTAAAATAAAACAAAAAATTATTACGTACGTCGTGCGATATAATATTTTAACCGTGCAACGCACATGTTTAAAACTAGTCACGCTAACTTTGGGTTTTATAAATTTTAGTGAAAGTAGACGTTGTATAAGTTTGAGAGGTGTTGACCCTCAAGAGTTATTTGTCAAATTGGTGAGTGAACTTTCACTAAAAATCTAAATTTGGTGTCTCCTAATTTTTCCCCCCAAATTGGTGTTTACATCCAATTCCATCCAGTTTTCCATCCATCCATCTTCTTCTCTCTCCTCACTTAGTCTCTCCTTTGTCTCCCACACTCATCCCTGCGTCCGGATCCTCTCCAGTTCCCTTAAAAACTGGATGGTCCAGTTCCTTGCGTGGATGAAAGACACGTATGCTGGGCTTAAATCAAAGGTTGGATTTTCTCTTCAACCCCAAACAACTCCATCTGTTTCTCTCTCTTCATTTTCAGTTTGTCTCCCTCGTGCATGTCGTCCTTCATTCCTTTCTCAACATTTTTATGGTCAACCACCATCATCAATTTCATCACTCTTTACTTTCCAACCCATCGCTATTGCGGAGTTACGGACTCCCACCGGACAAGCGGTCCGATGACTTTACTGGGGATCTGGGGGGCTTTTGTAGTGGTTGTTGTGGCGGTGGTGGTTTCAATATGTGGAATAGTGTTAATCGTCGCCGGAGTATAGCTCGGAAAAATGCTGGGTGCGCGGATTTGGGGTGGTTTATTTCTGGGTCACTGCAAAAAGTCACTGGATATGTGTTTCGTTGGGGCTGAAAACACCGGTGTAGGGTGGTCGCCAGAGAGTAGGAGCATCGAGCCGAAGACAAGTGAAAGAAGGTTGGTACATGAATGTTGAGGAGAGAGAAAGGGGGCCTAATTTCTGATTTTTGTTTGGTTAAATAAATCTTACCCGTCCATTTCAGTAGGAGGCACGTGGCAATCAATGGAGTAAGGAACTGGATCTTCCAATTCTAAAAGGAACTGGAGAGGATCCGCGCTCCTCATCCCTACCACTCACCACCACCCCATCATAACCAATCTCCATCTCCATCTCCATCTCAAACCCAAAAACATATTCACACATTTCTGTTTTTTTACTCCATTCAAAACTCAAAAAAATTTCAACCCAAATTAAAACAAAATCAAATCAATTAAAAAAAAAATCAATAAAAAAAATGGGAGGGAGCGGAAGAGAAGATAATGTATATATGGCGAAGCTAGCGAAGTAGGAGGAGAGGTACGAGGAGATGGTGGAGTTCATGGAGAAGGTGGTTTTAGCGGCGTCGAAAGGGGAGGAGATGACGGTGGAGGAGGGCGACCTCCTCTCCGTCGCCTACAAGAATGTCATCGGGGCCCGCCGTGCTTCTTGGAGGATCGTCTCTTCGATCGAACAGAAGGAAGAGAGCCGCGGCAACGAGGACCATGTGTCTGTCACCGTGTTTACAGATCTAAGATTGAGGAGGAGTAGTCCAAGATCTGCGACGTTATACTTAACTTGTTGGAGACGAAACTTGTCCCCTCCGCTACATCTGCCGACTCTAAAGTGTTTTATCTCAAGATGAAGGGTGATTATCACCGTTATTTGGCTAAGTTTAAGACCGAATCTGATCGGAAAGATGCCGCTGAGAGTACTCTCTCCGCCTACAAATCCGCCCAGCTTGAAGTATCGTAAGATTGAAGTTTTTGGGTTTGAAAATTACTCTGCAAATTTCATTTCTGGGTTTTTGGGTTTGAGATGGAGATGGAGATGGAGATGGAGATGGAGATTGGTTATGATGGGGTGGTGGAGAGTGGTAGGAATGAGTGTGGGAGACATAGGAGAGAGTAAGTGATGAGGGAGAAGAAGATGGATGGAAAACTTGATGGAATTGGATGTAGACACCAATTTGGGGGATAGAAGTTGAGAGACACCCAATTCAGATTTTGGTGAAAGTTCACTCACCAATTTGACAAATAACTCTGACCCTCAAACAAGTTTAGAAGTACTCGTATGTTTTTTTTTTGTGAGCAAGTTTAGAAGTAGTTCTTATAGGGCATTTTCGTCTTTTTTACCTTTCTAATTATTGTATTTAACCACTTTTGTTGTATTTAAACGGGGTCTTTGGCAAATTTTCCAGGGGTACAAGGAAAAGAAAAAAAAAGGAGAAGAAAGACGCAGTAGACGATACGAAGTTGGAGGGAGTGAAGGAGGATGTGTTGGAGTGAAGAGCGAAGCTTTATCGTTTCTGGGTATTTGAATTAGATCAAAGTTGCACTTGTACATGCTCTACTCTCATTTCTGGTTCGTTCCAACTTCCCAATTACCATTTTCCTGTTTTTTTTTGTTCAATTGAGACTATTATATTATATATGCTGAAATTTATTGATTAGTCAAGTTCAATTGGGTGTATACCATTGTTTTTGTATTTTTAAAAGATGGGTTGCTTGAATTCGAGTGGGTGATTTGGGGTTAAGATTGTATCTTTGTTGCTCATCATTACACTAGAATTAGGCTGATGGTTGAATCCTATACGTTGTAGATGATATATTCTTGTAAGTACAAGGATTTCGTATTTCGTAGACTGTTCTAGATGATTGGAAGAGCAAATAGTAGAATTGGTGCTATAGTGATGGCTGAGCTTTCGTACTTACAAAACTAGGTATTTTTTCGGATGTTGAATCCAATGAATTCGGAGTGGAAAATGGGAATTGAGTCATATGGTCTTGCTCTTTGACTGATTATTTATGTTCTTCAGGAGCATTGGCATTTCGATTGTATTAAGTGATTTGTTTTCGTAATTTTGTTTGAAGCTGAACTGAATGTGCAGAGTTGTATGCGGTCTGAGTCATAGAAAGAAACATAAAGATGAGTATAGTGCCGAAGGAAACAATTGAGGTCATAGCACAAAGTATAGGAATCAACAACCTCTCTTCAGATGCTGCACTTTCCTTTGCTCCTGATGTGGAATACCGTATGCGTGAGCTTATGCAGGTATTGGATCTTTTGCACTTGGACTGATTTTTTTTTGCCAATTTTAATGCGAACATTCTTAGTAATAATCTATAATTGAGGACAGGAAGCTATCAAATGTATGCGTCACTCAAGGAGGACTGTGCTGACCACAGATGATGTGGATGCTGCACTCAGTATAAGGAATGTTGAGGTACGTCACAATCTCCGGAAGCTAGTGTAGAGTGGCCAAATATTTTTGCATTTGATTGTTCAATAACTGGAGGTGTTGAGTTTTTCGATACTTTCTTTATCTTATGTGTTGATATCCAGCTTGTTGACCTTGTTTGAAGGGTGAAAGATGTTTTTATCTAGTCGATGTGTCTGAACGGCAATGAGAACGCTAGTATGAGATTCTTACTAGTTACAACGTAGGTTCTATTTTCAACAACCTATGGGTACTTCTAGATGCCTGTATAAATTATTTGTTACGTTGGAGTTGATTTTAGGTTCTATTTTCTCGAAACAATACCACAAAATTGTTAATGCTTCTTGTATGTAGGTTCGATTATCGATGCAATTTTTATTATTATTTATGGGTCATCAGGAAACGACATCTCTATGTTTTGAACATAGGGGTAAGGTTGCCTACATCTGACCCATCCTTACCTCGCCCTTGGTGGGAGCCTTTGAGGCATTGGCCAATGTTGTTAATTGTCATGAAGCGAGTTGGCTTATCATACAGCCTAGAAGTAGTTTGCTACTAGGCCTCCTGCCAAACAAGTAGTCCTTCCAAAATCTCATTCTTGACAAACTTCTCCGCTCTGGTTATCTTGAGATTTACCTTTCCTAATACTGTAATTTTAGCGCCCAACTTTCTTAGTTCAGAGGGATATTAAAGGCATGTGCTCTTGTCTTGAGAGTTAAGGTTATGTTGTGGGATTTTTTTTAGGGCGTGCTTTCTTAATGTCTGCTGCAACGGGACGATAGTAGGTGTTAGTTTCGACGGAACTGCTTCGAGAAATTATTGGGATGTTATGTTTGGTGTAATT
Source organism: Spergularia marina (assembly GCA_963680865.1). Lineage (NCBI taxonomy): Eukaryota > Viridiplantae > Streptophyta > Magnoliopsida > Caryophyllales > Caryophyllaceae > Spergularia > Spergularia marina. The sequence continues at coordinate 7,629,728 of OY804561.1, forward strand.
TTGAAAGGTTATGAGTCACATAATATGGTGGCGCTGTTTTATGGAGGCCAGGTTCAGAGGGCTTTTGCCAAAGAGGGCTTGACACTGGCACATGAGGCGTCGGGTGGGGTGATTTATGACTGCCTGTGAGGTGGCACGTGAACACTCTGATGAATTCAATTAAAGATATCATTCAGGGTGTTGCTGAAGGTCTCTTGAGGTCTTTTCCTAGTTATGCCTCCCTGTAAGCTGAGTTCAGTAATAGACTAATAGTAATTCGTAAAATGAAGGTGGACTTTGAGAAGGTTGGTCTGGCTAAGAAGAGGGAGGCATGGATAATGGAGAAGGTGAGTGTTATCTCGAGGTGGGTTCTTGAGATGGACGAGTACATCAAGGACATGGAACTAAAGAGTAAGAGTTGGAGCCTTTTATATAAAAAAAAATGACCAGGTGATGCCAACCTTCTTTTAGAAGACATTGGATCATCTTATGTTTTGGAGACTCAAGGGGTAGACTTGGAGATTGTAGGCATGTTTAGCCGGACGTAGAACATCAGACTGACATGACATGCGAGTAGATAACCAATGTTCTTCAAGAGGGTTGCTTAGAGGATATGAGCTTCCATTATCTGTTAGTGATGATTTGGCAGATTCTTAGTCAGAGGTAGGAATTGTAGGGGCCTAGGAGGATCTGCGGAAGATGTGGAAGCTCCTAGTTTAGGTCAATTCGATCACCTTAGAATTCCTGTTGATGGTGTTACCTATTGGACTGAGGAGGCTGACACGCGGGGTACAAATATTTATTGGCACTGTGGTGGAAGACATTGAAAGCACAAGATCAAGTGTTCAGTAGAAACAAAAAAGGGTGGTAGGGAATTACAAAACATATCTTTTCTTTTTTTTTTGTGTGTGTGTGGAAGAACATTGAAAGCACAAGATCAAGTGGTTCGTAGAAACAAAAAAGGGTGGTAGGAAATTACAAAGATATCTTTTTTTTTTTAAGAAGAAAAAGAATTAATAAAGCTCATTTTATCCTGTAGACCAGAAGGCACTCATTGAGGTTTTGTGATTTGAAATTTGGAATCTGTCATTAGCAAAACTTCCAAACTTTCTAGCCTATCACTCGGTGATTAATATTTGAAGTCTGTGGGTGTCTTGCTGTCCTAGGATTCTAGGAAGTAAGAAGTACTAACAACCTCACGATGACTTATCATGCTCTCATAATGCAAGATAGTATCTTCATGACTGCCTTTTCTAAAAAATGTCTTCTCTGATTGGGAAGTGTTTTGCGTTGTCTGAATCCTAACACGATGATTGGTAACTTTGGTATCTATGGACTTTTTGCCATTGTACTGTTACGATTGATTCTTAAAATTGATTTCACTAGGAATTTGATTAATATTTTGCTTAACGCTTCTTGAGTCTCTTTCTAAAGATTTTACCCTGATTCAGTTGTTTCTCTTGTCCCAGCCAGTTTATGGCTTTGCTTCAGGGGACCCTTTACGTTTTAGAAGGGCTGTAGGACATATGGATTTGTTCTACATCGAGGACAGGGATGTAGACTTTAAAGATGTAAGAAATTCAATCTATGCTCTAAAATTGTTGCCTTTCAATTTTTTGATTGGTCCACTTTTATGAGTTCATATTTGTAGGTAATTGAAGCTCCACTGCCGAAAGCACCTCTTGATACATCAATTATGTGCCACTGGCTAGCCATAGAAGGGGTGCAACCTGCAATTCCAGAAAACGCTCCAGTTGAAGGTGTGTCTCTGAGCTGCTTTTTGTCTAGTGATGCCACCGTGTATATCAGTTTATCTTGCTTGTTTCTGTTATCACTTAGCCGTTGTACTTGAGTAACTTCAAGTTATAGGATTACAAGTAGGAGGAAGAAATCACACAACAGTTTATTAAGGGAGGAACTTTCCATGTAGCCATGTCACAACAGGATATAGCTATGATATGGTGCCTACTCTCCGTTGTGCAGTCGGACTATAAGGCTGTTGGTGACAGCAGGTGCTTTGTGCCATTTATGGTGAGGAGATGTATAGTATGGAAACATCTCCAACACAAATTGATGCAAGCAATTTGAGATGTGCTTTCAAATGTTGTTCTCTGGTCGCGTTTTCTGCACGTTTTCTGCAGCAGCATATTGGATTCCTGACTGCTACCGGCTTCTGTTTCTTTACTCCTACACCTTTTGCAAATTGTTTTCATTTCATTCAGTGGGGCATGATGGGCAGAATTTGAAGCTGCAGCCACTAGGCAATTAGACTATGTTCTTAGGCTTGGAACATTATGCGGTAAATGTGTGGAAGTGATTTTAGTGCGTGATGGAGCATTTCCATAAATGAATTGTGACATCATTTATGTTCGTTTTAATTAGGCTTGCTACATCATATATGTTGGCTTTATTAGGTTCGCTACATCAATTTAGCTGACTATCGGCTTCACATTAATCTATTTAACTCACTTTAGTCTTGTGTACCCTTACTTTAGGTTAAGCTTATGAAATACGGAATTACGTTGAAAGTTGTGGTGTACGTAACCCATTGTTAACATGTTATCTAAAAGTTAGGCCTCTGCCAGTTATGGGCTACACATATACTGGGGAGGGAGAGATATTTGACACCCTTTACACACTCACAGAATTAATAGGTGCAATGTGCTTGTGATGGGGAGGTGCCTTGATGTTGCTCATCACTCTGTACCCCTTGTCCCCTTCCCCTTCCAACCCCTTTTATTTGCGTCAACTTCAAAATAGATTGTAAAAGAGGTGCTAGTTCACAGCTGCTCTATCAAGTTCTGCAGCACAAATTCTTGCAAATGGGATTAGGCTCCGGGCACCAACCTCTATCTGTGACTCTTCAATTGCATGAACCAGTACACCACCTAGTCCAGGATGGAATCTTGAAATGTGTACCTTTCCTTGCATTTTTAAATCTGTCCTTCATTAATTAGCTTCTGATCATACTCTTGAAACATTGGTTTTCATCATTTCGACTTTGTTGGATGAAACCATTTTAGCAAACTAATGGAGGTTATCTGATTTCCTTCATCACTTTTTTTTTTTTTTTGCCCCGCCCCTTCCCTTTCTCACCAAGTGCTTGGATTAAGTTTTGATTCGTATGAGCTCACTTCTATGATCAGTGCTTTTACTCACGAATTTTATGCTTACAGCGTGCAACTATAATTGTTTCTTTGCCCTTTTGTTTTGCATAGTGATTCCCGTTCCCAACGGTAAGATTCCTGAAAACAAGGATAATGGTTTGCCAATTGACATCAAACTACCTGTTCAGCATGTATTATCCAGGGAGCTTCAGGTAACGTTATGATGATTTTTAACTCAGTTTGTTTGTATAAGATGCCTTCCGTCTGTAGAGCATCCAATCTTATGCTGTTTTGTGTTTGCAGCTTTACTTTGACAAGATAACTGAGCTTACTATCAGAGGTTCTGAATCTGTGCTTTTCAAAGAAGCATTGGTCAGTTTGGCGACAGATGCGGGACTTCATCCATTAGTTCCTTACTTTACATGTTTTGTTGCTGATGAGGTATGACAAGGCATCTCTGGAAGCTCCAGCTGTATTATGGAATAGAAGTACTCATTAGTGCCGGCTAATATATACTGCTCTCTTACTTGTGCCAGGTTTCACGTGGTCTAGGTGATTTTAATCTTCTGTTTGCTCTGATGCGTCTGGTCAGGAGTCTTCTGAAAAATCCTCACATTCAAATCGAACCATATGTGAGTTTTGTGGTCTATAATTTGCTCATCACATTGAAACAGATTTGGTTTACCTCCTGTTGAGCCTGATGGCAAATTAACTAAGAGCCAGCTACTAACGTTGAATTCGATATCTGATTTTTTTTTTTTATCAGTTACACCAGCTGATGCCTTCAGTGGTTACCTGTTTGGTGGCAAAAAGGTTAGGGAACAGAATGGCAGACAACCATTGGGAGCTACGGGATTTCACTGCAAAACTAGTAGCTTCAATTTGCAAAAGGCAATGATTCTTTTACTTCCTGAGTCATGGAGTGTTCCATTAAAAATGTTTTATTTGGCATGAAAATTTCCTCCCACGCCTGGAGTTAATATTTATCTCTTAAAGTGGTGCTGCTGACTATATTTGTTGGCCAACTTGATCTATTTCGACTGGGGCTTGTTTTTACCTTTTTACAAATAGTATTCAAGATTCATTTAAGTGTAAGCTATAGGACGATTGTTGAGGTCATTGAGTTGTAATCTTGTTTTGCTGCCTGGCTAGTCTTCTTACTCATTGCCTGTTCTCTGTATTGGAGAGTTGGTGGAACTGCACTTCAGAGATTACTGGGTTGGTCTGACATGAATTAAATCGTTTAGGTTTATTTGTGAGTATTATTTTTCGTCATGCAAACAGAAAGATCTCATTTCTTTTGAGTTAATTCTTGAGTCATATATTTCAATTTCTAAAGGATAGATGTTTATTTTCTTACACTTGAAATGGTAATGTGCCATATTGTGTCTGTATATATTAACTGTAAAGGGTTTGCAGATTTGGGCATGCGTACAACAATCTCCAGCCACGTTTAACAAAAACATTAGTAAATGCATTTCTGGACCCCAAACGTTCAATCACTCAACACTATGGCGCGATTCAAGGTTTAGCCGCCCTTGGGCCCAATGTGGTACATTTTTTTTTTTTAATTCTGCTTCCTGAATTTATACTTAATGATTAATCTTCTGATAATTGGATGTGTAAGGGGTGTGACTGGTTACCATGGCAGTGAATCAAACTGTCTTAGGACCTAATTTATTTTCGAAAATAATCTGGTAAAATTCAGGCTACTGACCCATCCTGACTGCAACACAATCTTAGCCATGATCTAAATGAAAGCCTTCTTACAATTTGGTGTTGATCCCACACTGCTTTTTACCTCGAAAACACATGTATTTATCTAATTTTTGTTTCTTTTTGTTTCTTTGGTGGTGCTTGCACTTTCTTCGTCACAGATGAACCACTGTATAAGGTAAATGTACCACCTGTCAGTAAGATTATAAGTTAAACTAGATGTACCAGCATTCAAGAAGTTTCACATGGTTTTTTAAATATGACATATGGTGTTTGGTAAAAGGTTGGTGCGTAATCTGCATTGAGATATTAAATTGACAGTTTTTTTTCTTTTTCTGGAATATAAACGGATAAACCATTTAAATGAAAGTTCAAGGTCGGAAGACTATAGAATAGAACCCAAGCAGTTACGTGGGTTCATCCTTGGGGCTGATTTTGAAGGGCCCTGTCTTGCTCTTTATTTTTTTACTACTTATGTCTGTATGGCTGATCCTGGATAAATGTATTTGCCACTTATGTCTCTTGATAGGCACGCCACCTTATTCTACCAAATCTCGAGCCATATTTGCGACTTCTTGAGCCTGAGATGCTCCTGGAGAGCCAAAAGAACGAAATGAAGAGGCATGAGGCCTGGAGAGTGTATGGAGCTTTACTGGTTTGTTCTTTCTCATTTTTATGGTTATACAAGTTTTTGATTGTATAGAAATGATCCCATAGATATATTGATCTTAATATTGAATGACTGCTTTATTCTTTAATTTATTATCTATTTTTCAGCATGCAGCTGGTCAGTGTATTTATGATCGACTCAAAATGTTCCCTACTTTGCCATCAGAGCCATATCGTGAAGTTTGGAGGGTCAATCAAAGAGTTGACACATCTTCTGGTGAGAATCTTGGTCCTTCTGTGTGAGATTTTTGTGCCTGTCTCTCTCGTTGTGTTTTATAGATCTATGCAACCTTCTTCCACGTCCATCCTTGCAACATTGAACAAGTGTCCTAATGTTAACTAGAAACCTTACATTTAGAGAAGAGCTTTGATGCACCTTATTCTCTCGTTTAAAATTTTCTGGTTCTGTTTCTCGAAATTATAGTCTTAAGGGAAACAATTAGAATCAGTTTTGCAGAAATAGAGTTTTTTTTTTTAATATGACCATAGTTCATTAGGAATAGACTTTTTAATTGTCCTCGTGTTATAATATTGTTGCTAGGTAAACGCAAGGGGAAAACAGAAAACATGGACGAGCAGCCGCCCGTTAAAAAGATAGCTACTGACGGTCCTTTGCTAGAAAACAACTCTTCGCCCTCCGTTAAAACAAATGATGTAGATATGGCTGCATCTTCTAGTGAACCCTCAGAGATACCGTCAACTTCCGAAAAGTTAACACCACCTGAGAAGCCAAGTGACAAAATTGAGTCAGAGAAAAGCTATACGCGCTTTCTGAACTTATCAGCTATCTTGAAACAGGTTTGGAAGGAGGATTTGAAATCTGGACAGGTTCTTGTTTCCCTGCATGACCATTTCGGTGAGAGCATCTTTCCTTTTATTCCCACTTCTGAGATGATGTCGTTCTTGTAATACTTCGTCAACATTGAGATCTTTATGTATCCATGTCTAGTGATGCCCTGTCTGCCAGAATTAGAAGATATCATTTTCACTTTTAGGTTCCGCAAGAGCTTGTGCTAGAACTACAGTAGGACTGAGCCTATATCGGCGTAAGTAGTGAATTTGACCTGGGAATCAATATTTTTCCAATTGGCACATAATTTGGAGTTTGCAAAAAACTATATTGCATCTGGGAAAGAAAAATGTGAAGCGTGTTTGGTTATTGCAGCTATAATTCTTATGCTCCCAATTGTTATATTATATATATGAAGAGATTGCCATATCTACCTGATCGCTTGCTATCTTCTGAATCAGAAAATTACAACTCAATATTATATATCATGCATTACCTTTAGGCTTTATCTGCCTGAGTACAAAATTATTTTGTATTAAATGTAAGGGGAGTTTCTAAATTGTATACTGTAGTTTTTATGTTGTTGATGTCACAAGTAGTAGCTTTTAAGAAGAGATTTTTGCGAACTCCCAATCAACAGCCTTTTTGAGGAGGCTATCTTCTTCGAGCGCCATTTGAACTGGTAAGGAACCTAGACCATTAGCCACAGCCAGCATCATCTTCTTAGTCTCAGCCTTGAACTCCTCCACATCAACCGCCCCATTGAGGTCACTATCAAACTGATGAAACAGTGCCTCATAGGTGGTGGCAAGCTCCTCAGGAGTGAGCTTGACATCGATCCCAAAGTGGGTTTCGAACACACGAAGGCTCTGCAACTCCTGGAGCAACTCTTCATAGGAGAGGACACCATCATGGTTTGTGTCGAGGTCAGCAAAGTGGCCTGTCACCGACTTGTTGAATGCTTCTTCATCTTCCAGGAAGCTGATGATGGTGACACTGTCTAGCAGTTCCACACTCATTCTTGAAGTAAGTTTAGGTTTCTGAGAAGGGAATATTAGTATTGAGGAGAGATTGTGATGGTTTATGTTGGTAGTTATTTTGTTGTAAGTTTGTGAGCTTATGAGTTGTGAGAAATTTGTTTTGCTATGCGGGAATATATATAGTCTGGACTCAAGCCTACCTAAAGTACGGTACGTGGAGAATTCGGTTGCGTTTTGTTATCCTACGCAGTACAAATCCAGACTTAACCGAACGGTTTATGCCGAGGCAAGTAGTTTTTGAGTTTTGACCGTTAATTTACGCGGTGAAGGAATATTGGGTCAGCTGAGACTAAACTAGGAAAGCAGGGGATTTTAGTGGATTCTTTGATTCCATGGGCTCTGGGCTAATGGTGTGAGACAACACTTTCTCATTCTTTATATTATTCAGGTAGGTAGCGTTACCTCGGATGTTCAGGTGCTGTTTGGGTAGGCATATTCTACCGTCCAAGGGAATGGAGTAGAAAGCTGTGGATTTATTCCTTTGTTGGGTTTACATTTTTAAGGAAATTTTTGCAGACCACTATTTTCTCAGCACTTTATTTTAGGCAGGGTAGAATTTCACGCTTCATTTGGACGGTACGATGGCCCTCTCGATTTCATATTCTTTCTAGACTAGAATCCTAGTAGTAGTACATGTATTTCCATTTTCTCCGGATGATGATTTTGTTCAAGCAGAAATTTTCTAATGCCAGAGCAATCTAGTTATATAATAAAAGCTAGACCCCATGTACTATTGTCTTCACTTTAGTAATATCTGTCTAACTGTCTTGACAAAATGTTCACCGTTTTATCGCGTAACAATAACGTCAACAGCTTAAGCTCTTATGGTGAGAGCAAATGAACTTCAATCAAAGTACACGTTTTATTGGTCCTTTACTCCTTTGCATATGCCAATCTGTTCGGGAGATGTACGTACTTTATCAGTTCCTGCGGTACGGAATTGACATGCATTTAAACTCTAAAGTATGTGATCGATGTGACCTCAAAAAAGAAAATGTATGTGATAGACGTACCGAAATTTATTCAAATGGCCTAGTTGCTTTATTCGCGAAATTTTCTTTTCTTAAAAAGACTATGGGCACTTCTTTAGTTTTTACAACACTTCACTCAAAATATTGTGAATGGAAAATGGGTTAGTATGATTCGTGAAACCCATCTATTATAGGTGGATAGTAATCTAATCAATTTGAGTCATCCGTAAGCATTGACACAATATCATTATTCATTTTTAAAATGTTCTTGTAACACTAAGCAGTGAGATTGTAGTACTGTACTTATATTGTGATTCTAAATTAGTGTCTTAGGACAAAGTAGCAACTTTGAATTAATATCAGATCGACTAAGGTTTACTATACGAAAACGAATTTAGAGCGTCATTTTGGTTAGTCTTTAGTTAACGATTGTTTTGAAGTTGGGTGCTTTGGTGTCTCGTTTGGAGTTGGGTGCTTTGGTTCACAGTGCACTTGTTTTGTTCGTGCTAGTATGAGGCAATTCACCGGCGAATTATACGTTTCACGTGTGAATATGAATCCCGTTCGGCTTGGTTATGACTTAGCTCACGTCTTGAGGGGCTTTGAACTCAGATCAGGAATGTACTCTTTGCAAACTATATGTCTTCTTTAGATAAAATAAATTGAAAAATAAATATTCATAGAACAAGAATATTGTCGAACAAACTACATAATCACAAATATGATCTTAAACAGCGTCGGTACTTATCGCTAGGGGGTTCGAATGATATGCATGATTTATTGAATGCATGTAAGTCCATACTGTTTGAAGTTATGATTATGACGCGTGAAATTGATTACGATTGTTTCATACTCATAAGTCAAAGTCAAAATGGAGTTGGTCTCTTCTCCGATTACTCTCCAGTCTCATTCCAACCATCCATTACATGGATTTGAAGTTGGCCTGATTTACTCTTTTCTCCACTTTTGGCATATACCTCATTATTATATTACTGCTATTGCTCAATTAAGACATAATTTTTTTAAGTTCTGAACGGAAGCAGGGTGGGCGAAAAAAATTTCTAGCTTTGTAAGCAGGATCAGTATATATATATATATATATATATATATATTTGAGTACATTAAATTATCAGCAAGATGTAGTTGGCATAGTGGTTATAGCCCAATCCTTACAACATGTAGGTATGGGGTTTGATGGAAAAATCAAACTCGTGACATCGGGGAAGAAAATGTTCATTTCTAACCAGTAGCCCAGTAGCCCAGAATCTTTTAATGCTCTATTGTGCATGCCTTTAATATATAATCATGTTTACGTATTTCGTATGTTTTCCTTCTTGTTCCTTCATTTCTTGAGTGAGTCCGCTTCGTTATTTTCCTTATTAGATAAGCTCGTTTAGTATTGATTTTGGTTAGAAATAATAAATGAGTCCTAAATCGCCGATTATAAATACCGCGTATATTGACCTAAAAAAATATCGCGTATATGTATCTAGTTATAATCCGCCACCCCGGGTTTTTCTGGCTTCGCCCCTGAACGGAAGGCTTGTACGACTGTGGACACGGACATGTGCATGGACAATCTCAAAATCTTGGACATGACCACGCCTAGCTAATTTTTTTTAATACTATACATATAATAAAAAGAATATAGTTTCGTGTACTCTTAGCTTAATTAAAATACTAATTTTTATAACTAACAACAAACCCAAAATACATAACCAAATGTCGTTTAACAAAACCAATTAGTAGTAGTTTAAAACAAACAAAAGGATAGCCATAACAATCATTGATTAGACAACGATTTTAAAGAGATCAGATCACACGCGATTGTTGAAGGTATGATCAAAGAAAGGAAAGGATAAGTACTATGTGAATGAAAATGCGTTGCTTTGTCCAATTGCTGGCATAATAATGCGTGTCGAGTAATTCTAACGTTCTTGACAAGTTTGCAAAACACCATATATAATAGCCTTCATCTCAACCATACATAATGTTAGAAATCGTTCTATATCATCCATTTTTTTTTTTTTTGAAATAAACGGAAATTCATTAATATCGCCAAACGGCACTTACATCAATAATGATGAAGATACAAATATCATCAAATAAATCTAATTGACACAATTCTTCCCTAATTAACAAATTTGATCTCTTGCACGTCGACATCTTTGCGTCTTTCATTGGCATCGGAGATCTATGTAAATCGAAGAAGAAAAGGCAACCAACGTAGTTGATGATATTTGATCCCGAAATCAGCTTCCAACGCACCGCCATGACAAAATTAATGAACATCAAATCTTGGAGAAATCTCGCGAATCTCGGTATAAACCCACCCATATGGTGGTAGAGATACCCTCTCGAGAAGGTAGAAACGAGTTATTATTAATAATAACTAGTGATAATTGATTAATTAGGATGAATGATAAGAGATTTGGGGCTTACCACTATCTAATTGATGGCTGGTAGCCCCTAAATTTAGATTTAGAGGCTAGGGTTTTTGAGAGAGAAGGAGAGAAGGAGGAGAAGAGGGAGGAGGAGAGTTTTTGAAAAGTGATTTTCAACTATTGTACATCATCCATTTTTTGAAAAGTGATTTTCAACTATTGTACATCATCCATTATTTTTATTTAGATATATTTTATAAATTATTTTATAAATAACAAAAAAAAAAATAGTTAATTGCATTTATTTAAATTTTTATGTTTACGTATACATGGTACAAACTATATCTAATATAATTTGATAATTATTTACTTTGAAAAAATTAATTTAATTAATTTAAAAATATTTTATTATGATGTTTTGCGGTACTTGTCGAGCACCTACCTGTCTGCCTGTGTCAAATTGAGTGATTGTTTTTTTTTTTTGTCATATTCATACATAAGTCTTGAAAATCAGAATGATCGAGGTGGTCACTGTTCTGATTAGTACTGCAAAGTACCATAATATGCTTCATTTCGACCGTATATGATGTTAGAAATCAATCTGCACCATCCATTTTTTTAATAAGGTATATTTTATAAATTATAATGCAAATAACCACAAAATAGAAAGAAAAAAAAACGGTTAATTGCATTTATTTAAGGATGATCCTAGGAGTGTATATGTAGAAAATAGCAAAATTTTCTATAGCATAATCAAGTGTGGTAAACTAAAGATGACATGTAGTAAAAAATATAGTTGTGTAGTAAATTTAACGTATTTAAATTTGCAGTAACTTTATGACATTTGTAGTAAAATCAACATTGTTACAACTCTATATAGAAAGAAACTTGAATTGATTTAATTCCAAAATCAAGGACCCTTAATCGTCTCTCTTCCCTTATAATCCATCATTTGCCAAATTATACAACAAAATTTACTGCACCTTTAATTATTTTTACTGCAAATTAGCCATAGACACTTTTTTTCACTTGTCTATATATAGACTCCTAGTATTTTTGTTATTTATTATTTAATTTTTTTTCCCTGGTTGCTTTGTATGTAGTTCATTGTGGTAATTGACATATTAAATGTTGTGATCCAAATTTTTTTTTTTTTTGAAAACAACTCCTTAGTCTTTTTGCTAGATTATTTGTTCTTTTTCCTTTTCCGGCAAGTCGAAGAGTGATCTTCCATATTGATCATCACATCGTTTTTTTTGGAAAGTATTAGCTTTTATTCCTCCATTTTGGGAAAAAGGGAACAAAATACAACACTAACCAAAGGGGGCAAGGAGCCACCCTAAGAAACCCACTATCTAATTCTCTTATCAATTAGGAAAGCAATTACTAAAACGATCGATAGATCTTACATATACTATATATTCGATATGATTAGCAAGTTGATCAATTGTTCTAGTGCTTCCACAAAAAATTCGCGCATTTCTTCCTCTCCAAACCTCATAAATCGTACTTGAGAAATCACTTCTGAGCATATGGTGTTTGCCATCACTACGCCAAAAATTGGATTAGATACCGGAAAATATAACACCGGAAAAGTAATAACCGGTGTTAGAAAAACATAAGACACCGGTTACGGGTCAACCGATGTTGAAAACAACATAAGACACCGGTTTTTCCAAGAACCGGTGTCTTATATGTTCCCCAAAATAAAGATGAAATAAAAAAAAAATCTTATTTAACACATATGACACCGTTTATGTGAAAAACCGGTGTCTTATGTTACAAAAAAAAAAAAAGCATTACTTATCCTTGACTTTGGATTCTCCGCCCCCTTATCCCCCAAGTTAACCAGCTAAGCCCTCATCCTCTTCGTGTGCCCCATCTCCTCTCAAAACAAAACAAACTGTCATTATTCCTCTTCTTTCGAATTCTAAAATCTCCTACTCAATTAGATCTCATAAATCAAATTCTAATTCAACAAAAAATTATCATCCCATCTCTATCCTCCAAATATTAACATCTCAGTCGTTCTTCAAGTGTCGATTGTTTTCATACGGTACATATTGCTTTCTCTTCTCTCTCTTCCATTGTTTTTCAATTTGGTTTTGTTGAAATTAGGGGAATAAATGATTTTCGTTTTTTTTCTTTACATCTATTAATTTTGGTGACGGTTTTTTTTAACTTTTTTTGCATTTAAATTCTATATGTTGTCGAGGAATAAGCAAATCGATAGTTTCTCATTCCCTCTTTTCATTCTGTCATTTTCTTGATTTTGTTCTTAATTTTTAGACTGAATTTCTTTTGTTAATTGGAGAGATTGTGTGTCTAATAAGGTGAATCGGTGAAGTATGGGAAAATGTGTTGGTGGAAGTTGAAATCACAGGTTTGATTTATTTTGAGTAATTTTGTATAATTCATTTGATTTCTTATTAAACATTTACCTTTAATCTGATTAATTGTTATTTTAACATGTTTTAACATGCATGCTAAATTTATACTTACTTTTTATATGTTGCGATGTGTTAGGACTTAGGAGCAGTTTTCAAGCAAGATGAGATCGAGATCATCGAGAAGAACAAAATAAGGAGTACAAGAACAAGGAGTACACCAAGTTTGCGAAGAAGAACAACAATCGTGCAAGATATTACCCGCAAATGCGTAATGACTTAACCAATTAATTGCAAAATTTCAAGTGTTTTGTCGTCTCAAATTTCAGATATATATATATATATATATATATATATATATATATATATATATATACTCTGTACAAGTTTTTGAATTTGATAATGATAAGAGGTAACTGGAAGTTTTGGATCTGTATGCCTTTTCTTTTAATATATATTTTTTTTTTGAAAAAATGGTGCACATATGACACTGGTTGGGATTATAACCGGTGTCTTATGTCCCTCTTTGACTGGAACCAAATCACATATTAGACACCGGTTGCGGCCCTAACCGGTGTCTTATGTGCTAACTTTTGACACCGGTTTTTTTTACAGTAACCGGTGTCGTAGGTAAAGACACCGGAAGTCCAGACACCGGGTATAACCGGTGTCTAATTCATTTTGTACCCGGTGTCTATACCCGGTGTCTAATTCATTTTGTACCCGGTGTCTTATCCAATATTTGGCGTAGTGCAAGCTTGCCTTTGATTTTTTTGAACCAGTTAACCTCTCTTTCAGTGTCCAGGTTTGCCTTTTATATCCAAGCCATTGGAGCACCTTTCTCCAAACTTCTTTAGAGTAGCTTCACTTGAACATGATGAGATGCGCTATGCTTTCCTCATCAGCTTTACATTGTATGCACCAGTTAGGCATACTCATTCCTCTTCTCTTCAGATTATCCACAGTGCGCAAGCTATTGTGAATGGCAAGAGTAGTGATCACAACACTCTTTGGGAGACAGCAAGCATCCCATACAGTTTTTGACCAAGCTACTCTGCCCCCGACCTGCCTGAAAAAATCATAAACCCTCTTGCTCCCTTTAGCAGCAAACTAATTAGCTATCAGAAGTTTGGCAGTCGCTTCATTCTCAGCTTGCACTTAATTTCATCTCTGATGTGGAATATTTCTCCAAGTAGCTGAACAATCTACTTGAGCAGCTATGCTCCAGAGGTCTCGACCTTTCAAGTAGTAGGCCCTCATCCATTTAGTCCAGGCTCCTTGCTGCTGGTGACTCAATTTGATCAACCATTTTGAGAATAAAGTTTTGTTCCAACTCAAAACTTCTTTAATGCCCAAACCCCCTTCTTGCTTTGGAGAGCAGAGAAAACTCCATTTGATAAAAGTCATTTTATTCCTTGCATCATTGATACCCCAAAAAAATTCACTACAAAGCCCACTGATTTTCTTAAGCACGACTTTAGGGAGGAGAAGAAGAGTTAACTGTGGATTTGGTGTCTGAACTTTCCATGAGTTTTGGAATAAGGTCTGGACTTATATACGCCTGGAATTGGTGACTAGAGTAACAGGCGTCCAATTCCGTTTGTTTGCATGGGTGAGGGAAGATGCTCTGGCAATATAAGGAATTTCGGCGGTTGTTCTTTCATGTACTCGTTTGAACCAAGGAACAAATCTTCGCCAACCTCGGTAACTTCGCCTACGATCCGTACAACTACGCCTATCTCTGAGATCTTAATGTCCTCGAACTCTTCCTCGACTGCCTGTCGGAGCCGAACGAGCGACTTGTCGAGTTCGCCGCCGCCGGAATATGCAGTAAAAAATTAAAAGTCACATTAATTATTAATTAGTTAATTACCCATCTTTGTCAAAACTTGATGAACACATCTCTCTCCTCTTTCTCTCTCCTCTCAGCATAACAGAGAGAGAGTGTGTGTCTGTCTGTGGTGTGATCCAAAATAATAAAGAATACCCAGAAGCGTAACAAGGAAGACGGGAAATGGGGTGCTCATTTTCTGGGTTGAATACATTGTACGACGCAGTAAATGGAGGGGGAGGTGTTTGGATCAATGAGAACAGGTTTAGGATCGTCAGACAGTTGGGTGAAGGTGGCTTTGTCTTTGTTTTTTGGTCAAAGAGCTTCTCACCGACGCTTCCTCTTCCTCTTCCTCTGGCTTATCTAACAAGCTCAAAGATTCTTCCTTTCTCTCAGGTTTCTCTTCATTTGTTTCTTATGATCTTATGTACAATTCTATTTTGCATGTTTAGATCAAATTGTTGTCAAAATTGATTGATCTTGTGACTTTTAAGCAGTGTTGAAAGTCGTGCATTAAAGGACAACCGCTGAAATTCCTTATATTGCATTTAATGCAATTGGCAGCGCATCTTCCCCCACCCACGCAAACAAACGGAATTGGACGCCTGTTACTCTAGTCACCAATTCCAGGCGTATATAAGTCCAGACCCTTATTCCAAAACTCATGGAAAGTTCAGACACCAAATCCACAGTTAACTCAGGAGAAGAACGATCATCTCATCTTTCAATAATGCATTAATGCATGTTTTTTTCTTTCTTAGAGTGATTACAGTATGAGAGAGTATTAATTTTCACACTCTGTATATCGATCTTAAACTCTCTATTCTAAGAAGATTGATCGTAAAGATTCCAACCCATGACTTTTGATATAAAACTCGACAAATGAACTACTAAACCAAGGAGATATTATTGAGCATATCTAACATTCAAAGTAGGGGCGAAGCCAGGATTGAAAACTTGGGGTGACGAATTATTATAACTATATACGCAGTACCTCTAAGGCTCTAACATACAATTTAGAAATCGTTCATTGTTCCTACTAAAAACTGATACCATACGATCCTATTTAATAAGAAACATAACGAATGCATGGGCGAATCTAACCCCCGAAACTTGGGGTAACCATTTTAATACAAGTTTTATTTTTTAATTTTTTCCTAGTTTTTTGAAATTTTTTAGGCAATAGTTAGGTGTTTTGGGGGAATTTGTGGTAGCTGGTGCATGCACCCCAACTTACCCCCTGAATTCGATCTTGAATGAAGGTTATATGAAAAACATATTACCAAATAAGGAAATAGGAAGATTGCACTTGAATTTCCCGATATGTCGAATAGGAAAATAGGAGTTGAATAGGGGGTTTTGTAAATGCGAACAAAACATAAGGATTGTGGCAAAGGAAAAAGAAACAATCTAAATGAGAATATATATACTTCCTCCAGTTCACTTTGATGTTTCACAATGGAAGTGACACAGAGTTTTTTTGTAGATAGTAAGATGTGGTGAAAAATGAATGTGGGTGGGTCACAATCCATTAGGACCACAAATAACATAACAAATAAGGAAAGTAGAAGATCATTCAGAACTGGCTCAAAAAGGAAACAAGAAGATCATTCAGAACTAGAGGGAGTATTAAAGACATGCATTATGTAGCATGAAATGTTTGTAGCTTGTTGGCTAGTATGAGCATGTGCTCCGTCCTATTGTCAAGAGTTTGAATCCTCTCGTTGACAACTAACTAAAGTTCTTTACTCATTTTTAAAAAGTAGAGGAATAATTTAAAAAAAGCATGAGACTTGCTCTTAAGAAGATTTGATCCTATAACCTCCAGGTGACAAGAATATCACTCTAACCACTGTACTAATAACATCTTATACTAAATTGGTGTTCTAAAATATATATAAAGGGATTCTGCCTATAAAACTTCAAAAACAATTCCCCTGCCAGGGTGGCGGCCGCCACCCCTCGCCACCAGCTGGCTTCACCGCTGATTCAAAGTACTTATTCTCTCCCTTTGTCAAAAAGAAAAAAGTAATTATGCTCTCTGCATTCAAATCTAGTCTTCCTAATCTAAAATGCACAAAGTTTTGGGAATACATTTAAAAATAGTAAAAGAGATAGTACTGTTGCCCATTTGGTTGGACAAATAGATTGATATTCATGTGCAAGTGGCATGAATGAGCCAATGAGGGTAAGACGAGAACTTATTACCAAATAAGAAAATAGGAAGATTATTGGACTTGATTTCCTTAATATTGCAAATAGGAAGATTGGAGTTGAATGGAGGTAGTAAAGTTTTTAGTGGGGTCAATAATAGACCTCAAAACCTACTGTTGGGTCTGTCATGGTAAAGATCAATGCGAGGAGTGTAGTTATCATCAGAGGATGAAATGATAATTGTTTCGGAAATATTCTATCTAGCAATACCACATATATATTCCTTATAATCTCCTAGCTAACTCTCCACCCCAAATCATACGTAAAATTAATATTGTTGGTAGTAAATTTTGGTTAGTGTACTGTACATAATTAGTAAAGTTAATGTTAAAGTGTTTATTGTGTAAACCTCTAACATTTGTTCTTTTTCCATTCCTTTGTTAATTTCTCACTATAACGCCGATGTTTGTAAGAGACATTAACTTTTTTTTAAATAATTTCAAGGATATGTTCAATGTATAAAGTGCTTTGTGTTAACTGATCTTCAATAATGTACATATAAAGGGTCTGATTTTGGTGTTCCATTATTATTTTTTTTTTTTTGGTAAATTCGACCGTTGGATAAAAATAATAACGTTTACATGAATAAAAAGAAGTTCAAAGAAAAACAAAGTATCAATACAAAGAAATCCCTACTTATAGGGCATGAAAGTAAAATTTTCATCAAAGAAATGCCGAAAATCTTCGTCGAGATTGACTTTGATTTAGGGACAACATACACCTTGCTTTCTTTGCAAGAGAATCTGTCGAATGATTCCATTCTCGAGATATGTAATCAATAGAAATATCGGTACGCCTGGGCAACATAACCATGCAAAGTGCATAAACATTGGTTAATTTGTCCCTTGCTTGAGAGAGATCAGAGATGCCCTACACCGCAAGCTGACAATCCGATAATAAGCTGATATTATGCAAATCTAGACCCATACTCCGATCCATGAAATAGCCATCGGAATAGCTTAAGTTTCACCCGTGGTAGCATCCGAGCACACATAATGTTTGGCTAATCCAGCAAACCAGTGCCCTTGTGGGTCAAGAAGGCAAGCTGCAAGACCTGTCCAACCTGTAGAAAGAGAAAAAGATGCATAGACTAGCATAGTATAAGAAGCAAAGGGAGGTATCAGGTTCGGAGGGGGAATGGAGAGAGATGAGGGTCTGGGGGCTGTTGAAGAACAGCCAGAGAAGAAATTTACAGGCTTTGATTTGTGGCGATAGAAATCATACTAATGGCGGAGGTTTTAATTTAATTAAAGATCCAATTATTTCTCCGCTTCTAAAGATGGCAACACAAATAGATAAAGCGACATGGCCGATTTGGGTTAGGATGATTGACAATATTGTTACAATCCAAGTACGAGATTCCGTACCCTCAGCTCAAAGCTAATAATCTCCGAGTCGGACAAAAGATTTCAAACTTCCCAAGCTCTAACTAACACAATCCCAGAAAAATGTACAAACTAGTCTCTTCAGACAGCGAGCAAAAAGTACACGTCCCTGAGCTTGTCAAGTTACGGTAGACAAGAAGAGCATTATGTCATTCAATGTTTTTCTCCCTGTTTTATTATGCTTATATCAAAGCCGACCTTTAGCATAGGCGAGCTAGGCGGTCGCCTAGGGCTCCCGATTTTTGGGGCTCAATATCAGCTAATTTTGTGCATATGATATAAATATATAAATGTATTAATAAATACTACCCTCCGTCCTAGCTCAAACGTCCCGAATGTTTTTTGTAGTGGAATAAGAATAAATTGATATATTAAGTTGAGTGGGGTAATATTTGGAAAATGGAGGAGAGAGAATGTGGGGATTAAGGAAAGTAAGAGAGATATGTGAGAGAGGATGTAATAATTTAATAAAAGTATGTAGGAGAGAGAAATATGTCCCAAAATAGATTGGGTGTTTGAGGTGGAGCGTCCCGAAACGGAATATGGGGCGTTTGAACTGGGACGGAGGGAATATTTCTCTAGCCTAGTGGTGCACATTCCATTTCTTCTACACTTAGTCTGGGGTTCAAATCAGCCGAGACTCATTTTTTGTAGCTTTTTCTTTTCTTTTCTTTTCCAATTGGACGTTTACTAGTTTTGGAGAGGGCCTCTTTTCTGTTCGATTTGTAGCGCAACCGGACTTCCTTCCGTATGTATATCGTATCAATACCGTAAAACACCTATAGTACTTAGGGCCGCCTATCAACAGTTCGCCTAGAGCCTCCCAAATCTCAAAGACGGCCCTCCTTATATGTCTTTATAATTAATTAAGCTAGCGTTAGTACGACTTTACAAGGATTACTTTTAATCACACCATAGCGCTTCATTTTTAAAAGTTTTTTTTTTAAGAATTTAGTCTTTATTCATCCATATTGGGAAGAAAGACAAAATAAAGTTACAAAAATGATAACCACTACGAGTCTTTAATTTCAAGCACTATCGGGTACTAAAATTATCAACAATTTCATCGTGGAAGCTAAGTTTATAAGAGAAATTAAAATCATTCAAATAATGTGCTAGTGACCATCTTTACAATTTCACTCTTATACGGAATACTACTCCCTCATATCGAAATATATTTTCCCGTTTCTTTTGGCAGTATTGAGGTACCATGTTGGGGTCTAAATTATATCAAATGAATCGTTCACTTGCTGCAAAAATTAGAAAATATGGAGTATTACATGTTGCATTATTGCAGTCTACTAACTTTACTTGATTTTGAGGCAAACAAATTTTTCATTTGGTATAAAAGTAATTCCTAACACGATAACTCAAAACTCTAAACAAAAATATTATAATCTCTTTGAATCGAAAAGAGTATAATAATTTAGGATAATATAGAGATGGGACATCCACATGCAAGTGCAACTTGTTAACCGGTTAACCCTACAAGGGGCCAAAGCATTCAAGGTGATTTGTCAATCATGAAATATACACTGTATGGAGGTTTTGCAGAATTAATTGTCGGCACCAACAGCCAACTGCAAGCATATCTCTGAGTCAACTAATTAAGTTATCACTACTACTACATCCTACTCGACTCCTATATAAACCCTTGAGATAGTAACATAGTCTCATCATCAACTTATAACATTTACCTAAACAAACAAATATGGCTTCTAAATCATTGCTTCTTCTCCTTGGTCTTTTGGCCATTGTTCTTCTCATCTCGTCTGAGGCATCTGCGAGAGACTTGGCTACCTCTGAGCACCAATGTAAGCTTCTCATTTCAAGTTGATGAATCGTCTTTTTGTATATAAATAATAATGTTCGACTTTTTTTTTTGCGCAACAATTATCAGTATAGGTTTCAATAATCACTGATTAAACGAAATTAACATTATTGTTCACTAACTAAATTTAGGTTATTAATTATCTGTGACGGTCATTATGGGTTGTAGTCATTACATGCATCGGTATGTATGTAAACACGGAACATAAGCAAATTGTGTTGGAGGTTGGCACTCCGCACCCATAGAATAATTTTTTGTTTAGAGTTAAAATGACTTAAATTTAAAGCACAATGTTACAATGTAGATCAGATGAAATTCAAGCTTCGTAGTTGAGTAGTTATCTTAGACCATGACTTACGTCAATAATTATATATAATACTATTTATAATTCCATGCAAAGCATGCAAGACAAGGACAATGCTAAAAATGTGGACGTAACCAATATTATATTGCAGCTAAAGAAGGCGACACCGGTCTAGATGATGCCAAATACGGTGGAGGCTACCCAGGTGGCGGGTATGGTGGAAATCCTGGATACGGAGGCGGAGGCTACCCAGGTGGGGGAGGTGGGTATCCCGGTGGTCATGGTGGAGGCTATTACGGTGGAGGCCGTGGTGGATATGGTGGTGGTTGCCGCTACGGGTGCTGCTACCGTGGATACGGCGGTTGCCGCAGGTGTTGTCGCTTTGCTGGTGAGAAGGTTCAAGTTGAGAGTGAGCCACACAACTAAAGGCTTTAATTAGCTCTCTCGACACCGTAATATACTAATATTAGAATTCCATGTCTAATGTCTCAGCATGGAGCATGGATTTCACTTATTCTACTTTTGTTATTTGGCTTTGAATGAATGTGAAACACTATGAAAATGTAGAACTACTTTGGATTTCGTTGAAGATCAGAGTGCATTAATGGTGTAATCGTATTATGTTTGTAATCATGAGTGATATGTTTATGTACCCCGAATAATAAGAAGTTATTCCTTATATACCGTTGTGTATGTCATTATATTATTATATACAATAATGTAAGTATTGCTTATATTAACAACATTTGAACCATTGCCTTCAAGTTAGACGATAGATGAACTATAATGAGAATGGATTAACAAGACATAAGTAATGAAGTAAATTAAGAAATTAAAACTAATACCAAAGAATATATAATTGATGGAAGGAAAATGCTAGGAGTCGTAGACAAATTAAAAATTGTCTATTTAACTTTATGACTTATCGTATTCGCTATCATGCATGCATGTGCCTTTAATTAAACTAAATTCATATAACAAACGTTATCGTTTAGAAATCAAGAATACTAGAACCTTCGCCGTTTTGTAGAGATAATCTACAATATAACTAACCTTAGACTGTACACAAGCTAAACTATGCAAGTTTGTTTCATTTTGAACGTCAGACCACCATATCTTATCAGTTTTATTTTGATGTTAATTCGTGATATATAGGGTTATAATCAAGAAATTAAGGTGATAATTCTGTCAAGCTAAATATGTCCATTTTATGGGTCATATTCAATGAATCTGTCTTGACAATAATAGTAATTACCGCGTGAGAAGAAGTTGGAATTGAGTAGCTTGTAGCTTACCATTAAAGAAGACATTTGAGAAGAGAAAAATTAAATTCCAACAAACTTGTAGAATGAGTACAACCAGCTAAGTATTTATACAACAAAGCTAGAGTAACTAACTCTGCCACCTCAGCATAACAGAATTCTTATAACAGAATTTTGTTACACGCAGGAGCAATCTCATACATTTAATTTGCATATACTTCACACTCCCCCAGCCTCAAGCTGGAATTGGAGGTTGAATAAGCAATCCAAGCTTGGAGGAAAAGAACTGATGCAAATGCTCACCCAACCCCTTAGTCAGGATGTCTGCAGTTTGCAGGGAAGTTGGGACATGTCTGGTTTCCAGGTAATCTTCATGTATCATCTTGTCCCTGACATAGTGACAATCCACCCTTAGATGTTTTGTCCTTTCATGGTAAACTGGATTTGCTGCTATCTGCTGTGCAGCTTTATTGTCACAAAACAGTGGCATGGGCAGATGCAGAGAAACCCTCAAATCATGCAGCAAACCATAAACCCACTCTACCTCACTAGTAGTCATTGACATCGCCCTATACTCCCTTTTGCTAAACTTTTAGAGAGTGTGTTCAGCTTTTTGGTCTTCCAAGAAACCAGAGAAGTCCCCAAAAAAACACAATAACCAGTCAAGGATTTCCCACTAGCTATAGGGACAGTTGCCCCAATCATCATCTGTGTAAGCTTGAATCTCCATTGGTACCTTAGCTGAGTAAAATAATCCCATGTCGACTGTTCCCTTCAGGTATCTTACAACATGAAGAGCAGTGTTGAAGTGTGGGACTCTTGGACAGTTTAAAAACTGGCTCAATTGTTGAACACTATAGGAGATGTCAGGCCTAGTTAGATTGAGATACAACAACCTTCCCACTAACCTTCTGTACTGTTCAGGATCTGAGTACAAATCTCCTTCAGTATGGGATAGTTTGGTGTTGGCAGGAAAAGGGAAATGGCAGGGTTTGGCATCTGTTAGCACTGTGTCCATTATCAAATCATTGACATACTTCCTTTGATTTAGCAGAAATCCTGTTGCATTTCTGGAGACTTCCCACCCAAGAAAATATCTAAGATTTCCTAAATCTCTGATGGTGAATTTATCATCGAATCGCTTCTTCAATATATCAATCATGGATTGATCTGAGCCTGTGAAAAGGAGATCATCCACATAAACCAGGACTGCAGTAAAGAGCTCTCTATTCTCTTTGGTGAATAATGAATAATCATTCTTTGATTGACAAAAACCAAGGTCAGTGATCAGGAAATATGTGAGCTACTTGTTCCACTGTCTACTAGCCTGCTTCAGACCATATAAGCTCCTATGCAACTTGCAGACCTGGCCTGGTTTATTTGTCTGGTAACCTTGTGGTGGTACCATGTATACCTCCTCATCCACGTGGCCATGCAAAAAAGCATTGTTTACATCAAGTTGGTATATTGGCCAACTTCTTGCTGCAGCCACAACCAAAACTGTTCTTATAGTTGCAAATTTTGCAACTAGAGAAAAGGTTTGCTTATAATCCTTGCCATATAACCCTTGGCCACTAACCTGGCTTTGAACCTCTCAACAATGCCATCAGCTCAGTGTTTGACCTTGTAAACCCATTTACAGCCAATGGGTTTTATCCCCTCAGGTGAATAAGAAACCATGTCTGATTTCTTTCCAATGCTGCAAGTTCAGCATTCACGGCATCAACCCATCTGAAATCCTTAGAAGCTTGAGTGTAGTTGTTGGGTTCAGTTTATGAGAGAACCTTTGCTAAGGAAGCAATATAATCTGTGGTGTAACCTGATGCCTGAAACACTTCAGATTCTGTGGAAGTTGTGGGAGAGGTATCAGGTGTAGTATCCTGGCAGGAATGTTGGTGACGATAAAATCTTGTAATTTGGCAGGGATTTTTGTGGGTCTAGTGGATTTTCTGACAGGGATATTTGGTGGTGGAGAATCAGGGATAAGGATATTGTCTGAATTGAGACTTTCTTGGTTTGTTGCTTGAGGATGTGACTAGACCAGCAAGAAACATAGGCACAGAAAAAATGGGAGGAGAATTTATATTTTCCCTGAAAGGAAATAAACTCTCTTGAAATATGACATCTTTGCTGACCAATACCTTATGAGTTGCCAAATTGTAGAGCTTAGAACCCTTCTGAGCATTAGGATAACCACGCAACATACAACTCGAAGATTTTGCAGCAAATTTATCTCTATGGGAGACATTATTCAGTGAGCAGCACAGACATCCAATGGTTCTAAGATGATCATAGGAGGGTGGCTTTCCAAACAAGATTTCATATGCAGTCTTCCATTGTAGTAGCTCAGATGGCATCAAGTTGATAAGGTAAGTGGCAGCCAATACACATTCTCCCCAAAATTTATTTGGAAAGCCAGCATGTAATCTAATTGCCCGAGCAATTTCAATAAGGTGCCTATGCTTTCTTTCTACCCTTCCATTCTGCTGAGGTACTCCAGTGATTGATTTCTGATGAACAACGCCCTTACTGGCGAACAACTTTGCACACATATGATGGACTATTTATGTCCCATTATCTGTTTTTATATTCTTGATGGATATGTTGAAATGATTAAGAACATAAGCAAGGATGGCAGCAACAGTGTCATATACTTGTGTTTTATTGGTGAGTAGGTGGGTCCATACTGCTTTACTCTTGTCATCCAATATGGTCAAAAACTATATAGCTCCAGAGATATTGGGTGTGCAGTAAGCTCCCCACAAATCAAAGTGAACAAGACCAAAAATAGTTAGAAATATAGAGTTGCTTCTCTGAAAAGGAAGTCGATGTTGCTTGGCAAGAATGCAAGCTAAGTTTCACAAAAAATTTGTTTTATTCCATTATTGCAATAAAGGGGTACATGATTGAGCTTGGACAAGGATGTATGACCTAGTCTAGTATGCAAAACTGGCAAACTGACCTTGTTTGGAGAAGTAAACATAGCATTACTTACAGGTGGACTGATCTGAACATTATTCGCTAAAGAAGAAGCAGAAATTCCTTGAGTTTTGTAAAGGCCTGCCTCTCTTCAGCCAATAGCAAGAATCTTCTTAGTTAAATGGTCCTGAAATAGACACCAATGTGTGTCAAATATACAGGAAACACCATTTTTCAAAGCCAATTGAATAACATACAAACAAACTGTGTGTGAGGTCAGGTATATAAAAGACATTCTCCAATAAAATGTCAGATATGAAGGGTATTGTGCCAGCAAAATGCACTAGTTTCTTCTGTCCATCACGGAGACCCACAGTAATAGGAGTGGTTAACTTGATGTAACACTACGGAATATGGAAAGTGGTTTGTGGAGTTGGTTTGTCCCACATTGGGAATCTAAAGCTCATATGATCAGTTTATAATAGATTTCTACCATAATACTACCAACAAGGCATTTACCTTTTAGAGCCCACGAGAGGATATTCGGGCCTAAGGGGTGACTACCCATCTTAATGGGTTGTGTTGCGACGGACGGTGGTTCGGGCTGTTACACTTGATGATTTTCGTGAAGTGATCAAAATAAGGGCAGATATGATCAGTAGCACCTGTATCAATAATCCAGGAAATAGGTAATTTATGCGGAGTAAAAGGAGCATTCTGACCCATTTTACCTGCAAACTTGGTAAAGGATGTTATCTCAGTGTCAGACTTTGAGGTAGAACTTAGAGAAGCTGCTGTTGTGTTGGATTATTGATAGGATTGGATCTGATACATCATTGACTGAAAAAGTTGTGGATCCACATATACTGTAGTGGGCTGTTGCTGTTGAGTATTGCCAGAAGACTACTGCACAGATAATGGATCATGATCCACAGCTTCATCAACACCAGAATTATCAGCCATAGTTGCAGTGTCCTTCCCAGATGTAGCTGCATGTCTCAGTTGCTTATACCATTCAGGAATCTTATTGCATGGTTTCTTGAAACATTCAGCTGTCAAGTGGCCTTTCCTGTTACAATGCTTACATACTGTGGTTCTCTTGAACTCCCTGTAAGCCTTGTAATCAAAAAAACCAAATTTGTTGAAAGGTTTGGAGGCATTAGGTTATTGCTGGAACTTGACATTATTAATGAAACTGTTAGGAAAATGCTGAGTATCAATGACCATAGCACTGACATCCTGAGTATTTGACAGCTGATTCATGTGTCTCTGCCTTTCAGACCTTAGTAGTTGGCTGTAAACACTGGTGAACTCAGGTAAGGGCACAATTGACCGGATGTTGGCCCTAATTGTGGAATAATAAGGATCTACTCGCATCAAAAACTTCGCTACTGTTTTAGTATGTTATAAGAACATTGCTCCATTCCACCACAACTGCAAGTAGGAATACTTTCAATCGAAGCCTTACTTTCCCAGATATTCTTCATTTTACCATGATATTCAGCCAGAGTTTGAGTGCCTTGTTTAATGTCAGTAAGTTGGCATTGTAATTCATAACACTGCAGACTGCCAGTTTGGCCATAGCTTTCCTTGATTTCATGCCAAAGTTCTTTAATTTGGATGTATTAGAAAATTTAATACCTTCTGACAATGTTTCTTCCATAGCATACAAAATCCAACAAATGACCATATGATCAACAAATATCCATTTTTGATAATTAGGGGAGCTCACAGCAGGTTTAGGAAAAGTACCAGTTACGAAACACAATTTTTCATTCTTTGCAAGTAGAGACATTTTCAAGGTTCTACTTCATTGCATGAAATCAGTACCATTCAATTTTCTAGGAACTATGGGAGAATTAGGTTGATCACCAGATGTAACATGATATGGATCACTATAACTTGTCGAAGAAGTTGAGTGAGAAGAATTACCAGAATTGTCCATTTCTGTTGTACGGCAAAGAAAAGATTACCAAATCTTCGCAGAGAAGTTTCCGAAATCACCAGAAAACAGCCGGAAAATAAAGGTCTGAGCTCCGAACTGCAAATAGCTGATAAAGAACTCCAATTTGACCCGAAAATAAATCTGATCGTTCAACACACTGTACGACAGTCGAGAAAAATCCGATAGAAGTGTATTCTTCAAGCTTCTTGAGCAAAAACCAGAATATAAGCTGATCGTGTATACATGAACACCAAATTGAGCATAAAATTGCTTCAAAATCAATTAATCTCCACCCGAAGAGTACTCGAAATTGGGAAGTGCGTAAAGAATAGGCTTCAATTAGAAGTGAAATTTGGGATAAAATGAGTTGAATTCGATGTGAAACAACTGAATTTGGTGAAATTACTCAGTAATTTCGCAAAAACAAAAAAAATCGAGTTATGATGAATTTGTGTGAAAATTGATGCGGAAATTGGGATCGATTAAGCTTGATCCCATGAGAAAAAGTTGGAATTGAGTAGCGTGTAGCTTACAATTAAAGAAGACATTTGAGAAGAGAAAAATTATATTCCAACAAACTTGTAGAATGAGTACAATCAGCTAAGTATTTATACAACAAAGCTAGGGTAACTAACTCTGCCACCTCAGCATAACATAATTCTTATAACAGAATTCTGTTACACGCAGGGGCCGGCAATCTCGTACATTTGCATATATTTCGCACTGCCTATGTCAAAATCATCGCCCGAAGTTAATACAATAATCATCTACGTAGTACTATATCTTAGACATAATATTTTACTGAAATTCAAACATGTACTCTCTCTCTCTCTCTCCCTCTCTCAATAGATATGCAGCCAAACTTTAAAACTAAATATAAATTCGTTGCTAATTAGCAACAAATCCAACATAAGTTGAAATCTAGCAATCATTTCCTGGTTGGTTGTAAAGAGCTATGAGTGTTCCGTATTACTCTCTTGATTCATGAAGGTTGGAATAGAATAATGGTCATTCTGACAACCGAAATGATTTTTTTTAGGGGTACCAGGCCAGCATTCTACGATTATGAATGTAATGGAATAGAATAATGGTTATTTTCAAGTGAATAATGACCAAAAAATTGAAAGACAAAGAATTCATTGACATGGTTCAAATGAAAAGGGTAAAGAATGGATCGAGACGGAATTTAGAAAGCCAATAATGACCAAAAAACAGAAAAGTAAATAACTCATTGAGACGACTCGAAATGAACTGGCTAAAGAATCGTTCGAGATCGACAGAAGGAGTAGCTTTCAAGTAATCTTTTAGTCAAATGAAATTAATTTGCGTTAAAAAATGAAATAATATTATGCTAAAAAGTAAATTTATATTATTGTAATTAATCGTCAAAGTCAAATAATTTTATTAGTGGTAAAGTTAATATTGTTTTTCTACCGCACGTCTAGTTAGCAGATGTTAAGAGTTGAGTATTTTCTTTGCCTTATTTTGGTGAAATTCATTGACACACTAGAAATTAAATTCTACTCCGTATATGCATGACGCCTAGCTATGAGCCTATGAGGACACAATATCAAATTCCCAGCGAAGAAAAGAATGCAACAAATTAAAATTCGGCCATCCCACTCCACCACTCTGTGGACAAATTAAAATCGTCCAAAGATGAGACACAACAGTAGTCAGACAAGTCAGGCGCCCAGCTCGTTAGACCATATCATTCATATGGTTCCACCGCTCAATTGGTCCGATCAGATGAACCTCAATGCCTCATCCCATAAGTGTCTATATAAATAAAGGACGACGAGTTACTTCGAATTATATCACAACGTAGTTTTATCCAAAAGAATAGTATATAAAATGTCTACCAGCAAATCTTTTCTGTTATTTGGTCTCCTCCTTGTTACGCTCATGATCACGTCCCATGTTGCGGCACTTGACTCGGCTCAAACGTCCGATGGTGAGCTTACTAGTTACTACGTCCATTTTACCAAAATCTTTTGATAAAGAATTGTTATTTACTAGTGTTGACGTGTGTGCGAATGATATACGTAGATTGATTGACTTGGACTGAACATTGAGTGGTATTCCCTGCGTTCGACTTTAAAATACGTAGGGCCGTAACAGAATTTTTAAGAAAAATATAATAAAGAATGAGTTTTAGGGTCCAGTTGGTGTAAGGGTGTTTTAGACTTTATATGTACAAATAAGGAAATATTCTAAGTAGAAAGTTTAAAAATGAACACATAGGCGAACCGATGGAGTAGTAGTATATTGTGCCAACTGTGGTACTCATATTATAATAACTAAAATTGAGGGATGAGTTGTTTTTGAAAATTAAGAAGCGTTTGTTTTTTTCATCCGTAATCAGATTTCTCTATCAATATGAGTTTATAGCACTAACTAATTTTTATATAATTTATTTCAACAACGAACTTATGAAAAATTAGCTAAAAACTAATTAAATGAAATAAAACAGTGATCGATCATAAACATGTCAAAGTGTCGAATACGATTTACACGTCCTTATTATTCCTAAACATGATTATAAGACCTATCTAGCTAGCTATAAGTACGATCCGTTGCAGAGAAAACTAGTTTAATTTGAAGGCTTGATATAGCGCAAATAGAATCACCATGCATGCATGTCGTCTTGAATTAGCATATACTCGTAGTGTATATACAAATGCATCGTTTGCTTTGTTTAATTTATATGTTACGTTTCATAATCAAATACATATATGCATGCAGCTCACAACGAAGTGACTGGCTTTGGCGGTGGTGGTGGATACCCGGGTGGTGGTGGTGGCTATCCAGGGGGCGGGGGATATCCCGGTGGAGGCGGTGGTGGTTATTGCCGGTTCGGATGTTGCGGCCGTCGTGATCCCTACAGAGGCTATTGCTTAAGGTGTTGTGGTCTCGCTGAGGTGTCAGCTGCAGCTCAAGTTGAAGCGGAGCCACACGACTAAGACTCGAGCTTTGAACCATCAGACTGTCCGATCTTTAAGCATTTCAAGACCAACAATAATACTGAAGTACTTCTAAATGTCACTAGTATCTTCTAGATGCGTTTAGGAGGTCCAATTGTCTTCTTCTTCTTTTTGTTTTCTTTTTTTTTAATATAATTTAGGAGTGTGGAATAAAGATGCATGAGCTTGTTAAATGCATGTTCATAAATCATAATATCATGTTTTCTTGTTGTCGGCCTCTAATTTCATGAGATAGTTATTTTTTTACTTTTTATTTTTTATTTTTTGACATCAGGCGTGGGTGGATTAGCCAAAAGAAAGAGTTTGAGAGAGTACAGAACAAACCTAAATAAACTTGATTTAAACGTCTGATCTGATCTACTATATCCTCTAGCCTTCCTATTCTCCAACCGTACCAATTTCCCGAAACCTCGATTTGACGTTTGACCTATATTCTCTGGTTCATCTGAAAAGGTTGGGATGAAAAGATCTCCTTTCAATATTATAAAAAAATAACTATCTCATGCTCGAATTCCCTCAAACACTCTATTCACCCCCTCTAGAGTGTCCGCCTGATACCAAACAACTCGACAAGTATTAGATTATAAGGTTAGTTCAATAAGCACAACAATCAAAGTACTAACCTAAATCATGCAACAATATATATTTGTTATCATCAAAACCGGAAACTCAACACTAACCAATTGGCTGACTGGGTGGCTAAATGGACTCTCCTACTGACTCAGGATATACCTCTGTTACGTACCTCTCCTTTTTGCCTCTTTTGTATTTTGTCTTCCGACAAATGGTGATATCCTGTATAGAAGGGTTACCTAATCTAGTATGCTTTACGTACATGTAATTAGTTCTGCAAAAAAAAAAAAAAAAAAAAAAGTAAAAAAAGTAAAAGCATAATTAAATACAGAGTACAATGTAACACCTAAGGGTTTGTTTGGTATCATTATTTTTTGTTTTACGTTTTATTTTTTCTAAAAACTCAAAACTGAGGTGTCGTTCGGCAAAGCTGCAGTTTTTTTTTTTTGAAATAAAACACAACTTAATCGGTGGAATATTGTTAGAGGATTATGAAAGTATTCCTATATTGTATTAGGGAATATATAAACTATGGTAGGAATACCATTATGGAATAATATGAGTAGATCTTCGCCTTACTCTACAAGCTATTGTAACGATATAAATAGGGGTTCACCCCTCATCAATAAGACAACACAACTATCTTTCCCAACCCTAATTATAATTTTTAATGGTATCAGAGCCCAAGGGGTTGGTCTTGGGTCCTACGATCTGGTCCATGAATTTATCTAGTTTAGGAGCCGGCGAATTTGATTGAGGTTTGACCCCAGGTAGGGGATTTGCGAATTAACCTGACCCGTGCAAGGACGTTTGAAGAATTTAAGTGTGACGAATTTAGTGGGTTCACATGTGATGTGGGTGTTAGAGTGACAAGGACCCACATGTGAGTTGTGTGATAATATCTCACATTGGAGAAATAGAAGACTGGGGTCTAGTTTATAAGGTGGTGGGTTACTCCTCCTATTGCCAATTGGTTTTAGGATGGAATCCCATCAACTTGCAAGCTAGTCTTCCACGAGGGGGCCGATATTGGCCCATGACGACTCTGACATATGGTATCATAGCCTCTTTCCTAAAGGACTCTGCAAGTCACTTCCGTTGCCTCCCGGTGGGTTGATAATCTATATATAACGCTCACTGGCGGGATTTCAATTCGTAATGATCAAAATTCTTTAGCCTTACGATTTATTAGTATTACGTACAAACTTTTCTAGGTTCAAATTTCCTTTTCTACTTAAGTCTAGCCAAATTCCTACACAAAATAAAAACAAACAACACTCCTAAATTCCTAATTTCTCCACATAAATCCCCTTGATCTAAACATATGCCCACAAAATCCCATGTTTATTACGTTCAACATTTACTACTACTATTCGGTCGTACGATTTTCGACCCTTTCACGAATTGTCGAACAAATTTCGATTCTTCCATGACCCTTTAGAGGATTATGGAAGTATTCCTATATTCATGTGTTAGACTATGCTAGGAATAATATTAGTAGATCTCCGACTTACGGTACAAGCTATTGTAACGATATAAATAGGGGTTCACCCCTCATCAATAAAACAACACAACTACCTTTCCCAACCCTAATTATAATTTATCAAATATGTTACCAAAATATAATGTCTCTTAATTTCGGAATAAATCCATCCGTTTTCTACAATCTTCTTTTTATGATTTCCAAAATCAGATATCCATTTAATATTCTTAATCTTAACCACACACTGATACACGACTATATCACATCCACCCCTATTGACACCATCCAAAACCTTCGCCTCGGGCAATCGGTAGATATATTACCTCTGACCCGATCACCGTCAATCACGTCTCATATTTACCAATTATGAACCTAGATCCATTGCTGGAGAAACAATAATTGTTTCCTCCGTCGCCGACAACTTCGGCAGTGATTGCCTTGGTCGACGACAAAGACCAAGAGAATAATATATCTCGGCCCATGATGATTCCAGCTCTTCCAATCAAAAGATATCGCTCCTCCCACTACGCCATAAATTGAAAATAATACCGGGTTAGTTATATAACACCAGAATCTTAAAAATTGGTGTTATTATAGAATACGACACTGGTTATCCCTTACTTTGTGTTGAGAACAATAAAAAATAAAAATAAATTCGTTATCCTTCTTCCTCCAACATTTCGATCAGTTTAATCCTTCCGTAAAAAAATCCATTCTTTACAAGTCAATTAGTTTCTTCGAACAACTAATTTTTGATGAAGACAAAGTTTCTAATCAAAGATGTACAAATTGATGTTATTCAAGTTCATTATTTTATTTAAGTTTTGTGAATTTTGTTAGGGTTTTTATAGATCTAGTTTTATTTTTTTTGTAAGACTTTGTAAATTTGTGATATCGAAATTCCTATAATTGAGGATTTCCTTTTTTACTCAATATCTTTTGTCGATGGAAAATTGCTAGAGTTATAGTGCAGACACAATTTATTTGTGTACAATGTAAAATTGAGTTACTAGTAGTTAAAATTGAGATCGGAGTAGTAAAATTAATGTGATGAAAAATTCAGGTAGTAAAACTAATTATGTGACTAGTAAAATTTGGATAGTGTAGTAAAATTATTGTTGATTGTAAACACTTTTGAATGTCTACACTATAAACCTCCAGCATTGTTCTTGTCAATCAACATAACATTTGAAGTTCCATTATTAATTTGGGTTTATTTCAATTAATTAAGGATATCTTTTTGGTAAGTTGATTGTCACGAAATAAAGTTATGTTGGTTAAGTAAATGTTGGTTTTAGATGTTCATGTTCATAGTTGTTGGAATGTTTTGTAGTCCAATTTTGGATCGATCTACCAGTGTTCATGAGATTGGGATCCAATTTTTTTGTCCAATTTCGGGTCTATTGCAATCTATTAGTTAGATGCAATCATAACCATCTATTACACTTCTGTATTACTTGTAATTTTAATTGGGTCTATGAGATAATTCATCCATAAATAAATCTGATGCTACTCGATTATTGTTGGATTCTTTGTCAAATTTCAATTGTTGTGGAAACATTACAGACGAATTTCTGGCAATTCAACCCACAACCCTAACATTTAGTTTTTTCGAATTTGATTCTGTTTCGAAACATTTTTTTGTTGTACATAAGACATCGGTTGTATAAAACACTGGTGTTTAAAGTGCGAGGATGATTTGTACGTGTTGATCACGACATAAGACACCGCTTTCGGTCCTAGCCGGTGTCTTATATTTTAATTTTTAACACCGAATTCTCAAATACTAACCGATGTCTTAGGATAAGACAACACCAGTCCATACATCGTCTATAACCGGTGTCTATTTAATTTTGTAAACGATACCGTGTTAAATTCTATTTCTGGCGTGGCGTCCTTGCCTTTTCTATATGCCGTTTATAGGATCACCAGAGTACGACATGATGGTCGTGGTCTTTGAAAAGGGAGCTCGAAGGGCTTATAAGAGTGTCAGACGAGGAGGGTTTAATTTAGATTTGAGTGGGGTGATGAAGGTGGTAAACTGGTAATGGTGCGTTGTTGCATGTTTGTACAGGGGGTGGGTTTAGAAATAGTGAGGGGAGAGAGAGAAATGATGGACAAGTTAAAGCCTTAAAATACTTTCACTTATTTTATGTAGTTAAAATCATTTTTTAAATTAACAAGAATATG
Organism: Spergularia marina; assembly: GCA_963680865.1. Taxonomy (NCBI): domain Eukaryota; kingdom Viridiplantae; phylum Streptophyta; class Magnoliopsida; order Caryophyllales; family Caryophyllaceae; genus Spergularia; species Spergularia marina. The sequence continues at coordinate 7,663,692 of OY804561.1, forward strand.
AAACAAAATCAGGGTATGTTTGGTGTCATTTGTTAGTTGTTTTACAATTTTTTTTTAGGATGGATTTGTCCCAAAATTAAGCAGACATTGTTTTTTGATAACACATTCAGGCCACAAAATAAGTTGCATTTTATTTTTCTCAAAAATAAATAAATGAAAAGCTGCAGCTTTATCGAACGACACCTAAATCACAAAATTATATATAAAGCTACATATAACATAAATATGAGAGGTTATTGACTTTTATCATGTTAAAGTGGCGAAAAATAATGACCTTTTTCAAGGGTAGTGAATAACAAGTTAGCATAATAATTTAAGCTCAAGATTGACCATTAAATTTTCTTTGTTTACTTTGGTTTTCGTACTTACCCACCACCTTCTCCACGATTTTCCTGAAAAACATGTGTTTCAAGCATTATGTTTTAGTGATCACACACGAAATTTATGTCTTGAAACCATATCTCAACTCTTGTTATTTTATAAACTAGGCTAGTTTCATAAGTAAATACTCATTTGATATTGTATTAGTATGTATATGTCTGTAGACACAAATTTTGTATAAATCTGAATAAGACAACAAAATATGAGTTTCAAATGAATTTAATGTTTATCAGAATTTCGTGTACAATCTCTGTAATTTCTATTAAAATGGAAATAAATCCGCTGATTCAATCTCCACTTTGATCTTCAATTCGAGGGTCGTGATGACTTGATCTCGAACTGTACTTGGATTTAAATTTCGGGTTTTGACAATCTTTATTTTAGAGTCTCCATGATGGTAGTCTGGATTTGGCGTTCAAGGGCCTAGGCTTGATCTTGAACTGGATTTGATTGTTGAACTTCTTTGGATTTTGGTGCTTGGAAGCTTTCTCCAGATCTTGTAAGTTGATTGTTGTAGGTTGGTTGTTGTCAGCGACTTTCTGGTGCTTGTAAGCTTTCTCCGGATCTTGAGGATTGTCTGATTTGATCTTGGTGCTTGACAACTTTCTTCAAGATGGTCTTCAGGGATTTTCTAGCCTTGGAATTCAGGAATGTGAAAGACTTGATCTCCAGAAATCTGTAAGACAATTCTGAGGTGGGGGTCATCCTCTATTTATAGTGGAGGAGGTGAGAGTTTGATGGAAGTTAGGATAACTCAAGAGATTGAGTTAAGATTGAGCTAGGACTCTGTCTTAGGAGGAAGTTGACTGGTGGAAGTCATTGAATTGTTTTCTGATAAACTTCATCTTTTGAGTTAATTAATTCCAGTCTAATTTGGAATTATCTTCTTGCAGTTCTCTTCCAACTGTGAGTCGTAGGTGACATGTGACGGTCTTTTATTCGACAATCATCTAATATAAAAATGACACGTGGTCTTTTATAATTGGCCGGTTAACTTGTAAACGTAGACTTTTCAACCTCCACGTGTCGTGTTTTGATAAGTTGTGAATTTTTTGCCTCCTACAAATGCCCCCTCGAGACTAGGCTACGTGCACGACTTAGGAGTGTTTAGACGTGGGCTGATCTCGAATAACTTGATTTTTGACTTGAAGTCATTTGAGTTCGCTTGATTTCGACTTGAGAATCACTTGAAACTTGTTCCTGACTTGAGAGTCACCTTGATTTTGACTTGGAAGTCACTTGAATTTATTTGATTTCGACCTGGGAGTCGTTTTGTTGAACAGGTGTCCAGTGAACTTTGATACACCTTGGATGAACTTAAACTTCGACTTGGTAGTCATTTGAATCTACTGTCTTGACTTGAAAGTGTTCATGACATGGAACCGTTGTCAGTTTGGAAGCTAAGCCAGCTCGATTGAAGTCTGAATTTGATTTTGATTTGAGATTCGACGTGAAAGTGGCACTTGAACATTTCTTTCTTTTCACCTGGGTGTCGTAGCTCAGTTGTAATTTGGACTAGTGAGTCGTTGTCGTTGACCGGTTGAGTTTGAACTTGGTTTTTGGTTCGACTTAAAGGTCGTTGTAGTCGATTTTCATCTTTGACTTGAAAGTCTTGGGCAACTTTGATGATATATTTTTTTCAACTTGTAAGAAGCCGGACTAGGGTCGATTTTTTACTTGAGAGTCCCTCAATTGCACTTGGAGGTTGAATTTAAACTTTACGGTCACCTCGATTACGGTTGAGGTTGAACTACAACTTGTGAGACACCTCAATTACGGTGGATGGTTAAACTTTGACTTCAGAGTGACCACCGTTGATAAATATATTTTGTTTCCCCAACTTTTAAGTCGTCATGATTTATTTCATCTTCAAATTTCACTCGACGATCGTTGCACTTTAATTCGATTTGATGGTTTTTGCATTTGAACTTGAGTTTGTCTTGGAATGCTCGATAGTTTGAGCTGTTGTTTGAGGCAGCTTGTCATTTGACGAGTTGACGGACCGTCAAATGTTGAGTTGACGAATCGCTGAATGATGAGTTGGCGAGTTAATGAGCAGACGAATGATGAGTTGGCGAGTTGACGAATCGTCGAATGATGAGTTGACGAGCCGACGAACCGTCGAATGATAAGTGGGCGAGTTGACGAGCCGACGAACCGCAAAGCCACGAATCGCGAGCCGCAAAGAGACAAATCAACGAGTCGTTGTAGAAGTGAATTGACGAATTGCCCAAACTTTGAGTTGTGGAAATACCACTTCTATTGTGATGCGCTTTGGATCGCATAAACAATAGGAGTAGTTGTTCTGTCTACATCCACTTGGAGACTTTACAACATGCAGTTGGCGACGCCTTATATCTATCCTCGCTGTTTTTTTTTTTGAAAATTTGACTTGAGTTGATTGAACCTTTTGTCGATCGTCATTCACTTTTTGTATGTTATTTAGTTGAACAAGGGCTTCTTGCTTTCTCTCGATCAAGTGCAATTTCTTGACGTGGATCAAGTCCTTTATGCTTTCTCTTAATTCCACTTTTTTCTTCTTTGTCTTCAGCCAGCATGATCACCATATGACGAACCGAAGATGTAACACCCCATATTTTTGGGTTATTTGAATTGTACAAAGTATTGGGAGAATCTCGTTTTAAGGATATAAAAATCTATTTTGGGAAATTAGGGTATATCTTCCGTTTAGAGACGCTTTCCTAATTGGGCAACTGTTTGGCGAAATTACCAAAATACCCTTACTAAACCCTTTCTATTTCTACAAAAAAAAAAAAAAAAAAAAAAGAGAACAAAACCCCTCCCATCACCCTCACGTCGACTAAAGACGCAGAACAAAGAAAAAAAAGAGAAGTGGCGTGAAGAGGGAGAGAAGAGAAGAGAAGAAGAGAAGAGGAGAAAGGGCATCCGCGAGCCACCACGTCAGCGCCCTCACCGCCAGCCAACCACCACGCAGCCACCTTGTCCCTCCCTCTTGATTTCTACATCAAGAGTTGCAAGTATAAACCATTTTCCCCATAAACTTCAAATTAGGGCTTTCATAGTTTCATCTCAATTATGATTTGATTATGCTAGTATTGTTGGGAATTGCCTTATTAGATTATAATCATGCTTAATTGTGGTTTTGATGCATGAATAATTGGATGTTAATTTAGGACTTTTGAAATTAGGGTTCATATGAATTTAGGGGTGATTTTATGGGTGGATTGATGTGAAATTTGGTGGAGATGTTTATTATGAGATGGGTTAGTTTCAATTTGGGAACGTTTCATGGTGTTTTGATTATGAATATACATTCTGCCCATTTCTGAATTTTGCCTAATTTGGATGTTTAAATCGTTATTATGGTGATTCAATGATGGATTAATGTTGTTAGTATACTTGGGAAGGTGTTGTGCGAATTTGGTGTTGTTTAGAGGTCGTTTGAATGTTGAAATCCAAAGTTAGAGTGCTTTGAATGCACTAGTAGGGTGATAGTTAGTAATTAGTGTATTGTTGATTTATTTTAGATTGTGTGTTCGAGAAAGTACCGTTCTAAAGTCTTGATTTGATCTTGGAATTTCGCTAGTAAGGTAAGAACGTTGATCACAAATCTCTCACTAGCCGTTACCTTGTTTGATACACCTTGCTTGATCATCGTATGTTCTTGCTTTACACATTCATTCTTGTTACCCGTTTCACTTGTGCCTAATTATATCATTGAGCATATTTTCCTTCCGTCTTAGTTCGTTTGCGGTCTTCCGACCACCATACTCCCCAAGGCCCTTCGGCCCCTTTTATCTTCTCGGCCCTTCGGCCTCTTAGCCGAGATCACCACTCGGCCACTCGGTCGAGTGGTGTGCTTGTTTGTCGTTTGTGTTTTTTTCGCTTCTAGTATCTCTCGATTATGATCATTATAATTTGTATCGTCAAATAATGCACGCGTGAATAACGTATATAAAACGGATGAAAGAAAATAAATGACTCCACCTAGAGTACGATGGGTTCGGCTCGGCCGATCATCGTTTGATATACCTCTGATCAAGGTACTATGGGTCGGATTAGCTACCGACTTCCTAATAGTCTTCCTCCTAGATGGGAGCTCGTCCTACCGGCCTATCTTGTGAGGGGTGTGCACACTCGAGATTATTAGGGCTATAATTACAACTCTAGCTCAAACAAAGTTCGTTAAGTGGGGCTATGGGGTAGGACCCTGGCCGAAAATATGATTAAATAATTTGTATATATATTGAGCGACGATGCTCCTTTGATAATACACTCTGTTGTTATTGATACTCCTAAGTTATAACATCAATTCGTTTTTGTTAGCTACGCGCCTCAAGGCGCGTATCTTATTTATTCTTTATGTTTATTACTTCTTACTCAACCTGTGCTGACGTTCTGTTTTCTGGTTCGTCCCTACCGTGTTTAGGGGCCTATGTCAATCTTCGATGGCATACTTGACAGGTCTTGATGATATGGCTGCATGCGTACGAAGCTGATTGTAACACCCCCAAATTTCCTTTCCTTTTTAAAAACATTTTATCGCAAACCAAAGCACAAATTAAGGAAATTCAGAGGTGTCACTCCGCACTCGAGTCAAAGACCCGAATGCAAGGAGATTTCAGAAGTCGAACTACCATTGTCTAATGATCTAAAATAGTCTATTACATCCAATACTTAAAATTACAATAGTCCAAAATCTGAAATATAGATATGAAATAGCCTAATCCAATATATTGCCTAATAAATGAAAGTCTGAAATTCTTAAATCCGTCTAATGTCTAATGAGTCGTCGTTCCCGCATGCATCAATCACTCCAAACCTGTGGTGGATTTAAAGCACAAAAACCACAGTTGAAAAAGTCAGTGAAATTGAGTAAGCTAACACCTCAACTCGTAGAAGACCAAAAACACTTACCTGGATTTTGGAAACGTTTTAATTTTATTTTCGAAAACGCACTTAGCACATAATTATATCAACCAAATGAATTCAATTCAACAACAAAAGATCAAATTCCACAAAATTCACAATCATCAATCCAAGCTTAATTAAATAAAGAATCCACTCCGAACTTCCATTCCAATCCAACGTATTACATCACAACTCTGTCAATTCATTGTACCATATCAAACCAAAGACTTCTAGACCTTAAGTGTGCACACCCCCCATTAAGTATTTTTAACCTTAATAGAGTAGTGCTAGAGCCAAGCCCACTTAAAAACCGATGCGGTGAGGCTATAATTAGGAATCGATGCTATTCCGTCACAATAATTAGGAGCAACTCCGAGGCTCCGACACATTAGGGGCAACTCCGAGGCCCCGACACAAAATCATTCCACCATACTCCGTCAAATCTCCATAACACCATTATAATCCCCATTCGTAATTTGAATCATTCATAATTCAATGACAACCAATATCACATACAAATCCACATTACCTGTATTTTCCATTGCAGTAACCATACATGCACAACATATTAATCATAAAGGAAATTGAATCGTTCTCCACCTATCATGATACTAAGTTCTCATCCAAACACACCATTCACATATAGCACATAATTTTAAAAGAGTTTCTACAAGTTTAAGAAAGGTTGAGCATGCTAGCTTACCTTTTCAATGCACACAAGAACACGACAACACAACGATCACTAGTATTCTTCGTCTACGAACCCAGGGGCTACAATTACACAACAAATAAATCCCAAATCAATACTAATCTCCTCCAATCATTCATCTAATACTTATTCTAATCTATATGCAATGCCCATGATAACTTAAATTGTAACCCAAAAATCAACAATTATAATTCTAATTCAATAATAATAATACCCAAATAACACTCAATCTATCTTAGAAATTCCCAAAGACTTCAAATCACTTTTATAACAGAATCTAATTCATAAAAACCAATTCTTAATTATTATGATTTATTTAGGATTTATTAAATAAATTTATATTATGTTTTAATTATCAAAAACGTGATTAAATTACATAAAATTAAATAAAAACGAATTAAATAAAATAAAATCCGAAAATCAGTTTATAATTTCTTATATTATCAAAATTTCGAAATATTGATTATCATGATTAATTTGGGCTATTTAAACTAATTAAGAAACAATTAATCAAAATTCCCCCAGTTTACAATTACTACAACTTTGAACAAAACCCAATTCAAGAACCCTAATTAACAGATTAAAAGCATACTAAAATCATGATTAATGAAACTAATTGAACTTAATTCGAATAATTACACTAATTAAACCCAAATTCATAATTAATGAAAATCAACTCAAAACCATCATCAAAATCAAATCTTTATGCATAAATCTAACCCTAATCGATTACCCAATACTTATAACATATATTAGAACTGATTAATCATGATTTGAAGCAAGAAAAACGAATTGAAATCAATGTTTACTAAGGAGGACGAAAACAGGGGAGGCTAGGGGAGAACGTGTTACCTACGACAAAGGAAGGAGGAAGACGAAGGCAGAGAGGTGGTGGACTGGAGCTCAGCTTCCGTCGACGAGAAGGACACAATGTGCGAGAACGAGGGGTGGCGTGCGGCGGAGAAGGATGGGCGTGCGTGAGGCTTGAGCATGGGAAAGGGAAAGCAGAGGAGAAGAAGGGAAAATAAAAGGGGAAGGGGTGTTTGTCGGGTAGGAGGAGAGAGAGAAAAAAAAAGGGTGAGGTTTTAATGTTTTATTTTTTTTTTCCTTTTCTCTTCTTTCCCTAATATCTGATTTCCTCTTTGGGTTTGGGTTGAGCTTTTGGATCTTATGTTTGGGCAATATGTATTGGGTTGGTGTTGTTGTAGCTAGAGTCGACCCACTTTGAAATTAAGAACCCAAGTCCGACTATAGAAATCATTTCCAAACTCAATTTTGAATACGACCCATAGAATAACATTTTAAATTCATTTCTCGGTAGAATAATCTAATTAAAAATTCTATAATATTGATATAAAATACTTTGAAATTCCGGGATATTACACTGATCATGTTGGGCTTTTCGAAAGACTTTGTTTTATTTCAGACTTCATTTCATTTTGACTATGTAATTTGGGTTTCGTTTTGAGAACTGTAGTTCGACATTTAAAGACTTCCGCTGTTTTATTTTCCGTTGGTTTATTGTATTTGAATTTGAAGTCAATTGCGGCGTGACAATTCTAAATTTACTTCTATCTATAGTTGGTCAAAATTTAGGGTTGTTACAGAAGATGCATTTCCTCCTTCATTTTTCGAAGTGAAGATTGAGGTTTTTTTGTTGTTGTGGTGTGACTGAACTTGAGGGGTTTTCAAGCTGCCTACGTACTCACTTGACAATTTGAGTGAGATCAAGTCATGACGTAGTTCATTTATTTGGGGATTTTTGTGGGTTTTTTTTCTGTTTGGTTTTGGTTGCAGTTTAATCTCTCGCCGAGGAGGAGGTCTTGATTTGTTGTTGCAGTTTCATCTCTTACTGAGGAAGAGGTTTTGATTTGGATTTGAACTTGCAGTTTAGGCTCTTCCTTAGGAGCGATTGATTTGGTCTTGAACTTGCATCTTAGGATCTTGCTTAAGAGGGCTTGATTTGGACTTGAACTTGCAGTTTAGGCTCTTCCTTAGGAGCGCTTGATTTGGACTTGCACTTGGCAGTTTAGGCTCTATCTTAGGAGCGCTTGATTTGGATTTGAACTTGGCAGTTTAGGCTCTTGCTTAAGAGCGATTGATGAACTTTCAGTTTAGGCTCTTGCTTGGGAGCGCTTGATTTTGTTGATTTCTTGTTCAGGATACCTTCATTTGGTCCGGATCGGATTTAAACAATCGTCTACGACTGGCTTGAATGTCGACTTCATTGCTTTGTCGAAGACGAAGAGTTTGCAACTCCTATGTGCTCTACCATTCTGGAGTTGCCCCCTTTGAGGAGACGAATTGCAATTTGCGATTCGTGGAGGGGAATTGCACTTTGCGAGTGGTGGTGGCGAATTGCACTTTGCGAGTTGTGGAGGTGAATTGCAGTTCGTGATTTGAGATAATTACAATTCGCGATTTGTGGGGAGCTTTCTTCATGACTGTTTTGTCATCAAAACTGCAGTATAATTTGATTCTGCATTATGTTCTGATTCGTCATCGGGCACAACTGAATCGTCATTTGATTGATCATCATCTTCCGAAGATTTTGAAGTTGTCTTGTTGGACTTTGAACTTCCATCATCAGACGTGGTGGTACTGCTATCATCAGAATCTTCACCACCAGATTTGTTGGACGGCTACTCGTACGCAGCTCTTTCCTCCACTTTGCTTGGAAATTTGAAATCTTTACAATTGGAGATTGTATGCTCCATGTCGCACGCCATTGTTGCCAAATCTTGAAAATTTTGCACATCTCCACTGCCGAGGCTTGAGACAAGTGATCTTTGCGTTGAAGACTTAAGGCTCGCCAAAGGTTGATATATTCGATGACTGGTTCTCCATCAAGTTGTTTGGTGTTTGACAACTCGGCCATGCTGACGACTCTAGGGGTACTGTGAAAGCGGATTGCGAAAAGTTTCTTCCATTTGTTTCCAACTGTCGATTGAGTCAGGTGCCAAATCTGTGTACCAGTCAAAGGCCACTTCTTTTAGGGTGCGAACGAACTGCTTCACCATGAGGTCGCCTTCAGTTCCAGCGCTGCTGCATGTCTCGATGAAGTGAGCAATGTGTTGTCTTGGATCGCCTCTTCCACCAAATTGCAGAAATTTTGGAGGTTTGTAGCCGAAAGGCATTCGTAGCTCGTCAATCGTTCTGGTGTATGGTTTGACGTATCGCTGATTGGTCTTGAAACCTTCCTCCTTTTGCATCTTGACCATATTCACCACCATGTATTGAATTTGTTGTCGTGATAGTGAGTTGGAGGAAGATCCTTTGATAATTTCGCCTCCTTTTGTCTTTTGTTTGCCTTTGTTCTTGGAGGACTTGTTTCTTGAACTTTTCTCCAATTCTTCTATGAGGATGACTATTTGCTCGTCACGGTGCTTGATTTCTGTATCGATCTCTTCCCTTTGCTTAATGAGATCTTCAAGAAGAATTTCCATGTTGGCAATTTGTTACTCCATGGTCTCTGCTTCAATCACCATAACCGCTACTGTTATGGATCGACAAAGGTGTGGAGGATGTCGTGCACCTTGAGGACACTCCTTGTTAGCAACAAATTTCTTCATCATGGGCACCATCAATCTTTCGGAGAAAAAGATGAGAGGCAGAGAATTTCACGTCGGGTTCACCAAAAATTTGTAGACACAAATTCTGTATAAATCTGAATAAGACAACAAAATATGAGTTTCAAATGAATTTAATGTTTATCAGAATTTCGTGTACAATCTCTGTAATTTCTATTAAAATATAAATAAATTCGCTGATTCAATCTCCACTTTGATCTTCGATTCGAGAGCCGTGATGACTTGATCTCGAATTGTACTTGGATTTGAATTTAGGGTTTTGACAATCTTGAATTTAGAGTCTCCTTGATGGTACTCTGGATTTGGCGTTCAAGGGCCTAGACTTGATCTTGAACTGGATTTGATTGTTGAACTTCTTTGGATCTCTGGTGTTTGGAAGATTTCTCCAGATCTTGTAAGTTGATTGTTGTAGGTTGATTGTTGTCGGCGACTTTCTGGTGCTTGTAAGCTTTCTCTGGATCTTGAGGATTGTCTGATTTGATCTTGGTGCTTGACAGCTTTCTTCAAGATGGTATTCAGGGATTTTCTAGCCTTGGAATTCAGGAATGTGAAAGACTTGATCTCCAGAAATCTGGAAGACAATTGTGAGGTGGGGATCATCCTTTATTTATAGTGGAGGAGGTGAGAGTTTGATGGAAGTTAGGATAACTCAAGAGATTGAGTTAAAATTAAGCTAGGACTCTGTCGTAGGAGGAAGTTGACTGGTGGAAGTCATTGAATTGTTTTCTGATAACTTCATCTTCTGAGTTAATTAATTCCAGTCTAATTTGGAATCATCTTCTTGCAGTTCTCTTCCAACTGTGAGTCGTAGGTGACATGTGACAGTATTTTATTCGACAGTCATCTAATATAAAAATGACACGTGACTTTTTATAATTGGCCCGTCAACTTGTAAACGTAGACTTTTCAACCCTCCACGTGTCGTGTTTTGATAGGTTGCGAATGTTTTGCCTCCTACAATGTCAATTAGTAAGGCTATTCATTCGTGGCAACAACTAATTAACAATGAAACATGCATAGGCTCAGAACAAGTACATATTCAAATCCAATAATACAAATAAATTGGCATGCAAGAAATCGGAACATAAGTGACACTTTTCCACTTCGCTGTGCCACCACGTCTAGTATCATCATGCTTTACCCAAGTGAAGTCCACTCCGATCCCCTCACACACCCCCTCAGATGTTGGGGTTTTGCCGCGTGTAGCCAACATGACTTCAGCTGTCAACCTAACCAAAACCTGTCATCGTCAATCCTTACATCTGGCGGCTCAATCCTGTCATTCTCCCCAAACTTTCGGCCTTTAAATTTTGGGTTCGTTTTCATGTTGTAATACATACAATACAGAGTCGGTAATTAACAAATTAGAAAAGTTTGGGAGTTGTAAAAATGAAGTTGAAAACATTCCTTTTGCTTGGTCTCTTGCTTGCTTTGGCATTGCTGGTTTGTACTCCTGCCCGAGCTGACTCCTCGAGTGAGTTGCAGAAAGGTCAGTTTTCACTTAACCACCATATACACAATTACACATTATAGGTACCAAGTCCGATGAGCAAAAACTTTGGTAAGACGATCCTTTAAGTCCGAGTAATTACTTTGGTTAAGAGTTCAGACAATCCATAAAATATGATAGGGATTTATACATCTATTCTAATACTATATATTTATACTTAGAAACCAATTCTTTCCTTGGAGGACATTTGACACTTATTAATTGAAGCAAATTGATAGAGGTCTATAGTTTAGACACAATTATTTTGTCTACAATGTAAAATTGAGCAAGTAGTAAAATTGAGATCGGAATAGTAAAATTAATTGTAGTAAAAAATTCAGGTGGTAAAATTAATTGTGTGAGTAGTAAAATTTTGATAGTCTAGTAAAATTATTACGGATTGTAGACACTTTTGGGTGTCTATATTTTAGACCTCTAGCATTGTCCTTAATTGAATAATTATTAGCTAATTTAGAAATAAAATTTATGGTGATTATGGTGATAAACTAATATGTTTAATAGTTTTAAATATAACCTAATGTAATAAGTGGGACAGTGAAATGAAAATGTGATAGTATAAAGAGTTGTACCGGTGGAAAAGAAATAATAAGTATAAATGGATATTGTAATAATATCGTTGCTAATAATATTATGGCACGGATAAATCAAAATTATTATAAATTGAGTGTAACAATATAAGTGTTCAGCTCGGGCGGGTGCCGGATGTGCAAACTGGTATAGAATTATTTTCAGATTTTATAAGATGAATACCCGTTAATATTGATTGAAGAAGCCAACCATGCACGTCCTATATATCATGCATGTGAATGTTTTAACCCAAAAAGTCGCACTTGTAATTCCCGAATAATACATACTCCTTCTGTTCCAGTTCAAACGCTCCATATTCCATTTCGGGACGTCACACGTCAAACACCCCATCTAGTTTGGAACATATTTATCTCTCTTATTTTTATTAAATTATCGCATCATCTCTCACATTATCTCTTGTATTTTTATATTAATCATCATATTCTCTCTACTCATTTTTCTTAATATATATTACCCTAGTCAACTTACTATATTAATTTTTTCTTATTCCACTACAAATTTCTTCGTCCGGGGCGTTTAAACTGGGACGGAGTGAGTACTAGATCACTAGGCTTTTTGATTATCTAATAAGTATTTATTTTGTAGAGGAAGGAGAAGAAGAGGAGCTCAACGATCTTCCAGCAGGTAATGTCCCTTAATTAACATAATTTTTCTATTGATATACTAACAATAATTGTCGTATTTGTATTTTCATTTGATAGCAAAGCACGTGACTAATAGACCTTGGCCTCTTCTTTAATTTGAGGGACACGCAACCGAGTACTTACAATGAAGGGGAACACAATATGTTATCAAAATTTGTTCCATTTTTTAATCTACGTTGTGTTCATGCAGCGAATGCGCAAGCTGTTAATCAAGGCGGTAGTGGAGGAGGTCAAGCTGGTGGAAGAGGCGGTGGAGGGAGAGGCGGAGGTGGGAGAGGTGGAGGATCAGGCGGGAGAGGAGGAAGTGGTGGTGGAAGAGGCGGTGGCGGTGGCAGTGCTGCCAGTGAAAATGAAGACGAGGTGGATGTAAACAAAGTGGACATTAATCAAGGAGGGGGAAGAACAGGTGGTGGTACCGGAGGAGGTCAAAGAGGCGGAACTGGCGGTGGAGGGAGAGCTGGGGGTAGTGGTGGTACCGGTGGTGGAAGAGGTGGTGGTGGAAGAGGCGGAGGTGGTGGTGGCCGAGGTGGTGGTGGCAGTGAAGAAATAGAAGAGTTGGATTTAAATGACGAGGACATTAATCAAGGAGGTAAGAGAGGCGGAGCAGGTGGTGGCGGAAGAGGTGGAGGTACTGGAGGAGGCCAAAGAGGTGGAGCAGGTGGTGGAAGAGGCGGAAGTGGTGGTGGAAGAGGTGGTGGCGGAAGTGGTGGTGGAAGAGGAGGTGGTGGCAGTGAAGAAGTAAAGGAGTTGGATTTAAATGACCTTGACCTCAATCAAGGAGGAGGAAGGTCAGGTGGTGGTAGAGGAGGCGGAACCGGAGGAGGAGGTCAAAGAGGTGGAACTGGAGGTAGTGGGAGAGGTGGAGGAGGAACTGGAGGTGGTGGAAGAGGTGGAGGTAGTGGAAAGGGTGGAGCAGGTGGTGGAAGAGGCGGTGGTAGAGGAAGTGGAGGTGGTGGTGGGGGTTTAGCCTAAAAGTATATATAACGTAAGTCAACTTTCTCTTCTAAGTGAGATACGAAGTAGAAACCTTCAGTGATTTCCGTTTTGCATGTTGCGTTAGAGACCTTAGAGTACACACAACTACACACACAAGTCGTCCTGCCAAGTAAAAAATAACACACAACTGCACACAAGTCCGTAAAAAAAAAAAACTACGTACAAACAAGTCCTGATATATTATTCCTTGATAGTTAGAGATTTTATACATATTGCGTTTATGCGTTACACATTTTATAAATACTTTATGATGTACTCATGTACTGGTTTTATTTTTCAGGGTGTTACATACTAGTATAATATGGTTTATTTGTTATGTTTATTAAGCACCGGGATATTCATATATATTAGTATAGGATGATCCTAGGAGTCTATATATAGACAATAGTAAGATTGTCTATAACATAATCAAGTATGGTAAATTAAAGATGACATGCAGTAAAAAAAAATATGATTGTGTAGTAAATTTAACGTATTTACAGTAAATTTATGACATTGGTAGTAAAATTCACATTGTTACGGATCTATCAATAAAAAAAAATTTCAATTAATTTAATTTCAAAATCAAGGACCCTTAATTGTCTCTCTTCCCTTATAATCCATCATTTGCCAAATTATACTACAAAACTTACTGCACATGTAATTATGTAATTATTTTTACTACAAATTAGGCATAGACATTTTTTTCACTTGTCTACATATAGCTAGACTCTTAGCATTATTGATTAGTATAATAGTATTACCAACATGTGTATAATTGTATACTAGGCGCCTGAAAAACATTAACGTAAGTGCGTGCGTGCCAATCCTTAAAATTGTGTGAAGTGAACTTGACGGATTTTATGTGAACAATTGAAGTGAGTAAGTTCTAGACTGTGCGTAGTGTGCCTGTGTTCCTGTTCCCCTAGCTCAATCGTGTGTACTGTACCTTGCAGTGAGCATCGGTCTAGCTCGAGATCGATGATGCAAACGTGTATCCATGATCCGATCCTTATTAATGGTTGGTATGTAGTTGTATGAACATCAATCTATAATATGTATAAGAACTCAAGTTGTAATAAGAATAAGGCCATTTGCGGCTATCCAATGTATGGTTGCATTGTGATGTAAGTTGTTGATGGACGGCTGTATGTATTCCCACTCATAGGAGTATATATACTAATATACCTCCGGTGTAAATTGTAATAATCCGTATCATGTAGTGACAACTGACGCAATGTTTCATTCTTCTTGCTTCTATGTTTGCCTAGCGCGACTTAATGTGTTTCAGTTTGAACTTGATTTCTTGAAATGTTGCGGTGGCATATATACATTTCGGCTGCAAGGCTTTATTGAAACGTACAAGCAACTTGCAGTCTAGCAGAGTTACACCGAGCATGTGCGGTTCTCGACCATATTAATTTAACTAATAGTCATCTCATTAGCCTTTAATTACACTATCCACGTCATCAGTGATGTTATCATTATTGAGTGTGTTTGACTACATAAAAAATGAGTTTGTGAAGGTTTGAACCTGTGACCTCAGAGTTATCATTTTAACACTGCAACCACCAAGGCAACTAATTTTGTTTTGATATTTTTATTAACAAAGTTATATATAAGGGATTTGAGATTTTAGGAGATAATTTCAGAAACAACTTTGGACGAGATAATCTGAATCATATTAAATCATTTTATTTTTGGAGATAATTTAGGTTATAATATATATAGCTGCAGTGTATTAGGAGTAACACATCTTGGGTTTGTTTCATTTTAACTCAAAATACGGGTCAACGCGTGGGGTCAGAGTTAAAAAAAAGTGTGTTAAAAAGTAGTCGGTGTTAATATGAATTACAGTTCACAAAAACGAGACCCGAAAATAGTGGGTCATGGGTCATAAATTGTAATTCGTACAAAAACATAAAATATTGAAATAAATTCGATATACTTATTAAATTGTTTTTATTGAATCAAACATAACCTCTCTAAGATGATACCAAATTAAACACACTTCTTTTGGTCTTAATTTTAGAAAAAGTGGGACAACAAGTTATCTCAAATTTAATCAAAAAGGATACTGGTCAAAATGGGTTCGAGTTATCTAAGGCCAGAACTTAATCAGGAAAAAATGGGTATTAACCTTGAACAACGGGTCACATCTGGTCGGTAAGTTTTTTACCGTCATAATATTTTATGTTAATTAGGAGTAATAAAATGAAGTTACAAACAAGTTCATATAACAACCCGTGCAATTTTGCACGGGCCAATAAACTAGTTTGTACGATAAATGGGCTTAATATATTGGAGTGCAGATCGGATGTTGTATGTAAGTTCGTTAACGTGAATGATGTATATGAGAAATGAATCATTGATGTATGTGAGAAATGAGTTATTCTTGAAGCTAGTCTAGCTACAACAAAACTTAAAAGGGATGAATTGAGTACTACATACTATTTTTTTGATTTTGTGTGATTACAAAGAACACTATTGTTCCGGTGAGAATTGAACAATCAAGATTTGTTTAATGAAGGGAGCGTCTAGCCCGAATGAGGCCACCCTGCACAAGAAGCAAACGTTGCTAACCCCGGGGGAAGGGAGTACTCCGTTGCTAACCCAGGGGGAAGGGAGTACTCGGGGTTCCCCTCTGACGGTCTATTCAGTGGCTGTTTGAGAGAAGGAAGATTTAAGCGTGTTTTACGTAGGTAAAATGGCTTACCTTCTCCCATGCTAGGGTTGCGGTATTTATAGGCATGGGATTGTGTCAGCCGTATAAGGCCACGAGCTGTCCTGTTGGCACTCGTGGGCCGTTTCCCACTCATGGGCCGTGTTTCTCCTCTCGTTGCAAGAATAGCCCACAGAATGGCTGGTAGTATCGTTTGCCAACTCGACCCACTTCGTGTGGCCTAGAGCATGCACGCCCAAACAACTATGTTTTTTTTTTCCGCTGAGTCGAAAAAGAATGTTAGATATATGCATAGTAATATATATGGGTTGTAATAGGAGATACTACTAGTGTTGGTAAATTCTAATTATGGTAAAATCCTATATCGGAGAGATGATCACCGACTTAATCTCTAGGTCATGTCGATGTATAATTAGGGTTCACCCCTACGTGAATTCACACATCAATAAATCAATCTATTCTCCTCTATATTCTGTACTTACATGCTAGAGATTATAGCCCCTAAAAGTACACAACTCCGCTAAAAATCTGAGTAAGGGAAAGTGGAAGCAAGAATCACACACGATATTTATGGTGGTTCAACCTCAACCCAGCATCTAAGTCTACGCAATGGCCTGGGCTGTAGAAAACTTAAATGGGTAGGGCAGAGTACTAGCCATATGATAGTGAGCTAGGTAGGTTACCCATGGCTAGCCATATAATAGTGGGCTAAGTAGGGTTATCCATGGCTAGAGTTGTACAATGGGCAGGGCGGCCCACGAGACCCTGTAACTCGCCCTTTTAAATTAATGTCTAGCCCATTTATTATACATTTGGGTAGGGCTTATTTGGGTAAGCTCAAGAAGAGCTAGACTCTGGGCTGTCCGTAGGACCCATATTACCCACTTAAAAACTAAACAAAACAATTATAAAAATAATGCGAAGTAATCATCATCTAATTAACTTCAACAGATAATCGGTCAAGCAAAAACCTGAATCAATCTAATTAATTAAATTTCCACAAATTATTCCAATTAATTAATTTTTTCCGACTTCTTTCTTCTTTACCATAAAATCCAATTTTAAAAGGTAAATGTGGGGTTGTGTGTTCTGCTCACAATAATCCAATTACTTTGATACATCACAAAAAAAAAAACAAAAAAAAAAGATTGATCATAAAATCTGAAACACTCTATTTTGGGTCTATAATTCCATGTCTTAATCCAATTAAAACTTTGCCATTTTAATTTACAGACACAAATCACAATTCCATACGATATTAATTTAGATCAAAATTAATACAAGTAAGTGGCTCTTATACCACTGTTGGGTTATGGTTAAGTCTAACTTGCGGAAAACCAATGTTTTAAAAACCGGACCGGATGTCGAACCGGTAGCCAAGGGTGTTCGATGGGTCAAGGGGTTCGACCTGTTCAACCGGATCAAAAAACCAGATGACGTCATAATAATAATAATAATATAAAAGAATTAAAATTTTACAAAAAATATTAAAATACATAACAAAAATAACCCAAAACTGGTCAAAACCGGGTTGAACGGGGCGGTTCTTGACCGGTTTTGGCAGTCTAACCGGGGTTTTCGTCCGGTCAACCCGGTTTTGACCGGGTTTGACCATCCCCGATTTTATGACCCAATCGGACCTGACCACTTACCGGTTCCCGGTTGGACCGGCCGGTCCGGTTCGGTTTTTAAAACACTGCGGAAAACACCAAAACCTCTGAATATCACATACATGAATTAACATGAATCTAGTGGAGATGACATACCTTTGTTGCGTGAATAATCTTCGCGATAATAATAATAATAACAGAGAAATGATCTCAACCGTTGCCCCTCTACCGGTATCCACATGAGGCTACAAACCCAACAATAAGTCGACTAGGACAATGGAACCATTAAGGGTATGTGTCTCACTTTGTTTCTCTCTAAGAGTTTGTGCCTATGAAAATGGAATGATGTGATATCATACCGCATTTCCTTATACTTATCAAAGTTTAAAATTTGATAAGTTGATTGGTATTGCACATAATGGCAAAAGTAATAGCCGTTAAATGATGGGTCAAGCACTACGTCAAATATGGGTTTCGAGAACCAGCATAAGAGAACGGAATTTTGAAAAACCGATCTCTTATGATATAAGAAAACGGGTCCTCTAAAAACCGTTCTGAAAGATCATTTTCAGAAAAAGAAAAAAAATAATTACATACCTACGAGAACGGTTTCAATAAAAACCGTTCTTAAAGGGTTTGGTTTAAAAAAAAAACCAAGCTTTTAGAACGGTTCCTATGAAAACCGTTCTGTTTAGTATATCTAACAAGACGGTTACTTCAAATAACCGTTGTAATAGGTTCATTTCAACAGATTAAAAAAAAATTAAAACTCTCACCCTGACCTTGTTAGTTCCGCCTTATTCTCTCTTTCTCTCATTCCTTATGAATTTGGGTTTTAACAAGTTTGATTTCGATTTGGGAATATGGTCGAGCAATCATTGATTTTTGCATTCATATTCGAGCTTCAATCGATGCTCCGGCGAGCAATCAGGCGGGCTTCAATCGATCCTCCGGCGAGCTCTTCAATTGGATAGGAAGAAAACTGATGGTAAAGTTGTTGTGATTTTTTATGGGTTTTTTATTATACAATTTCAGATCTCATTCTTGTGATTATTTCACTCAAAATCTTTTGGTATAATTCAAGATTTCTTGGTTTTTATTTCAAGTTTTTAGCTTAAACATAATTTTTGTTGTAACTCTTTATTTAGTTTCTAATTGAATGAGTGCATTTCATTCCCCCTTCATCAATTTCTAATTAGCAGCCTTAATTTTTTTTTTGATGCTTTGGAGCAGATCTACCCTACGTCACGACGAAAATGGATACAATCCGAAGTCGGTGATGACGACGACGATGGTAGAAGCGTACAATGAAGAATAATGAAACTAAGGTTTTTCATAGTTTTTTAGATGTACTGCTTAATTTTTTTTTTACCTGGGTGTGGTTTGAACGCAAAGAAGGGAGGACAGCCCAGATTTAAAGTTGGAAGGAGATCAACAGGCCGATGGCCACTAGATTTGGGAGAAATTAAAAATAGTGTTAGGTCTATGTGTTTCATCTGTAAAATTTCTCTGTATAAATATCCAGTGATTTTCGATGAACAAGATTGGCAAGTTGTTGTTGTAATTGTTGTTGTTGTTGTTGATGTTGTTGTTGTTGTTGCTGCTGCTGCTGCTGCTGTTGTTGTTGTTGTGGTTTTGGGTTGGGAAAACAGAAAATTTTGAAAAAAAAATGGTACATACGAGAACGGTTTTGAAGAACGGTTTTGTGAAGAACCGTTCTTAAAGACCTATTAGAACGGTTTTTATGAGAACCGTTTTTAAAGGCTATAAGAACGGTTGGGAACAGTTCTCTTACCCTTTAAGTACAGTCGTCTAGAGAACGGTTCCGCAACCGTTCTGCTTAGCTTTAGAGGACCCGTTCTCTTTGCCCATTTTTGATGTAGTGAAGAGAGAATCTTATTACACATAACAAAGTTTCTCATATTTTGTCAAATGGGGATCGAGATGTTTTCCTTTTTATTATCATTTGGGGTATGAGACTAACTGTCGTTAGTCATGTTGTAGTTTGTAGTGTAGACCCTCGAGGTTGTCTAAGTCAATCACCGTGATTAAGTGAATAGTGCCTAATCACCGATTCGTCTTTTGCAGTTTAGTCCCTGGTGTTTTTATTACTTGCTTTTGTTTGTTAAACACTTGTAGAATACGATTAAGGTTATAATACAACTTTTTAAAGACTCAGCAATAGATTAACACAATATTTTTACAAATAAATTACCAAATTTAAATGCAAATTAGTTTAATAAACATAATAAGGAGTGATTAGTGAAAAATGATTTGTCTTTATATAACTTTTTATGGAACTCACTATCATGCATCTACTACTTATGATAAACTTATAGCCCACCATGCTCCGTGATTTAAGATATATTAATTGGAGAGTTTCGACCAATACCTGAACTTAGTTAACTGGATCCTCCGATATTATATAGCTTTCGGCTTTGCAGGGGTGGCTAATCCCAACCATGACTAACCTTAGATCAGGCACAGCACAGATTCGTCTCGTTTCCTACCTCGAATCGTAATCTCCTTTTAAGAAATCAGTTTTCGGAGTTGGATAATCTATATTTGATTAAATATCATAAGGTTCGAATAGATAGTTTTCCCTTGGAAAAGAAATTTTTATTGATTACTGAAAGATTACACACTGGAAATTGAAATACATTAGATGCTCTCTCAAACTATGAAATTCTCAACAGAGTATTCTTGATCTAAGAGATATGAGAGTTCCCTATTGATCTCTCAGTTCTTGGATACTCTAACTGAAAGTTTCATCTAAGATTTTCTCTCTCTAAATTCTTAGTTTAATTTCTTGCTTGAGGCTTTGTTTGCTCTGATTTGTTGTGTCTTTCATCTGAAGCCAAGCTCTGCTTTTATAGAGGAGCTTTTGTTCTTGCTGTTGGGAGAGCACTCATCATAAAGACGTGAATAGTAAAAGCAAAAACCTACACCACACAAAATAAAGCCTACAACTGTAAAAATGAACTATTTTACATGTGATGGTAGGGATTCTATTCCATTAGCAGATTTTGCATGCCTTAATCTCCGATATTATTTTCCCATCCTTCAGCTTCTTCGTATTCTTGATAGATCGCATCATCGTCTTGGTCAGCACAAAGCTCTTGGACTGTTTTAGCAGCATATTCTTGATCCCATGTCATTAGGGTATCAAATAGAAAGTCCTTTCCCTCATCAGACAAAAATGTTCTCGATTCTAATTCAAACATGTAATCATGGATCGATTCAGACTTGTCAATTGCTTCTGATAATAGACTTGCGCATGCCATATCCTTCGGGAATATCAAAGTTGTATTACCACAATGTATTATACGGTTTGGATATTTATCCCTCATTTTTACCAAAAAGTAGTCAATCTTCTGGATTATATAGAAAAATTCCCATAGCCCTTGCTTCTGTTGGTTCTTATTCTTCTTCTGGGCTTGATACAGATAGGATCTTTCATCAGATCTCCATATCCTAGTATGATTAGATAATGCGCTGGGTACACTTTTCCGTTTACCATTTCGATATTTGCGCATGTGATGTGTTCAAAAATCAAATTTTTCATTTTATGAAGTCTACGGAATATGTACTTTTGAAAATTTGTCATTTCCTGAAATATTGATCCTTTAGGATCTACTGGTTCTCTGAAACGGGTTATCATACCATACTTCCATGCCTTTAAGACATCATCACCTTCTCTAATGAAATTCGGTGGTATGGACAAAGTTCTTACTCCTGAGTTGTTAGCACCATAGTAAAGCCAACTGCACCATCCTTCACAAATGTCATAGTATGGAGTGTTTCCTCCTACCAGTTCCGAGTACCAAGCTCGAAAATTATTATCTTTTATTTTGTTTATTATCATTTGTTGAAGCTCGTGAGGTAGCATCAACATATTTATTATTATTTCCAAGATTAAGAACCTGTGGACAACTCTATGTGCACTTTTAATTAAACCATCTCTCAATCTAGTTTTTGAGGATAGGATCAGGGCTTCTGTGAGAGCCCAACTGGAGGTGGAAACCCTCTTCATAACTATATTGGTTTCATCCACTAGTTGCTTCCTTTCTGCAGATATTCGAATATTTTGTTCTGCAGAAGGTAATTGACAGTTCTTCAATCTCTTTGCCATTTGCTAACTCTCTTGTGAGACTGTCAGCTAAGGAATTCTTTGACCCTTGTATATGGTCAACAGAAAACGAGAATTGATTAAGCCATAACTGCCAACGCAGGAGCCTCCCTTGCGCTTGCATATTAGATAAATTCTTCTTAATAAATCCAAGAATGCCTTTGCTATCAGTTCTGACTAAAAATGGTTTTGGAGCTAAAAAGATTAGTAATTTTTCAATTCCTCTTTTGACTGCAAGGATTTCTTTCTCCTTCAGCTTTATTAAAGCTTCCACTACAATATCTACACACTTTTTCTCCTTTTATTTTTAATACTGCACCCCAATGTTCATCACTTGCATCTGTTTCAAGCACTAGATTATTTTGGTCAGTAGGTAAATTTAAAACAGGAAGATTTTGACATAGTTTCTTGAATTTTATAACCGATTCTGTATCTGACTGATTCCAACTCCATAGAGCTTCCTTTTTAAGTTTTTGTTGTAGAGGTTTTCGGAACTTAGCTAAATCCTGTATAAAATCAGAGGCATAGGTAAGACATCCTAGAGACCTTTCTAGTTGTTTTCTATTTTCGATTTTATCAGGGAAATTGTCAATCTTCTCAAGTATGTGTTTTCGCAAGATTACTTGGCCGGCCTTGATTTCTAACCAAAGAAATTCAATTTCTTGTTCGGCATAACTGCATTTACTTTTACCAAGAATAATACCATGATCTAAACATCTTTGAGTGACTGCTTTAACAACGCCCATGTGTTGCTCAAGAGTTTTTGAAAATATAAGAATATCATCTATGTAAACCAAGCAACAATGATTAAGGTATTTGAAAATGTTATCCATTCTTTTTTGAAATATTTGAGGGGCATTCTTTAAACCGAACGGCATAACAATCCATTCATAATAACCTTGAGGAGCACTAAAAGCAGTTAAAGGAATGCTCTCTTCTTCCATCTTAATCTGCCAGTAGCCACTCTTACAATCCATTTTCGAAAACGAAGTGGCTCCTTGTATTCTATTAAATAAGACTGTTTTATTAGGAATGTAATAACCATCAAAGATGGTATTATCATTTAGTTTTTTTATAATTAATAACCATCCTAGCTTTACTTCGTTTTTCTTCTGAATGATTTCTTACCATGAAAGCAGGACTAGTGTGAGAACTGTTGCTATTACGGATTAATTTTTTATCCAATAAATCCTGGATCTGGATTTTGAATTCTTTAATATCCTGATAGGTGTAAACCATTTGGTTTACCCTAATAATAGCAGTAGGATTTGATAATGTTATTTTAGCAACCGATTTATCTTTATCCCAATATTTAATTAAGTGGGTTATCTGAATATAACTCTTTGCACAAATCTTCTTGTTGCTTTATAATTTTATCTTTTAATGATAATTCATGAATAGTGATTCGTAAAGCAACCTCTCTTTGTGGTGGAACAACCTTATCACCACGATGGTTGCGCGTAAACTCAATTTTATTATGAGTATAGGCTTTACTCATCTTTTTTATCGGTACATAATGACCATTTACCGTAAATATTAGATGATCAATTGTTTGAGTACATGGTGAATACAATTTTTGAAATTATTCCCTATAAACATATCATGAGAAGGTTGGTCTATTGCCCATAATTTGGGTATTATGCATTGGACCCCGCCAATTTCAAAAGGTAAATTTTCAATGATCTCAGTATGAGTCATTAGACTATTGTTAGCGATCTTAACATGCATAGGTATAATTGCCTTTTTCCAGAGAAATTCTGGGAAAAGATCTCTCTTTCCGAAACAGCACGAACAACCACTATCTATGTAAGCACACAACTCAAATTTATTGTATCCTTCTAGGCATATATTTATCGGAATGTATATACTATTAGGATTTGTTCCGACAACTTCCTGAGGTGTTTCTATTGTCATATTGACTTCATCAACCTCATCTTCATAAACTGTAACACTACGGAATATGGAAAGTGGATTATGGAATTGTTTTGTCCCACATTGGGAAAATAAGGCTCATATGATCAGTTTATAATAGATTCCTACCATAATACTACCAACAAGGCCTTCACCTTTTAGAGCCCACGAGAGGATTTACGGGCCTAGGAGGTGACTACCCATCTTATTGGGTTGTGTTGCGATGGACGGTGGTTCGGGCTGTTACAGATGGCATCAGAGCAACCCTGCGACCGTGTGCTGGGTGCTGGGGCGAGGCCCAGACCAGCCGTTTAGCGGGGGAGATCTTGGACCTGTGTTGATTTTAGTATGGAATGGCCGAGGCGCGACGGGGACGTCGCGTTCTCTAAGTGGGGGAGTTTGTAACACTACGGGATACGAAAAGTGGATTATGGAGTTTGTTTGTCCCACATTGGGAAAATAAGGCTCATATGATCAGTTTATAATAGATTCATACCATAATATTACCAACAAGGCCTTCACCTTTTAGAGCCCACGAGAGGATTTACGGGCCTAGGAGGTGACTACCCATCTTATTGGGTTGTGTGGCGACGGACGGTGGATCGGGCTGTTACATAAACAGGTTCACTTTTTGTGATAGTTCTATGGCCAATGATCTTTCTTTGATCAAAACTTGACCTTGGTGGTTCTTTAAGATCAAAACTCGATCTCGGTGGCTCTTGAAGATCAAAGCTTGCTCTAGGTGGTTCAATTGATTCGTTGCTACTTGATCCAATCTCATAGCGTTTCGAAGCTTGTATCATATGAGTTAAATCATATTTTTCACCTAGATTCGCTAATAACTTAATTATTTCTTCCTCTTCTTTAGGAATTTCGCTTTTAAAATGGCTAAATCTAGAACTCCGACTTCTTGTAATAATTGGACCTCTCGGAATACGATCATTAGTAAATATTTTGCCAGTTTCGTCAATTGTTAATATATTTTTACTAACAGTAGTCGTATTCATAAATGATTCTACCCAAGTTTTCTTTAGCCTAATGTCTTCAGGTCTTATTTTCTCAGGGCTAATTTTTTGTCTTGGGCCTCCTGATTCATATTTTTCTTCATTTACAATCCCTTTTTTCATTTTTGGATCTATTGTATTTTCCAGCTTATATATTATCTTCCACTTAATACGCAAAAGACACGTTCCCTTATGCATATTTATTCCATCAGTTAATCATTTAATTGCTAGAAATTTTGGAGCGTAAGCATCGTAAAGACTTACATAGTATTTTGGTTCGCATATCCAAGTTACCGTTCCTTGGCTTAAATTGCAATTTGCTCCGCTTACTATCTGATCATAAAGTTCTTTGTGTCTAATGTCAGAAATAAACTTATGCATTGAACGTTTTTACCAAAATCTTGTAAAGGAGTTATGTATACTTGAATTGCTCCAATATAAATATATTTATATTTATTATCTTTATTATGATTCTAAATATTTTTCCAATTTATAATATTTATTTCAGAAGCTTTTTTATCCCAATTCTTTACTTCAATATCTCCTTCTATTTCTTCACAAACATATTTGGTGGATAATTTTATAAAAGATGTCTTAAATATTTTATTTTTAGTAATACTAGGGAAATCTAACCCTCTATCGACCATTTCATTTAGTTGGTCATCATCAATGGACATCTGCGCGCTTTATAATTGGGCTAGGCTTGACATTTCCTCTTCTTGATCGTCAAACTCTTCATTCATTTCGTTTAATTCTTCGTATTCTATTTCTTCTAATTCTTCTTCATCCTCGATGACTTCAATTATTCCCTTATTATTTCCTAAAGCCAAGTTAACATCTTCTTCTTCAGAAATTTCGAAATAATCAAGGCTTCCTATAGCCTCTATTAATTTGTTATTATTCTTTTTCTTGCAGTCGTTAGCATAGTGACCAATTTCACCACATGGCCAACATTTGCAATTATTTTTCTTCTCAGGACAATACGAAACTTTTCTGAAAAATCTTCTATTTTTGAAACCAGGTTTTTTGAAATATTTTTTCTTATATTTTTCACCTCGTTGTTTATTAAAACTTTTCTTTCTGTAATAGTTTTTCTTTTTCATATCATAATTTTTATTCCATAATTATTGGGCATGTCCCAACAAGTAAGGAATTGTTCCTACGACTTCTCGACACTTTTTCTCAACCCATCTTCTTAGGAAAGACACTTTACTTCCTAATGTTTCTTTGGCGTTGTATTTTGATTTCCATTCTTCAAATTGTTCGCTAATTTCTTCATTTATAGCTCCTGGAAGTTTATCATAAAACATTCCTAAATTTTTAGTGTTCTCGCCAACCTTGTAATAATAATGCTCAAATTCGGCTATATAATTGTCCAAGTATTTCATGTTATCCATTGTGAGGTTGTTGATTTTTCTTTTCCACTCAATAATTTTACCTCTAGGTTCAGTTATTATACCAATGAATTCATCTTCTATGTAGCCACATAATTGTCTAAACATTATATCTGGAGAAGCTAATTCTCACAGTTCAGCTTTCTTTGTAGCTAATAGACCATCATACCAGTCAGCAATGGAACCATAAAGACTGTGTTCGACGTAGTTTAGAAATTGATCGGCTTCCCAAGTTGAATTTAAGTTTAAAACAGTAGTCATGCTTTTCTTCCATTGGGTTAAGACGTCCTCTCGATTTCTTACTCCATCTAGATTCAGTTTATAACCTGTATGACTAATACTCTCGAGTTCGACTTCTTCGGGTTTAGGCATTGGATTAGGCATAATCCTAGCATTAAAACGTGTCGATTTACCGAAAACCTCTCGAGGTCTCATACAACTTGTTGAACATCTTTGATGGGTGATATTATTGTTGAAGAAATTATTTTCAGTAGGCAGTTCATCTTGAATGATTTCTTCTCCTACTTCATTATTGTTAATTATCGATTTTCCAAATTTCTTATCTAGACGCCTCTTAATTTCTTCAATAGGAATAGTTTCTAGATCATCCATTTTGAGCAATCCCATCTGATGATATAGATCTTCTTCTATTTGTGCATAATTATAATCTTCGTGATTACTATCGTCTACTATGTTTTGTTTTTCTGATATCATGCTCATGATTTCATTAAGTCTTTCTGGTCTTTTTCCTTTTCGAACTGTTCTTGTAAGTTTGCTATAGTGCAATCTTTAAGAATTGTTGTCATTATGTTCTTCTATTTTAATAGGATTTTTAGGATTATTAGCGGGTGTAGTAACTGTAAAAAAATTATTTTCGTTTTGATTTTGAAACGGGTATTTATACATAAAAGATTCGTTCTTCTTAGAAGATCCTCCTTTGGCTTCTAAGTTAGTCGAATGTCTAATTTCGGTTATCAAAACGAGATGGTTTGCCCTTATGAGATGTTGTATTTCAAGTATATGTTCTCCAAGAGCTGCTTGAAGTTTAACAGTTTCCGCTAGAGTATTTTTTATTGAAATTATTTCGTCTACTAAATAATTTAAAACGGGTCCTAAAGTTTTACTTCCGTCAGGACTATGTTGAATATGGGCATATTCACGATTAGGACAAGAATCTGGCGGGGAGTAACTAGTTTAATTCTTAATTTTGAGCCAAATGACTCTGATACCAATTTGATTACTTACTAAATTAAAGGATTAAGTGGATAGGAAGGTAGATTAAGGGGTTGTTTGGATACCCTCAAAATCCATAGGAGTTTCATTTTCCTAGGAATTGGGTTTTTGTGGGGTTGTTTGGATAACCCATTTTTGTAGAAGTGGGGGAATTTCCAATTCCTATGAAGCATAGGAATTCAATTACCTAGCCCCCCATGGTCATTCACAATTCCTATGGTGTAAAAGATATACAATTACTACTTTACCCTTTAATTGCTTATTTAATGTTTATTTATCTACATTAATAGAGGGTAAGTTAGTCAATTCAATTACTAAGCAAATGAATTGTTGTATGTTAACCAAACAAAACATGGGAGATTAATTCCATGGAATTCTAAATTCCTGGATGGTATCCAAACGTTTTAAGACAAATTCCCGGAAAAAAACCATAGGAATTCATTTCACGGGATATTCTTTTTTCCTATAGGAATTTAATTTCTATGCTATCCAAACGACCCCTAATAAAGGAAAGGGGAAGAGAAAATGAGTAAATTAGACTAAGTAAGGAATAAGGAAAGCAGAAGGATCAAAGTGCAAGAAAAGAAGTGAGGAAAGAGTTAAAAGCAAACACTATTTGCAGTGATTAGAATGGCTATTCTAATTACCGTGATTGTTTTGGCAATTCTCGTACACCCTCCGTCCCAGTTCAAACGCTTCATTCCCAAAATATCCCCGTGTTGAGAAGGTTGTAAACCCTAATCGATTTATCAAAGTTTCAAAAAAATTATATAGCGAGTTAGATTAGAGTTTTCTCTAACTTGCTATGCAATTTTTTTGGAACTTTAATTAACCGAGTAGTGTATACACCTTTCCCAATAAAAGGTCGATTTCTACGTGGGGCGTTTGAATTGGGACATCAACTCCCCGTAAACCCCCTCTTTCTTCTCCTCTTTCTTCTATCAATCTCACCAATTCCATCGCTTCCTCCACCCAGTCCGGCACCATTTACCTGTCAGTAGAGATCCTTTGTCCCACTATTTGTCTCACTCTCTCTCTCCTCTCGGTCAAAGAAACTAGTTTAATCAAATCAAAATCTAAAACTCATAAAACTGAGTTCAAATCACCTTTATTATTATTATTATCAAATCCATTGTAAAAATTAACAATAAAAATCATACCCCATGATCCCTCATTTGTACAATTTCAAACCATTTCGGGTTTTTAAAATTATCTAGTTTTGGGGTATAACTTTTTGGGAAACTGGTGAGGAATCAAGGTAGGCTCTTTTGCTGGGAGTTTCAAATTGAGGAAAGATTGACTTTGATCAAGAAATAATTTGGTCTTAAATGAGAGATTCAATTTGTGGATGATTGAAGTGATTCCTTATTAACCTTCAAATCCTTCGGCGCGTCATCTTGAAGCTTCTTCTAGCCATTTTTCCGGTAAAAGAGATGGTTTTTTTTTTTGGATTCTGACTTTTGTTGCCATTTATTTTATAATGTGTGATTCCATGTCTGGAATTTGCAATTATGGGTGAATTGAGCTGAAGGTGGGGTGATTTTAAGGGTTGATTTCATATGCAGATAGATGAATTTTGGCGTCCTAGATTGGGTATTCGAGGATTCGTCGATTTGTGGTGGTGTTGCGGTGGCAGCGGGCTTTTGGGTTGTGCCGGAGTCGTGCAGGTGGAGATTGATAATTTGATAGAAGACAGAGGAGGGAGAAAAGATTGGTTCGATGGGAAGTGGATTACAATCATGATCGCTAAACGTGACATTTTTAATACTAACGTAACCTATGTAAATACCTATATTAACCCCTATATCTTTCAAATTTACATATTAATCAATATTCAATCAATCAATCAATTAATCAATCAATCAATCAATAATCAATCAATCAATCCATATCAATCATCAATCAATCAATCAATCAATATCAATCAATCATCAATCAATCAATCATCAATCATCAATCATCAATCAATCATTAACAAATGAGACTTTTTTCGAGAGCCTACGTTAAAAGTTAATTTTCGCGGAGCCACCAGAAAATTCTATTTAATTTTCTTGCGATGTGAGAGAGTCTAATTTTTGGAAAATTGTGGAAGTTTAAGAGATGTTCAAATTGGAAAATTGTAAAAGATTAGGAGATGTCTAATTTAAAAATTTGCATAACATTAGGAGTTCTTTAGAGAGAATACTTTCCATAATGTTTGTTATTATTCCTAATCCAAAACAGAATTCAATAAACACGCCTAGAGTGTATATAGACCCCATGTGCCATCATGGCCTTCTAAGTTCTAACGTAGGAAATTGCATGCACTTTATTTTTTTTCTTTAATTGTTATATTTTTTTTTTCAATCTTGTGTGTATTGTACACTTGATGATCAATTTATGTAATTCTATATCAATTAAGGTTATTATTGTACTTAGTTAAATTTCACATTATTTATCTCTTATTTCTTTGATTCTTATGGTGTAAGTACACGATTATCGGTGTAATAATAAGCCATCAAATTTGACAATGGTACAAACTTACTTTCCACTACTACGTTGATAAACAATTTGGATTGTAATATTGGGTGTTCAATCCAAAAGTTATGCGCTTCTAATTGGTTGAATATGTTTTCCAATTTATATTTATTTTAAAGTTTTTAATTTGCTTAGCTAGGACACAATAGTATGTTGATACTATGATTAATTAGGAGAATGCTTTATTATTGTACTTGAATTTTACATGAATTTTCATATGATCGATTAGTAGTAGGAATGTACAGTAGTAGGAATAGGAGTTGTAGGAGTAGGTGTATGAGTATGTAATAGAAGTAGGAGTAGGAGTAATTTTTTAATTTTTAGTGGAATTAGTAGTAGGAATTAGATCGAAGTAGGAGTTGTAGTAGGAGGGGTTTGTAGTATGTAGGAGTAAGAGGAGTAATATTTTGATTAGTAGTAGTAGTATGTACGTAGTACGTATTAGTAGGTCATTCCGTTGTCGTCCCAAGAAAGACATTTGTACTGCATTGAAAAATTGGAGAATTGTAATAGTAGTAGCAGCAATAGTAGTAGTTTATTTGGATCAAAATTGTATGCATGAGCGATTCGTCAAATAATAGATTTTGAAGAAGAATTATTGTTACCCGTAAGATTGTACGAGTAGGACTAGGATTTTGATAATAAAACATAAGCTAAACATAACCTAGACAGTAGTATATAAGATTCGATAATAACAAGTATAATACATGCAGACATGCTCTATATATTAACGCTTGACATTTTATTTTATTTTTGTTTTAATGTTGTGTGCATTGTTTGTCCATCCTATCTTAACATAATTATGCTAACTAATAATAATAATAAATGTTTATTGATATCTAACTTTCTTTTTTGATTTGTAGACCAAGCAAGTTTGAGCAAAACACAAGTTTTGATCGATATATGAATTAAGAAGTTGATTGAGATTAAGCATGCATGCATTAACATGTTAAAGTGTAGACATTTACTTACCTTAAGTGACAAGTGACACCTAATCTGAATTCTTATCTTTACTTTTGGAAAATTGTACAAGATCAGGATATATTAAAATTGGAAAATTGTAGAAGAGTAGGAGATGTTAAAATTGGAAAATTGCATAACGTTAGGACTTAAGAGTTGTTGGATCCTAAAGATTATGTTTTTTTTTTTGGTACAAATCCTAAAGATTATGTAAAAGCTCTATTTACCATTATATACTAATCCCATTGAAAATAGGTTAATCCAAAAGTTAGATGATATATGATAGACCCTTTTCACAACCCTATCCAAAAGTGTATGTACTCTTCCGATCCTATTTAATCTTCTCGCTCGCTTTTGCGCATTTCTCAAGGTAAAATGATAATAATTCTTGTTTTTTTTAGAGGAAAAATGATAATAATTTTTAGTGACTCATTTAACAAATATATTTAAAAGTTAAATAATATAGATTATCCATCTAATATTACTCAATTTAGGATAAACCACGAGCAACGGTAATTAATAAGATACACATTTAGTAAGATACTAAGATAACAAAACAAGAATGATTCAACTGTTTCGATATGAGGATCAATTGTTTAGAGTTTATGAGAAAGTCACATATTATTCTTTTATGAATAGAACAATAGGCTAAAAAGAGATGAGTAGTTGGAGTTGTACAAGCAGGAGGTATAGTCGTACGAGCAGAAGTAGGATGAGAGTAATTTTCTAATATGTAGCAGGATGGAGTAGTAGTGAGTAGGAGTAGTAATTAATAATAATAACGTACGAGTAAGAGTTGTATTGTATTATTAGTAGCTAGGAGCAAGAGCACGTAGGAGTAGAAGTAGAATAGGAGTATTATTATCATTATTATTATTATTATTATTATTATTATTATTATTATTATTATTATTATTATTATTATTATTATTATTCGTAGTAGTAGTAGTAGTAAGAGTTGTAGCAGAGTAGTATGTAGGAGTAGAAGTACAATAGGAGTATAATTATTATTATAGGTAGTAGTAGTAGTAATAGTAGTAAGTGTTGTCGCAGAGTAAGAGTAGGAGTACTGTAGGAGTAGGAGTATAAGTAATAGGAGTATTTTTTTTTTTGAAAAGAAACACTCAATCTATATCAAACCGTAAACGCGGCTACAAAATCTGTAGCCGCAGTATCAAGTACAGACTCCGGTCCACTATCGACCCAAACACGAGCCGAATACTCTATAGGACATATATGTGCAGCCTCGTGGGCTGCTTTATTACCACTACGACGAATATGGCTAAACTTACACGAATTAAACCTACTTGATAATCTAAAGACATCCAAAACTGCAAGACCAAAATAACTCGACGCAAAACTCCTATTTCTAAGGGCGTTTATTAAACGCAAAGAATCTGACTCGATAACAACATAAAAAGAGAGAAAAAAAAGGCATTTCTACAGTATTATAGAATTGGATTGTATTAATGGTAGTAAAAGTAGGAATATGATTTGATAGTAAAACAACAACAAATATTAATCTCCTACATTCGAATTCAGTGCTCTCCGAACCGTGCGGGAGGGTGAACCTAACCTCTTCCTCTGCGAGGAGTAAGGCTATGAGCTTTTCTTTATCAGATTCGCTGCCAATACCCGTGCAAAGAAAGATACCCATTGTAAAGATTTTCTTCTTCTTAATCCATCCGCGCCTACTAATGGGTAGGCTTCCTGTTTCTTTAGCTTACCGTCGAGGAAGAAGCCCCGGCTAACTCCGTGCCAGCCGAGGACAACGGGTGTATAAAGAGGGCCGGAGAGTTGTCGGGCTCGATATAAGAAAATGGGATTTCAGCAACGAGAATGAGCGTTTTAACCGGGGCGGCAACTAAAGAGGTAGCGAGACTGACCGCAATTGCTGTGGTTGGCTTTGCTCCTTGCCTACAAAGCGGGGCTTCTCTCCTCGGACTTGGGGGCAGGAAGTAAACTCTCAAATTAAACTCTCAAAAACAAAAGTCTATAAGGTGTACTCAAATAACCTCTTAGTTACGACTACGAGGATACAAAAACTTTTAGGAGGCATATTTGACAAGAATTTGATCAACGTTGACAAACATAATTTAAAAGTTTTTCAGACTTTACTTTTTTTTTTTTGTCAATTGGAGCTGAAAAACGGAGAATAACAAGTTTAACAGGTAGACCGTAAATGAGCCGAATAAGATTCCGTTATATATACTAATCCCATTGAAAATAGGTTAATACAAAAGCTGCATGATATATGGTAGACCGCTTTCACAATTTTATAAAGTTAAACCCCATCAAAAAGTATATATACTCCTCCGCTCCTATTTAAACTTCTCACTCCCTTATGCGCATTTCTTAAGGAAAAATAATAAATAATTTTTAGTGACTCATTTAACAAATATATTTAAAAGTTAATTAAAAGGAATTTTCTAACGTGTGCCCCTAAACCTGAAGTTAAAATAGTATAGATTATCTATTATAAACTTACTCAATTTAGGATAAACCACGAGCTACCGTAATTAATAAGATACACATTTAGTAAGATACTAAGCAAGTTTCTTAAACTTGAACTTACATAAAATGCTTACTTACACTTCATTAACGTGGTATTATATGATTGAACACTCATATTTGGTTCCTTGAATTCCTAAAAACAATTTTTATTTTTAGGGAAATCCTAAAAACTAATTAAGGTTTCTATTTGAGGACAACTCTATATCGATCTATGTGATCCCTCCATTAGTTTTTCAAAAAAAAATTCAATTTTTATTTTTTTTGCGAATTTTGACTATATAATAAAGTTAAACTTTAAGTGCATAGTTTATCATTTAATTAACACCACGTCATTCAAATAAACCTGCATAACAATTGGACAGTGAAAATAGGCTAATCCGAAACTTAGACAATAATTGATAATTTTTACTCAATTAAAAAAGTAAAACCTAATTAAGTGCATAATCTAGCATTAAAATAACTTTACATAATTCAAAATAACACGCATAAAAGTTGGGTAGAGGCCAATTTAAAAGCTAAACAATGTGTAGGGATCCTCTAGAGTTATTTTTTTGTGGAGTTTGTAGAGTTTACTATTGTTAGTAATAAAACAAAATAAGGTGATTATTTCAATGCATAAATAAAGTATATTATATACAATTCTTTCCTTATTTGGTAAACTCTACCAAATAGAGTTTGTTTTAAACTCTAGAGGATCTTCATCCCTAAAAAACAGTAGATCATTTCCACTCTATTAATAAATTAAACCTTAAGTGCATTGTTTATCATTAAACTAACATTACGTATTCACGTCAAAGTAGACCATACGAATATTTTCTTTTTTTAAATTCATTTTCTCTCTTCTTAAATAGTTTTCGTCTTTAATTGTAGATTATCATAACAAGCTTTTAATAGTACATATCTTTTTTAAGATAATCTTGATTACTAAAATTAGGTTTTCTATTTGACTGTTTCAGGTTTCAAATTATTATGGAGATACAAAATAGTACGACAATAAACAGTCATACCAAGAGAAATATTAGTTTCTCAAATGCTTAGTTATTAGAAGTTGATTGTCCAAACAATGTTTTCTTATTGAGTCTTACATGTTTACTTAACTATGAATTGTGATCGTGGTTGTGAAAATTAAAGGTAAATTGAATTTTCTATACCATTAGTTGTAATTGAACATTAAAAATATGTTTTAATAAAATATAGTTATTAGTCTACCAATATTTGTTTTCACTTAAGAAAAATAATAAGATATGAATTTCACCATAAAAAAAATATATTTTATTATTTTTGAGTTTAAACACATAGTCCGGGCAACGCCCGGGCATTTCAACTAGTACATACATACATATACATATTAATAAAGGAGGCTTTTTTCGAGAGCCTACGTTAAAAGTTAATTTTCGCGGAGCCACCAGAAAATTCTATTTAATTTTCCTGCAAAGTGAGAGAGTCCAATTTTTTGGAGATTGGGGAAGGTTTATTATGGTATATTTTACTAATTGATTTTAATCTATTATATTCCAATCCAAACGAAGTTAAATGATTGAAAAAGTTTAGGAAAACTAAATAATCCACTATTTACATTCCTAAGTTAACATTATGTCCAAATCCTAATCCTATACAAAACAAAAGTTAGGCAGTTTATTTACACTTCGAATACACCTTTGTATATATAATTCTAATAATATATGTGCATCTTGGTACTTCTTGCTCTAAATCTCATGATTGTTTGTTTTTAGTTTTTGGATTTTTCTTTTTTTTTTTTTGGTGATGTGTGTTCCTCTTTTTCCTTCATTTTACGTCAATGTTGTGTTCTTGATATTTAGTTCTTCAATTATCTTAAGAGTAATATATCATATCTACTAATCTCTTCCTATCCATTCTCATTGTGCATACAGTGAGCGATACATTGATCAAGCCAAGCACCATGTTTCCATCAATCTAAGGTAAAAGATTGAATTTAGTATCTTGCAGTCGTATCTAATTAATCTTTGATTGAATAATCTTTATTTTAGTTTTGTTATTTTCGAGTATTGTTTTTTTCTTTTTCTTTTTTGTTTCTGACTCCATTCTAATTTTTCATTATATTGTTGATAAACATTGTCTATATTATTGTTAGAAATCTAGCAGTAAAACATGGGTTCAACCAGCTATAATTTGCATACAAACCAAAGGTAATTAGTAGTAGTAGTAGTAGTAGTAGGAGGAGGAGTAGTAGAGAGGAGAAGTAAAAAGTTGTTAGTAGGAGTTGTAGTAGTAGTAGTAGCAGCAGCATATAAGAGTAGTAGTAATAGCAATAGTAGTAGAATTAGTAGTAGTCGTCGAAAAATCAATCTTGCATTAGAATAGGAGTAAGCAAGAGTAATAGTAGTATACATAGTAGTAGTGGTCGAAAAAATTAATCCTATGCATTAGAATCAGAGTAAGAGTAGTAGTAGTAGTATATAGTAGACTGAAACTAAGCTAATAGCTTTCTTGCAACTTTAATTTGCAAGTTTATGATTTATAGCAGCAGGAGGAGGAGGAGGAGGAGGAGGAGGAGGAGGAGAGTAGTAAAAAGTTATTAGTAGTAGTCATCGAAAAATCAATCTTACCGCATTAGAATAGGAGTAAGAGTAAGAATAATATTAGTATAAATAGCAGTAGTCGTCGAAAAAATTAATAATTAATCCTACATTAGAATCGGAGTACGAGCAGTAGTAGTAGATTGAAACTAAGCTAATAGCTTTCTTGCAACTTTAACTTGCAAGTCTATGATTACCTAAATGAACTTTTCTAAAACGAAAAAGTATCATCAAGCTAAAGTTAAGCAATCACAAATTATATTCAACGTGAATTCAAGCAAATTTACATTAACAACCCAACTCCTAGACTAATTGCAATATAATTTTCAATTTTAGACTACCGCAATTTCAGCTTAGTCATTATTCATTCTAATCCTACTTCAAGTACTAAAGCGTAAATTAATACTCACTTTAATTCTATATAAGTATTATAGCACATAAGCTACACATTTGGTCACTACGACTAGAAAATAATAAAGGAGGGATTTTTCAGGGGCCTATGTCGAGAGTTGAGTTTTTCGATCAGAAAATTCGATTTTATTTTCTTGCGTTGTGCGAGAGTCCATGTCTTTTAGAATATTAGGAAGATTTATGGTATGTTTTATTAATCATAATCTATCATAATCTAATTCTAATTCTAATTGCAGTTATACAATTCCAATTTTAGTAGAAGTTTAACAATTAGTTATATTCTGGATTAATAAGAAAAATTCTATTATTTTTCTATCGATGTGTTTGAATCATATCCTAACCTCTATCTTCCTAATCTCTATTCTAATCATATCCAAAAGAACATACACTAAGAAATAAAAGCTGCATGTAGTAGCAAATCCTAATAAATCAACGTACCACCACATCACCTAACTATTTTAGGTGTATGAACTTGCACCTATATACCTATAAAAAAAAATGTTTCCCCTAGCCTTGCGTCCTTAATTATCTTATATTTTACTTTTTGCCATTTTATGTTTTTTTTTTAATTTCAAGTTCAATTTTTTTTTAGTATTGTATATTTGCGTTATACGAGTTTCTTATTAGTTCATATATATGAGTATTTGTTTGCTATTGATGAAG
Source organism: Spergularia marina (assembly GCA_963680865.1). Classification (NCBI taxonomy): domain Eukaryota; kingdom Viridiplantae; phylum Streptophyta; class Magnoliopsida; order Caryophyllales; family Caryophyllaceae; genus Spergularia; species Spergularia marina. The sequence continues at coordinate 7,700,569 of OY804561.1, forward strand.
TCCTTTGTTGTCTTGAAATTTAATTAAGCACTAATGTTTTGTTTTTTTTTTTTAATTTAGGCAGAGAGAAACACAGAAACACTATGTGTGTGTCAATCAGATAGTGAAGGGGCTATAAATTCACAAACGGCGGTTACAATTTGAAGACACTTTGAGAACGATATGTACTTCGTAATTGTAATTTTGGTACACTATATACACTAATCTGATTAAAAGATGGACTTCATTATCTATTACTCTCCTATTTAGAAAAGTTCATTCTCATATATTCTGATCCTACCAAAAAAACGAGGATTTATTATCAATTTTAATTCTACTCAAATGTATTGTTCATTATTTTTGGAGCTCTCAGTGTATTGTTTATGCTAATCATATTGTACATAGGCTAATCCTAAAAAGATTAGACATTTTTTTAGCATTGTATTATCTTATATCATTAAATAGAAATCGCGTTAATTTTTAATATGAAACCCGCATAGAAATTGTACAGTGTGACTTAAAAGTTTTATGTCAAACTATTCGTTGTTATATATAGTATAACATGTTTTTCAAAGTATTGTGTCTAGCTAAGTTCATATAGTAGTTAGAATAGTCTACGTTTATAATATCAATCAATACCTACATAGTGAGAATTAGTTAGCTCTTACTCACACTGCATTAGTGTTTGTGATAAGTTCTATATGTTATTTGTTTTGATTTGATTTTATTCAGAAGAGAATTAATCATTTCTAATACTACTCTCTATACGATAGGTTCATTATATCTATTCTCACCCAACTCAAAGTAGTATAATTGTCAATTTCTAATCCTACCAAAAGAGAGAGAGAGAGTTTGTCTACGATGTAATAATCATCCTACAATTACATTTTCTAATATGACTTGAAATTGAAATCCATTTACTTCTTTAAGTAACTAAAAATAAGAGTATTAGATCGAAAAATAAATAAGAATTATTTATAGATCGAGATTTATGAGAATGTATTGTCTGTGCTAATCTTACTAAATATAGGCTAATCCAAAAGGTTTATGGTATATTTTCTTAATCATAATCTATCATAATCTAATTCTAATCCTAATAGAAGTTATATAATTCTAATTTTAATAAAAGTTAAACAATCAATTAGCTATAAATAGTTTAAGTCCCAGATCAACATGCACAATCATAATGTCTGGTTATACGTAATCAGCTAGCTACAATAAGCTGGTAAAGTATTGATTGGCAATTTTAAAATTGTTCATTATTTTATTATGATTTTAGATGCGTATTCGATATAAATAATATTTGTAGTAACCTCATAATCAATACATGATAATAAAGTAGGAGGACTGCACTGAAGTGAGGGAGTATGAGTAGGAGTTGCAATAATAGTACGAGTAGGAGTAGGAGTAGGAGTAGGAATGGACGAATAGTAGTAGTATAGTTGGAGTAGGAGTAGTAATACGTAGTAGTAGAAGTAGGAGTAGTAGTACTTAGTAGTAGGAGTAGTAATACGTAGTAATAGGAGTAGTAGTAGTATAACATTATTAGGAGCAGAAGTAGTATGTAGTAGTCGTCCGAAAAAACAATCCTATTACATGGAAAAATTGGGAAAAATTGTTGTAGTAGTAGTATAGTAGTAGTAGTAGTTGAAAAGGAGTAGTAAAAGGTTAATGAAGTTTGGATAAAATTTTATGCATGATCTTGAATAATAATTAGTTTCCTTATAATCAATACATAATAATAAAGTAGGGGATGTAGAAGTTTCCTATACTCCTTCTAGGAGTAGAAAATGGAGTAGGAGGGTTGGACTACGCTGAGGGAGTACGAGTAGGAGTTGTAGTAGTAGTAGTAGTAGGAGGAGGAGGAGGAGGAGGAGGAGGAGTATGAGTATAGTAGTAGGAGTAGGAATAGACGAATCATAGTAGTATAGTTAGAGTAGGAGTAGTAATACGTAGTAGTAGAAGTAGGAGTAGTAGTACGTAGTAGTAGGAGTAGTAATAGGAGGAGTAGTAGTAATGTAACAATATTAGTTGTAATACGTAGTAATAGGAGTAGTAGTAGTATACCATTATTAGGAGTAGAAGTAGTAGTTCGAAAAAACAATCCTACTACATTGAAAAATTGGAAAAAATCGTTGTAGTAGTAGTTGAAGAAGAGTAGTAAAAGGTTAATGAAGTTTGGAACAGATTTTTATGCATGACTTTGAATAATAATTAGTTTTAAATGTATATGATAAACGAGTTTAAATCAAGAGTCAGTGCAACGCATGGGCATAGGTTACAAGCTTAACATACAAATGTAGAAGAGTCACACATTATTTAGAGTTGCTTATAGTGGTAAATGAGAGTCCATACAAAAAGTTCATACTCTTGAAAAGTTCACACATCATTTAGAGTTGCATTACTTATTTGATTGTAGTGACATCCTATCATACAAGACTTAGTGTCTATTTATTCAATTTTTTTTTTTGGTCAATTAAGATCAAACAAAAACTTTGTTTTAAATAAGCATAAATTAGAGTTTAAACCTAGAGTCCGTGCAACGCACGGGCATTCAACTATATATATTATTAAAGCAGGCTTTTTTTGAGCTCCCACAACGATTGGTTATTTTCCTAATTTTCCTAAATTAGAAATATTTTCCTAATAAATATATGTTACTTACCAATCCTAATTTTCCTATTTTAATAAGTACTTATATGAAACAAGAATTGATCACATAAGAACTATATTTTCAATCGGTATATGGTACCCCGGGGGTACGTAGCTCTAGGTACTCCCGGTTCAAGTGGTATATAATGAGTGAAAATTAAAAACTAATGAGTCGAATTCGGGAAATAATGATTGAAAGTTGGGAAATAATGATTGGAATAAAGTTGCATATAATAATTGGAAATTCAGAAATAATGACTGAAAATAAATAATGACTATAATGTTATATGTAATGAGTGAAAATCAGAAGATAATGAGTGAAAATTGAGAAATAATGAGTAAAAATTGTAAAATAATTATTAAAAGTATATAATAAGTGAAATTGAGAAATAATGGGTGAAAATTGTAAAATAATGAGTGAAAGTATATAATGACTATAATGTGGTATGTAATGAGTGAACAGTTAACCGGGGGGTACGTAGCTCTAGGTACCCCCGGGGTACCTAATAATTTGTGTTATATTTTCATATACGTATAAATCATATTTTCATCACCAAAACATTAACAATCTAAGAACGACAAAGAAACGAAGGTTTTATGAAAATCGATAACGGTAAGGCTTAAATAAAACTATGAGAAATTCATACCGTTGTGTAGAGGAGAGGAAATGAGGATTAACGGTGCTAATTTCGAGCAACGAAGGTGACGACGATGAATAGTGAAGAAAACGAACAATTAAGATGATGTGCGCTGATTTGATGTATGTAAAAAGAATTGAGAGTTTACAAATAATTAGGTTTAGTCAATAAAACAAGGGCATAATCGTAATTTGATAATTAGTAAATTAAAATAGAATTTAGTTTAAAATTTATAAAACCAAATAAATTCCTTCAAAAATCTGAAAAATTATATTAAAAATTTACGAAAATTAACCTAATTTAATATAAATATAATTAGTAACATCCGAATTAGTAAGATATACATAGAGTTAAACAAAAACTATTTAAAGAGCCTCACATATGAAAGTATGAAACACGATAATCGTTCTTTGAGCATCCAGTCTAAGCTCATGGTACCGAGATATTATCTAACTTCTCTTACTTGGTAGATTTTTTATTTTTTACTACATGCATGTTGTAGTATTTTGTATTCTTTTTATATGTGTGGTTAAACCTTTTTTTTTCATACAAGGATTTAATATCATTTTTTTATTATCTTCTTTTTGTTTTCTATGTTTTCAGGTAACAACTACTAATTATTTTTTGTTGGACAATTGTAGATAAGACAAGTTTTTCCAATACTCTTTTTTTTTTCTTTCGATGTTTGTATGTACATTAGTTTTCTATTTTCTAGGCTTAATTAACTCTTCTTATAACTTAGATTTCATAACTAAGTACTCATATGGTATTTGCATCATAATATGTCAATTGGGAACAACATTTATCTATTTGTAATATATTATCTTAGGAAAATGTGGACAGGGGGAGGGACGACAAAAAAAAAGGTTAGGGTAGTTGAAGCTAAAATAATTAAAACCAAAACACGACAATATTAATACTATTTGTTGAGAAAAACATATAAATTAAAGGTACTATGTTGTAAGAAATTTCTATTAAGAATTTTTTTTTTTATTCATGAGAATGAAATTTACTACCTCTTTGACCTCTTTTAAAAAGTATTTGCGTTCACATGTTTGTGTACATGATACCCACAATATTTGATTTTTGTGATTATAATACTTACTCCCTCCGGTCCAGATTAAACTTCCCGCTCCCTTTTGCGCACTTCAAAAGGAAAATTAATAAATAATTCTTAAGGATTCATTTAGCGAATAAGTTTAAAAGCTAATTATCACCAACATCTTCATCTTGCTCCCTAATTATTCACTCGACAAAAAATTTAATAGTTTGGAAATGGGGAAGACAAAGTCGAAACCCTAATAAAGAGGATGGGAAGTTGAATTTTGACCGGATGGAGTATTTGCTAAATTTTCGTAAGATCTGTTAGCATTAAGAGTCAAATTATTAATGTAGTATTTATCATTGCACCTATGAAATGTTTAAATATTGAAAAAAAAAATTGTGAAATTAGAGTTTACTGCTTCAAAAAAATTTGAACACATGGTTCACAAAAATTAAACCTCAAAAATATAAACTAAACCCACAATATTATCATGTGAATGTTTCTAAATATTAATTTAAGATAGTGATTTTAAATGAAAATTTAATTTATTATTTGGAGGTGTCAATTTAAAGTTGTACAATTAAAGATAAATATTTAAAGTAATTGTAGTAACATTAAAGTGTGGTGGTTTGAAAGTATAAGTTTCCAAGCTTGTGAAATGAGGATCATACAATGAATAATTGTATGTCTACACAAATTAAATAAAATACAAGTAATAGTTCTTATAAGGGTCGAATATTTATCAGTTCAATTTTATTATCATAATTGAATATCAATATTAAGAGACCTGTGCAACGCACATGCATACATCTAGTTTAACCAATAGCCACCCCATTAGCAATCAATTAGACTATCCACGTCAGCAATGATGTCATCAGTGACATCAGCTATCTATGGTGAAGTTTGAACAAAAAACGTGGGGGGCAAGAGTTGAACCCCTGACTTGTTGTTCACATTTTACTTATCCAACCAATAGGCTAACCTATTTTTCATGATAATTTATAACAACAACTATTATATGAATGTATTTCAAAATTCAAGGGGCATGGCCCGGCTCAACAACTCTAAGATTCGTCTCTGCGTGAATATAGCCCAATAATATAATTTCTTAATATTCAAGGATCCTTATGACCGAAGTTTTTCAAAAAAAAAAAATTAAAGTACAAAATGGAAACAAAATCACTTTACCAAGAATACATATATTTCTTTACACGGACTGCAATCTTAAAGAATTTTTGACTTCATTTTATCTTAACTCAATTAGTGGTCCACGGGTCGAGTCAAATCTGAACCAAAGATATGTGTGTCAAATTGGGTTCAGATTAACAAGGATTACTAGAGAGGTTCATGACTCAAACATAGGATGTTCATGACAGAAAAATAACGGGTCACGACTCTTAAAAACCCAATTTAAGATTAAGATTTTTTTTTACATATACCTAACGTTATGTGTTTATTTTGTTAAAGTACATCCATTAATTTTTTAATACTTGAATAAACGAATCATTACCAATATTAGATAACAACCCGTGCAATTTTGCACGGGTGCATAAGCTAGTTTTCCTTCTAATTCTCTTCTTGATCTTCAATTTTTCATCATCTTATGCGTTTTTTATACTTCATTTCTAATAAATTTTACAATAGCTACCATGAGACAATGAAATCGGACCGTAAATTTCAGAAAATGAATCATAGCCCTTCATTATTTTGACCTAGTATTAAAAAAACGGACAATACTAGAGGTCTATAGTATAAACACCCAAAAGTGTCTACAATCAGAAATAATGTTACTACACTATCATAATTTTACTACTCAAACAATTAATTTTACTACCTGAATTTTTCATCAAAATTAATTTTACTACTCTCATCTCAAATTTACTACCAATAACTCAATTTTACATTGTAGACAAACTAATTTTGTCTAAATTATAGACCTCTAGCAATTTGCTAAAAAAAAAAAATAGCATCAATTAAATCCCAAAGCCTTAACCCCAACTTTTTCTCTCTCCTCTCCCTTCCGCATCCCTGCCACCGCCCTAGCGCCACCACCGATCCACACTCAACACCACCAATTCGCCTGAGAAAGCCTTCTCCAGCCGGCGACATGACACTGTTACCTCCTCGATCATCTCCGGCCACCATCGTCACGTCCTTAGTTGTCCACCCGCGATTCTCTCTCTTCTCACCACCCCTCTTTCCCACCCTCACCCCAATGGATTTCCTGAATACCGGCCCACGAAAACCCCCACTCACCCCTCCCCCTCCCCCGTCGTAGCCTCCAATATCGCCCCCCCCCCACATTAGGCGCCGCCAAAGAAAATGGAGAAAAAAAAAGAGGAAGAGAAAATGGAGGTGGAGGGGGGGGGGCGTCGACGAAACAAGTAAGTAGGGGCACTTATTTGAAGTCGACTGGCGGCCAAACGGTGGTTTTAGAGCGGTTTGGTGGTGGTTGGGTTGGCAAGACAGTGGTGGTTGTGGTGGGAAGGGGATTAGGGAGGAGAGAGAAGATAAGATTAGTAATATTGATGTTTGATTTTTTTTTCCTTGTTGAAGAATAGATCATTAAGGGTAAATAGGGAATTTTTTTGAAAAAATAGGTTACGATAGTAATTTTTAGGTTACGTTTAGCAACCCCCATTACAATTGACTAACGGCAGTTAGTCTCATACCCCAAATGATAATAAAAAAAGATCCCCATCCCCATTTGATAAAATATGAGAAACTTTGTTCCCCTTTCGTACACTTAACTCCATAACAGGCACCAAACCCGTTAACCCAAAATTCGTATTCATAACGTTGGTTCGGTATTAGCCAAATGTGTGTGATCCAGTAGGTTCAATTATATCTAGCAGTTAGTTTACGGACCAATAAATAGCGGTCTCTAGCCAAAAATGACGACTACCTAAGTATAATTGAATAATTATCTTCGTAACTATACCTTTGACTATTCGACTAATTGATGTCCTACATTTTGGTACGAAGACGAAATGATACCTCTTTCTTAAGCGAGATTTTACACAAGTAGAAAAGGTCAAATTTTAAAGTACTGCCTCCGTTTCTTTTGGTTCTTTACAAAGAGAAAGTGGGAGGAAACCAAGGTGGGTAGAGAGAGAAAAGAAGTAGAGAGTAAAGGGGTAGTTATTAAGAGATAAATGAGGGGATTAATCAACTTCTAATTTTATTTTCCATTGTCCCCTTTCTAGTATTTCTACGCCCCAGCAACTCATGCCCAGATCTCACAAGAGTCCCAACCTTCATCCTTCTCCATTTTATAACCCAGAAAATTTCCCAAAAAAAAAATGCCAAACTAATAAACACAAGAAAAAAAATTCCTATTAATCTCTCCATTTCGTTGAACCCATAAAAAAATCTCAAAAGTTGCAAATTGATGAAGGGGGTTACTTAGTTAAACGAGAGGATGATAAGCAAAAGCAAACTTTAGAATATTTCTTATCAAACTTCATATTTTCATTAATCTTGTGCAGTAGCAACTAGCAAGGTAGATCGAAATTGAGAAGAGAAAGAGAGAGAGACAAAGTTTTTAATTGAGATTGTAAAAAGAGGGAAATTTTGAAGTTGTTTTGTGAGGAGAGAGAATTTTTTTGAGAAAATGAAGAACAAGGATGAAAATGAATGTAAACGATGAAGATGAATGATTGATTCTTGATTGAAATGAAAAAGAGGTTAAATCTGTTTTGGGTTGGTAGATTAAACTGGATGAAAGATTGGTAGTAATGGGTTGGGTTAATTAAGTTAAGTGATCCAATTTATAAATTGGGTTAGTAAAGTTAGTAAGGGTAATTTTGAAAGTTTATGTCACAAATATTGGCCCGAAATAGAAACGTAAAGAATCAGAAGAAATTGTCGAAAAAGGAATACGTAAAGAACCAAAAGAAACGGAGGGAGTATATAACTTTGTTAATAAAAATATCAAAACAAAATTAGTTGCCTTGGTGGTTGCAGTGTTAAAATGATAACTCTGAGGTCACAGGTTCAAATTCCTTTGTTTGGATAAGGAAGGAAATGGAGAGAAAGGAAAAGAAGTGATGCAATTAATATCATTTTTTTTCATAATTAAAAGCAAATTAATAGTAAACAAAAAATAAAAACTAATCCCAGTTTTCTCTCTCCTCTCCATGCGCCGCCCAACCGCCACCGCGCCCCGCCATCGGCGTCGAGGGCACCAATCGAACCGCAGAGGTACGGAGTTTTCACGGTGGCCTTCGACGACCACCATCTCCCTTCCCTCCACCGCGCGCGAAACATTTTCTCCCTTCCCCTTCTCCCTCGTTTTGCCCAGATCCGCCACGGCCCACCCTCAAACCCCTCTTCAACACCCGGGCGCAACCTCCCCGAGTCGCCGCCGACCCACCCGACCCACCCAACCGGCCTTATTTGGCCGAAAATCATCTTTATATTTTTGTTTCTTAAACCCTAGATCTGAAATTAAGTGGTTTTAGGGTGGTTGTTAGAGATTGTTTTTAACGGGGAAGTGGTCGCCGGAGTTTGGTGGTTGGAGTGGTGGTGTTGTCGCCGAGTAAGGTGGTGGTTTGTGTGGGCCGGCTGCGGTCTTGGGTGGCGGCAGTGGTGGTTGAGGGAGGAGGGAGGAGAGAGAAATAAAAAAAAAGTTGTTTGGGAATTTTTGAAAAATGTAGTTGTTAAGGGCATTTCTGTAATTTGACATAGTATTGTCTATTTAGGTAATTTGAAACATTTTCCTTCCAAATCTCTCCAATTTTGGAGAGACACAAAACTGAAATTTTGAGGGAAAACTCATCCCCCCAAATCCTTCCATTTCTCTCCCCTCCCCTCTCAAATTTGTATCCAAACAAGGGATACAATTCCCCTCCCTCCCCCTCCCATCCCTTTCCCTCCAAATCCCTCTATCCAAACATGCTCTAAGTCGCGCTAGGCAAACATAGAAGCAAGAAGGATAAAACATTGCGTCAGTTGTCACTACAAGATACGGATTATTACAATTTACACCGGAGGTATATTAGTATATATACTCCTATGAGTGGGAATACACATAGCCGTCCATCAACAACTTACATCACAATGCAACCATACATTGGATAGCCGCAAATGGCCTTATTCTTATTACAACTTGAGTTCTTATACATATTATAGATTGATTTTCATACAACTACATACCAACCATTAATAAGGATCGGATCATGGATACACGTTTGCATCATCGATCTCGAGCTAGACCGACGCATCCAAACTCACTGCAAGGTACAATACAAGACACGATTGAGCTAGGGGAACAGGACTACAACGGCAACACAGGCACACTACGCACAGTCTAGAACTTACTCACTTCAATTGTTCGCATAAAATCCAAGCATATCAAGTTCACTTCACACAATTTTAAGGATTGGCACGCACGCACGTACGTTAATGTTTTTCAGGCGCCTAGTATACAATTATACACATGTTGGTAATACTATTATACTAATCAATAATGCTAGGAGTCTAGCTATATGTAGACAAGTGAAAAAATGTCTATGCCTAATTTGTAGTAAAAATAATTACATAATTACATGTGCAGTAAGTTTTGTAGTATAATTTGGCAAATGATGGATTATAAGGGAAGAGAGGCAATTAAGGGTCCTTGATTTTGAAATTAAATTAATTGAAATTTTTTTTATTGATAGATCCGTAACAATGTGAATTTTACTACCAATGTCATAAATTTACTGTAAATACGTTAAATTTACTACACAATCATATTTTTTTTACTGCATGTCATCTTTAATTTACCACACTTGATTATGTTATAGACAATCTTACTATTATCTATATATAGACTCCTAGGATCATCCTATACTAATATATATGAATATCCCGGTCCTTAATAAACATAACAAATAAACCATATTATACTAGTATGTAACACCCTGAAAAATAAAACCCGTACACGCTACAGGAGTACATCATAAAGTATTTATGAAATGTGTAACGCATAAACGCAATATGTATAAAATCTCGAACTATCAAGGAATAATTTATCAGGACCTGCATTCTATTTGCTCGCCTTTTAACAATGAGTAAGACTAAGGCTTTGTTTGAGAGGACTTAATAAAAAGTAGTATTCAGATCAGTTCCGAATCATTCAAATCAGATCAGACCAGACCAGAATCATTCAGTTCAGATCAGATCAATTCAGAAATGTTCAAATAACTATCAATGTATTTGGTCCATAATTGATACTAAGTAGTTGGAATTCAATCAAATTTTCAACAAATTCAGATCGGATCAAATCAATTCAGAATCATTCAGACCAGTTTAGAATCATTTAGATCAGGTTAAAAAGATGCAGTCCTATCAAACGGGGCCTAAACCTATATGACATATACACCCAAAAATGTATATGGGGGTTAAAATGATATATTCACCACTTTTAGTGACTCACATGAGTCACATCTCCTCTTCTCACTCTCAAATGCACACTCACGGGTAACAGATTACTACTCATGAAATAGCATGTCAATCATATATGAAGATGTCAATTCAGATTACATCAAAACAAAATCACTCAAAAATGATAATGCCAACTCAGAATACGAGATTGTCAACTCAAGATATAGAATGTCAATTCGGAATGTGCCCAGAAAAAAAGGAGATTTGTGGGGTTGAGGAGAGAGAAATTGGTGGATATATGTTTGGTAATGTATAACTATATACAATTTTACATTAACAATTTTACATCCCACAGACCCAAAGTTAACTGTGTGATTGGGGCCTGAACTTTGCTAAATAATTGTGATAAGGGTCTAGTATCTTTTGTTGGTGAAATCAGCAGGGTCTATGCCTACATCCGTTAAAATTTTTGTTTGATGCCTTCACTATCTTCTTCCCCAGATCAGAGTTAACCTCATCCTCAGCCATCTACATTTATCCGTCAATCCTCTTTTCTCATATCATAAATAAACCCTCATCTTTTTTTTTTCAATCATCTTCTCAAATCATGATTAACTTCCCTCAACCCCCAATCTCTCTTCTCCTCTTTGGAACTCTCTCTCCCCATCACTCGGATCTTGCCAGGTAAACTATTTTTCAATTTATTTTTTTTTATTAATTTTTTTGTGGGGATTTAAGCCATGTTTGATAGGACTGGATCTTTCTGAACTGATCTGATCTGATCTGAACTCTGATCTGATCTGATCTGATCTGAACTCTGATCTGATCTAATCTGATCTGAATGATTCTGATCTGATCTGAATTATTCAGATTTGATCTGAATGATTCTGATCTGATCTGATTGAGATTTGTGATTTCTGAACTGAATAAAATTTAACTGAACATATCAATTTAACATATTCTTTGATAGTTTTATAATTGTAATACCATTATAATAATAATAATAATAATAATAATAATAATAATAATTATTATTATTATTATTATTATTATTATTATTATTATTATTATTCTTATTATTATTATTATTCTTATTATTATTATTATTCTTATTATTATTATTATTATTATTATTATTATTATTATTATTATTATTATTATTATTATTATAAGTAATCGTATATTGAATGAAAATTCAAGAATAATTACAAGAAATTGGTGGGGAGCCGAGATACAATCTGAGCCCCCACACCCTTCGCTATGGAAAAACCAATTCTAGTAAAAATAAAAGCTGCAGCCTGCGCACTGATATCCTGCATCCTAGAGAATTGCTGGACCCGCTTGAGCAGAGCAACAACTGCTGGCTCCAACTCCCCCATAGAGGAGAAAGAGAAGCGAAGGAAGCCATAACCTAAAGCAGCGCACTTAGCCTCATACTTAGCACGCTTACGATAGTCCGCTTCTCGCACCACTTTACCTGGTTCGAAATCAGTCAATCCTGTCTGTGTCAAGGACGAAGACCCAGTTAAATCGACACAAACGTCGCGCTCGTCAGCCCACGAATATAGCAGCAAGTCTGCCGGACGAAGAGGTCGACCATCAACGCCAACCAGGCCAATGTCAACCTCCTTCCCTGCTGAGATCCCAGAACGGTAAAAGATGTCAACTAGCGTGTCACGAACAACATTATGTCGATGATTGACGCCCACAACACCCGTACACGAGACTACGTGATCCCCAAATATATCACCAACAAAGACCCGCGAGCAAGCAGAGTACGGGCGTTCTACGGTGAACAAAGGTATCCCAAGACGATAGCAAAGAACGCAGCGATAAGTCCGACCATTCATAGTCTGACCCACCCCCGAAATCGGAACCACCCTAAGCCAATCAGAACTGTCCGTACCCTGCTGAGACCTCCATAAAGCTAACTGTTGCGGTGTCAAGGAATAGACAGAAGCAGCATCCCTAGCGACCCGTGTGAAATACAAATCTGCTAATCTATGTATAAGTCTAGGGCCAGCGATCTCACCAGGATTACCTAAAATGTCGACCTCCATAGTCCTATTAAAAACACCAACGGCAACAGCAAATGCAGATCCTGAAGAGGCGATACCAGCATTGCGAAGAATCTTAGTCTGCTACTAGTCGTGACGCCAATAAAGCGTAATGGACAGCATCCCTGGCCGAATAGACACAAAGCCCCTCAAAAGAGAATGGCAAAGTAGCAAGCCTCAATTGCCAATCACCAAAGCTCGAACCCGGAGCAACCACAATATGCTCCAAAGAAGAACGTAAGGCCGTATCAAAAGCAAGCTGAGCCGACTCAAAAATACGCGGCGCACAAGTACGTAAAGCAAAATATAGCTTAGAGACCCCAGTGCAAGCCAGAAGTAGCAACAACTCGCTCTGCGGATCATTAAGCCTAGCAACCGCGCCCATGAGCTCAATGGTATTAGCCACCCTCCTCATAACCAAAGAACTACAAAATCCAAAATCGACACTGACATGTCCACCTAAAATCTTGACCCCAAGGAGAGGTCTCGCAATATTGAGGGGAAAGACTCCATCAAGCCGGCTCCATGGATTCTCCGAAGGCCAAAAAACCTCAGTCTATCAACATTAAGAAGGAGAACCCCACGAGGACCATCAACCTGAATTAACTCCAAAACCTGACCTACAACCAAGGTATCACCGAAAATAGTGTCATCGTCCAAATACCAAGCCTATAAACTCAGGTTGAAAGAGTCCCTAATCTTACACGCCAAAGGGTGCAAGACAAGGGCAAAAATCAGAGGGCCAAGGGGGTCACCTTGCTGCACCCCCTGACACGATAAAAGTGTGTGTTCCCTATAATACAAGCGCGCAGGGCTAGAGTAACAGAACTCGCCAACGAGCGAGAGCAGGACATCGGAGACGGACCTCCTGAAGCATAGCGGCACGATCCACCATGTTAAAGACATTACGAAAGTCGACCAATAATATGGAGAGACTCACCTCATCTCCACGACGCTCAACCAAACGGTTCACGGCATGCAAGACCGCCTCACCCCCTCCGGACACCCCAACACCAAACTGAAGGTCAGCGAAATTATCACCCAAGGAAGGATCTACCAAGGAGGCGCAAACCTTGGAAACCAATCGCCGCCACACCGTACCCACATAAATAGGGTGAATACCACCGCCTGGTTTAACAAGCGGGGTGAGTGGTGCACTAGCAACAAAGGGACCTAACACAACAGGACACTTCCCCTCGAGGAAAAGGTTAACCACCCGTGTAACAGAGGCAAGCAGCTCGTCAGAAACTGCTACAACAGCCCCACTCAAAAATCCATAAGGTGCTGAGCACGTAGACCGTCGCGCCCACAAGACGTACCATGCGGGAAGCTCCTAATCCGATCAAGAACAATAGCGGCATGAGCGTCAAAGTGAGGCTGGTCGGCAGGGTCAGCAGGCAAAGACGGGTCAGGTGCAATGGGATGTGTCCTGAATTTCATGGTAAACATTGATAGTATCAACTAAAAATCAATAATAATTTAAATTGATAATTTACATTGATAATTATCAATTTAAATTATTACGAAAAGACTCGATGGATAAGTTACGAAATGAGATAACGCGGATAATATAGAGATAGCAAGAAGATGATACTCAACAAGAAGTTGGCGTGGAGCTAAATGATATCGAGATTGATATTGAACATGGGGATGATATGTAATGGGATAATTAACTCTATGGCAATCCACTAGATACTTCAATTCGTTTACTTTTTTACTAGTAATTTATAATGATTCTTTTTAAATTAAACTTTCTTGTTTAGTTTTAATTTTGTACTATAATCTTAAAAAACAATAACGATATTATTTTGAAAACAATTTATTTCACTGAACTCAACCAAATTTCAATAATCTGATCTAAACTAAATGATTATGATCTGATCTGAACTAAATGATTCTGATCTAATCTGATCTAAACTAAATGATTCTGATCTGATCTGATCTGATTTGATTTGAATTGAAAAGTTCTTATTTGATCTGAATTTATGTGAGAATAAATCCTATCAAACAGGGCCTTAATCTGAAACATGATAAGATGATGATAATCGAAATTAGTCACCTATTCTGATGACCACAAATTTCAGTTCCACTTAATTTCGAAATAAATCACTATTTCAATGAGTACCCAAAAATCTGCAAGATTTGTTGGTGTCTGGGAGATTTCAATGGTGCGATCTTATTTCAATGGGGTTTTTATTTTATCAAAGTTTTGAGTCTTTATTTTTCCTTCTATGTTTTTGGGGGTTATTATTATTTGAACAAAAAATTGGAGGTTTGGTGATGAATCGTGTATGTTCATGGGGTTTTTGTGGTTGATTTCGATGAGTTTTTATTCTGGGTTGATGAGCTTTTTTATGGGTAATGTAATTAAAGAGGATACCTCACTTCTTCTTTAAAGATGAACAGACTCTTGAGATCCAATTTGATTTTATTAAATTTTCAGTAGATTTGATTGACTCGATCCTCCTCTTTGAAGAGGTGAAGTACAGTTTTAGTTTTTGTTTTTGTTTCAGTTTCTTTGCTCTGTGATTTCTGGTGCAAGCTGCTACAGTGTAATCTGGGTTGTTCTGTGGGGGGAGGAGAGAGAATAAGAGTAGATGATTGAATATTGATGAATGATGGTCCAACTCACGGCAAACCTAACGCCGTTGCACGTAGACACCAAACTCATGAAGAAAAGTTCACAGACCCCAAACTCAAAAAAATGTAAAGTTGAGACACCAATTTGGTGCTTAACTTCACGGACCCACAAAACCTCAACGTTCCATTTTAATACTTCAACCACTATGCCAATTGATGTTTGTTGATTCTTTTATTAACCTAATTATATATAAAACCTTTAATGTTGAGATCATAAATATATACATGAAATAAATGTCAAAATAATTGATAGGGGAATTGATATAACTCGTCGTATATGATATTGTTCATATTCGTTATGAGAATAAATATTAAAATAACAAAAAAAATGGAGAGGAAAACACGAGAATTGGTATTATGCGGTTTGGGGAAAAACGAAGATAAGCATGAGTAATCTTGTATATCTCTCTATTTCACTGATTTACGTATAAAATCAAACACTTATTGTTTTAGGTGGTACTTTTATCCAGACTACTCAATGAATGAAGACGGAAAGGGGACATTTGATATTGATCACTAATCTATCTATTTTTGTAATTTAGGGGTGATTGATATAAATCGTGGTGTATGATATTGTTCATAGATATTGGAATAACAAAAATGTGGAGAGAGAAATACAAGAATTAGTATTAAGCGGTTTGGCAAAGATTAAAGAAGTCGCTCACTAATATTGTAATATCTCTATTTCACTAATTTACGTATAAGATCAAACTCACTAATCAACAAAGACCGTGCGTAGCACGGTGTAAAGACTAGTAAGAGTAGATGATTGATGAATGATGGTCCAACTCACGGCAAACCTAACGTCGTTGCACACAGAGCCCAAACTCATGAAAAAAATGTGAAGTTGAGACACCAATTTGGTGCTTAACTCCACAGACCCACAGAACCACACCACATGAGTAAGGCTATTTGTATATGTGATATACATCACAAAACATATATGAGGGGTAGTATTGGTATCTTTTATATTTTTATGTGGTGAGATTGATGAGACAGAATTGGAATATGGTGGGATATATAAATAAAAAATTAGGGATATTCATTTAGAAATGTATATGGATATACATAAAGACTTTCTCACACCACATATATACATTCACCTGAAAACTTCGATTTTGCAGATCGGAACAGATAGCGATGACACCTTCTTACTTGGGCATAACACCACGTCTCAAGCATTTGTCCAGCCCTAATATCTCACGTACATATCAGTCACATGCCCATTTCCGACACGTATTCACGTACTGATGCATGAACTACCTTGCATGGCGCGCGTAACACAAAGCATGCAAGAAATTGTGAGCGAAAGACAACTCAAAATCATATTATTACACATTTATTTTGTCTCAATTCAATTCAATCTGTACCGTCCTCATCTACATTCGGAAGCGGTGCATATGTTGACACCAAATTAATTAATGTCCTTTTTGTGTTCAACTATATCCTCTATAAATTCAGCTCCTTGATCATTTCAAACAACTCGTAGAACAAGCAATATAGTACAGAAAATACATACATAAAAGAAGTCATTTGATTATTGTAATAATTAATTACGTTTTTTTTTGTTTTTTTGTGATGAGGTTTAAAACTTTTATTTTGTTGGGGCTTTTGCTTGCCTCTGTTTTTCTTATATCTTCACCAGTTTTAGCTGAGACCGAGGAAGTTAATGGTATGTCCTTCAAGTACTTTGTAACATTTGTTAACGTTGTTAGTTTAGACGGCGATGATAGTATGATACACATACATTTAGCGTATATATAATGTCATCTACTCCATAATTCCATATGATATATAGGAGTAATGATTAGCGAAGTGATACTATTATTATTTTTTTCTTTCTAAAACGGCTTTTTTTATTTTAGAATTTAGATAATAATAATAATAATAATCATTAGGGCCGGCTATTAGCCCAGGCGAGCTAGGCGGCCCCCTAGGGTCCCCGATATTTGAGGCCCAATAATTGTTGTCTCAATACATACAAATTAGGAAGTAAATATACTCATAAACATGTGTTTAGCCTAGTAGTATGTGTTCCACCCTTCCCTATTTGAGAGCATTATGGGTTCAAATACTACCTAGCTTCATTTATATTGATTTTTTTTATTTTTCATTAAAAATATTGACGATTTAGGGCCCCTATCGAAATTTCGCCTAGGGCCCCCGTAATCTCAGAGCCGGCCCTCATAAATTTCGCCTAGGGCCCCCGTAATCTCAGAGCCGGCCCTGATAATCATAAGATGTCGTATTAGACGAAAGTCGTATGTACATGCACGAGTACTAAACCAATAGTTACAGTCGTTGGCGCGCGGTGTTTTTTACACGAGTATTAAACCTTTGTGTATGAAAATTTCATTGTTAAATTTCATTCATGTGTAGCTTTTCTCGATCATCTGTATGGGATAATTTGAATTAGTAATCACAATACTCGTATATATTAATCATAGGGTGTTATTTCCAAGTGAATGAATAATAGATGATCAATTATATTCCTACATACATTTCGATTGAAGGGTGTCCGGGGATTTGAAAATGCTGATGACTGTTATAATTATGAAGTTGACCAACTCTAATGTTGTGTTTTGATGCTACTAGGAGATGAATCTGAAGAAATTGCGTCTCAGGAGAATTCGGTAGCTGAGGCTGAAAATGGTTAGCATATTACACGTGAATCTTGCAACAATCTTTTAGTACATACAGTTCCAATAGTTACGTAATAATTTTGCAATTTCTATTTTTAAACACCACTTTCTTCCCTTTTTCCGGATGGTCATATAAACATTTTGTCGGTTTGTGCGTTTTCATGTGTAGTCAATGGAGAAATATTAAACGAAAAGACAGGGGTTGGAGTTGGATACGGTGGAGGTGGAAAAGGAGGAGTTGGCGGTGGAGTTGGTGGAGGTGGGCAAGGTGGAGGTGGAGTTGGTGGAGGTGGGCAAGTTGGCGGTGGTAGTGGGAAAGGAGGGTATGGTGGAGGGGGAAAAGGTGGTAAAGGTGGAGCGGGAGGTAGCGGCAAGGGCGGTGGATATGGAAGTGGTGGAAAAGGAGGAGGTGTAGGTGGTGGCGGCCAAGGAGGAGGTACAGGTGGAGGCAAGGGTAGTGGATACGGAGGTGGTGGAAAAGGAGGTGTAGGTGGTGGTGGGCAAGGAGGTGGAGGGATTGGAGGAGGTACAGGTGGCGGCAAGGGTGGTGGATACGGAGGTGGTGGAAAAGGAGGTGTGGGTGGTGGCGGGCAAGGAGGTGGAGGGATTGGAGGAGGTACTGGTGGTGGCAAGGGCGGTGGATACGGAGGTGGTGGAAGAGGAGGTGTAGGTGGTGGCGGGCAAGGAGGTGGAGGGATTGGAGGAGGTACTGGTGGTGGCAAGGGCGGTGGATATGGAGGTGGTGGAAAAGGAGGAGGTGTAGGTGGTGGCGGGCAAGGAGGTGGAGGGATTGGAGGAGGTACTGGTGGTGGCAAGGGCGGTGGATATGGAGGTGGTGGAAAAGGAGGAAGTGTAGGTGGTGGCGGAAAGGGTGGTGGATACGGAGGTGGTGGAAAAGGAGGAGGTGTAGGTGGTGGCGGGCAAGGAGGTGGAGGGATTGGAGGAGGTACAGGTGGCGGCAAGGGTGGTGGATATGGAGGTGGTGGAAAAGGAGGTGTAGGTGGTGGCGGCAAAGGTGGTGGATACGGTGGTGGTGGAAAAGGAGGAGGTGTAGGTGGTGGCGGGCAAGGAGGTGGAGGGATTGGAGGAGGTACAGGTGGCGGCAAGGGTGGTGGAGGGCAAGGAGGTGGAGGGATTGGAGGAGGTGCTGGTGGCGCCAAAGGTGGTGGATACGGAGGGGGCGGGAAAGGAGGTGTAGGTGGTGGCGGCAAGGGTGGTGGGTATGGTGGCGGTGGAAAAGGAGGAGGGGTAGGTGGTGGCGGCAAGGGTGGTGGGTATGGTGGTGGTGGAAAAGGTGGAGGCGTAGGTGGTGGCGGCAAGGGTGGAGGTGGTGGATATGGAGGCGGTGGCGGAGTCATTGGTGGCGGTGGGAAAGGAGGTGGATATGGAGGTGGAGGAGGAGCCGTTGGTGGTGGTGGCCAAGGTGGTGGATATGGAGGAGGTGGTGGATATGGGGGAGGAGGAGTGGGGGTAGGGATTGGAGGAGGTCAAGGTGGCAAGGGTGGTGGCATTGGAGGTGGCAGCCATGGAGACATTTCCCAAGGTATAATCTCAATCTTTGTAGTGTACTCCAGTTTCAGGGTGAATGCACGTCAAAATTCGGTCAATATCTAATTAGACAAAGCGTAATTAGAATTGAGATATCATTATTTTCTTCATACGAAATGCACATTATCCTTTATCAATTGTTTTTCTAAAGCTTTATTGTAGCAAAGATAGTGTCAAAAGGTATTGTTTAACACGAGCAAATAAATAAATTTAATAGTCCTAGATAGATTGTAAATTTGTGATGGTTTGATATTATTACAAAATCTTGTATATTGTAAACCCTGATGGTACGAAAGGTTTCTAATTTTTCTTGAGAACAATAGTAACTAGACTTAAACATGTTATTATATTGATAAAATCTTGCAAAGAATAGAGGGATACAAAATATTTCAACTTTTCTTGTACTCTGCTATTTATTTATAGGAATAAAATCAATTCGCCAATTTCACGATTCTACTTATACGAGTATTTGTTAAAATGGTAAATATATCACATCAATTAGTTATTAATAAGAACATATTTGAATGACATAGGATAACATAGGATCAAATTTGTGAACATTTACGAGTTATAGTAAAATTGATCGTTTATTTAAAGTTAATAATTATTTATGTTTTTGGTGTAATTTCCTAGCACATGTTCAAGGATACGGTGGTGGGGGTAGTTATGGCGGTGGTGGAGGTAGTTATGGCGGAGGTGGTAGCTATGGTGGTGGAGGCAGGCACGGTGGTGGAGGTAGTTATGGCTGCCGCCGTTGCTGCGGGGGTTGGTACGGCGGACGCTGTGGACGTTGTTGCGGACCACATGAGTTTCCAGGTGCTGCTGCTGAAGCCCAGATTCAAAACTAAAGCGCCTATAACTTTTAACGTAATTGTACGTACTCCCTAAAAGCAAAGGATAGAGAGAAACAAAGTTAGTGCGTGAGTAGTGACGGGGTCTTTTGGTTTTAATTCTTCCTTGCCCCTTTAGGGGAGTGGAACATGTATTAGTTTTTATGCAAATATATATACTCAAATAAATAAAAGTTGTGGAGTAATACAGAGGCACATTTGTGGTTTTACCTGCCAGTATGTATTGTGTTTAGTTTTGCGAGTTCATGCATTATTATGGCTAATTTAGACTTCTTTATTGTCAAGAAATCTAATACTATCATGTCCAAATTAAATAGGATGTGCATAGCAGAAACATATTAACTCGGCACATATATGAGTCCGAAAAAAAGAAAAGGATGTCATGGAAGCTTATATCACCCCTTCTACGGGTGTGTGTGATCATGGTTTTGGAATAAATTCTGGAGAGCTTAAAGATAGCCTAATAGTGGTAGACCCGCACTACGTCAAAAACAAGCCTCGAGAACCCCCGTAAGAGAACGGTTTTACTTAAACACGTTCTCTTAAATGATAAGAGAATGGTTGTGCTAAAAACCGATCTTAAAAGTATTTTTCGAGAAAAAGGTAAAAAGAAAATTAGACCTAAGAGAACGGTTCTATATAAAACCGTTCTCTTAGGTCTTGTTAAATAAGAACCAACAAAAAGAGAACGGGTCTCTACAAAACCGTTCTCTTAGGTCCACCTACGAAATATGTCACATTCATTTCTCCTCATATCTTATTATAACTCTCTCTCTCTCTCCTCACTATCTCTTATTCTCTATCTCTTCTGATCCCATCTCCTCATACCATTTTTTTTCTCTCTGCTCATCACCATCATCAACCCAATCATTTTCTTCATCGCCGACCACTTCTTTTCGCCGAGGGTTTCTCTTGCTGGTGCCGATTTCGTCCTCTTTAACGCCTTCCCGACGACCGATTTTCGGCCACACAACACCGTCGGCGTTGTTTGGTGATAATATAATCTGATTTTTTTGTTGTTCAATTTCTAAAAAGTCTTATGTATCTTGATTTTCGTTGGGTTTCAAATGGTATGAGAGAAATCATGTTTGATTTTCAGATCTACTTTTTATCTGTTTTCTGTTTTTCTTTTCCAGATTCAAATTGGAGGTTCGGTTGGGAGGAGTTGAGGAGTGTAATCGTGTTTTTCAGGTGGGTTTTTTTTTCGTCGATTTTTAAAATTGCATCGGCTAATTTTTTTTTTCTTTCTATTGTTTTCTTCGTTCTTAATTTTATACTTTAATCTATGGGTTTTTTCTTGTGTTTAGATCGATGAAAAAAACCCAGATCTAAAGTAAGAAGAAGATCGATGAGCAAAACCCGTGAAGTGAAGAAGATCAATAAACAAGATTTACTAGAAAAGTAGTGTTAGGTTTATATGTTGGTTAGTATTTTTTTCTGCAGATTTTGAAGATTTTGCTGTGTATATTGTTTGTACTGATTTTGTATCAACACGATCTTATATTATTTCATGGGAGTTATAATTTAAATTTTTTTTGTTTCTTTTGTTGTTGTTGTTGTCGTTGTTGTTGTTGTTGTTGTTGTTGTTGTTGTTGTTGATGTTGATGAAGTAATTTGGGTTTTGGGTTGAGTACGGAAATGACGAAATGTTTTTTTTTTTTTTTTTTTTTTGAAAAATATGTGTACCTTCCAGAACGGTTTTACATAAAACCGTTCTTAAAGGTTGCATATATACGAGAACGGTTTTCTCAGAACCGTTCTTAAAGGTCTTTGAGAACGGTTTTCGTTACAACCGTTCTTATAGCCTTTCAGAACGGTTACAACCGTTCTCTTAGCCTTTAAGTACAGTCGTCTTGAGAACGGTTCCTCAACCGTTCTGCTTAGCTTTAGATCAACCGTTCTCTTTGCCTATTTTTGACGTAGTGCCGCGTGTAGCCATGAAGTGGCGGAACGCCTAGGCAAAGCCGCGGTCCGCCGAGCTCATGCGTGGATTTGGACGAGTACAGAAAGTCTTCCGCGGTCAGCCATGCATGAGGCCGCGGTCCGCCGATTGTACTGTCGTGAGCCACCGTGGTGTTGTCGCGGTCCGCAGATACATTGTCGCAAGCCGCCATTGTGTTGTCCACGAGGTTTTGTTTTCGGCCTTTGGTTTTTGGTTTCCTTATTTCGTTTTCCCTTAAGTAATTAGGTCTTTGAAAATGAGTGAATATATAAAAACTCTTAATCCTAGCCTAATAGCCTATGGGATAAAATTAGGGAGGGCCAACCAGGTTTCTCAAGAGAGCAGATCTTGAGAACCCAAATCATCGTCTTTTGTATCTGTAAACTCTCATTATCGTAGTGAAATTGATTCTAGACCCCGGAGGACGTAGCTATTGCGTTGAGTGAACCTCGTTAAATTCTTGTGTTATTTATTATTGTTTTTGCCATCGATTATTTTAGCGCATACACGCTTCCGCACAACAGTTACTTTATAAATTCTAACTAATTTGATATGATTTGATCACTAAAATTATTATCATGGTTACAATCAATGTATAAAGAGTCACTTTGTAACACAGTATAATGGTCTCTCAATAAATTATTGAGAGACCGTCTTTTATGAGAGTTTGTGTTATAAAAAATTACAGAAGAAATTGTTGGAGCTTGGAAATAATATTAGTGTACAAGAATAAAGCTAAGCATGACTACAACAGTGAAGCAACACAAGGTTGAGACAATGAAAGAAAACATGAGTTAAGCATGAAAATGATGTTTAATGTTTCCAAAAAATATTCATATGGGTAATTTGTGGGATTGACAAAATAGAATCTTAACAAAAAAAAAATGAAGAGATCAACCACAAAAAAATTTAGATAAAGTTTTTCTCTCTTATGTTCTTTTGTGCATACAGGTGGCGACGATTGAAGTGGCGTAAATGTAGTGTGTTAATTCGGTTGATTTAGGCGTCTTAGTGTCTATTTGGGCATGATTTTATCGTGATTCGTAGACCACACCACTCGGAGTATTTTTGGAGATTATTCGTTGGTTTTACGAGTTTTTGGTGGCCTTAGACTCTTTTGGTGAATGAGTCATTCAGATCAGATCAGATCAGATCAGATTAGAAATGTTCAAAGAACTATCTATGTATTTGGTCCATAATTGATACTAATTCGTTGAAATTCAATCAAATTTTCAATCAATTCAGATCAGATCAGATCAGAATCATTCAGATCAGATCAGATCAGAATCATTCAGATCAGATCAGATCCAAAAGATGCAATCCTATCAAACAGGGCCTAAATATATATCGTGCACAAATCAAATTTTCAACCTATTCAGATCAGATCGGATCAGATCGGATCAGATCAGATCAGAATCATTCAGATCAGATCAGATCAGAATCATTCAGATCCGATCAGATCAGATCAGAATCATTCAGATCAGATCAGATCAGTTCAGAAAGATGCAGTCCTATCAAACAGGGCCTAAGAATCAACTTATCTAGAAAACAGCTTTTAAATAAAATATACATTTTTTCCTAGACACATAGCACGGCTGAAAACTTTGAGTAATTTAAAACATTGGAACCGATAATATTTAATTAGTATAGAAAATAGGAAAAATTTCTAACTCTTACCTTTTATATACCAAAACTTCCAAAATCCTAGCTTATTTTTAAAAAGTTTCCAATTCCTACCTTATAAAACATTTTTTTATCAAACTCCTACCAAAACTTCTACTACGGCGTGTTTGACTCTATTTTTCAGCATTGACCTTCAAATTGACGCGATTTCCATCGATTATTGTATCGTTTTCCTTCCAATTTCTTCCTTCAATTTCACATTCTCTCGTCTATTTCCCACATTATATCACATTGCACTCCAATTTGATCGCAAAATGTGAGAAATAGGAGAGAGAAGATCAAATTGGAGTGTAATGTGATATAATGTGGAAAATAGGAGAGAGAAGGTGAAATTTGAGGGACAAATTGGAAGGAATACGAAAAAAATCGAAGGAAATCACGTCAAGTCGAAGGTCAATGCCGGAAAATAGAATCAAACACGCCGGAATAAAAGTTTTGGTAGGAGTTTGATAAAAAAAATGTTTTATAAGGTAGGAAATAGAAATATTTTAAAAATAAGCTAGGATTTTGGAAGTTTTGGTATATAAAAGGTAAGAGTTAGAAATTTTTCCTATTTTCTATACTAATTAAATGTTATCGGTTCCAATGTTTTAAATTACTCAAAGTTTTCAGCCGTGCTATGTGTCTAGGAAAAAATGTATATTTTATTTAAAAGCTGTTTTCTAGATAAGTTGCTTCTTAGGCCCTGTTTGATAGGACTGCATCTTTCTGAACTGATCTAATCTGATCTGATTGATTCTGATCTGATCTGAATGATTCTGATCTGATCTGATCTGAATAGGTTGAAAATTTGATTGAATTTCAACGAATTAGTATCAATTATGGACCAAATACATAGATAGTTATTTGAATATTTCTGAACTGAACTGATCTGATCTGAATGATTCTGATCTAATCTGATCTGATCTGATTGATTCTGATCTGATCTGAATTCATCTGAGAATAAGTCCTATCAAACAGGGCCTTACTCAACCCGTTTGGTTGACGATTTCTACGTTTTCATAGTCTTGCAGGTTAGTTTTGAAGTGTTTGGGGATACTCAAGGGATCAGAGTGACGATCGCTTACCGTATTAGATAAAGTCCAGACTTAGTTAATTTATCGCTTCCGCATTTCGATTAAGATTATTCGAGAATTGTATTTCATTCTTTTGGGATGTAACACATTTATATACTTTATATTTGGAGTTATTAGATCATTAGAATTGATCTACTGCCTTAACGATTGAACTAGGATGTCAATCGTGGCGGTAACACTCCCGATTGTCATTGTTTTAAATCAAACGCATTTTCTAAAATCTCAGGAAATTGGGGGTGTTACATAGACCCCTAGAGTTATAGCCCAGCACTAGAATACTCGATTCCCTATACTAGTATAGTGACTAGATACCCCCTAAGACGAAAATAGGCTATAGAGAGCATGCATGGATACGAACTTTGTACAATTCATGCATAATGTGAAAATTAAACAAACATGTAGTTAACGACCTTAACGGGTACACGCTTTGTAACGAACATCTAACCATCAACAAATTGAAATTTGGAAGGCTAGAAGAAGGTCATTAGATATTTAGATCACTAAAACTTAATGACTGAATAAAAAAATGGAGGACTCATATGTGGACAATTAAGGCTCCCTTAAAACCATTTGACTATTGTCTTTAGACTTGAGGAGAAGAGGGAGAAAGAGACAACGAAGTTATAGACTAACAACGTACGTACGTATGAAAACGAAGAGGCTTCTTCACCTTCGAAAACAACATCAACGCGAAATGCTCGTCATCTTCTTCTTGGGAATGACTTTCTCCTCTTAATTTCCTCCCCTCTTTGTCTCCCTTTCTAATAATTAATTTAAACATCATTACTACATACCCCTACGATTTCTTTCATTCATAACAATTATATCAAACATCATACATACGTAGTGCTTATCGCTTTGGTATGTATAATCTACGGTCAAAAATTTCATGAAGAATCGGAAAAAGAAGTGCATTGCAGAAAAAGAAGATGGAGATCGACTCGATCGGTCTATATATTTCATGCTTGAGCAAGAGTTTTGGGTTCTGTCTGTCTTATTACGTACAATGACATTTCGACATCAATCGAGTGAGTTTCCTTGCTCCGGTACGGTGTTCTTTTTGTCGAATCTTAATTAGTTCATCCTCTGGCGGCAATGTCATTGGAGGACGGTATACATATAGTCGGGATTCAAAACTTGTCTATATCAATACATTGGAGTCGCTACTGTTGAAGTGTGGAATCTTGCTTCTTGGCTGGTGGCGTACATGGGAAAGCCAGGCATTACTCTTTTTTTTTTCTTTTTTTTTTCCTTTGAATTTTGTGATGAGTACACATTCGGATACTAGTGCTTGATGAATTTGTACAATGGAATGCCATTATTTTCTTAATTATCCCCCTTAATTAGTTGGTTAACACATTTTTGTGGTATTTAGCGATTGCAAATTAATTTCTATATATTTGCTTACCGTTTGTTGCTTTCTGTCTCAAGAGTAGTACATACACCAGTACCACATCAATATCAGATATTTTAGGAGAAACTCTATTTGTATATCCATATACATTTCTAAATGTATATCTAAAAGGTAAATCAAACGTATTATGTGTTTGAGAATTTCGTGATTCTTCTCATTGATATGTACCGGTATATATACAATAACGAGTCTTGACGTACAAGACATCGACCCACGACTTATGGTAACTACACATAAAGGAAATTATACAAAAGCTAAGGAAACAAAAGTAATACGCAGCCTAACACCCCTTATCTTTCCTATACAGATTGTCTTCTTCTCCAGGGCTTCCGTAAGCTAATGTAAACATATAATCCGATATATACGATTTCCTAATACCCCCTCAAGTTGGAGCATGAAGATCGATAATGCCCAACTTGTCGTGAAATTGGCTTGACCCGAGACCCTTAGTCAAGATATCCGCCACTTGTTGAGTCGTATGTACATAGCGCGGGGTAATTAAACCAGCTTGAACCGCATCACGAACAAAATGGCAATCGACCTCTATATGCTTCGTACGTTCATGGAAAACCGGATTTTGAGCAATATGGAGAGCCGATCGATTATCACAAAATAAAAGAACAGGTTCGGAATGATCAACACCAAGTGTGGTAAAGATATTCTTAAGCCATTTTACTTCACACGTCGTCATTGCCAGCGATCGATATTCGGCTTCGCTCGAAGATCGTGCTACTGTCGATTGTTTCTTGGTCTTCCAAGAAATCGGTGAGTCACCCAAAAATATATATAAAATAGGCAGTAAGTGAATAGTGATCGGACAAGCTGCCCAGTCCGCATCGCAATATGCTTTCAAGCGAAGTTCACTGTCATTTCGTAAAAGTAAACCTTGCCCTGGACTCTGTTTCAAGTACCTGACAACTCTCAAGGCTGCGTCCCAGTGAACAATCTTGGGTTGTCGCATAAATTGAGCCAAAATATGTACACTGTAACTCAATTCAGGTCGCGTAATCGTCAAATAAATCAACTTTCCAATTAATCTTCGATTCGGCAGCGGATCTTCAAGGTCATCACCTTCGGTCAGAGCAAGTCGGTGTTTTGATTCAATAGGTGTGCTTGCAGGTTTACAACCAAGCAAGCCAGCATCACTTGGAATGTCGAGGGTATATTTTCTTTGGGACAAATAGATCCCAGTCGGTCTTCGTACCACTTCAATTCCTAAGAAATACTTAAGAATTCCGAGATCTTTCATGTGAAAACAGTTACTCAAATACGCCTTGAATTTTCGAATGGCTGCTCCATCGTTTTCTGAAATTACAAGATGGTCAACATAGACCAAGACATTTAATCGTACACTTCCACGAACCATAACAAAGAGTGAATGGTCACTCTTGCAAACTTCGAACCCATACCCAAGCAATGCCGATGCAAGCTTGGCATACCAACACCTAGGAGCTTGTTTTAAACCTTATAACGATTTTCGTAATCGACACGCTTTCCCCGAGGCATCTTTGTCAAACCCAGGAGGAACTCTCGTATAGACCTCTTCGTTTAAGTCTCCATGTAGGAATGCATTATGCACGTCCATTTGATGCAGTTCCCAATTCTTCACCGCTGCAATTGCCAACATAGTTTGTACAGTCACCATCTTCACCGTATGAGCAAATGTTTCGTTGTAATCGATTCCTTCAATTTGATGATCACCTCGGATGACTAATCTTGCCTTATAGCGTTCAATTTCACCATTAGATTTATATTTAATTTTATAAATCTACTTACTTCCAATCGCCTTTTTACCAATTGGTAATGTCGTCAATTCCCATGTCTTATTATTTTCGAGAGCACTGATCTCCTCTTTCATTGCTTTCCTCCAATGTGCATGCTGGCATAGCTTCATTAAAATTGGCCGGCTTGTGTCCAGCAGTAATCGAAGCAAGAAGAACACGATGTTTTGCACTAATTCGGTTACAATTAACATAATTCGTAATAGGAAACAGCGTACCTGAAGACGATGATCGGAGTACTTCGGTTGAGGGACAAACTACCGTATGAGTAACGAAACCACGGCGCCGAACGTTCGGAAATTTCTGCCGATGTCCCTTACCCATCTCAGTTTGAGCATTATTCGAATTTGGATCATTGTCGTCCTCTAAATTCGATGATGCGTCACTATCGTTTACCACATCCTCCATTATTATTTCTTGATTATCCAGATCATCTACATGATCAGTCACTCCCTCTTCGTTTCTTATTTCTCCAATTACCTCAGCTTGCTCATCTTCGGTCAGTGTTGCCTCGGTTTCACCTGAGCTGATCACTTTCGGAATGGTAGCTCTGTTCGAAACAGAGGAGTCAGCCTCAATGACCTCCCCCATGTCGCATCTTTTTCAGAAGAATGAGGACGACATTCCTCGTCCGCTGGTGCCTCCGGAACATGATCGAAGGACCAATCCCTTAAGTCTCGATCATCTAATTCAGTTTGACCAATATCAAAACATGCTCCACAAACACCACATCACGAGAAGCAAAATAATCTCCGGATTCGAGGTCGTACACCGACCATCCCTTCTTACCAAACGGGTAACCAAGGAAAACGCATTTCCGACTGCGACTAGCGAACTTATCCAGGGTTCGATTCAAGTTTCTCGCATAGCACAAGCAACCAATTTTCGTAGATTACCAAGATCAGGGGCCTTACCGTATAAGAGTTCAAAGGGCGTCTTCCACCCTAGTAATTCGGAAGGGACTCGGTTGATTAAATAGGCTGCTGTCAGTTGACACTCACCCCAAAAGCGAATTGGCAGCTTGGCTTGAAATCGAAGAGCACGAGCTACATTTAGAATGTGACGATGCTTTCGCTTCACCCGTGCGTTTTGCTACCATTGAGGACTGAAAAAGGATCCCTCTCTCTTCAAAATATGCGTCCAGAGGCTTGAATTCGGCACCGTTATCGCTGCGAACAATTTTAATCAATTTCCCAAACTGTCGTTCAACCATAGCAAAATAGTGTCTCATCTTACGAGGCACATCAGATTTCGATTTTAGCAAATGTACCCAAACACATCGTGAAAAATCGTCTACAATGGTAAGGAAAAATCGAGAGCCACAATAAGATGTTTCGTTGTATGATCCCCATAAGTCACAGTGGATTAAATCGAAAATGGTGTCTGCCTTATTATTACTAATACGAAAAATACTCCTAGTCTGTTTTGCCCGTAAGCACACATCACAAAATCTACTATCAAACTTATGATTTAAACTTCTAGTATACGACGACGGATGTCCAAGTCGTTCGTGCCATAGTTTCGCTGTTTCGATATCGTTGCCGGTTCGGTTCGCTTGAATTCAATTCGTTACTCGAAGATGGTATAGTCCCTCGCATTGATCACCCACTCCAATCACCGTCTTCGTTGCTGGGTCCTGTATAAGACACGAATTATCAGTAAATCGTAAAACCAATTTAGAGTCCCGACTCAATTGGGATGCTGAAATCAAATTGCAATTACCATTCTCTGAGTATAACACGTTGTTCAGAGTCAAGCTTTCTCCCAGCTTGATTGAACCCTGCTTGGTTGCAAGGGCTGAATCTTCATTAGGCAATCCAATAGGGCATGAATTAATATAAAAAATTTCATAAAGCAAAGTCAGATTTCCAGTCAAATGATGACTGGCACCCGTGTCTATTTATCCATAATTCGTTCGCCTTACCACTTAATCGCTCGAAACCACCTGATTTTCTCTCGCTCCACATCGCCACCAGCTCGTCCCATTCTTCTTGCGACAGGGTGTTCAAGTCCATCCCATCACCACCATGATTGGAGGAGCTTCCCTCACCACGATGAGTGGTTCCAGTAGCCATATTCGCGCAAGCTCCTCCACGACCAGAGCTTCCCCTGTCTCGACCACTTCCGCGCCCTCTGCCACGTCCATTCACAGTCCTGTCTCAAGGCGTGTCTCCCCACCAATCAGGATATCCATAGACCCCGAAACAGGACTCGGCCTTGTGCCCCTCTCGTCCGCAACTTGTGCATTCGGGCCTCTTTTCCTGCTCACATCTCACCCCCCTGTTCCGTAGCCTCCGGCTGGGCCACGGGCTAGGTGAGCCATTGGTTCGGTTCGATATTCGGTCTTCGGCTGAGTGTACACACGTACACCCTCTTCCTGAATTAGACGTGAATAGACTTGATTCACGTTTGGCAGAGGGTCAATTCCGAGCAAATTGGATCGCACAGCTCCAAAAGTCGCATCCACGCCCATGAGAAATTCCCGTACTTTCTCATCTTCTCTTTGCTTCTCTAATTTGGATGTCAAATTACAATTGCAGCCGGTGCACGAGCATGATGGCAGAGGATCAAAATCCCCTAAGTCATCCCAAATTTTCTTCATACGACCATAAAAATTCATAATGGTCTCAGCCTTTTGTTGCTTGCACTCAACAATTTGAGCCTTCAATTGATAGATTTTCATCCCGTCACCAAGTGAAAACCTCTCCTTAATTTCATCCCACAACTGTTTAGCTATGGGCCGATAAGAGATGGTGCTTCGAATTTTCTCATCAATGGTATTGAAAACCTTGGCAGTTTAACATAGTGTAAAACCGCCAAGGTCTTTGGCGGTTTTACTAATCACAATTTTTTCTGTTCACAAGTTATAGAAAAGCCATGGACCTTGTCCTTATTTATGCATGAGTGACGTGCATTGCATTTTGTTGAAAAAAAAAAAAATTCCAACCCATTTTTTTTTATTTCGAGCACTATTTCAAAAATTCGTTTTTCCGCCACTATCGCTTTCCATAACATAGACAAGAACCTCATTCTGTTATGCCAGTTCATTTTTCCTCTGTGTAATTCATCACTCGAGGAGCTGTCAAAAGGCAGTATGGGGCTAGGAAACCAGGTGATGGAATCAGGGGAGGGGTGGATGGGATGGAGGCGTGGGGAGAGCTGGTGGGTTGAACGTTGATAAATGACGGTAGTTTTTTTTATAGTTTGTTTGATTTATTTTACTTGATATCAGAGGGCAAATTGGAGAGTTGCTTAATTTTGCCTTGATAGCTAATATAATGGTTGCTTTAAAAAAATCCGCATCGTTACAAAAATATTAGGAGAAAGGAAAACATTTATTTTTTGTAATTTTTAGTTTTAGTGACACATCATCACTTATCAGATGCACACTTCAATTTCCTACCAATAAGACATCCATTTCCCCAAACATAAAGCCTAAAAGGTTGTTTGGTATTGATGTCCTGTTTTTTTTCCATCCTAAACTTGTCAAATAAATCACAAAATTAACTATTAATAGATTGCTTGAAAAAAAGGAAAATTGACTGCAGGTTATTGCAAAATACTTTGTTTGGTTTTCAAAAACAATATTTTGTTTTAAAAAAAAATGGAAAAAAAAAACGATAGTCCGTACTAAACAAGCCCTCAAACATTGAACTTCGTTTTTATACATACTTAAATCTCCAAATAAATATTTTCTTAGCCACCAAAGAAATAACGTTTAGAATTTAAAACAACCAATGTCAAAAGTAGGATTTATTGAACACTAAATTAACTAAAATGTATTTATAAACCACTTAGCTTCTTTCGCGATTAAAGGCCTAATAAACCTTATGATATAATTTTTAAAATCAAGTACATAAAGTTTAGTTGAAAACATTATTTATCTAATGTTATTGTGACCTAAAACAAGAATGTTTTTGTTGTATCACAGGCTTCAGGACCTAAAAAAATTATTGAGTGAATGTTTGATTGTTGCTTTATCGTTTTTGATCGGTGGAAGAATGCATCTATAATGAAATATATTTTTTTTTCACTCATTGTATTACCTTGTATCTCAAGAATAATGTCAATATAATTAAAGTTTCGTAGTCATGCTAATATTCTGGTTTATCTTGAAATTTGATTATTATTGCATCAACACTATGAGCTTGATTAGTTATTCTAAGCCAATATGTAATAGAATTTTTGAACTTATTAATTTTACGGGATAGTAAAAATTTTGAGTTATTATTTCTCTACCACCTCGAAATAGATTTCTAGATTTGCCTCTAGTCAAGACAAACATTAAATAGATACTCTTCTCAAACTTATATAATTGGTTTTGAAAATATTTCATAATTTTTTTTCGAGGTCATATTTCATATTATTTGGTGGTTTTTAAATCACAAAAGTAGACAATGGTAAATAGATACATTTTAGTTAAATTCGGGCTTGTTCGGTATCACTACCGTTTTCTATCTTTGGTTTTTTTGCGTTATAAATTTAGGGATAAATTTCCAAATTCTACCTTAAATGTTTATAATCTTCCAATTACCTACCTTATATGTCTAAAAATATATTTTCCTGCCTTATAAAGTGCTTTGTTTATCTAATTCCTACCAAAAACACTATTTCGATCAGTTGACTCTCTATTTCCGGCGTTGACTCTCATGTGACTTGCACGTGACTTAGTTTTCACCTCAATCTTTCGGGTGGTTCATTTCATACCCATATCAAGCCTCCATATTACTCATAACCTTTAATACGTCCTCTCCAAATCATTCCTTCTCTACCCCATAAACCTTCATGATTTTCACACCCTTATCGTTATTATTGCATTGCATGCGCTATTTAATAAAAATGGGGGAAATTGGAGGGAAGTCGCAAAAAATTGGAGGGAAATTACGAAAGATTGGAGGAAAATAAAAAGTCAATGCCAAAAATGGAGAGTCAATTGGCCGAAATACTGTTGTTGGTAGGAATTGGATAAACAAAGCACTTTATAAGGTAGCAAAATATATTTTTGGATATATAAGATCGGAAACTGGAAGATTGTAAACATATAAGGTATGAT
This sequence comes from Spergularia marina, assembly GCA_963680865.1. Taxonomy (NCBI): domain Eukaryota; kingdom Viridiplantae; phylum Streptophyta; class Magnoliopsida; order Caryophyllales; family Caryophyllaceae; genus Spergularia; species Spergularia marina. The sequence goes on from OY804561.1 coordinate 7,733,939, forward strand.
TTGGAAATTCATCCTAAATTTAGTGAAATAAGTTACAAAACGATCGTTAAATTGTTTATTTCTATTATATATTATATATAGTCATATAGAAAAAAATAAAAAAAAATGAAAAGTGAAAACCACATTTCCTGGTTTTCAAAAACAGGACTTTGGTTTTAAAAAAAAATTGAAAACTAAAAATAGAAAGATACCAGCAGATCCTTAATGTTTAATGAATCTCATTTTTTACATTGGTGGTTATTAAATCCAACCTCTACTACTTGGTGGAAAAAAATACGTCTTTGCTTGACTTTCTTCTCTTTTACATGCCTTGGGTTTTACATGCGAGTTTGCGAGAAATCCATGAGAACCAACTCTCTTCATTCTAATTTTTTTTATGGACAAATTTTTGGAAATAAATGGACGTAAATGTGTTTGTATTTATAAAATTTAAGCCAAATACATGGAGATTATGGTCCGGGAAAAATGAAGCATCTATTGCATGCATGCATTGTCCTATAAACTTTATTTATTTTGAAATTGAATCACATTATCCTCTTATTATCTTCACGAACTTCAATCAATTCTACCTCATTTGAGGGCTTATCAAATATTTGGGTGAAAAGTGACACGCAATCAAGGATTTTTTAGATGTCCCGAAGACCTTTCCGATAGTCCATCAAAAGTGATCGGAGGGCAGGGTGGAAGACCCTTGACATGCTCATGCCAGCGAAATTGTCACTAGTCTTAGGGGTGTATTCGAGAAAGACTCCTCTGATGCCTAAGTCAGTTTTTAAAGGTATTTGTATAGAGAGAGAAAGTAGAGTGATAGTGGAGAGAAAGTCTCTATTATTACTTACCTTAACTTATGTCAATTTGGAGTATTTATACAGGATGTTGATATGGCGTCACTAGATGACTGTTGCGACGTCACTGTTCGGGCACCGTTAGTGCAGTCCGAACCGTAGTGCTGGACTGATTTCCGGTGCTGGAGTCATTCCGGATATGATGGAATGCCTATACGGATATGGAGGGGCACATAACCGGACGTCCTGGGGCACCTACCCGGACGTGCTAGAGCACCTCTCTAAACATGGTGGACCACTACCCCCGCCAAGATGGATGAGTTTTCCGGATCAGGTTCGCTGATACGGACTAGAACTGCTGATCTCATCAGGACCACCAACTCGGACACGAGCCACTTTATATATAGGTAGTGATGGAGTTCTTTTGAGGACCTACTGGAGGCCTAAAATGAGAACGCTTGTGGTTTATGCTTGAAGGTCTTTCTCAAGTGGTCATTGGATGCACCGAATGCTTCCATGCTTATTCTAAAATCGACCCCCAACATCAAATGAAAACACAATTAAGACGCAAACAACTTGATTTGAATTGAATTGAACTGATCTAATTTGATTTGATTTGATTTGAAGTGACTTGATTTGAGTTTATCTATACTAAATTTATTGACAAATTAACTGCATTTCGACAAATTAATAACTAGAATTAGACTAAATTCATTTGATTGTTATAAGAATAATTCTTATTTGATTTGATTTGATTCGAATGAAATTGGTCAGATTTGATTTGATGTGATTCGAATTCACTGTTTTTAAGTTGAATCATATAGAGCATAGGCTCTGTTTATTTTGATATGACTGTATCTTTCTGATTTGAATGACTCTGAACTCATCTGATCCGATCTAAATTTGTTGAATTTTGACGAATTTATATCAAAATTAGACTAATTCATTGATCAATATTTCAACAATTCTAAAATGAACTGATCCAAACTGATCTGATTTGAATGCATCTAAACTGTTCTGATTTGAATGCATTTGATCTTATCTGAATACATTGTTTCTTAAGGCCCAGTGCGATTCAAAATGTTAAACAATATTTTCAAATCAAATAAGATTTAGTCAAATCAGATCAGTTTATTTATTTCAAATGAAATCAAATCAGATCAGAATTGTCCAAATAACAATCGGTGAATGTAGTCGACTTCTAGTTATTAATTTATCTAAATGCAAAATAAGTCAATAAATTCAGCTCAGATCAAATCACATCAAGTTCATTCAAATCAAATCAAATCAAATCAAATAATTTCAAATCAAATCAAATCAGATCTGAAAAAACAGTCCAATCGCACATGGCCTAAGTCCTATCAAATAGAGCCTAAAGGGTAGTGAAATGTTGGAGGGAGCTTTTGATCGACAAATTATATTGCAAACTTAGACCATGTTTGATTCAACTTAAAAAATTATTGATTTCAAATCAGATCAGTTTTACTCAAATCAAATCAAATCGGTTTCATTCAAATCAAATCAACTCAGATGATAATTATCCAAATAACAATCAATGAATCTAGTCTAATTCTAGTTCATTTGTCTAAATAGGAGTGGAGATCCTCTGTCCAATTTTTGTGTCTCACTCCCTATACCCCTCCAATCAAATCTTTAGAAATCAGTTAAATTATAAGTTTAAATAGATTTTTTAATGTTGAAAAATGGGTTTGCAAGGTTGTGATTAGAGGGGTACATAGAGTGGTACACAAAGTGGGACAAAGAATACTCATTGTCTAAATAAAGTTAATTTGTCAATAAATTTGTTTCAGATCAAATCAAATTAGATCATGAAAATAAAGTTCAATCGCACATGGCCTTATTTACGAAATTCATCCCTTAAAATTTAGAGTTCGTAGATAGACCCAAGTAGTAAATCCGATGAATATCAATTCGACGTGGGTGTCTCCGGTAGTATTTTGCATTCCATTATTACTCTTAAGAAATCATTGACTTTTATAATGGTATGACTTTCATCCTGTACAAAAGATCTCGTCAAACTATATATCGATAATTGTCACGCAAACCTCAAGTTGTTCTTGAGCGGCGGTTTACTACTACTGTTGTCTACCTTGGCGGGCTAGCCATCGTATAATATCCCTTAGGAACAAGAAATCCACATTGTCAAACTTATACGAATATACGATAGACCCTAACTAATAATTTGACATTTGTATGATGATAAAATGCAGCTACAGAAACTATATATAAAGAGACTCCTAATTCTTGCATCATCCATCAAACACACTCCTTAAACTCGTACATTATCTTTTACTATACTCTTCGTTCAATCGTTCTCGATTTTTAATTGAATTTGTTCGATATTCTATCACTAGCGAGCCCCTTCCATCACAATCGAGCAGAAAAAATGGGTTTTAGCAAGAATATGATGATGAAGTTCACTGTCCTGGTGATGGTTGCCCTAGTGATGGTAGCTAGCTTAGCTCCCCTCACCATGGCTGCTAACGCAGCTGCTCCAAACAACGATGGCACATCCACTTGTTTGCCATCACTCAGCCAGTGCATATCAGATGAAGAGTGTTGCGAAGGCCTTACCTGCAAGCTGTTCGTGCTCTTCCGCGGAGCTCCCATCGGCCGTTGTCGCTCTAACTAATGTGTAACTCGATCTTCGATATATATGTATTATTTCAGCATCTATTTATTTATGTGCAGGATGCATATATATGTTGTTTTCGTATTCAAAAACAAATTAAATAATGAAGGCATACATCTTCACTTGTAATGATCATAATATTAATCCAACTTACGTTCTCGTTATGAAATATGAATCATTTGATGATTTGGGCATTACTCCCCTCTAGGTAGACCTGGCCTAACTGACGCAAACCCGAACATCCGACCAGAATTATTTGACCCAAACATCTGAACTTGCGCGAATTTCTAATCTGAATTCAACCCAAAATCCGAATTGATCCGACCCAGACATGACCCGAACTGAAATGACCCACATCCGAATAACCAGATATTTTAATGATTCGGTTGAGAAAAAATGACTTAGATTAGATATAGGACAAGTTCAATCACTCAAATTACTGTAATCTTCAAATTAAGATAATATTAGACAAAATTTTAAGAAATCTATCATTAATATGATCAGATTTGAACAATTTGAAATAAGCAGATACGGATTTGACCCCACCCGACCCGAATTTGACCCGTAATTGCCATGCATATCTCAAATCCCAGTAGTGAGGACGACTGTGCTCGGCACATCAATAGAAAGGAAAAGAAGGAAAGTGATGGGTTCAAGTATGTAGTAGTAAAGATCATTTGTCCCATTATTTTCCCCACTATGTGCCCTGGCCCGACACGACACTAGCACTGAAAAACCGGTTTGAGGTAGTATCGTGCCAAGGCTTGATTTTTCCAGCCCTGACCTTGGTCAAAACATTGCACTACCCGAACGGTTGCAGACTTAATCGCTCATTATCTCAACACTTGTTAAAAAACCAAACTACATTAATCTAGTTAAAAAGGCTATGAGGTATTTAAGACAATTAAAAAAAATGGAGTAACTCTATAAAAGTGTTTTTAATGGCAAAACTCTCACCAAGTAAGAAGTAGGGGAAAGAATAAAAAACTGAAGAAAAAAAAGAAAAAGAGGAGAGATAGTGTGGGAACCCGGTAGAACTTACTACCAGGTTTTCATACCAAGTTGTGAGAGGAAGAGGTGGGGTATGAGTGTAAAGAGTGGGGTAAGAGAGAGAGAGAGAAAATAATAAATGTAAGTTTCTCTACAGGTGCAAATCCAAGTCCCATATCACAGATATAAGAGTTGAATCATTTATTTATTTCGGGTTGGGTCAAGACGGGCCGAGTCATATCAGGCCAACATGAACTTTTGGGTTGGGTCTGGTTTTGTCAGGTAAATTTATTGTAGGGTCGGGAAATAATCGGGTCTAAATATCGATAATCATTTTGTCTGGGTCAATTAAATTTTTTGTCAATATTTTTGGCTATTCTTCATAATATAACTAGGTGGAGTTACTTAGATAGTAAGTTAAGATCATCAAAATCCATACTAAATTGTTTTAATTTAGATATATATATTAAACTTAATTATTATCCGTTCATTAAACGGGTCGGGTCATTGTTGGATCGAAACGGGTCGATCCGGGTCGTTGTTGGGTCGGACATTATTCGGTCACAGGTCATTGTTGGCTCGGGTCAAGTCGAGTTCGGTTGACCACAATTTCGGGTTCTGCTGGGTCAAATTTTCAAGTTAACGGACGGGTCGAGTTCGCCAGCTAATATATAAGCGATTATCAAACTATTAGAAGAATCCCAAAACCTGATTCGTGAGTATAGGCATAAACCAGACAATATCACATTACTTTGGGGCACAACACTTTCTTTAAGTGTATAATTTGCATGGTATAATCATGATTATCTATAAACTTGACCAAGTATAGACATTTTTAGTAGTTGAATATTGTTTAAAAAAAATCGAAATCTAAGTATCGACCCTCACAAGCAGAAGCACATGTTTGGTGATTTTGTTCAAGTTTCTATAAAAGAATCAATCAATTAATGAGATTTAAAATATATTAAAAAAAAAGACAACAAATGAAGAGATTCTATGTAAGTTGAACGAAACACTCATTAGCTTTCAAAAAGCGGTTTTTAAAGAAACTAATTTCAAAAATTAGAAATAGATTTTGAAAAATTGGCCACATGATAAAAAAACACTTCTTCTATTTAGAATTAGATTTAGAAATAAATATACATGAGATATTCATAATCGTATAATCGTATTACATTACATTACGCTTCTTTTTGTTTCGAAATTGATTTCGATTAGAGTACTTTAATTTTTAAAATTTTGATCACTTCATTCCAAAAGTACCTTTCTAATTCTCACTCAAAATATAATTCCGGACATCACACGTTCAACATTCGAAATTTGGTCCTAACAAACAAATCTTCAGACATACGGAGTAATAATGATATCCAAAAAACAACCTACTCAGTCAGCAGAAGTCCGTAGTAGAACAATTCAAAATCTACCAAAAGAAAATAAAAAAGAGACAAAATTCTGAAGTGAGAGCTCTGTATGGGTGTGGCGTGAGCGTGACTTGGTGGTGGTGTGCGTTAACCCAATCACACAACATCATTCTCCGTCGTGTCTACCTCATCTCTCTCTTATCTCTCTCATCCCTCCATTGTCTTAGTCTTTGAATATCCTCCCGATTTCTACGGCCTTTTTACTTTTGTTGGTTTTCAATCTTCAATGTCTCACCCTTAATCTTTCCTACATTTTCTTCTCCCCTACAATACAGCTAACTCCCCTTTCATCCAAACAAACAAACAAAACAAAGATCTGGTCTTTTCTTTTTTCAGCTTCCTCTTTTTTTTTTTTTTCCTGATTTTTTTCTGCTCAATTTTTGGTTTTGTGGGTATTTTTATTCATGATATTCTATCCTTGTCTGCTGAAAAATCCTTTTTTTTTTGTTCTGGAAATGTAAGAGGAGAGTGTACAGATTTTTGTAATTTTTTCCCCTGATAAAATTTGGTGTTTTTTTTATTTATTATTAAATTTATTTTTCTGGGGGATTTGAGTTTGAAAGATTGTATCTTTGTGTACCCATTCTGATTTCAGCTGGAAATCTCCAGGACCCAAAAAAAAAAAAAAAAATACTTTTTTTGGGGGGGTTTTGGTCATCTGGGTATTGTAATTTTGGAGCAATTTTTGGTCAATTTTACAACATTTTGAACAATTCTAGAGAAAAAGGGGTGATAAAGATTGAAACTTTGTGATCCATTATTTGAAATTGGTAATACAAAGTTGGTATTCATAAAGAAATGTATGGGACACAAGAAAGCAAAAGGAATTTGGCATATGAATATCAGGCTCATATTATTAATTACAGGCCAAGTATTCATACAAGAAGGGCCAATCTGACAGTAAAATTCCAGGATATATATGGGTTTACAGTGGAAGGAAATGTGGATGATGTGAATGTTTTGAATGAGGTGAGGGAGAAAGTGAGGCAACAAGGGAGGGTTTGGTGGGCATTGGAGGCGAGCAAAGGCGCAAATTGGTACCTTCACACTCAAGCTTCATCAGCCCTTAAAGCCTCCCTGAAGCTGTCAGCTTTGGCTAATGCCATCACTTTGAAGAGATTGATCAGGAAGGGTATTCCTCCTGTTTTGAGGCCTAAGATTTGGTTTGCTTTATCTGGTGCTGCTAAGAAGAAATCCACCGTACCTGACAGTTATTATGCTGATCTAATCAAGGCTACCGATGGTAAAACCACGGCTGCCACGAAACAGATTGATCATGTGAGTTCTGATGGCTATTACAATGTTTTAAGGATTTGGGGTATGATCTTATTGGATTATATGTTGTTGCAGGGTCCAATTTTGACAATTCTATGCTAAGCTTTTTTGCAACGTAATGCAATTTTGTGGCTGGCTTTTTAGTGATATGCATATAGTTGATGATTGTCAGCACACTTGACTTGATGATGGTTGGAAATATATCTTGAGTTGTATTATACAAAAATCGCAAAGTAATGGCCAATTGTGAGCTTGTTGAGCTTCCATAGATTGCGTGCAAATGGGAGTATTTCACGATGGGTGTGATAGTAATTGGTTTCATTAGTTATTTGTTAAGATGTTTGTGACAATGCGTCTTGGTAAACATCTCTTGTGTGCATTTCAGTGGTATTAAGTTCACTATAAACGCTTTTCAAGGTGATGTGACTCCATTCAAGTTTCTTAAGAATTTTCAATTATCCTTGGTAACTTACAGTGGAATTGTAGGCAGATTTTTCACTTCAAGCGTATTTGAAATTTTGTTGTTCCGGAAACAGAAAACCTGATATTCTTGGAAGGCCATAAGAGATTGTCTTGTATCTTATTTCAAATATTTGGAGTTTGAGTAAGCTCAGGGAGTACCTTGTTTGAGGAATCTAGAAATTAGGCTTATTAATGTGTTCTTTCGGTATTGTAGTTTAACATGATATAGAGTTCGTTGGTGCCATTGTGTCATACGAACATGACAACTAGCTCCTTAGTGTCAGATAACAAATTTCAGTAAAAGAGAATATAGTTGAAGTCAATGACTTGTCTTGATGTTATGTCAGTATATTTCTGTCGTGACCAAAGAGTTGAGCTAATTTTTTTTTTTTTTTTTTTTCAAAAAGAAAAGATTTGGTGCCTGCACTCAATTGCTAGACAGTGTTTTGGTGCAGAGTATAACTCAAGTATATCAATGTACCTAGCCACTTGAAAGGTCTCGTTAATGAACATAACTCATGTTGTCAATGAAGCTGGTCAAACTCAAAATGAGAGTTCATGTAATTGCCATGCAATTGTTTAGCAGTTAGTGGCAGTCATGTGATCAGAATTGATGCAGCGAATAGAATCATTACCGCAGTTGCAACTGATTGTAGTCTTCTCAGTTTGGTTGTTCTTAGAATTTACTAGGTGTGAGATTTCATCCTGTTTGTAGGATAATATTGGTAAATGTAAAATATTTGATAGAGGATGAATATAGACTATAGTGTATATTCATCCTCTATCATAGTCTATATTCATCCTCTATCAATATTGTTGTATAGCTGCCATGAACACTTCGATCAAGATGAAGTTTTCTAGAACAACACACATTTGATATTTTTATTTATTGCTTGCTTGTATTTCTGTAGGATTTGCCACGAACCTTCCCTGGTCACCCGTGGTTGGACACGAAAGAGGGTCATTCAGCTCTGCGGCGTGTTCTTGTTGGGTACTCGTTTCGTGATTCTTATGTTGGTTACTGTCAGGTAATTATCTAAACTTTTTTTCAAGCCAATCAAAGAGGAGGCAGAGATTTTAGGGTGAACCCTTCCTCTTTTTTTTTTTTTTTTTTTTTTTTCCCGCAAAAAGCAAGCAGGGTACAATAGAATAGATTAGGTGACCCTTCTAGCCAGGGTATCACCTGCATTTGGCTGAATTGTTTTTGAAGGATAGATTAGTGAAATTTTTGTAGCCATTGACATTAGCTTATTGATTGATCCAGGGTTTAAATTATGTTGCGGCTTTATTGTTACTTGTATTGAAGACAGAAGAAGATGCTTTCTGGATGTTAGCTGTCCTACTTGAAGATGTTTTAGTAAATGATTGTTACTCAAATAATTTATCTGGATGCCATGTTGAGCAGAGGGTTTTCAAAGATCTACTTGCAAAAAAGTGTCCCGGGTACTGTTATTTTAAATATCTTGATAACTTAGTATTGATGCTACTCTTGTTATTGTATCTTACAAAGGCCAATGCAGGATAGCTGCTCATTTGGAAGCTCTGGAGTTTGATGTCTCCCTCGTAGCCACCGAGTGGTTCTTGTGCCTCTTCTCAAAAAGCTTGCCTTCCGAGGTTTGATAAACCTCGTGATCTTTCTCATCTAGCTTGCCTTTTGTCTTTCCATGCATGTTCATTCATTATCTGATGGTTGATGTTTGCTACTTACTTTGCAGACAACTTTGCGAGTGTGGGATGTTCTTTTCTATGAAGGAGCAAAAGTTTTGTTTCATGTGGCCTTGGCAATATTTATGGTGAGTTGGTGACCATCTTACATCTTATTTCTTCAAGTAATTTAAAATACTCCTAATGTGTCTATTCTTGAAAGAAAGGTGTCTAGCTATGTGGTGAGTGATTGAAATTTTGGAATCCGTTTGCAGATAAAAGAGGATGAATTGCTCTTGGCGCATCAAGTTGGTGATGTAATAAACATCTTACAGAAAACCACTCACCACATGTTTGACCCTGATGAGTTGCTTACGGTGAGTTGAATCTTTTGCTTGTACATAACTTTTTGATTTTGACCTACCTTGAGGCTGCAAGCAAATACTGCAAAAGGAATGAACATAGATGGTAGAGGTGTGATAAAAAGTTTCTATGAACTAAGTCCACCCTCGCCAAAGGACACTTAGGTGACTGTTTCCCGAAATTTTCGAATTAAGATCTCTCTTAGTAAGTGATGAACTCGTTCAAAATGAAAAAGCAGACATCAAATGCGGTATATGGAGAAAAGTAAAATATTTCAATAGATATGGGACTAATCTTATATAAACCCCCTGGTAGAGTTAATTGAAAAAATTCATGTACCTGTCATCTGTCGAAATCACAGTCTAAAACTTGTGCTTGGTATGAAAACTGGTTGGCTACTTTATGTCCGAAAGAACCAATTTAACAGTTGCATTTAACTAAATTAGCTGTTGAGCAATAATTATAAACTCCTAAAACTTGAGCCTAATTTGCACAGGTGGCTTTTGATAAAATTGGTTCAATGACAACGAACACCATATCAAAGCAGCGGAAAAAGCAGGAACCCGCTGTCATGGCAGAACTTGATCAGAGATTTAGACGGCTGAACTCCCTCAATAGCGACGAGAGTTAGCTGATCCAGTTTGCAAGTGCATTCACTTGGTATCATATATGGTCACCTTGTTGCAGCCTGCCTTCCTTGAAGATGGCTCATCATGTCGTCGAAACAGCAAATGTATCCCAAACCATTGCTGTGCCTGTATTCTACCAATATACAGAAATTAGGAGAAATATAACATTGTAAATTAACAGATTTTTCACCAAACTAATCACATTCCTTAAGGAGGGCAGTTTGTCACTTCTGCCCCTTTTGGCTTGTCTACATTGTGCCGGTGTTGTTTTGTTCTCTGAATGTGAAAATTGAAATGCTGACATTTAAAGAAACAAGAGAACATCCAAAGAGTGGAATTTACTAGCAGGCTAAATCCTTCTAATGTGCAACAGATTACAATTGATTCTGAAATGGGGATATAGAAATTAGGGCACAAGAACGCGTAATTTTTTCTACTACTATGCACCTACAATACCCTCTGCAATCTGCATACGTACATGCCTATACAACCTACGGTCTTCAGGCCTTTACAGCTAACTTCCAGTTAGGTGGAAGCAAAAAACCTCCCTACTTACAATGAGTTTACTAGGAGAGATTTATTCTCCAGATTACCATAACTACGAAACCTTGGAAGATTCTCCGGTCCAGACAAGGTTGCATCCATTACATTTCGTCCCAATCGCCCTGCCATATCCGTTGGCCCTAGGTTCTGGAAACTCCGTACATTGCCATAATTGTCAAATATTGAACCACTGGCGCTGTAGTCCATGTGGGTCATATTGTGACTGTTCACATGACTCGCATTATGATTGTAGCCATTGTGACCGTAGCTCAAACTGCGGGCGTAGGTGCTGCTCAGATAGTGACTGTAGTTTTCATCTGGCTTGCACATACGTAGCTCTCGTTCATATATAGGTCCAGAGACCTCAGGTATCACACTTGGTAGATCACTGTACACATCCATGAAATCACCAAGAACATCTTCCTGCTCTTCTGACAGATAATTTGACGAGGGTAAAGGACAGCTAGGGAGTTGACCAGGATACACGGAGTGACCACACCTGCTAGCTATTTCCTTGTGCCTCTGAGTCCAATCAGGGCGACTCCAAAGATAAAGGGGAGGTGTAATGTTGTTCCATTGTGAAATTTGTTTAGCATGTGCATCAAAGGCTCCAGGAAGGTAAAATGCCTGACGGAGTTGAACCCCACAAACAATCAATGTCAAGGGAAAGGAGTTCAAGTAAGAAGGTTCATAGTGGTGTAAACAAAACATGGGCAATGTTTTTTATCTCACCTCTCCAGCGAGTAACTCCTGATCATCCCACAGTAAGTCATACCTCTTTTTTCTATTCCTAGAATCAAGCCTAAGATAGAATCACAACAGATAAAGTTAATAAAGAAGGCTCAGCCAGATAGAGAAGATCAGGTCTACAAAAGATGAGAACAGGATTAAAACCGTTGGGTCTCTGGCGGAACAATAAGAATTAGAAGCTTTGGTTTAAACTGGAGAGCCTTATTAATGAACTTGTTTGCTAATGTTGCTTTATATCCGAAGGGAGGATTCAACCCCATAATCTGCACCACAGAATAAAGGTAGAAGTCGAAATTTAATCAGACAAACACTGGAAAGGAACGAAACAGGTTAAAATAAATGAAAGGTAAATTCGACTTGAATCCCAGGACTCTTACCAGTTGAGCACCTGGTCGTAGGTCTTTAGGGTCGACGGTGAACCAATCCCTTTGCTCAAAATTGAAATCATTCTGCCATAATTTCAGAAAATCAGCACTTCAGCAGAGTTGATGTATTCTCCGGAAGAAGAAAAAAAATGATATTGACATCCTTCATAACTAAGTGTATGCACCTTAGAAGATCTACAGGGCTACTGCAGTCACTAAAAGTAACGACCTTTTAGAACAATAGAGACCACGAGAGACAGTATTAAGTGATATCAAAATTTCTGATATCAACTCGCAATCACATACGGCCTCAGAACAGAAAATAACAGCTAAGATGATCAAAATTTTAACGAAACACTGGTACTTTTTACGATAATTTTATCCATCCAAAAAAAGAAAAAAAAAATTGAGTATATAAAAAAAAGGTGTTGTAAGTAGTCATGAGTCCTCCAGACAATTTATCAAGTACATAGAAATTGGAGGGCGCTAAGACCCCACATTGAACTTATCTAGAAAAAGCTCAAGTAAGATTTTACGCGGTGTAGTGTAAGAATATCTTTAAACTTCGTAGATTTTCACCCTGAATATACAACTGCACTGGACAATAAAACAAGAGAAGTTCCGCGAGGGAAAAGGAGAGCATGATCAATAGCACTAAGGATTTAGGATTGGCTCCCAGCCAGTCAAAAAATTGACAGGGCCTTCAAACATAACGAAATAGCCCATGAATGAACACATGCATCATAACATCAAAAAAAAAAATCAGAACCTACCTTAGGTGGAAAAAGGTCAAAGTTTTTGTATAAGCATTTCGCCTTCCCCACACTGTCTAGCTTTTCTTTCATCAAACAGCTAAACTCATTAGCACCACAGCAGAAGTCAACTATCTGCAACAATCCAGACAGAATGCATATTTAGTCGGTGATCCCCACAAGCTAACTACCAAATCCATTGCTAGATTGCAATAATACACCTTCACATATGTACAGGAACTAAGCGAGTTTAATACACCTTTTCTAACTAGTGTAGTATTTTTTCTCAAAGGGGGGAGGAAAAGCGGCGGTGCCTCACTTGAGAAAATGACAATAGGAAACTCAACCTTCCTTTTATCAATTATTCGCAATTGGTACAAGAAAGCAAACTTAAATTCCTTTTAAAAAGAGATTAATCTATAATCCGTTTTCACATGTTTTCATTTACATATATGGTAACAAACTATTGGGTTTTTTTCAACAATGCCCCAAGCATAATTAACTAAGAAACAAGAGAGGAGGGTAAGAAACAAGCTCTCACCATATCCCCGTCTTGGACATATGAATGCAGCCTATTAACAATCTGCAAAACAAAACATACTTCATAAAATTTTTTCCCAAAAATCAACTGAGATTTCCATATTTTTTCTGGAGGTATGGGACCAATAGCTATAGGGAAGGCAAGGATAAAAGTGCTACAAATAAGCTTTTCTTTGGGCAAAGGAACAACAAACTGTTAACGTCAAAAAGAAAAGAAAAAAAAAAAAACTGAAGGTATATAAATGCGGATAACATATTCAGATGAGTAATGCTACAGTCAAACTTGTTCCATACAGACTCGCACTGTAACAATCTTCAAAAGACGAGGACCCTTCAGCATTACATGGTCAGCGAATATGACAAAGCAATTATCAGAAGTAGCCGAGTAGGTAATAACACAATTTCAAGGGCAGTGGCGTAATAGCAAAGATGACACCAGTGACTCTACTTAGCGACTTTACTTTGTGAAAATAGTTTTGCTCGCTCACTCTATCAGAAACAGCACCTTCAAAACTGGTCAACATATAATCCACTTCATTTAAGTGTGAAATCCACATGAAGATTCATGTTAGCCTACGCAAAGAATCTTGGAAAAAGAAAGACTTTTTAATTGTTAGATTAGATAAAGTTTTCTGTATTATGTTTCTCATCAGTCATCACACTTTGTTGCTTCAGAGAAGTAGCGTTCAGTGTTCACCAATACGGGGTGTGGGAAATAGGTGATCCAACAATACACACTAATGTCTAATGAGCACTAAATTAAAAGACTTCAGGCTTATCGAAATTTAGGAGTAACCTAAGGCTTAAAGCAATACATTTGATATTAAAATTGAACTTTGAGATAATTACAATTACAAAGTTGATGGGAGCTTAGAGTTCTACTATAAATAGCTCTATAAAAGCAAGCATATGATCTACGCAAGCATCAGTTGATACATTCTTGAGACTAGTTATCCAGTTCTCTAAGAAATATCTATACGAGCTTCGCACACCCGAATCTCCACACTATCCATAATATTTGGTTTTTACTATTATCATACTGAAAGCCCCTTGTGAAAATAAACATATCAATATTGAGTGTGTTCCTAAGAATATCACATGCAAACTAAAACATTATTTTCACGACTTCTCTACAATAAGTAAAACCGCATCCTAGGGCCAACATATGGTAACAATTGTCATACTCGTGTGTTTTTGTCTATACTTCAGACCCAATAATTTCAGGGACAAATAAAATAAAATAAATTCAAAGACAAAAAACTCTAATTTATCACACCACCTAATCAAAAACCTTTTTCAGAGTAACAGTCAGATTGTCCCAAAATTAAGAAAGCATCCTTCTTTCATTGAAATTAAAAGGGAAAGAAACACTTGCCTCCTGAAGCTTTTCTGATTTCGTGAAATGCCTTCCAAAGGATGAGTAGTGCATGCCATGCAAGAAGGGTCCAAGATATAATCTAAGCTTATTCTGCAATTACACAAGTAAATCAAATTCGTGAAGAGGAGCTGTTTTTGACTACATGCGAAGGATTAAGCAATAAAAAGTGTGCCGAGAAGGTTCCCCTACATCAATTTGTAAACTGTACATTAACCTAAGGTGACCTAATAAACAAACTTGACGTGTATAAGCTGCACGAGAAGGTTCCCCATATTAATCATCTGAAAAATATTGCGGTCAAACCAGTCTCCTATATAAACCTAAGAACAAAAGAGGAAAACAGTGGTATCCAAACCTTCCATAATGGCACTTGGCGAAGCATTTCTACACTACAGACAGCCTTTGCATCATCAACGGAGCCACCATTATCAAGCTTCTGCAAGGCTTCTCGTATGGCCTTTGCAATAATTCAAAAAAACAATATAGTCAGATTATCGAAATTGTATTACTCCTTCAGACATCTCACTATCACATTAGCATTTTATTTGCTAAGCCTTGCATTTAAAAAGACAACAATAGAATACTAAATTCATTTCCAAGATTCATGTACCTCTTCTGTACGCATTTCAAGGTTCACCAAATTACACAAATTTTTGAAGACCTTACCATAGTTTTGCATCTTAAAGCGTGCCGAAAGGTACAAGAAGCTTTGAAATAAATGGAAGGAGTATTAATGTACCGTTAGCAGGGTAAGGGAAAGTCGTTTCTTGGCAAAAACTTTAAACTAATTAAGGATATAAGGGGAAAAAAAAGAAAAAAAAAGGTAGTGGAGAGTAGAGAAGGGTCAGCTAGGAGGGAGTATGACTCAGTGGTACTCTCAAAAGCTTAAAAAAACATACCTTAACAGCAGCCTCCACTTTTCCTTTCGTCAGATTCTTGTCTAGCACATCTTTGGAGTTCATATTATACATCGATGTTATTTTTTGCTGCTTCATGAACTCATCCGCATCAAAAGAAGAGTCGACATCCTCTATCAGACTAGTTATTCTGCAAGGAAATTGCAGCAACATTAACCTTAGTGGTAACAACCAATGATACCTCGACACTTCGCTTCCCACGGTGACAAGTACAACACTCCTCTGAAACAACGCTCAACCCCACACGAATAATTCCAAGTTTATTATATATGCCTTTTCTTATCCAAGCATTACATCACTACTGATCACACTTTACGATGAGTCTCAAGTAAAATAAACGCCACCAGTATGCTAGAAGAAAACAGCAGAATCCAAAAAAAATTAAATTTTGTACCTTCTCTCCAGTTCAATGTCGACAACAGAACATAAACGGCCTTGTTTCTTTACGAGAGATTTAGCTAAATGAGGATCATCAAGCTTCCTGCTATTTAAGCTCACATTGCCAGGCTTCACCGCAGGCATTTTTTTCTCAGCAATGTATCTGCTATTATTTGGATCCGCGCGAATCACAGTGGAAGAAGGGTTAGGCTTTGGCAAAGACTTTAGATTACCAGTTGTAGAAGATATCAATTTACTAGAATATGCTTTCTTCTCCCCATCGAAACTAGGTCCACCAATGCGCTTGTCCACTAGTCTAGTTGACTCAGTTCCAGTTTGCGTTTTAGTCATTCCTATAGCAGTTTCATTTGGCCTATTATAATGGTCAAGTTTGCTTTTCTTCCGCTCACAATCAAGACCACTCGAATGTTGGTCCAAAATATTCCTTTTCAATATAGAAGTAGAAGGGAAACAAATATGGTTCCTCAGTGGAGTTCCAAGGTCTGGATCGATTTCATGGTCCCTGTCCAGTCAGAAACCAGAAAAAAAAAAAAAAAAAATAACTTAGGGATGGATCAACAACAACCACAACCAAGCCTTATTCCCAAAATGATTTCGGCATGGATCAATGTCAAATTTTCAGATGTACAAGATTGTGTAAAAAGAAAACGTATAGAAAAAGAAACCTACAAGCAATATATCAATACACGTTTTGGGAGAAGACCATCCCAAGCTCTAGGCAATGTTTCAATCTGAGCACCCTCACCGAAGTGAATTTCTCTGCACGATAAGTCAAACAAAGCCCAGCATTAATATGTTGTAGCCCTAATAATGCAGTATGACTATTAAGTAATTGTTAAACCTTGATTACCGTGGTAAGCATTTCCTGTGATACGATTTAGGACAACGCCTACAGACCGCAAACTGCATCTCAAGGACTGTTCTATTCTCTAATTGTTTACAAACGAAACATCTATGGGCAGGACAAACAAAAGACTCTCCTGCAGCTATTTTCTTCTCAAGGTTCTCTATCTGGGTATCAGTCCGTCGTTGCAGTTCTTTGTGAACACATTTAGGATGATAAAACCGGCCACAATTACCAGCAACACAAGGGAAAACCTGAAAGAAGGTGTGTCAGATTATATAGGCTGCAATAAAAATATGGCACAACAGAAATCAAAATTGATCATTGATGTTCCAGACATACCTATGATATCCACCTGGAAATGGAATCCAAATTAATCTATCTTACCCAGATGGAACCTTGATTTAAGAGGTCATATTAAGAGAGGCTGAGAAAGATTTCCAGCATTTACATTCTACCACCCATCCTCAGATGAGAAGGAAAATTTACAGAAGACAAAGGAAAACTAAAATCCAATAAAAGTATCAGGAAAATTTCTCGACTTGTCCCATTAACACCACACTCTCTTTTCCTAGTCAACTATTACTTCTCCAGTGGACAAGACCGCGACAAATTACCTACAACAACATTACCCGACCCCAGTGCCCCAGAAATCCACCTATGGAGATGTAAGAGTCAGATGTACTCAACCCTGAAAACAATTAGAGGCGTTTCCAGGTGACCCATAATGGAAAGTGCATCACGAATCGGTTACTTCACAGTACAAGAACCGCGTACAACTTTGTGAGGCATTTTCTTTATTTTATTATATCCGAAACCAAATAATATGATTGATGTTCTATTGTTGCAGACTGCAAATTTCCACCTAGATAAGGGATCCAAATTAATCCAGCTCACCCAAGTGAAATTTCTCAAGTCGTTAACTCGTTATAGTAAGAGAGGATGAAAGTATTCCAGCATTAACATTCTCCCACCCATCATAAGAAGAGAAATAAAATCTACAGAAGAAGAGAAAAAGATTAAACGCCACTAAAATTATCAGGAAGTTTTTCTCAGATCACATCAACAAGACACTTGGCTACACCCCCAAAGGTTTGTTGTGCAAGAGAAGACTAGAAATCATTCATAAATCAAAGACAAAAATATTAAGATGTCTCTGATGACGATTCATGTTAGCCGACCCAAAATCATTTTGAGAATAAGGATTGGTTGTTGTTGTTGTTGTTGTTGTCTCTATGGGAATTTTCCACTCCATAAATATTGAATTTAATAAATTTAGGAAGCTTCAAGGATCCGAGTGATCAACATTATAACTCTGAACTTATTGCTAATAGCTAAATAGAGTTGAATTTCATGAGACAACAATCAAGAATCTAATAGCTCCCAACACTTTGATGAAAGCAGACTGTACTTCCTACATATTAAGTTCCTAATTTTATTACTATATATACTCCGTATGGCACTCGTGGTCTGATTAACCATTTCCAATGGAGCCAAAGACTAACTATTTTTAGGCTTTGGTATATAATGGGATAAAGCAAACTGGCTCACAAAATTGTTTGGGCTTCTCGTATATGGAAGTAGCAGTTAGTCCGTGTGATTCTCGAAGCAATAATCATTATGGGCCATCCTTAAGCAGCCTCTCTATGAATTCAACGAAGGGGTAAGGTTTGCGCACATCCGAACCCCCCCCCCCCTTACCTCGCCTTTATGGCGGGGGCATTTGAGGCACTGGGGTAATGTTGTTCTTATTGTATGGTAGTATGGTACTCACTAATATATGGTCGCTTTTGAGTAGTACAACATAATTACAACTTTCAATACTGAGTAAAGTGTTTAGAAAAAGAATGACTTCTAGACATTTAAGACTCAAAATATTTCGTACTTTCTCCTACCAATCAAGTGCAAGGATATCAGGGAGCAAAGGCTTCCTAATTTACATAACTTTTTGATGTAATGGCAAACGACGTGCTGTGTGATTCCAGAAACCGTGTATCGTAAGAAGTAAGAACATGTTACATTAAGGCAAGAATCCTCAGAAGCATACCAATTAAGGATGATAAGAAGGGGTGGGAAAGTCTAAATATAAAATTGGGTTCTAGGCATACCTCGGCATTAGAAGAAATATCAGACGAGCCTACTTTTCCACAAACAAAACACTGATGTCGCTGACGTTGACAGTTCTTGCAGATAAAGTTTGGAATAGCCTGCATAATATAGCAGATTAGAACCAATATGTACATAGTATGATAGTAAGATAGCCTAACAGCCAGTTTGCTTACCTTGACCTGAGCTTCAGAAAGCCCAAGACCTTCACAAGATTCCTCTCCAAAGTCCCCAATTACTTTTGAAGCATGAAATGACCTCATGCACCTTCCTTCACAGCTGTTCAAAAACAAATATTCAAAAGATACAACCATTTAAGAATTAAAGCAGTCATTTAATCAGCATGAAGCACTTCTGAGAAAAATACAGATAATTATAAAGTACAACTTCTACATTATCACCTGCTATAAAAAGCTCATACGCATAAATGCAATGGTAACCTCAACTGAAGGAAATGCTAAACGGATAAGATCGGACTAAATTGAACTCTAGTACCCAATTCAAACTTTTAATACTTTTTTTTTGAACTTTTAATACTTGTTACTTCACAATAATATCTATATTAATGGTTTCACTGATATATAAAGTAAAACAAACACCGCATGAAGACATAATTAAGAAAACTTGTAACTCAAATAAGTTCCGTAATCATAGCATACCGGAAATTATGTCTGACTAGGCCTTATTTCAGGCATACTTCAAAACTAAGTTGGAGATAACATGTAAGGCTAGCAGTATATGACCGTAATTTCTGTATGGGTTCAACCCAAAGATGGTGAGAGAGTACATAAAAAGTAAATGAGAGGAGAGAGAGGGAGGCGGAAGACCTTGTACATTTTACGACTAATGAAAGGGACAGCACAGCAGTCAAAGATAGGAAAGTTGTGGTGACTGATGAGTGATGTAGATCGAGAAGGAAGCAGAGGAAAGAGACGAGAAAACAGAATAATCTATTTCTCACTCCTTCAGGGGGTTAACTCGTACTATCTTAGAGGGCAGGGGTCTAGTTCTGGAGCCAAAAAAAGGCCTGATGACATGTTAGGGCAAATCAGCAAGTAAGCCAAATATTCGTCCGAGGCTGAGTAAGTCTGAGGTAATGCAAAACCAATTTTCAAGTGGCTCTAACAAACAAACAAAACTTAGTAGCTTCTGGGAGATGGAGACTCATTCTAAGAGTTTGTGGCATTTCTCGTAAAAGCTATGCAAATGTAGCAGTAGGATAATCACTTCCAAACAGTATCATAGAGTTCCGCCACTCTCTCAAATTCCGATCAGGTTCCAAAAAACTGAACAGAGATCCATCGAGAACTGATCCCCCCCCCCCCAAAAAAATGGCAGACCGACGGCAGAAACAGGCACCCACACCAAAAGTTATACTCTCCTTCTATCCATTGGCTCCTACAATTTCATGTTCTACTATCCAAGAAAGACGGAGCATTTCTTTACTTATCTCTTGCCTTAGAAGGCTAGAACCCTTTCCTTACTTTCAGAGGTTATTTAACCAACATCACCATTGCATGATTATGTGGCCTAATATAAAAATCCATCAAGTACCGAATTTAGAAGTTAGAACACATAACAAATTAGCAATTCAAACTCATTCAAGAGTAGCGAATTCCATTCCCACAATTAGTGAACTACTGTGGTCCAAAACAGCATCCCACTAAGTGTACTAACTAATTACCAACTCAAAGAGTACTGAGAAACAATCAATGAACACAGCACAATAGTAGTCAGCATACAAACAATGAAGTGTGAAAAAGTTCAGGAAAGGAACTATTACGTAAGGATATCCCCGCCATTGTCACAAAATGAGCAACAGGTATCAAAAAGTTCATCCTCTTGTTCACATAGTTCATCATCCTCACAAAGATCATCTGTGTCGTCATCGGCAATAAAGTCCCCAGATGGTGAGCCTTCCTGTGGGACAAGAACAGATGTTACAGCATAATTTGCTGCATATATCAAAAGGTACAACATCCACTGTGATCGCACTAACCTCTTGAACCAACTTTCTCTCTATAGGCTGTCCTGATAGGATTTTTCGCATGAACTGTTAATACAAATTAAGGCATCAGAAAACATAAACACCACACAAATTCAATGCACTCCAATGTTAGCTTGGTCTTGGGGGTTACAGGACTGCGGAATAGTATAATAGAAGTGTCCCTATGTGGCCATGTTCGTTCAATGAATCCACTAAACCAAATAGAAGTATTCAACATCACTGCAAGTTTCCCAGGCACGGTACCCTTTTTATGACTTTTTTCCCCAAATTAGGCAGTTTAAAGTGACGATAAGTTCATACTCAGCAGAACCTGATCACAACACTTCATTCTTTTACAAAGATACAAGCGTGAAACAGATATTATATTCATAAGTTAGGATATCAATATATTCAAAAGGACACCAAGGGGGTGACTCCCATATACAAAAAGACACCTAAAGGGATGACGCCGTTATAAAAAAGAGAGCTAATCGAGCTCTTAGAGCCTTAGACTATCTTGAGAAATTTAATCCCCAACAAGGAAAGTCAAGTATGAGTGGGAATGTAACAATTGACTCCAAGTCTCCAACTATACAACATTCTCAAAAACAAAAGTTTTAAGTCTTGGTGTGTCAACATAATATCATTAAAAAGGCAATGATTTCTTTTTTTTCAAGTACACCACCACTATTGGAACCATCTTCCACACTTCGGCAAGCCACCATTTCTTCATTCTCCTTTACCAGGCGGAGAGGACATCTTTGGCTCTCCGCGGATGAACCCAACTCAACCCAAACAAAGACAAAACAGTATGCCACAAAGAAAAGACCCAAGAACAAGAGAGAAAAAGATGATCAACGGTTTCTTCTGCCTCACAACACAAAGAACAATGACTAGCCAAACTAACACCTCTTCGTTTAAGGCATCCAAAGTTGGGATTTTCTCTTTAGCAGCTGCCCAAGCAAAAAAAAACAAGCTTTCGGCGGAGCTTCACAATTCCAAATAGCATTAACTGGAACGTCAATATGGGAGACAGAATTTTGGACAACACTGAAAAAACTCCCAACGCTGAAAATTCCCAATCTATCAGGCAACCAAGTATCTCATTCCCATCCTCTGCAGCAAGTTTAACAAAAGAAAGGAGCTCCAAGAGATTTAAAACAGAAGGTTCCTCCCAATCATTGGGAGACCTTGAAAACACAATGTCCCAATGATGATAGTTAACCTCCCATAAGAAAACAGTACCAACTGTAGCCTTAGTTTAAAAAAGCACATCTCACATGAGGCGCCATCCAAAACGCCTCGGCCACAAGGGGCAGCGTCTTGCTGATATGAGGCGTGCCCGAGATATTCGACAATGCAGTTCTTTTTTCTTTATTTTTTTCCTTCCACTTGTTTCCTTCTACCCTTTTCCTTGCCCCCTCAATCCATAACTTTTACTTCTTTAGACATTAGCCCTCTTTAAAGACCAAAAAGAAGTCATCTATTGTCTGAACAATAGTATTTTTATTTAAAAAAGAGGGTGTCTCGCTTCCATGAGGCGCACGCCTTCGCCTCAGACCCTCATCACCTCGCGCCTTTTTGAAGTAAGACTGTAGCATCTTTATTAGATACAATCATGAAGAGATCCGAAAAGAGGATTTTAAAGGAAGCTCCCCACACCATCTGTCATGCCAAAACAGAACCTTTGCTCCATGACCATTGTTCTTCTCAAAACCCACACAAGACTTAGAAAGCTTGAAACCCGAAAAAATGGATTTCCAAAGAATCAGTGTGAACTACCGATCTGTTTACTCCACCAACCCAGTCATTGGACTCCGTATGAAACAGATATAGGATTAGGACAACGGCATGGGTGTGTTTGGCTGTTGGTATGTCTTGGTCTGAGTGTAAGAAGATGGATGGGGAAGTTCTCATCCAGGGAAATCACCTCAGATATGCAATAGCTATTTATCAACAAGTTAATGCAACAGCTATAGGGTCCTCACAGTTGCATATTTCCCTCAGACAAGATCTTTACAGAAGCATCCTTCGACCTTCAGTTTCACGCAATTGTCTGAATGTGCCCTATATTGTAGGATGCACAACCAAAGCTACTTTAATTTATCCGACAATTTTTTAGGTTCTTCATCATAAACTATTCAGTGCATTATGGATGCCTCAGCAGCTCTGCCGATGAGCAAGATTAGGGTCCAACGGCAAACTGTGAAACATCAACACAGCTTTAGTTCCAGAAAAGGAGAAAAATTTATCAAATTAGAAAATGAGAGAATGTCGCATAGCTTCGACATCAGATGAGAACTCTCCTAAGGTCGATGTGTGTCGTTTAAATGAAACATCCAGCAACGTCATTGACATCACCAAACCCCATCATCCTCATACATTCTTTCCAAAGCCATATTTTCTCAACCAGACGAGACATGTTGCACTCTCATTACCAAGTTTTCTTACCCTAGATATGCCAAAACTCTCATTCTCGAGGAAAGCTGCTACATCCCGCCCTCACAATCCGATCATTTTTCCACCCTTCAATCATCCTCTCTAATAGTTTCAAGATCAAGAACCCAAGCATTTGATCTGGACTCTTAGCTTGGGGTCAGAACAATTTTTGAAACAGAAATTTTTAGCTATCTGCCCTAGTTTGTTCTTCTCTCTTCGCCTAACCCAACAATACTCCTATTCTTAAACTTTATGGTATTAGATATTGACGCAAATAAGTAAAAGTAACAATGCATCTAAACATGGTGTCACACTAGTGGGCTACAAAAACACAATGGAAAGCCAGAAAGGTAAATAACTTTGTATCAAATGACATTTCTGCCAAAAGAAGTACGATCTAAAAGTTACTTATTTACCAAAACAGATTCGGGAAGCTTTTATTCAGACTCAAAGGAATCCAATGTGAGTGTTTACAAGTGCAGATTCAAATCTTAGGAACCCCACTTCAGAATCTCACTTATATCAGAGGCTAGAGTTAACAGTACCTTAGAATCCTTCAAGGTTTTGTCATGTTCCACCGCATCTCTTATTAATGACAAATGATTCATACAATCTACTTCAGAAGGGGAAACTTCATGATTGCTGCAAAATCAACAATTCTGTAAGACACCTTAAAGGTACGCAAAAATAATAAAAAATAAAAGTCCTAGCTCCTGAAATGCAATGAACCTGAACACTCTCGATAAGTGGGACCACATAGATTCCTCCGCAGCCTCTAGATTATGTTTGACAAAATGTAGACAGTGGACAGTGATCAGTATCGATCTGAATTCAGCCTCATACAGCCTTTTAGGCTTTAGAAGCTTTGCCCAACGCTTGCCCTTGCACAACACTGAAATTTCAGGCTGTACATATGAGAGCTCATATCTCCATGCTAGTACTTCCTTGTAAATTTTTTGGAGGCCATCATCACAGTAACCAGACAAAAAAATCGCGTGTTTTCACTAATGACGGCATCATCCTTCTGCAAAAGCAGAGGCAGAGATGACAATGAGACATGCTCATTTGCTTGATTCACAAACTCATAATTGGCCACACAGTCCGGAAAAAACTCGCCCTCTTCATCTGAAGATGACATCCTGAAATCCTCCAAATGGCTGCCCATTCAACAATTACTCACAGTCAGTTCAATTATAACCTTCCACGACACATAATTAGTCGACACCAACATGAACTGAATAATGTGCAAGAATTTCCTTGTTAATTCACTTAACAGCATCTAACAAGCACACAACTCCGCTTATTCATGTTTGCGAATTGTGACCAAAAGAGATCAGTATTAGCAATCATATTAGGTATTAGGTTTAAAAATAACAATGTTTCTCCTGCAGAAATGCTGCAGATAAACTCCACAAAATCCACCTAGAGTGGAAATTAGAAAAGCGAAAATTCAGTAATTGTAAAATGAGTACAACAACCAGTCAACCACCACCACCACCACCATAAACAACGACGACAACACAACAACAATAATCACAATAACAATGACGAAAACAACAACAAAGTTAGTCCGAGAACGAGTAAAACAGAACGAGTGTGAGCAAATTTGTAAGCAAGTAAAAGAACACACTATCAACCAAAAACTGTGAAATTAGCACTAATGTGCTAGTATCAACAGGAATAAACCGACCTTGACCTATATATTCAAAAATAAATGCACATAGTTTGCAAGAAAAAATAGTAACATTACAGAAAAACGCACCTCAATCAAGTTGTTGTTAATCAAATCCCGAAATTTAGGGATTACGAAATGAGTACAAACAAAGAAATAAGAATAAATGACCAAACAAAACTGTAAAAATCGCAAATAATACGCAACTAAAGATTCAACAACTGCAACAAATTCATACGAGGACAAAATATTGCACAAATCATATCTTAAAATGGACGAATAAAAAGGCCGAAATTCAGGCATTATAAACAAAACAAAAAAAGTAATGCAGATGGAGAGAGAGAAGACAAACCGAGGAGAGAGAAAAATGTGAGACGGAGAGTCGGAACCCTAGAAATTTCGTCGTCGAGCCGTCGAGGGAATGAGAGGAGAGAGAGGGAAAGAGATGATCACATTTAGACACGGAAGGGAGAAATAAGGAGGGAAGTTGTCAGTGCGTAGTGCAACTGCAGAGTAGGGGAGGTGTCGTGGTGGTATGAATTTTAACCATTTTCGGAAATTTTGTTTTTATTTTTTCTTCCCCTCCTCTGTACTGCCTTGTTTTTTTTTCTCTTTTACAGTTTACTGCTCTTTTAAGGGGAAAATGAAAATATTTAGGAAAATTTAACGCATATTTTGGAATTTTAATTATTTTCTTTGGTATTTTCATTGGGCATTTTCCCATTTTGTTACACCAGTGTCTCATCTTAGAACCGGTGGTTGGGAATTAGTTGGTTGTTTAGTCGTACATGGGAATCTCGATTTTTCACGAAAGTTCTTTTCAGTAATTTGTTAAACTTATTTGGTCGAATATGGGATGGTCTTCCCTTAGAAATTTCTAATTACCAAGTGAGGTAATTAGGTAAGTCGATTCCTCTATTTGGAAGAATTGAAAAATCTCATGTATTCTTGATGCACATAATTTTGGTTAATCAAGAGATTCCAACTTTTTTAATTCATGAATTCCTATGATTTTGGTTACCAACCACACAAGAATTTAAACGGAAAATTCACGTATTAACCTCGAACTTTGACTGATTGCACATGGTACCCAACTTGGAAACTTTGTGCACATGATACCCCTGAGTTTACTGTTTTGTGCACATGATACCCCTGAGTTTACTGTTTTGTGCACATGGCACCCAAATAGTAACTTCCGTTAGATTTTTCGGTTAGTTATTAGGTGATTAGTTGATTAACTTATAAAATTAATATTTTTAACAAAAATTTTAATAAATTTTCAGAAAATTTGATTTTTTTTTTTCACAAATTCTTTATTTCATTTTTTTTCATTTCTTAATTTTTTTTTAAAACTGAAATTTTTAGAGGTACCATGTGCAAAATGTTGTAATTTCAAGGGTACCGTGTGCATAAAGTAGTAACCTAAAGGGTACCATGTGCACACATTATGTATACTATTAAATAATATTTTATGAAAAAACAAAGTTTTTTGGATTTTTTTTAAGGAAAATATATTTTTAGGATTTGTTTTAAAAAGTCTAAAAATTTGTTTTTTTATGATTATTTTTTTATTTTATTAAATTGAAAATCATTCCTAATTGTTAATTAGTAACTTTAATCAACTAATTTATCTAACAAATAACTAACACATCATCACTTAACGGAAAAATCGAACGGAAGTTAGTGTTCGGGTACCACGTGCACAAAGTAGTAACCTCGGGGGTACCATGTGCACAAACTTGCTAAGTTGGGTACCATGTGCAATCAGTCAAAATTCGAGGGTACCACGTGAATTTTTAGGAATTTAAATTTAATTCTCACTCCTTTTTTCCTCGAGATATTCTTTTGATGATGTCATCGCCAAAGTCAAAATCAACTTTAGGGTTAATTCACGTGGTACCCTCGTGTTTTGCCGATTTGCATGTGGTACCCAATATTTTGCAAATTTGTACAAAATACCCTTGAGAATTGACTGTTTGCAT
The DNA here is from genome assembly GCA_963680865.1 of Spergularia marina. Lineage (NCBI taxonomy): Eukaryota > Viridiplantae > Streptophyta > Magnoliopsida > Caryophyllales > Caryophyllaceae > Spergularia > Spergularia marina. The sequence goes on from OY804561.1 coordinate 7,760,835, forward strand.
ACGGTACCCAAAACTTAACCCTTTCATTAACACCGTGAACTTTTGTTTTTTAAAAAAAGGGTTAATTCACGTGGTACCCTCGTGTTTTGCCGATTTGCACGTGGTACCCAATGTTTTGCAAATTTGTACCAAATACTGTCAAAATTTGACTAATTTTACATGGTACCTTTACCTTTAAAATTCCGTTAACGCCATCAATTGGGGAAAAAACCCTTTGATTTTCTCCTTCGTCACAATCTTTATCTTTCCCCCAGTACTTTCATCATCACCATATTCATTCTTCTCCACCACCGTCATCAACATCTTCATCATTTTCCACCGCCACCGTCATTTCCACCCATAATAAACACCATAATCACCATTTTTTCATTCTCCATTGAAATCAACTTTTAAACGGCGTTAACAGAATTTTGAAGGTAACGATACCATGTAAAAAGAATTAAATCTTGGGGATATTTGATACAAATTTGTAACACTATTGGGTATCACGTGCAAATCGGTAAAACACGAGGGTACCACGTGAAATAACCCTCTTTTAAAAATAAAAATTTAACGGTGTTAATAGGAGGGTTAAGTTTAGGGTACCATGTGCAAACAGTCAAATCTCGAGGGTATTTTGTACAAATTTGCAAAACACTGGGTACCACGTGCAAATCGGCAAAAATACGGGAGTACCACGTGAGTTAACCCTAAACTTTATGACGCATGACCCATATTATATTAATTTACCACAATTTAGGTCTATTTTGACTTAGAAGATAAAAGTGTAATGTAATCGAGCCGCCCGTTAATTTTGCACGGCTAAAAAATTTACACTAAAGGTATTACCTATTAATTAATATAATACTCCCTCAGTCCCCCTTTAAACACCCCCACTTTCTTTTCGGGATGTCTTTTTTTAAACACCTCATTTTAAAATTTTCGAAATCGGGTAAGTTTTCACGACACATCAACCCTTCACTATCCCCAAAAACAATAAACAAATCACCCATTATCTCCAAAAATAATAAACAAACCATTTATTATCTCTAACAATGATAAACAAATCAACCACTTCTTCAACAATAATAAATAAACCACTCATTATCTCCAACAATAATAAACAAACCACACCACGTTAATCCACGTAAAAAAAAGGGAACAGGGTGTTTAAAGGGGGGCGGAGGGAGTATGTACGTAATCTGATAAGTAAAAAATAATTAAATAAGAACTAGAATTTGCACGCGTGAAATTACGGGCTATATTTGTATCTATATATATATATTTTTTACTAAAGATGTCCCCATTGACACATGTCGCGATTCTAGGCCTTATCGCCACGTGTCGATGCGGATTTCCACATGGCGAGCTCACAGGAAACATCGCCACATAGGCGTGCCACGTGTCAACTTGGTTTTCCACATGACGATCGCACAAGCAATGTTACCACATAAGCTTGTCATGTCATCAAAGTGTGACCGTCAATATTTAGCACCAAACAGAATACCAAAAAGACAATAGTAAGCTTGGCCGCCCCACTGGGCCTCCTACTGCCAGGATTTTGGCCAATAGGGTTTCAAGGCCCAACCCATGGGAGAGAGGGGGGAGGTAAGGGGGATCCTCCCTTACATGAGTTGCTAATGGTAAGGTTTGAACTTGGGACCTTAGAGTCACCAAGAACATGCCTTATCACTAGACCAAGCTTTGCTTGGTTGTGTCACAACAACTTACTTGATACTATTTTCTTTTTTTTAAATCATAAAGGGGGAGGCAAAAATCTTTACAAATATGTACAGAATATTAATAATCATGGATAATCATTTATTATATCTTTTTTTTTTTAATGTAAAAGATATGATCATTTCTTATATTTCACCTAAGTTACGTCTTCAAAATGTGAAACTGGTCAAAATATTTATTTGAGTTAATCTATTTTTCTAAGCGCATTTTATTCAATATCTTTTCTAAACTGAAAAACACGATACTCATGGATGAGAACAGAATATCAATAATACGACTACTCAAAATCTAAGGATTAATATATTAGTAGCTATCTTTTTTTCTAACCAAGATTGGGTCGATGTTTAGAAATGATGATGGGTATCGCGTAGGGTAATGTTGGGCATACAGGTCGTGTAAGGGAGTCAAGAATAACTTAAATGAGGTTGGTTATAGAAGTGGACAAGGGTTAGACCGGTGGGGTATAGGAATCGATCGGTTTAGGGGGTCGGGTGGAGAAGTTGGCTTAGAGTGGGTTATCTTCACAAAAACTGATAAGTGTGGACCTAGATTCAGTTGGGAGTGATTAGAGACTACAACACTGTAATGATATCAATTTTTAAGACATGATTCACCGTAAAGTTTTTTTTTTATTCAAATGCCTTAAAAGAAGTGTTTAGTACAAAATACAATTTACACGTAAAGAAGTGTTAACTTTACACGTAACCAACAAGCTCAAAAACGGAAGATATTTGGTGTAACCGTAACACCACATGATCTCATTGGTTCACCGTGCGGCGTAAGTAACATCACATAACAGTGAAGGTAACACCAAATCGATAATGTTACCATGACATAGGAAATTTTATACTAAAAAACACAAATATATTATAATAGAATTAAAAGATTATTTTCTTTACATTCATAAGTAGAGTTATGTAGTATAAAGACTAATTTGATTTCATAATGTAATTCGTATATTAGCGTGATGCATCCATTTGACATGTTTTTATTGACTATCAAAATCAGTCTACTCATTTCAGTTATGAAATTAATATATACTCACGGATTTAGAGTCTAGATATAAATAAGGTTAGAGAAATTAGAGTTTAATAATTAAACGAGTTCAGGGCGTTAGCATGACGAGTTCACGTGCAGAAAGCTGAGTAAAAAATTAGAGGGGATGCCACTTGGAAAATTTAACGGGTTTAGGGGTATCATTTAGCGAGGGAGGTCAGGTAAAGGAGTGGCAGGGGATTGAGCGGTTAACTTGAATATTTGATCAACAGCGATGGGTATAACCAAAACAATTGTTGGTTGGTAATAGTCTTAGTTAGAAAAGGGGTGGGAGTAGGGTAATAATAATGTTGATGATGGAATGATTGTTTTCTATTGGAGGTGTGTGTAGAGGAAGATGGGCGACTAAGATAGTTGTCATGGTGTAAATAATTGTTAAGTAATAGAGTCGGTGGGTAATTATGGCGGTGGAGTTTGGGATAGTTAGGTTGGAGGGTCGAGCAATTCAAGTAATCCAAAGGGGGACGGGGCTTTGGATGGGCAGGCTTCCAACTACGATTTCATTTGGAAACCACGCAGTCTCTGTGTGGTTTTCAAATTTTACATGAAACCTACTTTTTTTTCGGTACATTCGATCTATTCTTAAATTTTGTATTAGTTTTAAAGAGGTTTGTTTGTTACTTTCAATTATCATATACGGAGTATGTTATAAACTTATAATCACTGCAAATTTTCTGTTTATGTTTTTTAATCACAAATTATTGGGTACCCGGGGGTACATAGTGCTATGTACCCCCCAGTTACTATTCACGCCTCACTAATGAGCAAAAATAATGAGTGAAAATTGGGAAATAATGAGTGCAAATTGAGAAATAATGAGTGAAATTTGGAAAATAATGAATGAAAATTGGGAAATAATGAGTGAAAATATATAATGACTATAAAGTGGTATAGAATGAGTGAAAATTGGAAAATCATGAGTGAAAATTGGAAAATAATGAGTGAAAATTGAGAAATAATGAGTGAAAATTGATTTAAAATGACTGAAAATAAATAATGACTCTAAAGTGGTATATAATAACGAGTGAAAATTAAACAATAATAATGACTAGAAATAAATAATGACTATAATTGGTACATAATGAGTGAAAATAAATAATGAATATAAAGTGATATAATGTGTGAAATTTTGGAAATTAATGAGTGAACATAAGGATCTACGTACTCCCCGGTTCTTTAATTGAACCGGGGTACGTACCATATACCGATTGTTTTTTAATATTAGGGTATATGATCCTTAAAATAAGTTTTTTTTCAATATATTTAAAGTAATAACATGTTACATGGTTGATATAAACATTTTAATTCCCGTGCATTTGCACGGGCCAAAATACTAGTTCTTTTCTAAAATGATGTCAAAGGGGTAAACATGGTGGCGGCCTTGGTGGGTAATATATAAAGCTTTATTGTACCATTAAAAGGAAGAGAAATAAAAATAGCCCTCTCATCAATTATTATATTGTACCTCAAAGAGTCAGTGGTATGTAGTTTTAGAACCCGAGAGATTATGATGAGTAAATAGAGTCAATGACATATTGACATCATTATATCGTATTGAAGATCATACTCATTCATATTAATGGTCATTGATATATGTCATCGATCATCGAACATTACCAATCACTCATTGAGACGTGTCAGGGGTACAAAAATTGCATACATGCCGAGGACGGTGAAATTTTCCATTTACGGGTGACATATAATCTTATTAACAATCTCATTTTAGAAATGTTAAATCTTGTGTGTTATATGTGCCAAATCAGAATGAAAATTCACTTCTTGTTGACCCAATCTGCTCAAGACTAACACATCAGAGCTAACATCAATAACAACAATTCCAACGGCAGACTATGATACGGTACCGACAAAAAAAATGTATATAGTTCACTATAAGGATATCATTTTACAACCATAAACTTCAAAATACCATCATTTATGTGGTAACGCAACTTAGAAAGTAACTTTTAACTTTTATGCAACGCACACTCAATATAACATGAACTACATTAACAATCATAACTTTATTTTATTTAAGACTTGACCGCCCAAGGAATAGTCCACAAAAGAGAAAGCCATGGAGATAGCAGTCCCATTTGATGGCTAACAATATACTTTACCCTTAGCTCCAACTAGTCGAGCCAAAGGAAGCAAAAAACCATTCAAAAGCAAAGTCCAGAAGATGTATATGTTGTTCTCCTATGTTGTTCTTTGATCAATTATTCCGGCAAATTCACGTGGTGCCACCGAACTATGTCAAAGTGCGCATGGTGCCCCTACTTTTGAAACTTGTACAATTCGGTGCCCCCAAACTTTACACTTATAGGCACGTGGTGCCCTTATCACCTCTTATTTTCTAACACCGTTAGATTTTGGATGTTAAACGGTGATATGACATGCATTTAGTAAAAATTTAATTAGATCTTTTGTAATTAATAACTAATAAAAAAAACTCAATTTTTTAATTTCTCTCACCTAGCCTAACCCACCGCCCCACCCTCCCTACCGCCCCCATAGCCACCGCCGCCCCTCCGGCCACCTTCCCTTACCCCGAACTCACCACCACTGGGCCGCTTAAGGCGGCGCGAGCCTAGTAAGGTGAGTCATAAGGGCTGACAACAGGTGGAATAAGGCGAAAAATGGGTTGTGGGAAATAGATCTGGGCTCGTCAACATCATTTTTCGCCTTATTCCACCTGCCCCGATGACTCATCTTACTGAGCTCGAGCCACCATAAGCAGCCCAGTGGTGGTGATTTCGGGGTAAGGGGAGGTGGTTGGTGGGGCGGCGGTGGCTGTGGAGGCGGTAGGGAAGGTGGGGCGGTGGGTTAGGCTAGGTGAGAGAAATTAAAAAATTGAGTTTTTTTTTAATTACAAAAGATTTAATTATTTGTATTTAACTACAAAAGATTTTATTTAATTTCCTTAATTATATGTCACGTCATCATTTAACATCCAAAAGTTAACGGCGTTAGGGAATAAGGGAGGTTAGGGGCACCACGTGGCTATAAGTGCAAAGTTCGGGGTCACCGCAGTGTACAAGTTTCAAAGATAGAGGTATCACGCGCATTCTGGCATAGTTCGGGGGCACCACGTGGAGTTGCCGTTTTTTTTTATTTTTCCTAAGAAAACTGTGTTTGGCCTCATCTTCAAGATTAAATCAATGTTATCAGAGTTACATCTAGAAATACGGAATAACAATGAACCTCAATCAAAGAGTCAATTGGACACATGTATATACACCAATTTCGGATGATTTTGGTCAAGTGAAAGAGTCCGGCCAATTAGTGGGATTTTCTTACCAACTAAGCGTATATCATCTAGTCATCGACGCCCCACAAGTAGGAGAAGATCCACGTAGCCAGCGAGAGGCTAAAGAGAACATGAATCTCTATCTCTTACAAAGCTAAGTGTTCTTACTTATTTGTTTAAACTCAAACAGTCCACTGTTTTCGAAAAATTTTTGCTCAAACTTTGAAGAGTCATAACTTTGGATTGGAATGTACGATTGAGGCATGCTTTTTTTCCAAATCGCTTATCTCGACGAGATCTGGTTAAACGTCTTTAAAGCCAAGTTCGGAGAGCATAAAAGATTAAACGCCCCTAAAAACGGATTTTAACGTACTCGCTTTTGAAGCCTAAGTTTTTATTTTTTCTCATTTACTAGATAAATCAATCGAAACCAGAGATTAAAGTATTGCACAACATATTCTTCATATTGTGCTTGGATGTCACATTTTAAATGAATGATCATGTGCTTACCTCGATTCACATGGTGTTTCATACAAGGTACAAACCCAGACTAAGGGGCAGCTTAATGGTGACAAGATTCACTTTCCAACCCCGATAAGTCATGAGAAATCAACCTTCAAGGAGCTGGCAGACCTGCTACCCAGAGCTAATAGACCTGCCCCCATAGAGCTGGCAGACCTACCTCCAAGGACCTGGCAAACCTATCTCCAAGGAGCCGGCAGATCTACCTCTAAGAAGCTGACAGACCTGCCCCCGGAGAGCCGGTAGACCTGCCCCCAGAGAGCTGACAAACTTACCTCCAAGGAGCTGGTAGACTTGTCTCCAAAGAGCTGGCAGGCCTGCCTCTGAGGAGATGGTAAACATGCCTCGAAGGAGCTTACTGTTCCAGCTCAGCCAGCAGGGGTGGTCCAGCTCAGCCGCCAAAGAAGCTGTCCTTTGAGAGGAAGCAGCGGAGCTGCCACAACCTCCGTCACAAAAGACGTGGAGCTTACAAAGTAGCCGACAAAGAAAATCGGAACCTCCTACAACGTCCTCCAATTATCCAAAGAGGTCACGAGAGCTTCCATAAACAGTCGAGACAACTTCCTTCGAAAAACATTCGGAACTGCGTAAAACTTCCGGATAAGTCTGGACAACTCCTTCATGGAAGGTACCTTGACTCTCATAATCCTTTATCATCGCACACGATAACAAAGGAATAAGGGGCAGGAGATATCATGAAGATCACGGCAAATACTGAAGAGTTAGCCCACCAAAAGAAGTTCACCGCAATGTCTGGCGAGACTTGTACTAAATGTTGTACCAGCATGAAGACCAGGTCAGCCCAGGCTGCTACTTGCATGAATGCCAGGTTAGACCGAGCCGGTACCTTCACCATATGGCAAGCTACCAGGCGACGAATATACACCACCTGATAGGCTAGCGCAACCACATAGCAAGCTGTCAGGTGGTAAAGATAAACCACCTGGTAAGCCATCTCAACCACATGGCAAGCTGCCAGGTGGTAAAGATAAACCACTTGGTAAGCCAGCCCAACCACATGGCAAGCTGCCAGGCGGTAAAGACAAACCACCTGGTAGGCCATCCCACCTCGTGTAGCCTCATTAAAGGCTACCTATGGGAAACAAAACCAGCGGACTCGTATACAACATACGGGGCACACGCCTGATAACATCAAACTTCACATAACTCATCAAAGATGCGTAGCTATCACAAGAAAGGAGTACCCTTCCTAGGCCGGTTGCGCTGGGAAACATAGCTATATTCCTACCCAGTACACACAGCTATACTCATGCTTATCCCTTAGTGGGACCCAACAGAGAACATAAAAACTCAGAAAAATATGCCTAGTCTGACTTGAAGGTCCTTTGAAAGATAAGGAAACCCAGCAACAGGCGACTAACCGTAAAGGGAAAGAGGAAACTCTATCCCTAAAGGAGCTAAGTGTACCGGCTAGGGATGAGAATACCAGTTAGCTAGCACACGCTTAGCTCGGGCTGTCATTCGAAGATAGCTCCGGACATGGGTCGTTATTTACACCATCAGTAGTCCACGCAAATGATAGACGTAATTAGGAAACAAAAGAAGGAAGTTCCTCCTGATAACAAAACCCCGGAAATGGCCAAAGGCCAGCTGCCATTGCTTGTGATCAAGGAGACCTGGTAGCAAGCCCACCCAAGTGTGCTACCTGTGTCAATCAGGCTGGTAGGAGATAATATTAGCTAGGCCAGATATAGTTCCTTAGTACCTGAGCCACACACGCTGGTCTACTTAGGACGGCTAAAAGCGAACTCCTAAAGCTACCAGTCAAGACAGAAAACGAAAATAGCAAAAAAAGTTAAAGAGGCTAACCAAGTAACAAGGACAGCCCAAGGTGACCCTTTTGTTACCGAAAGGAGAAGCGGTCCAGCTAAGCTTGTACCGACATCCATGGAGCAGCTCTAAGTGATAGCTATGGAGCTCATGGATATGGTTGAGAGCTAAAGGAAGGACCTCCTCTGAAACCCAAGATAAGAAGCAGCTATCCAAAGCAAACGCTAAATGGAAAGACAGTCTTCATCAAAGAAAGGCGGTCTATTAGAGGGGCTAAGACCAGCTCTATTTGACACCTTCTATAAAAGATAAGGTACGGTAAGCTAGAGCTGTACACCTACACCATTAACATGGTACGGTCAGCTCAAGCTATACACCAACATCTGACAGAAGTTAAGACCAGCTCCAACTGGCACCTTCTACAAAGCATAAAGGTACGGTAAGCTAAAGTTTTACACCAACACCATTTAAAATGGTATAGTCAGCTCAAGCTATACACCAGCACCAGTCGAAGGGCTAAGACCAGCCCCAGTTGGCACCTTCTACAAAGAATAAGGTACGGTGAGCTAGAGTTGTACACCAACACCATTTAAAATGGTACGGCCAACTCAAGCTACACACCAGCACCAGTCGGAAGGCTAAAACCAGCTCCAGCTGGCACCTTCTACAAAGGCTAAGGTACGGTGAGCTAGTGCTATACACCTACACCATTAACATTGTACAGTCAGCTCAAGCTATACTCCAACACCTGACAGAAGGCTAAGACCAGCTCTATCTGGCACCTTTTATAAAAGATAAGGTACAGTAAGCTATAGCTATACACCTGCACCATTAACATGATACTGTCAGCTTAAGCTATACTCCAACACTTGACAGAAGGCTAAGACCAGCTCCAGCTGGCACCTTCTACAAAGCATAAGGTACGGTAAGCTAGAGTTGTACACCTACACCATTAACATGGTACGGTCAGCTCAAGCTATACACCAGTGATACGGTGTAAAATGTAGTGTGTAATCCGCATGTTTTAGGCGTTATAGGGGTTATTTGGGCGTGGTTTTATCGTGATGCGTAAAACATTTCATTCAGAGTATTTTTGGAGATTATTTGATAGTTTTACGGAATTTCGGTGCTCAAGACCCTTTGGCGGCCCTTGGACGTAAATAGAAGATCGAGCTATGACTTGGAGCAGGTTTCGAGGAGAAGTTAGCTCGTCTATGCATCGGGATTCGCACTAGCTCGAGAGAAAGAGAAAAAGAGTAGCGGAATTCAATTTCCTCGACTCGAGGTTGTGTGTCATCGAGTCGAGGATTTCCTCGCTCAACTCGAGGAGAGTGTTGCTCGAGTCGAGGACTCCGTCGCTCGACTCGAGGATTTCTTTCCTCGAGTCGAGGAAGCTGGCTTCCGGGAAGTTTCCCATGGGCTTTCGACGGTTTCTTTTTGCCAAAAAAAAAATCTAATTCGTCTTTTAGTGCTTTGTACTTAGACTTAATAAAGGGGCATGAACCCCTCAATTATTTTTCTTTATATTTTCATCTTGTTCTTATTTTCTAGAGAGAGTTTTAGAGAGAGAGATTATGGGTTTTAATCCCAAAATTATTGTAATAATTAATATGAGAGGCTAATCCCCTTCCTAAACTCTTGGTGTAATCAAATATTTCATTCTATGTATTAGTAAGTATTTTTCTCTCGAATATGCCTTTAATTTCATTATAATTAATTCTTTGTTCTTTAATGCATGATTTATCCTTGTTTTATCTAATTAGCTACTAGATTAGACTTGGGTATTTTATATGCTTGGTTGATAATTGGTGGTCATTAATTATTAACCCTGAAAGAAGCAACTTTCACATGATTAGTGTCGCGGTTGCGGCTAATTAGTGATTTGCGAATTAATTAGACAACTAATAGATTAGATTTGATTAGTGTCGCGGTTGCGCCTAATTAGATACTAATTTAGGGTGTTCTTAATCTTTTTTTAGTCCTTACTCTTCATGCCTTTAGTTGTGATTTGTTTGAGTGGTCACTAGACGAATTAGGACTAAAAGGAGAGGAATTTGGTAACGGTTGCTCAAATTCTCTATAAAAGATGATTAATTGGTTAAACCTGAGATTATTAATGAATTAATTATTAGAGAGAGGAAAAACTTACTATATTAGGGTGTTAGAGAAGATTATCACCGAGAGTCGCTTTAATCAAATTGATATTTAGTTTATTTCACTTTTAATCCAATCTTCCAAATCAAAAACCACCATTTTCATTGTTTATTTCCTTTGTTTATTTCATTCCCCCATTAGAATCACATTGTAGACTTCCCCCTCTTCCTTGTGTTCGATACCCACTTACCCTATCTACCTTAGGTAGTGTTTTTTGGTAATTTGATAGGATTTAACGACAATTTTCGTGTCAACCAGCACCTGACAGAAGGCTAAGACCAGTTCTAGCTGGCACCTTGTACAAGGATAAGGTACGGTGAGCTAGAGCTGTACACCTACACCATTAACATGGTACGGTCAGCTCAAGCTATCCACCAGCACCAGTTGGAAGGCTAAGACCAGCTCTAGCTAGCACCTTCTACGAAGAATAAGGTACGGTGAGCTAGAGCTATACACCAACACCATTAATATGGCACAAGCAACTCAAGCCATGCACCAGCAACTATAAGAAGACGCGACCAGCTCAATCTAGCACCGTCCTCACTAATTAATAAGAGGCCCGACAAGCAAGCTGGCATCACCCTCATTGACAAGGTAGATCTTTGTTGTTGAATCTACGCGAAAGCTATAAAAGAGAAGATGAGGAAGGTTAAGGGACACGTACTCTCACACGGATCAAGTGGCCTTCACCCGAAGTTTCCTTTGATTTCACTCTGATCTACCACTGAGCTTGTTAGCAAAAGAGGCCTCAACGTAGTAAGCTCGGGGCTTATAAGTCCTTTGAAAATAGCATGGCTTCTAAAAGGATAATCCCGATTCTCCAGACAACCTGCAAAGAATACACGCAATCCAAGAAAGAAGATTCCTACTAAGGAACACCTATCGACGAGGGTAGGATGTAGAGCATTCGAATGACTCCGAACTGCTTCCTTCGACTAAAATCTCAAGCTATATAAGGCTTTCGGATAGGTCTGGACAGCACCCTTCGACCACGCTCGAACCCTTATCTACCATCCAGGTAAGTCTGAACAATCGTTCGACAACACCAAAATCCGCACCGAACATCCAGGTAGATCAAGATAGCCTCCATCGACTAGAATCCGAAATCGCAAGAAGCTTTCGGAAAAGTCTGGACAACTACAAGGTAGAAGCGTGCATATACCTCCATAGATATTGATCGTGTATACAAGTACCCAGAGTCGTATACAAGTACCCAACTCCGCTCGGGCTATTGTTGCGGGGTCATTCCAAGATCAACCCACCTCCGATATATCAAGAAGAGCAGTCATAAACAACCTGGGAATAAGCCACCTATAAAAGCTTCCTAGACTAGCTAACCAGCCTCCGCATAAGCTGGTAGCTTATCTAGTCAAACGCTATAACAGACGAGCTGGTCAGAAGCAGAGTAGCTGAGCTGGTCAGAATTAACAAGCGCGAATTATGAATTTAATTCATGGATAAAACGAATCTTGATCAATTAATTCCCACAACGCACTAACTAATCAGTCCTAGTTATCATTATTCCTCTATCAATCTCAATTACTCTATCACGAAAACAAAATTCCCAAATCTCTCATAAATACTAGCTAAAAAGCGTGATCAGCACTACCCAATAACCCTAACTATCAAATAACCTAAGCGCACGATAAGATTTAATTCGATAATAGAAATAGAAATTAGAGATATATCGATAGAGACATGTAAAACTAACGCAAGTTTCGTATTTTAACATGTGAGTGAAATCTTTACCCTAATTCACTAACAATGATTACGTACGAATCAATGAATTGGGTATTGCTACAATGTAAAATTCAATCAAACAATGGATTCTTTTTATCAATTAAAACTAGCAAACAATCAATCTAAGCAATAGACTAGTTGCGCACCTAGCAATCACAAAAGACAATTGCATGAAAAAAGAACCAAAGATAAAATTATAATTGAAAACAATAGAAGGAATACATCTAACTCACGATATCATCAATGCGATGGTTCGATTAATCGATCAAGAAAGTAGAAAATTAGCACCTCATATAATCCATGGAAAACCCTTGTTTTTCTTCTAAAAAAGTCTTAATGAATAAACCTAAAGTCGGGAGTTCTTATTTATATCGTCTAAGGAAGCGTAAAATAGAAAAACACGGGAAAAGGAAATAGCAGCCATCGCGGTCCGCCAAGGTCACAATCGCGGACCGCCAAGGACCATCGCGGCCCGCCAAATGCTCCAGCGCGGCCCGCGAAATATCTTTGCCGTGGGTCTTTTTGCTTTCTCTGGCGCTCCGTCAAGCTTGCAGCGCGGGCCGCCAAATATCTCTAGAAAGGCTTTCATCAACGTCCCAATTTGCCCGCATCCAAAAAGTGCTCCAAACGACCAAAATTACACCAAAGTTAAGAATCGATACTCAACACCAATATTGAGTATATTACATCATTTGGAATGTTAAAATACCATAAAAACCATCAAATTGATGCGTACAAAATGGGCAAATCAACTATATATGAATACTAAATCAACATTCGTACTAAATTACAATAGTAGTTTTTGTTTTGCTCTATATGATAATCATAGGTCATAACAAGATTATATTGTGACTGCGTTTAATGGAGATTTTTGATAAATGAACTCTATCTTTTTTATCTACATAATACACATTTGAAATAAGAATCGGCCATAATTTTCAAGTGTATATGACTTCAAACTCTAAAAATTCTTGATTGTGACCCTGATCCCTATCTACTCCGCTTATACAATTTCAAGAAAGGTACATATGTTACGAAAACAACAATTTAGAACATTGGGTGATTTCTTAGGTAAAAAACCAAACTTTTGGTGAAGGTGACGATGATAGATCATATCAAGTTTGTCTACAAATTCCATTTAAAAAGAAGTAAACTCGTGAACTCACATGCGTAAAAACTAGTTAGATTCTAATTTGGGTTGTTCTTAATCTTTTGTTAATTCTTGCTCTTCATGCCTTTGGTTTTTATTTGTTCGAGTGGTCACTAGACAAATTAGAACTAAAAAGAGAGAAAAATTTATTAGCGGTTGCTCAAATTCCCTACAACAAGCGGATGAATAGATTTAAACCCGAATTATCCTTGAATTGGTTTAATTAGAGAGAGGTTAAACTTGCTTTATTCGGGTGTTAGATTAGATTATCACCGAGGGTCATTTTAATCCATTTGGTCAATCGTTTATTTCAATATTTCTCTTTTAGTCAATCTTCAAACCAAACCACCCCTTTTAATTGCTTTATTCCTTTTGTTATTTATTTTCCGCACTTTCATCGCATATTAGGCTATCCCTCTTCCTTGTAGATACGATATCCACTTACTTTGCTAGTTTAGTAAGAACAGTGGTAATTTGATTAGGTTTAACGACAATCTTGCTATCATAAGTCGTCTTATTCATAAACTCCGTGTGTTTGCATTGCCTCGATGTACTTTTAGGTCCCGTTTTTATGACCAACAATTGATATTAACCTAAATAATTTTCAACACACTTTTTTTTTGGGTCAACTCCGACGTAACCCGTTGACCTGTTATTAAGTTTGTTGATTATAACAAAATGTGGAGACACCGCTGATTTGAGTTCATCATGGGCAGGGACACTATTGCTGAAGACTAAACGATTCCAAGATGTGTTTGAATGATAGAAAAATGAAAAGAAAAAAAATTCTAGTTAGTTTAGTGTTTTTTAAAGAAAACAAAATTCATCAATATAATCGTCATATGAAAACATATTCTAGTAAAAAAAATATTGAAAATATCACACGAACACACCTCTTTATAATACAACAAAACATTCAATATAGGTCAATATTTTTGCATCTTTCATCGACAGATGAAACATGTTAAACTTAAAGAAGAAAAAAAGAAAAGACAAACTGTTTCTCAGTATTTATGAGACATATTTCTAGACATTAATATTTTTGCATCTTTCATCGGCGGATTAAACTATGCTTCATGTCAAAGTATAAGTACTTGCAACAAAATTATTAAGACATTTATATTATGTCGATTCAGAGCTTTTCACTCCGCGTGTACTGATTGGATTAATATTCGTCACATATATATGGAGAAGATGTGTGTGCCTTAAGGCTTTAAAATGTATATGTACTTACCAATTATAACTTTAAAATGTATATGTATTGAACAAGTACAAAGTTAATTTGAACTTATTACGTACAATTGCTCGACAATACAAAATTTATCGAGTATCACTCTATAATCACACAACAATTTACTTATTTCGTCACTAACACAATAAAATTTTCATATCCATCTGGTAAGCAATTGTCGTGGGTTGCACCAAATTAAATCAATACTTATCCTAAAACTATGTAGTAGGCAAGCAAGTTCGTATCCACAGGGAATCAGTTAATGTTAATGTATGTAACGTCGATTGGGTAACCAATTGGGGGGTTTTGATTGAGTATTGGTAACTTAAACAAATGTAAAAGCAATTAAAACAAAGATTGAATTCAATTAATGACAAGTCTTGTCTTTATACTTCAATCCACTACAATTTATCAAGTGATCCTAGAAAGTCGCTTATCTATCAATGTGAGCACGTTGTTGCGAAATCAAGATTTCTATTCTTCTTTCCTAGCTATTTACAACGAATCAGCGTATCTAAACAACCCTATCTATCAATCAATCTAAATCACGCGTCTAGATCTATTCAATAGAAGCAATAAGATCTAAGAATATCAACAACAATAATCAATAAGAACGCACGCGGTTCAAATCAGATAATAAATCAATTCTCCCTTATTCTATCCAACGTTGAATCAGCAATCGATTAAACAGACAAAGATGTTACTATTCCAAGCAGTTAAATCATAAAAGCCCTAAACTAGTAGTACTCCTAGCAAGAACAAATATGAGATGTAAGAATTAAAACTAGAGAATTGAAATTACTCACAATTGAATCGATAAGAACGATCTCACAATATGACGATAAATTACAGCTTCAATCCGTAATAAACCAAGTTAGGAGATTAGTCCTCCATAAATCTCCAATTACAAGCCGTCAATAAATTCTAAATGCAAAAGGTTGTGAAAATAAACGTAACCTAAGTATTTTTATATATCCTCTAATAAAAATACGGAAAATAAAAGAAATACGGAAAGTTTGATTCCATCGAAAATCGCAGACGGCCGAGCCAAAGGCGCAGTCCGCGCCACACACCGCCGCGGTCTGCGCAAAACGCGTCTGCCTCGCCTTCAATTCCCTTCGCGAGTGATTCCGCGGAGCTCACTTCCTCTTCCGCGGTGCGCCTTGCTCCTACTGCAACGGATCTGGCCTTCATTATCGGAATTGCATAATCTAACAATCGGCTCTAAATAACCATTTTCTCACACAAGTTACATAAATCGATCCCGTGAGAATAGTAACATAAAAATCAATATTACAACCCGAAATAGCATTAAAAACAAGCCAAAAAGCGTGTCAAACACGAGCATATCAAATTCCCCCATGCTTAGACCTTTACTCGTCCTCGAGTATCTCAAACAACCGCCAAAATGTCTCCAAGGCCTTTTAACAAGCAGCACGGGAGGAATAAGATTTCTACCTATCTCCTCTACTTCATTCATGGTACTCGTCTTTGCTAGTTAGGGGCCGTCACGGATGTAACCTCAACGCAACGGTCCCAAACTATCTTATACTTCACAAATCAAAACCACAATCAAAGCCAAATGGCAAAGGGACCTAAAATGTCCTAAATGTCCCTAAGCCGCTCACACACAACTCCCTCGTGAGCCTAGGTCCGGAATAACACCATCGGATCAAAGACTGCCTCGAATAGCGACCAACATCCCCAAAACAACCAAGGAAATCGAGGTTTTCTATCCTATCACCATACTATTCAATCCAACCGAACCTCCTTGTACCAGCCAAGAGAAACCTACCCAGACACGACCTTCAATACACCCTTCTTATTGCAACACCGGTACAGTAGCACACTCCACTCATTTTGCCTAGGCGCCCTTTCGGGTTTTCACCTAGCCTCTCGTTAACTTTTCCATGCTTACCGGCTTACTTTCTTCTCTCGTGTCTTTTCCTTACTTTCTTTTCCGCTCCTCTCTCTTTTCTGGCTTTCTTCTCTCTTCTTTTTTTTCCTCTTTTTTTCGTTTTTCATTTTTTTCATTTTTTTTTTTTGAATCGAAAAGAAATACATCGTGATACATATATTACAAAACAATAGCTAATCTCCCCCATGCTTAAGCAACACATTGTCCCTAATGTGTACTAAAATCAACAAATGAAAACAGCAGGGAAGAGTTAGCAACCCTGACAGAGACGCTCAAAAACCGGAGGGCCCCGCTGGGTCCTCCTCAGAAATATGAAAGTGCTGCATCATGCGCATCATCATACTCTCCTGACGAGCAAAACTCGCATGCATATCAGTGTGGAGAGAATTCAGACGACCCTCCATCAAACTCATCCGCTCCTGGGCAGCCAACCACTGAGCCTCTGTAGGATAAAAGGGAGCAGCTCCTCCATCAACATGTTGTGGTACATCTCTAACTCTAGGAGCAGCTCTCCTACGACCTCGTACCGCAGCCCTTGCGGCACCTCCATCATCACCAACATCCTCATCAAAGTCTACCGCTCTACCATACCCATCATCATGAAAAATCTCACTAACAAAGAAATCACGAGCATTATCACCTGAGGGTAAGGGTGAATCGGGAGGTCTAGGTAATGGTATAGCTAGCTCGAGCTCGTCACCATACTTCCACAGCCAATAACCGTCACGCGGATCCACACTACGCAAACAATGACACTCCACCAACTTACGGAATATAAATGTCCACTCCTGGCACATCACCAACTGCGTAGTGTCAACATCCGAATAGGTCTGGGGAATGATGTTGAGGGAACGTGCAATCAAGGATATCATACTTATCCTAAAACTATGTAGTAGGCAAGCAAGTTCGTATCCACAGGGAATCAGTTAATGTTAATGTATGTAACGTCGATCGGGTAACCAATTGTGGGGTTTTGATTGAGTATTGGTAACTTAAACAAATGTAAAAGCAATTAAAACAAAGATTGAATTCAATTAATGACAAGTCTGGGCTTTATATTTCAATCCACTACAATTTATCAATTGATCCTAGAAAGTCGCTTATCTATCAATGTGAGCACGTTGTTGCGAAATCAAGATTTCTATTCTTCTTTCCTAGCTATTTACAACGAATCAGCGTATCTAAACAACCCTATCTATCAATCAATCTAAATCACGCGTCTAGATCTATTCAATAGAAGCAATAAGATCTAAGACTCAACAACAATAATCAATAAGAACGCACGCGGTTCAAATCAGATAATAAATCAATTCTCCCTTAATCTATCCAACTTTGAATCAGCAATCGATTAAACAGACAAAGATGCTACTATTCCAAGCAGTTAAATCACAAAAGCCCTAAACTAGTAGTGCTCCTAGCAAGAACAAATATGAGATGTAAGAATTAAAACTAGAGAATTGAAATTACTCACAATTGAATCGATAAGAACGATCTCACAATATGACGATAAATTGCAGCTTCAATCCATAATAAACCAAGTTAGGAGATTAGTTCTCCATAAATCTCCAATTACAAGCCGTCAATAAATTCTAAATGCAAAAGGTTGTGAAAATAAACGTAACCTACGTGTTTTTATATATCCTCTAATAAAAATACGGAAAATAAAAGAAATACGGAAAGTTTGATTCCGTCGAAAACCGCGGACCGCCAAGCCAAAGGCGCGGTCCGCGCCACACACCGCCGCGGTCTGCGCAAAACGCGTCTGCCTCGCCTTCAATTCCCTTCGCGAGTGATTCCGCGGAGCTCACTTCCTCTTCCGCGGTGCGCCTTGCTCCTACTGCAACGGATCTTCAAATTGGCCTTCATTATCGGAATTGCATAATCTAACAATCGGCTCTAAATAACCAATTTCTCACACAAGTTACATAAATCGATCCCGTGAGAATAATAACATAAAAATCAATATTACAACCCGAAATAGCATTAAAAACAAGTCAAAAAGCGTGTTAAACACGAGCATATCACCATCTCTTAACAGTCTGGATATGTACTACTATCCCTTTGTCCCAATCTACTGTCTCACTCTTTATGATACTACTACGTGTAATTTGGTTTTAAAGGGGAAAAAAAATTCACATCGCAACTCATACCACGCGCAAACCCGGCACCAACGAAAACCAAACTTATGCCACGAAAAGGCCCATCCACTAGCAAGCATTGATTACTGGCTTACCGCCTATCATGGTACCGCGGAATTATAATAATGTTGGACAATATATCCATGACTTTTTTTTAAACAAATCTTAGGGGAGGGGTTGCAGGGCATATTAAGAAATCTTTTAGGATAACACTATTATCAGAGCTCAAATATTCGTCGAATGCATCAGAGCATCCCTATTTGTGAGACTCTATTTGGGTCTCAAAGTTTATAATGATGTCACAATGACATCAAATGTAGAATGAGACTTATTTTGGGACTACACTTTTCAATAGTGAGACTCATATTTGAATCTTGAAAATTTATTTTTTTTCATTTGGTGGAGCTCTTATTTATTCAATGAATTTATGGATGTAGTTTTGATTCATTAAAAATCAATCCAAAATAATTATAAAATAGGTTTAATTGATGGTGGAGGCCATATAATAATTAATTAACACTTTTGAGACGATATCTGAGAATAGAGACCGTATCAATTATTGAGACTCTCTCGTCTCATCTACAATGGGGGTCTTTTATATTGAGACTCAATTTTTAGTTTTTGGGACCCACTTGAGACCCCCCATTGAAGATGGTCTCATAACTTCACAAGCGCTTTGAAGAGTGTATATATTTAAGCTCCAAAGTTGTGATTGACTCACCTTAGCCAAATAGACCCTTAAAACTGCATACTCCGTATCAATATTTGCTCGGCTAATCGGCTTGACTCGTCGAAGTCCCGGATATTAACACGACGACACCGTCCAGACTACACGGCTCTGCTCCACATCCACAAAACTTATTCGGACCCATCAATCTTCTTTCATCTGTTGTTCATCATCAAAAATTCATAAACCCCGAAAAAATGTCCAAGGCGGCGCCACCGTTACCGGCGGACTTATCATATGACCTGGAAGCCAGCGACTTCACCTCCTCCCTCCCTCTCAAAAAAGTTCCCCACGGCGACATTTTCTCGGCGGCGCGTGCAGGCGACGTGGAGCGCCTCGGATACCTGCTTGAGACCGGGGTAAATGTCAACGCTAGGGATAAGTGGGACTCGGTGGCGCTATACTACGCTTGCCTTGCCGGCCACCTTGATGCCGCCCGGATGCTCCTTGAATGCGGCGCCATTTGCTCCGAGCATACCTTTGATGGAGACCGCTGCCACTACGCTGCCCTCAACATGAAAGTCCGCAAGCTTCTTAAGGCCTTCGAGGCCCGGCCCCCTCCTCTTGGCCCGCTCCAGACTGCCCTTAGGGAGACTTTTCTTGGATGTTCCGGTAATAGAAGCTTTCTGGAGACGCCTGATCACCAGTTTCAGTTTGCTGGTGAGTCCCCATTATTGTGCTTTCTGGGTTCTTTTGTGTTTGTTTTTGTGGCCGAAATGTGAGTGTATATGCTGTCGTATCTGTTACGCTCCTGACATAAAATCTTAAATTTCGCTTCATTTTAGCTCGATTAATGTCCAATTAGCTATTACTGTGGTACAATTCAGGTGAATTGAATTTTTCTTGGGTTAATTTCAGTTAACCTCAGATTGGCTAGTAGTAGTTCAGCAAATATTAGCTCACACTTGCAAAGTCGAGCGAGGTAAAACAGGCGCAATTTGGTGTAATTCAAGAATAGGCTATTGAACTGTTGGATGGTAGATATGGCAAGTGCATTTTTTAGTGTGGAGTTGACTGAAAGGTATAAACTTTGGGGGGAAACCTTGTGAGAGAAGTCTGAATACACTTTGGTGAGACAATCCAGGACGGTTGTTTTATTGAGGATTTTGTTCTGAGAGTTGGAAATTGGGTTTTATGATTGTTTTGGACTGTATCGGTATTGTATTCTGAAAGATAAAAAGTAAGATAGTCACTCTAATATCTAGTGTCTTGTCGCTGGTTTATTGTGGATGATGATGTAAGTGTAACTTGGATAGGCCATCATGGATTACAAATTGCTACTCCGGTACATATGGAATAATAGAATTGTTCAATTCCTAACATTTGAAATCTGGTTAGGTGCGTACCTATTAATTGGTGGAGGGTGCATTGATTTATAATGGAAAAATGTGATTGACAATTACTTTGAACGAACAAAGTTGTTAAACACTATGAATTTAATAACTTCATAAATTTGTTTCGTTGCTTGGTTACAACTTACAAGAACTCCAAACTGGGGATTACATGTTTCATTCCAAACAAGATTTAGGACATTAGTGAGTTTGAGCTTTGAACAGTGTAGACTTCTTAGTGAGTTTAGGAATATAATATACTATTGTGGTCATGAGTTTCTCTCTTTCTCCGTTATCTTTCACTATTACTTTCGTGTTGGCTCTCTTTCTCGCAATCATAGCAGCCATTTGTTTCAACAATTCTCACTATTACAATTTCTCACTATTTCTGATTATGGCACGAAGGGATCGTTGCTTTTTGTTGTCACATCTGCAATATGGCATTGTGCTTGATGTCATACTTGTGCACTTCCCATCTGGTCACTCCTCTTCCTGCTTATTCTCTTTTGGGGTCTGGGTGCTTCTGGTGAATGATATTTAATCCGTTCTTGCGAATATTTTCTTTTTGACTATATCATGGTGGTCTTATTGCATGGTGTTGAAAGGGAAGATATAACTTGGTTCTTGGATATCATATCCCACTGTGGAAGCACTCTTTTAGTTAAGGAGATCTGTTAATAATGTATAGTTTCTTGTACAGTTACATGGAGGTTATTTGACAGATTTGTGTACTCTTGACCGATTCAGTTACGGTATTAGTGTTTGTTCTATTAGACGGCAAAGATCACATTTTTTTTCACTTCATTCAAACCACTTTCTCATTCTCGTCATTCTTTTTCATTCACGATTTTCTTTTCGTCATTCTTTGTCGATTCTTCGCCCTCAGGCGAATCTCATTCCATGATGAGAGGTAAAGGTCTAGGGCTGAGATTTTCTTGGTGATCCTTCTACTTTATTCAGTCTTTAGATTTTTTCTGCTTTCTCTTAGGATCATCTACTGATAATTGAAGTGCTGAGTGAAACCAGTGATGTCCTAAATTTTTTCCACCATAATGGTCTTCCCTTTAAAGTCAAATCTCGATTTTATAGAACTGTGTAATGACTGCAATCAGTATTGGTTATATGCTTATTTGTTGAGTTATGGGATTGCTAGTATGAAATTCTGGGTCTTTGATAACGAGTCACTCTGAGCTTCTTGTGTTCCAAACACCAATTTTATTGGAGGTATCATAACTGGTGGAGTTTTAAGTGGCATCAGCTTTTGTCGACCAACATGAGTTTTCGAGTTCTTGAACTAACGTTCAAGTTGATCCCCTATATAATCCCTCACTTGTTGGGAAATGAATTGGTAGTAGGCTTGTTGGAGTATTGTGAAGAAGGCCGAGAGGGATGCATAGTATGAGAACAATGCTGCCAAAGGAATTTCTGGTATGACTCTGAAAAAAAGAAAAATATTTAGGCCAGATACAGAGGTGAACAGAGGAGGAGAATACAGGTGAACTCAATGTGGAAGAAGTCTGCAAAATAAAGGCATGGTGTGTTAGCTGCTTTTTAAAGTCTTTGGGGATGCCATTTCCCTTTTCATGCTGGGGTTTGGCGTTCTTGTAAACTATTTTGCCTGTGTTAGTGATAGCTTCCCCTCTTTCTTCACTAAAATTGTCTTGGGAGCACTCACTTGCTAGGGAGGCGTCTTGTGCAAGATATGAATCCCTGCAGTCAGTTATCCAGTCTGTAAACCAATCTTCTTTTGGACAGAGTTGTAGTTTAATCAAAGTCAGTAACATTACAAATTTACAATAATTTCGGGACAATATTGTGCAATGTGAACTAGGTACTATATGATGCTAGAAAAGATCATTTTTATCGATAAGTTATCCTTGTTTGGCTGATTGAGCTGGAATACCTTTTGGTATATAACCTCTGAGAATTTGTGCTTGTAAGGTAATATGGACTGGTTTAGTTCCTCTGTGATCTCCACTTCAAAACTCGTAGAGGCTTCAAGCTATAATTTGTCAAGATTCTATTTTGGATACATTAGAGAATTATCATATACTCCGTAATTGTTGTTTGTTGATTTGGTGGGTGATTTTACACTTTTTGTGGATCTTATGTTTTAATTTGATTGTTTTTGGTGTCTGTTCTGTAGGGCCTGTAATGCTGGATGGACCAAGTCCAAGTCACTTTCCTCCTGATGTTATGTTTTATGTGCATGGTAGGCCCATAGAAGCTCATAGAGTAATTTTGAGTGCTCGATCGCCGTACTTTAAGGAGAAGTTTGAGACTGATTGGAAATGTCGTAGAGAAGTAAAATTCTCAAAGGAGAAGTTATCGTATGCTGCTCTCTACAGCCTCGTCCACTTTTTCTATTCTGATAGGTTAGAGATTGCGGTAGATGACATGGAAGACTTAATCAGAATATGCAAGGTTTGTGGATGTGAAACACTACAGAAACTCATTGAGAAAGAAGTTGTTCACCAAAGATATGCAGAATATAAGGCTCTAAGAGAAATAGACAGCTCTCAGAGACGTTTTATATTACAGGGCTCGTCTCTTCCTGAGGAAGACCGACTTCCTGCTGCGTTATATCGCATTCTACAACTCTCCTTGGCAAATTCCACGTCGGAAGAGGACACGGACTATGTAACTAACGAGCTAGTAGCTTCTGTTGATAGATTAAAGATCCGTGACTATATAGATGATTTAGCTGATATATGCGTCAAGGTTGACGGAAGGGTTTTCCGCTGCCATCAAGTTGTCCTGGCGTCTAGATCGGAATATTTTAAAACAAGAATATCCCGAATGGATGATTTTCTGGAGGTGAATGATGACGTGCTTGGTGATGCTCTTTGCTGTCTTGAAGAGCATGATTTGAGCCATGTGGCATTTGAGAAAATGATAGAATACATGTATGTATGTTTTTTTTTTTTTTTTGATTTGTTTTTGTTAGCAGACCCCAAATCATTTTGGGAATAAGGCTTTGTTGTTGTTGTTGGACCACTGTAATATTAGGTGTGGTACATAACTATAGTGGTATGATAGATGCCTGGTAAAGGCCATTAAACTTTTAGATTTCTCTTTCCTCACATATGGTCTTGCTACATTTGGGGTGCTACTTCATGGTCTTGGGATCTTCCCCTGTGCAAGGCCTGTCTTCTATGTTATTCTGCTTGAACAGTCTTATTTGGCATTTACTATTCCTTATTTCATTTCTTACTTAGCTTGCTGATCTATCCCTTCTTTTCTTTAAGGTACACCGATGGTTTGAAAGTCCTGGATCCTCTACAGGTAGTCTGCCTATCTCTGACATGTCTGTGCACTTTTTCTGACTGCACAAGTCCCAACTGAATGCTATTTCGTTTTATTAGGCTGAGGAGCTGTTTGATGCTGCATCAAGATATCTGTTATTTCCACTTAAACGTGCTGTAGCGGATGCTCTGCTTCCACACGTAGAAATAGCCTCTCCTTCAGAATTGTGCCATTGGCTGCTACTGGCAGACATGTAAGTTCCTCTTTTTTATTGGCCAACTCAAAGGTCAGGAATATATTTGTGATCATTTACCATGCCTGTTCTATGCACTCCCTGTCTGGGTTTTGTTGGAAAGAGCTGTGCAATATGGAATATGACATTGCTTTCATCAGCCTTCCCATGCTGTTGAGATTTTCAACTAGTTAGTGGCTACAAAAATCAGTTGAGGTATTGAGTATCTCGGGATTCATTCATATGTCATGTCTTGCAATCTCTAACAGATCTTGCAGTTGCAGACACAAAGCCTTAGGTGTCAAATGTATTAATTCTTTTTTAATGGACGAATCCCCTTGACCATATGCGCTCTCATACAATGCGCCTGCAAATAGTTTGGATCTCCAGACTCTGATAGATAGTCACCAGGATGTACCCAAGTGGTCTTCAAGATCTCAATGTAATTCAGGAAACAGTATCTTTGTGTTTAAGTCAGGGGTAAGGTTGTGTACAACTGCCTCCCTCCCGAAAGGCACTGAATAATACTGTTATTATTCTTGGATCATGCTCGAGATATAATTAGTGCCCAGTGGTGCTGCAGACATAGTTTACATAGAGTACAAACCATATTGGCATGAACATCAGTACATCACAATTAGAGTGGTATGACTGTCCTGCATAGGACTGCCATCCTCATAATATGCACTTTTGTGTAGAGCTGCTAAGGAGATTAGGTATTTGTCAATAATTGCTAGTAAACACCCCCTTTTTTTTGAGGGAGGATTTCTATGAAACATATAAACTTATACTAGTACATACCGAGTTTATTTTCAGCCCACAAATTGTGAAGGTTTGTTTGCAAGTTACCATTTTTGGCCTGCTATATAAGCATAGTATGGTGATCTTACCCTTGGCTGTTTGGTCAGGTATGGTGTCGTGAAGATTAGGGAGTATTGTCTAGATGCTATGGCATGCAACTTTGAGACTTTTGCTGATACACGTGAATTCCGAGCCTTACTTCTGACGCTTCCACCACCATCGGGAGATTCCTCTCTCAGGACTACTGCTCCCAGTGCCCCTGGAGCTGGAGGAAATAACGATCAAGGCAATGTCCTTGATGATCTGCGGGAGAAGTGGCTTGAGTTTGAGGCTGCTGAGCTCGATGAGAGGGATGAGAGTGCACTGCTCTTTGATAAACGACTTGAGATGCTAGTGCGTGTTGCAGAACAAGAGCAAGAGAAGTATGACTCTGCTGGTGAGACTTAGAATGCTCTCTGGATAAGTTGCCATCCTGACCAGAAATTTTGATTAGACTGAATCTCGTCATAGCAAATTGATACGTGTAAACAGAGTGAATATGCTGCAGTAGTTTTGGTAGCCTGGTAGTGGTAGGTGCACAAAGTTGGTGTTCGTAGCTCTGTAGTTGTATCATAGAAACTATCCTATTCTCAAAATTTATATAAGCTGGTTATATTTCTGATGGGTCGAAAATGTCTGACTATATGCCTGTTCTGGAGAGCGTTCTGATATCAACGATGGGGTGAAATGGTTAAGTGAGAAGTGCAGCATAGGATGGAAATTTAAAGAGATCTGTTGGCCTAGTCATTTCTGGCAGGCAGGTGGAATTTTCTGGAGTTCTGAACTTCTGATCGCTCCCTTGAATGTACCTGGAGGGAATTACTAGCAGATTTCAGACAACTTGTTTTGGTACCTTTCTTCGCCATAATACCTCAATGAAATGATTACAGTGATTGCATCCTGACGGTGATCTTGGTTATGGTTCTCGGATTCTTGGTGTGTGCGATGGCTAACTGGCTGAGTAGCAGGGGTTTCTGCTGTACATTACTTGTTGTAGATGGATTCCCAACGGTTTCAACTTTCATCCTCAAACCATGGCTGTATGTTCTGGTCAAGATTAACCTGCTCTTTGTCGGTAAAAAAAGATAACCTGCTAAGTGGAGTTACTGGAGTTTATGTTATATAGGTTATTTTTGGTTGGAAGGTTAAGGATTACGATGTAATGGAATGAAATCTAGTACAAAAATGTGAAACTTGAGAGGGAGAAAGAGGACGTACAAGAGGGAGAGTGTAATCGATTACATCTAATGATCCAATGACCATTACATAGGGTTTAGTTAAACAATGATGATTACCTTCTGTAGATAGAAATCTCATTACATTGCAATGATGATCACATCCAACTCTCCCACTCCTTTATTTTCTCACTAAAAATGGTTAATTACATTGCAATCATGATCCCTCTAACTAAACAAGCCTTATAGTTCACGTTGCAAAATGCAGATCGACTGCAACCATTTTCAACCCCAGACTACAGATAGATGTTGTGGTCAAGATCAACCTCTTACGCAATCTCGCTCAGGCACTCTTTTGCCTGCTGTCGGTTCGGAGAAGGATGGAGAGAGTGGAGCTAGAGCTTTATACAGTGGAGAAACATTGTAATCCATAGAAACAATTTTCTTCATCATGTGCTTGTAAGGTCTACAACCAATACAAGTCTCTCTGAAACAATATACGGAGTATGTATCTATCTACTGTCTCAAAAAAAAAAAAAAAAGAAATACCAAACTCATATTAAGAAAATTTACATTGCCTACATTATACAAAAGAAAAACATTTACCGTCTTCCCTCAGACAAAAAGAAAAGAAAAGAGGAAGTATTAAAATAGTGTCTCCTCTTTTGCAAAAGCAAGCAATCCCAAACAAAAATTTCTTTTCTTTCATCCTGTGATTCTCTTTTCTATTCTGTATAGTTTTCTCTGTTCTGTATTGTTTTCCTGTAAGTTCTTCTATTCACCTCCCCCCACACCCACCCTCCAATGTAAAAAAGAAAAGTTGCAAAACTGAATTTTCATTGTTCAAATCACATTATTTCTCTGGCTTGTCTTCTTGCTCTGACTGATTAGGTTCATCCATTGTCGCTTGTGGCGATGGGACAGTATCTGAAGCCGCATCTTCAACAGATAAATTAGAGACATCGTCAGGAAGGGAGTCGCCTTCGTCAGCAGCTGAGGGTGATGCCTCAGGAGTTTCACTTTCTTCAACAACGGCATGTAGGCTCTGCAGCTGCCCTGGTTTATTCTGAAGGCTCCAGTACATAATGCTTGCTGTTAAGGTAAGAATCATCTTCTGGTTTACCTGTCAACAGGATGTAATAATGCAATAAATACCTGATTCATGTATTATACCAAATGTGTCAAACAAGAACCAAACAATTGACCTGGCCGCCCTTGTCCAATTGAAAATTCAGACGATAAGGGACAATTATTGAACGAAGTATATATAATAGCCCCTCGCTTCAGGTAGCCACCCTTATCTCTACTTTGAGAGTGAATACCAACAAGTGAAATCCATTTTTGGTTAGCTTGTAATTCTTGAGTCAGAATTTATTTAGGTAAAAGACTGTCCCAAAACCATAGCCCACAGGTTGCATGGAAGTCGGAAGAGTAGCCTTACTGATGAAGCATCCTGACCATGCCAAATTGTAATGTGCTGCATGCTGGATACTTTGACACCCCAAAAATGAATATTTTAACTATATCGTTAGGAAAACAATGCTAAATACTGAACAGTATCTACAATCTACTGCTTTCCTGTTGTGCGAAGGGAATTTATCTTCAGGATCACCTATACCCTAGTAAAGTCTATGAGATGTTCAAACAGTAAGGCTGATGAGATTCCACTCACTACCAATGACCAATATAACACAGATCTTCAAAACTGGGTGAGAACTAAACAAATCCTTAACCATGAGATGGACCAACTATTCAAAAGATTTACTAATGAAGTACGAAGCAAATCCAAGAAACAAAAAAAAAAAGAAAAAAAATCAATAAAGCAACAGTATAGAGAGCAAAAATGAGAAAAGTCACGGCAATGGGGAACCGCACACTTCTAGCTTTACCTCTATGATATCTTCAGGCAACAAAAATATAGAACAGCCAAGCTTTCTAGCAACACTAATTATGTAGGTTGCGTTCAGCTTCTTATCTTCATCTGCAATCATAAAAAAATTACTTAGCAGTTCGTGTAACATGGTCAATTTCTGATCTCATAAAGAAAAAAAAAAAAGAATTATCAATTTGTCCTGTTTACTCCGAAGGAAACAATGTTATATATAACATTCATTTTGTTCACAGGTTCTTGTTGGAGCTAGATTCTAGTGTAGGAAGCACATATGACTTTATGAGACTTAGTTTCCAAATTCTCTATATTTCCAAGTTATCACTTATTCTGCATGTGGAAATTGTGCTTTGCAGTAAGGCATAACAAATTATCAAGGGGAATCAAAGTTCAATGAACAATAATCAGATATCAAATTCTATTCGTCGAGTTTCAGGCAACATATTAGAAATACACAAACACGATTGCATACGATGTCCAAATGTAAGTACCAGTTTCTCCGGGGGTGACAACTTTCCAGTTGACAACTCTTGGCTCAACGGCACTTAGAAGTTCCAAGAAGAATTTCCCATTGGAGAGGCTTCTATCCTGAAATCATACAAGACAATTAAATCCTACCGACCTGATTGTAATGGTTCAACTTTGTGGTTTCCAAATCTATAGTTAGCAATTTAGCACCATTACCTTGAAGCTGTCAATTTGTCCAGATTTGCCTGAACTTTTCACCTTACTGTTTGCCCAGTTAAGGATATCTGCATCGGTTATCTCCTTTCCTTGAGAGAAAGATCTCAAATTTTTCAAGAGTTGCAGCATTGTAAACCTCATTAACTGCCAAAGGAAAGCTGAGACGCAAACAATTTGACATAGGTTAGCAGCTTGAGTCTACTAGTGCATTATTCTCTAATAGTGCAAATGACAGCCTCTTTGGAAATTAGAATGTAACACGATTAGATTTTGTACATGATGAACTACAAAACCTAAAACTTAACCCCCCCCCCACTACACACATGCACACAAATAAAAAGAAAAAGAAAAGAAACGAACCCAAGAAAATGATAGTTGTGAGAAGAAAAGTACTTCAGTTTATTAGACATCAGGAAAAGCTGAAAGGTTTACTATAAAAGGAAAAGAATAAACTATGGAGGAATTCGAGTAGCTAGAGCCTAGAAGCCCTAATTAATAATCACCACCAAAACCGAATAAGCATAATCTCAGGAAACCAGAACCTTTTAACATTATTTATAGAGCTTCAAAGTGCTACTAGAGTGAACTTTGTTTCTGCCACAGTGCACAGAAAATTACAGGAAGAGTGGAAACATCAAAATAAAGGAAAGATCTATCAGAGGCAAGCCAGATGCTTTCTCTACTAGTAAATGATTGCAAACTTCAATATACTGAAAAGCCTACAAGGGCACACATTTGGTAAACATAAAGGAAAAGGTATGATGCTGAATCTCTTAACTCAGTAAATTCCTCTGTATACCTACGTCATCTTCTGATTTATGCACACACTACCAGTCTACCATCAAACACCAACAAAGCCTTAGTCCCATAAATTTTTCGGGGTTGGCACACAACAAAAATCAAATTGGAAACAGCAGGAAGAGACTGTCTGAGTATTAGGGAATATTGGAAGATGGTGAGAAAGCTTCCCTCCCCTGCTGGATGCCCAAGTTTCAGCTAAAACCCGCTTTCATGAAGGGTAATACAAAGAATCTATTGTTACAATATAGGTAGTAACTGGCAGATTGAAACTTACCTAGAATAAGTTTTTTATTGCACTGTACAAAGTCATTTCCAGCGACATTTACAAGAGAAAAGTTTAATCCTTTTCCAACATCAATGACTTGATTGCAATTTTCAACTTTCTTGAAAGGCATTTTGATGGGAGGTTTACTGGCCTTCTTCCAATTCACTGATCCTGGTGAAACTTTATCAAGCACCTCCAGAAGAACCCACCTGGACAAGGCGAATGCTAAATAAGTTTCGTTAAACACAAGTGAGAGGATTTAGCATGAGACAAGAGGCTTACCCTGTTCTGACATCCTCAAATAAATTATTGACATATGTTGCCGTTCCAAGACTATTAATCCAGAGGCGGAAGCATCTTTCTTCCCTTGAAGTTTGGGTGTCATCATCTAATACCGTTGTGAGGTTTATCTTCTCGTTATCGACAACAGTAAGACCATTTCTGCACAGACGAGCTGAAGTTCTCAACAAGCTTTCGTGCAAAGATACAGGTTCTCAACAGAGAAGAGCCGACTCATCAACTTAATTGACTGTGAGAGAGCAAATACAAATTTCTACAGGCCAAAGTTTGACAAGGGTTCTATTTCCGTGTAGAATTAAATCAACTGGTCTATCAAGTAGTGATTGTACTTCTATAGTAGACAGAGGTTAACAGATTATGACCACTGTAATGAAAATATTGATTGTATACATCAATGGCAAAAACTATTCCAGGACCTGACCCTCACTAACCCATGAGCACATGGTTGAGTTGGCATCAGACTTAACCAGTTAAACCAAAATGGATCAATGTTAAAACTCATGAGAGAGAGAGAGAGAGAGCTTTGCCATTCTATGTGGCCCTATCCAGAATGAATCTGGACTGGAGTCGATGGTGGAAACCCAGAAAAAAAGAAAAATGATGAAAAAAAAAAAAAAAAAAACTTTCACTAAGCTGTCTGCTGGAAATTCTAGAGGTCAAAGTGTGACATCATAGCATTTTTGGGATATGCAGATTATAGAATTACCTGTGTTGGAAAATCTGTGCAACGAACGTAAGATTCAAATTTGTTGATCCATCTACTATATCCTTTGGACTGATATATCTCTTACAATCTATTTTCTCTGCTTGATCTAAAATCATTCTTGCTCTTTGAGTAGGATCCTTAGTTTCCAAAGTGGTGGTGGTGCTGTGTTCTGGTGCAAGAACATTAAGTAAATGAGCATAAGCTTCACCATCCTGGAAATATGTAGCACATCAATACACCAGTGAGTACACAGAAATAACTTCCAGAACTGTTAGCATGGAAACAAGAAACTCAATCAATAATGACTGTTACAAAGATAAACAGTCAAGACATTGAAGGTCACGGTTCTGAACTCAGCTATAAAGTTAGTGAAATCTTCATCACGAGGATTTCTCCAGCTACATCAATAGAAAGTGATAATACGTAATTAAAGGTAAGCAATGCTTCACGAATCCAGGTTTATGACCCTTTTCCTTCTTCACTTGCAAACACTATTAAGCTTTGAGACATCTTTCAGATTGCATGCCATCCAATACGAAAGCAAAACCTACCTAAAGTTTCTGAGGCTCTAAGCAAGCTCGCTATCAAATGAGTAAGCCCGTAGTAGTTTAGCTAATGGTTCAGTATTTATGCATGAAAACATGTAATGCAATTCAAATCTCAACAGCAGGATACAAAATCCTATTTCAAACTTCAGCTTCTCAAGTTGGAATTACTATGTTTGAGACAAGTATAAGTCAATATAGAAAGTAATCGAGCAGGTAAGCAAACGTCTCCTTATGGTGAAAGTCTCCCCGGCCCAGTGACTTGAATTTAAACACGGCAATGTGAAATAATAGGATACTAATGTTCCACACTCCTAGATATCAAGTAACCGTAGGAATGACTTCAACTCGAGATGGTCGAGTGATGTAAAAAGATGCTCATGTCCCAAACTCCCACTAGCATCTACTAGCAAGTAACCAATTGTAGGTATAGTAAAGGAGATTTGTTCACAAATTGAGAAGAAGTAAAAAAAGATTTATCAACAGCACCGGAGGGGGTGCGGTGTTTTCTGTTTCATACCACCTTGGTAAGTGGTAGTGGACATGTTTATAGATGAGTGACGGAGAGCCCCAGCCAATTCCTTTGGTTCATTTTCAATATGAGACACCTGAGCTGGTATGGCTTAAGTTATCAAAACACTTGAAGTAGTTCCTAGGATTCGTATCACATATCAGTAACTCAAGTTGGAGGTTTCAAATTATGAAGCATCTGTTCGACTTCCACCCATCTAGAAATTCCAAGAGTGACGAAAGACCAGGTCATATACAACAACTAATAAGAACAGATAACTTCTTCTATATGCTCCCAAGCACCAAGAACTAAACTATTGTAAGAACCAATAGCCAAAGAAACACAATATCAGATGAGTTTCAGAAAACCTTTTCACAACTGAATAGGTCAAGTTGACTAAAGAGCTCACCTTCAAATCTGTGGAGAAGTTTGTGACTTCCTTATTATATCCAGATTTCTTAAGTTGGAAGTTCATCCATTTTAGCAAGACCTTTTCTGGAGGCAAACTCATGAGTTCCTCTACATCCTGCACGTTTGCACACACAATCAACAAACTACAGAAGTGTTTCCATGACAAACTATGATAAGGAGCAAATATGTCTTATTGACAATTACCCGGAGTAGGCACATGTCAGTGACCAAAAGAAAAAAAAAATAGAAAATGAAGAAGCTATGGACCTTGTTATCCTCCACTAATTCAACAAGTTGCGGTGTTTTCTTCAAATTGAGGTCAGCCAATAGTTGAATCTGTTTTACACGACATTGTTGGGATCGAATCAGAGACATGCTATGAGACATGTGAACAAATTGGAGGAGCCATGAGGATCAGTGGAGAGAATTGGATTGAATACCTTGATCATTTGGGAAATCAGTCCCATTATAAGATGGGTCTACAAAACGAAAACAAAGTACATCAGACAACCTTACTTGACAAAGATAAGTAATGCAGACTACAAACTCGGGGTACTCACCCGTCCTTCCACCAAGTCTTGTGTCCCAATATTAACAACAGTGCAACCAATAGCTTTAGCAGAATTAAGACATAGTGTGTGATTCTCGTTTATTTCCCAAGGATTAAGGTCTTTTTTCGTGTTGATTGCTCTTTCGTCAATTGTTCCAGGTACAGCAACATTGATCAGCTTACTGAAAGAAGCCATAATATTAAATTCATGAAGTAATGTCACAGTGAAATGCTAAAAGTCCATAAACAAAGTATACAAGTATACCAGAGAAGAACCCCGCCTTTAGCCAGTTCAAATAACTGATTTGATTTCGGATCCATAGGCAGATACTTTTTAAGGAAAGGATCCTCGCCAAGGTAATTGTTGATATGTTGAACATATGAGGCCTTCTCTGATTCGCTGATGGTATGGAAGTGTGTTGTGGTTGATTGTCTAAGAATTGAAGAAGCGCGTTTGTAACCAGGACCTTTCGCGCTAGCACTGGCTCTCCCAGCAAAGTTAAGAAACTCCTGCCAGAGCACCACAAAAGCTCGGAATGTTCAGTTCCAGAGATTTGGCACAGAACCAAAGCATATGCTTTGGAATACAAGAAACCAATACATAAACAAACACACACATGAGGAGGATAACACAACATGATTGACTATCAGAGAAACAACTCACCCTTAGGAACGACTCAAAATCGATCTCATGAGTATTGTCAGGATACGAATCCTCCAATGCAGCTCGCAGATCATCCTCAGTATATAATCCAATGATTCCTTTCAGTTTCGCCAAAACAGGCGGCAAATCCGATACAGTTACATGACCAGATTTGGATTTCAATGTAGAAAACTGTCAACATAAATGACATCAATCAACAAAACACAACATTTCAACAGAAAAATCACACGAACAGGAAATAAAAACAAGAGTTTTTCTGAGTCAAAGCATCCAAAAACCTTGGATTTAAGGCTCCTGAGCTCCACTTGGGTGAATTGACTTTGTAATCTCGGATCAGATACAATCACACCCTCAAAAGCAGACATCTTGAAATCTGATTATTATTCTCCTAATTGCTCTCAATCTCCAATTATATCCTCAAAACTGTTAATTATACAACAATTATTATACAATTAGATACATTCACCTTCACGATCAAGCTCAAACCAACATGCATAACAAAATGCTGACAAATTAAACCAAATGATTATAACAGAAAACCATCAACATATCGGTCACAATAAATACAATCATACAAAAAAATTAAAACTTGCAATCATCTCAGAAATTAAAGGTCCAATTAATTAACAACAGTTTTAGCTAAAACAATCAATACCCAATTCGAATTTCGCCATGAAAATGCAAATGCTGAAATACCCACCCAAAACAAGCTGATCATTCATCGTACAGACAAAAATAAAGAAAACCCAAATGAACAAAATAATAAAAACATTATTAAACAAATTTCTATGTAAAATGAAAATGAGAGAGAAAGAGAAAAAGAGTAGACCGTGTCAGAAAGAGTGGGGATTGCTTGAAATGGAAGAGAGAGAGGGGAGCGAGGAGAGAGAAAAACGTAAGGCCTATCAAAAAGTAAAAAAATCTCCTGTTGTTTTCAGACCTCCCGCGAAGACTCAGGGTGCACTCAACAAAATCTCTCTGTTGTTTTCAGATAATTTCTTCTCTTTTTTTTTTGAGGGGGTTTTGTTTGATGAAAATGATATATTTCGGCAAACTTTATTAACATTCCAAAGATTAATGAAATGAGAACGAATGAAATGGAACATATATTGGGCAAATTAGTGAACTTTTCTAAAATTCTGCAATAGACGTGGACGGTGGCCGACGTGTTTGGATGTTCTTGACATTTATGTTTTGTTTTAGTCTTTTAGATTCAAACACTCCCGCTTTTTGTTTTGCATTGTTCAAAGGTCCAAACATCCCTCTTTCTCTCTCCTCTTTAAATATTTTAATGATTTGGAATGTTAAGTTGCCATTAAATGGGAGTATGCTATGTTCATGTACATTAATACGGAGTATTAGGGATGGAGTTTACTCAAAAATAAAAAATAAAAAAAATATTAGGGATGGAGTAATTCTTAAGCTACTCCTAAACGTTGCGAACTGTGATGTTCTTCAATGTGCCCCTAACTCTCTTATGAGTGTTATGACACTAGACTTGGCGAACGGGTCATTTGGGTTAGGTTTAGATCGGGTCAATTCGAGTGCACTATAAAATTTGGGCCACTTCAGAATGGGTTGCGTTCGGGCCACTTTAGGACTAGCACTCTTCGGGTCAAATTATTCGGGTTAGTTCGAATCGGATTCATACGGGTTGTTTGCTTACCAATCATTATGTTCTATAATGATCTGTTTTTGTTTCATAATGATTGATTTTTAATGATCAGTTTTTGTTCTATAGTGATGTATTTATGATCTATAATGATCAGTTTTTGTTCTATAATGACATATTTATGTTCTATAATGAATAGCTTTTGTTAAAGAATGACATACTTGTGTTCTATAATGATCAGTTTTTGTTACAGAATGACATATTTATGTTCTATAATGATCATATTTTGTTCCAGAATGACATATTTATGTTCTATAATGATTTGTTTTTGTTTCATAATGATTGATTTTTAATGACCAGTTTTTGTTCTAGAATGACGTATTTTTGTTCTATAATGATCAGTTTTTGTTCTAGAATGACATATTTATGTTCTATAATGAATAGTTTTTGTTAAAAAATGACATACTTATGTTCTATAATGATCAGTTTTTGTTACAGAATGACATATTTATGTTCTATAAAGATCAGTTTTTGTTACAGAATGACATATTTATATTTTATAATGATCTGTTTTTGTTTCATAATGATTAATTTTTAATAATCAGTTCTGTTCAATAATGATGTATTTATGATCTATAATAATCATTTTTTGTTTTAAGTGACATATTTATGTTGTATAATGATCATTTTTTGTTCCAAAGTGACATATTTATGTTCTATAATGATTAGTTTTTTTTCATAATGATTGATTTTAATTATCATTTTTTGTTCTATAATGATGTATTTATATTCTATAATGATCAATTTTTATTCCAGAATGGTATATTTTTGTTCTATAATGATCAATTTTTGTTCTAGAATGACATATTTTTGTTCTATAATGATCAATTTTTGTTCCAGAATGACATATTTTTGTTCTATAATGATCAGTTTTTGTTCCAGAATGACATATTTTTGTTCTATAATGATCACTTTTTGTTCCAGAATGACATATTTTTGTTCTATAATGATCAGTTTTTGTTCCAGAATGACATATTTTTGTTCTATAATGATCTGTTTTTGTTTCAAGATGACATATTTTTGTTCTATAATGATCAGTTTTTATTCCAAAATGACAAATATTTGTTCTATAGTGATCAATTTTTGTTCCAGAATGACATATTTTTGTTTGATGATCAATTTATATTCGACAATGAGAGACTAAATTATGTTTATATGACCAATCTATATTCGGGAATGAGAGACTAATTTATGTTCTATAATGATTTATTTATGTTTTATAATGATCTGTTTTTGTTTCATAATGATTGATTTTAATTATCAGTTTTTGTTCTATAATGATGTATTTATGTTCTATAATGATCAATTTTTGTTCCAGAATGACATAATTTTGTTCTATAATGATGTTTTTTTGTTTCTTAATTAATGACTGATTTTTAATGATTAGTTTTTGTTCTATAATGATTAGTTTTTGTTCTAGAATTACTAATATATGTTTAATAATGATGTGTTCTTGTTTCATAATGATTAATTTATGTTCTATAATGATCCGTTTTTGTTTAATGATGATGTATTTGTGTTCTATAATGATCAGTTTATATTAGTTGAAAATGGTCTATTGTCCAAAATGTGTTTGCTTTGTTATAAAATGATCTATTTTTGTTATAAAATGACCAATATTTGTTCTAAAATAGATTTTTTTTTTCTTTTTTTCTTTTTATTTTCCTCCATCTTATTTCACTTTCTCTCTCCTCTTCCTATACCCACTCCCCTCTCACCACCCCTCTCCCTTTCCCCGACGACGAGCCTCTCGGTTCCGCCATCGGCGCCTCCGACGCCGCCGCTTCCTCCGTTTCCGACCGCCCTCACCTTTGGATTCACCAAGATTCCGGCTTACTCTTCCCCGTTTTCAAGTTCGTGCCTCATTTTTCTGCAATTCTACTAATTAATTTATATTTCTGCATTTCGCGGAGGGGGGGGGGGGACGGAGTGGGGGTGGTATCGGTGGTTGTCCCGACCGACTGGTGGTCGGGTCGGGTCTGCCGGAGGCGGAGCGGGGATGGTGGGGGGCGGGTCGTGGGTGGAGGAGAGGGGAGCAGAGAGAAAGAGAGAAAGGGATGCGCGCGCGGGAAGGGTGGACGAGGCAAAAGGGAGGAGGTGGTTTCCGGCGACTTTAACGGGGTGTGTTCCTCGCCGGAGCAGCAACTGTGGCGGTGGCGCCGGGGACGGAGCTGGGTCGTGGGTGGAGGAGAGGGGAGGAGAGAGAAAGTGAGATTGTCAGTTTTTATGTTTCTTTTTTATTTTTTGATTGGGCTGGTTGGATTGGATTGGCCCAGCTGCGCCTTGGATTGGGCCGGGGGTATATATAGAATGGTACCCTCGGGGTACCATAGACGGATTGAATTTTCTCTAGTAATGAAAGACGTAAAATTGTCGACATGGAAGGGGTTGATTTTGCTAATTAGCGAACAATTATATCAATTAGAAATTCCCAATGGTATTGCATAATTAAAATTTTCGGTGTAAGTGCCTCTTAACTATTAATGAATTTCCGTTTTATTTCTATAAAAAAAATGGTTTTAAGTGAAGTGAGTCAAATGCGAGAAAAAAGACAAGAGAGGAAACCTATATTAAGGCTATGTTTGGTAAAACTAGCTAAAATAGTGGCTGAACGCTGAAATAGTAGCTGAAAGCTGAAATAATAGCTTAAAGTTTTTAGCTAGAAGTATTAGGAGTGTTTGACAGAATTAGTCGATACATGAGGTGATATATATAAAATTACATAAAAATGTATTATTTATCTTTAATTTCATTTTATTTTAGTAAATAATTGAGGGTAAATTAAGAATAAAATTATGATAAGCTAGCTTATTTTAAATAAGTTACATGGGGTAACTTTTTTTTTTTTTACGGTAACTTATTAAATAAGCTAGCTTATTATTTAAGCTAGTGGTGTTACAAAACCAACTTATTTGGTCAAAGAGCTTAAAAAACTAGTTAAATAAACTAATTTAGCCAAATAAGTTAGCTAACTTATTGTGCATACCAAACATAGCCTAAAACCTAATGCAAGAAGTCAAGGTTTGCTCAATTGCTCATGGACCATGGTCATTAAACCTACTCGTACTTAATTTGGTTTGGTGCTTAAGAATTGAACGAAGAAAAACCATGATTTCAACAAAGCAGGCAACCGGAGGAGTACAGAAAAGGGCATAACCGCATTGTGGTCCAAAATTATGAGGTGTATGACAGCCTGTGCTTCCTTCAAAAGCAAGATACAAACAAATGATACCAAGATTCAAGATTGTACACACTTATGATTAATTGATGATTAATTAATGAGCTATACGCAATTACGCATGCACAAGGTACTCAATCAAATCTCACCTTCACTTACATTGTTTCTCAATATAATATCTAAAGCAAAGGAAAGGGAAAAAAAGAATAATGAAACAATCAAACAAAGAGCTGGGCAAATTCCCACTCCATATAATTTAGTGCACCAACAAAATTCTAGCTTACAAAGACAAAACAAGCATTCCCGACAATGCCATGACCAAGCTCGCCACCACTCGAGAAGAGGCTGAAGCACCCTTAGACGACGAGGGTGCTTTGTCATCGGCCTTGGAATCTGCGGAAGGTGCATCAGCAGCAGGGGCAGGGGCCTCTGGGGCCGGAGCTGGGGCAGCCGTGGGAGGGATATCTGTCCCGAAAATTGCCTCTGGAAGGAGCACCTTGTCCACCTGATAAATAGCAACCGGTGCAGTGGACCAAACACTGCTGCTAATCTTGGTTACACTCCAGCCAGTAGTCATGTGAATGGTGCCTGATGCATCGGTGAAATTCAAGGTGTAATCGCCACCAGCAAAGGACGGGACAGGCCCTACATCACTTAGGTTCCTAAAGTCGGCGAGGGAGTAGTAGTGTGGTAGGGCGTGGAAGAGGCAGAGGTGTTTAAGCTGGTCCTGGGTAAGGTTGGAGAGGGACGGCTTCTTAAGGGCTGCGAAGGCACTGTCCTTTGGTACGAAAAGGGTAAGACCTTCCTCAGTGTTGTTGGCTTGGTTTTGGAAGGTGTCAATGACTTTTGTGGACTGAAGGTAGCTTAAGAAAGTATGGAAAGGACCAGCGACACTAAGCAACTCGGTGATGTTTGCAATGTGTGGTGCAGGCGCAGGGGCTGGTGACGAAATTGGAGCTGCAACATGACCTTTCTTTTGAGCATTACCCAAAGAACAGCTCAACATCAACAAAGTGATGGCTAACACAAAAGTTATGATTCTCTTCATTTTTTTCTACGAGAGATCTTACCAATAGGTTTAAATCTCTTCGAATTCCTGCAATTTGACCAAAACCCATTAAAGATTAGTGCCTCAGTAGTTGAAACTGACAGCAATATATTTCCTTAGAAGTAAAACCAGTTATATGCAATTTGTCCAGGGAAATCAAGTTTTTCAACGTACCCAAAAGCGAATTGTAGTGTGCTACTGTAGTAAGGCGTATATGACACATCTTATGATCTTAACCACTCAACCAGGTGAAACACCACAAATTCTTTTAGATTCTTGACGTTTGATTTGAATACGTAAGAGGATTTTTAACGAAACATTATCAATCCAAGGGGACAGAGGAAGTAATATTAACCAAAACAGTATAATTGTAAGCAATAAGGAGCCACATTAATCATTATTTATTATTTGCTGAAGTGCTCTGATTCACAGAGGAAACAACACATTTTGCAGCTTCTGCAGAGATTAATGCAATGCATAAACTTAGTCAAAATCTAAACTTGTTTTAACAAAAATCATCAAGAAGACAAAAACTTGAAATCTATCTTCTGAAAGTTTAAAGATTTGAGATCTTTTTTCTTAGATTTGAAGAAAGTTCTTAAGTAACTTGTGTAAGCAGCACATTTCCCTACTCACTAAAATCCAGAGATTTACTGCATAATATACAACACTGAATAAAGCTTCATGCTGACATCAAACTAATTACAATATTTATAATTTATTCAACTGAAAGTGCAGATCTTTCTACAATTTACAGTTTAACTTCTTCAAATTAGTCAATTTTAACACTCATTACACACTAATCAGCAAACTTTTATCTCATTTTAGTATAGCAATGTGTATGAACACCTGCAAAATGCAGATCTAAGCTCCGCTCAGCTCAAAGCAGATATAAGTGCAAAATAAATAAATAAATAACACACACAAATGCCCACATAATAATTCCAGTTTATAGACAAAACCCATCAGCAGAAACAATAGATCTTGAGCCAAACAATGCATAGAAATCAAATCATCAAACATTATTAGAAACTTATAAAAATGTAGTGGACTGACCTGAGAAAGGAGGAATTCAGAGAAAAGAAGTGAGAGAGGGGAGAGAGAGAGAGTGACAGAAGTGCAGGAGGTGGCTAAAAAATGTGAGTGTATTTAAAGGGTAAGTTTGTTAGTGGAGTACTCTTCTAATTTATGAAGTTAAATTCATAGAAAAGGTGATTATGAGCTGTTCGGCTATTTTTTTAGATGTAAAATAAATAGAGAATTAGAGATTGGGTTGGTGCAAAAAATATATACGGTGACATCAACCCCTTTATAAAAGAAAAAACAATACTGGAGTATTATAGTGTCATTTGCTTTGGAGTGTTTTGTGTGAAGAAGGGATGTAGAAATTGCTCATTGTTTGTAGGGTGGGATTTCTATATCATTCTCCCCACCTTCTTAATGATATTATGTTATGTCTCCAACCTTGCACTCTAACCCTTGTTATAGTTATTGTAGTTGTTACTGTTATTGTCATTGTTGTTTCGTAGCGGTGGTGTTTTCTGAGGGCCAACGATCAACGAAAGTGGTTAAATTAAATTTCACAAAAGCCAAAATAACTTGCGAAAATTATGAAATAAATACAACACGTTCCCTTACTGAATTACATAAAAGAAACAACATTATAGACAATACAATCTCAAACCGTTTCAAAGGAGAAATACAAGAACTTAAAAAAGAACCAAGGAAATTGAAGTATTCTCCTCAACAAGTCCCTACGACCTTCTATTGAATTTCTTCTCATGAATCGTCTTAAACTTTAAATGCAAATACAACTTCTACTGCGTCATTGTTTTAGATGGTGTTTTGTTATCAATGTTTTATGAGAATACAAACCAAAAAAGTGTACGAAATTAGTTTTTGAAATGGTGAGATATATTTAAGCCATCTTAACGGAAAGTCATTAAATTGGACCTTGCAACTAAAAACATTGTTAGATAGATGGAATTAAGATGTTCTATTTATGTCACCAAACCTACATAATTGCGCTGAATATTAACAAAATAATATGTTAGTTGAAATTGAGTAATTCATGATGCACAACACACTCCCTCTACATCAATTAAATAAAAGAGTTTGTGATATGAAAAAGAAAAATGTTTATCCTAACCGATTTTAAAATAAGCAACTGTACTGCTTTTTCTCGCAAACGATATAATATTTGAGTCAAATGTGAATAGTGAAAATCGGGCGGTAGAAAACTGTCAATACAACGGCAAAATTCGGAGAGTAGGAGACTAGTCGGTATCAAATGTTGCACAATTGCACTGTTGCTGAGACTAGAAATAAAACACAAATAAAAAATGTGTAGAAGAAATGGAAAACTTGTAAATGTATGTCTCAAAACATTTTGGTTGGAAAAGGGGAAATGCGTAAGAGTGGGACCAACCAAATGATTTAGTTTTTCTGTTAGAAGGAGGCTGTCGGCGGCATTGCTTGTTAAGTTGTTAGATTGCTCGCAGTAAAAGCCAATCATATTCGCCCAAAACCCGGTATCATGGGAAAATTGCCAACATCAATTGTGTGTAAATTTGAGTGCACACGAAGTGGTAACTGGTAACGAAAGAATTGACGCTGATGCGGGTTTTTCGTTCCCGGAATATATTTGGCGTAAACGTAATATTATTGATGTGTATTATTGATGTGATATCCAATTTTTCTAGAGTAACTTCTAAAATTTAAGGGGTAAATTTTACTCTATGAAACCGATAAGAGAGGTTGCTCGAGACAGGGAGAACCTTTCCGGCAATACAAATTCCATATCCAAAATGCTCGGAAGGAACTTTCGATATCCATTTCACACGTGGAACCTGACCTAAGAGCGGGTTTCGGGATATGAACATGGACCCCAGAGATGGAATTCCGCACCTGCAAGGCTGCAACTCCTTCACTTGAGAGCCTTGAGTTGTTGGTTACACCGCATCAAAAAGCGCTCTATGGGAAATCCGAAGCTTTATTAGTGGAAATAATACCAAGGATATCAAGGTTGGATAGCTTTTTCTCTCGCGGTATAGAAAAAAGATTTCCAATCAATCGGGAAAACCTATATCCGAAAGAGGGAAACCTTCTGTTTCCTTGCCATTGAAATATAGGAAACCCTTGGAGCGAAAGCCTCGGCCTGGAATTTTGCTCGGTTGAAGCAGCGGCAGAAGCTGAACACGAACCAAGGCCTAAGCAACGTAGGGATAAGTCAAAAGGCTCATAGACTCATAGTACTTCCCAGCCGTAGAGAGTACTACTTGTCTCCGGCCCATCTCGCAAAATGGGTGGCTCCCTAGAATGGGTAGCCTAATGGTAGCCCAATCCCCCTACCCTCAAGGGCTAAAATATACGGAGTAGACATGTTCTTTCTTTCAAAGAGCAGCGATAGTATGCCATCCTATCGAAAGCTCGAAGTCATAGTTGGACCTTTTTCTTCGGCACTCTAGCCACATAATGCGTGAAACCTTTCACAACGACTTTGAACCTACTGCATTCCTAATAGTCAAGCATGAATAATCTCGTAACAACCCAACCAAGTGCTAATTGGTCAAGGTCAAAGGCATTACCTTTGTAAGCTCAACTCAATAAAATGGACTCAATCAAGTTGGTGTTTGATATAAGACTTCAATAAGTTCCGCACAATAGATAGATAAAATGCAAAATGTAGATTCCCATGAATTACCAGGAGTGTAAAAAGAAAGACGTATGATTCATTGATTCCTCATGCGTTTTCACATCTAAAGTCGATGAGCTAGAGCAGGAACCCGAGTTTTTCGAGCTACACCTAGAGATACTTAGCTCCCTCAACTCGAAGGACTGATAATGTTTGTAACTTGAACCAGCTTTGGCAAATTCATTTTATCAACTCAAAGGAACTAGGATCGACACAGGAGTCGATGCAATATCAGAATGATCAGATTTCAGCTACATCCATACATGCTTCAACCTAGAGTACTCGTACAAGGTAATCAAACACAAACAGGCAAACAGCCTACGGCATTCGCCATTGGCATTTGGCAAGATGATCCTGCTTAGTTTATATGAACACAAAAGTTAGAGATTGAATAGATCTCCATTGGAGTAAAGACTTCGACTCTCAATGTAGGTAGAACAATGGCAATATGTCATGTGTTTTCGTTTCTTTCTTAAAAAGGAACACACGAAAAAAAGAAAAAAAAGTATTATCACGGAGAAGACGAGAAGAAAAAGAAAACGGAAGGCTATGTTAAACTTTTTAACAAGAAACTGAGCTTCTGGGGTGTGTGATAAAGGGCAGGCAGACTTGGAAGTAATTTTGGTGAAATGTTTCGACATTTGAGAACAACCACCTCCTCCATTTATGTAGTTAGCCAATCTTTACGAATGTCAAATGTGTAATTGATCTCCAAATAGCACTTGTTATCATCATCAAGAAACTGCAAAATCAGCGAAAATATATCATTATTGATTCACATCCCAAAACAAGGATAGCTTCGAAAAATAAGAGAGACACAGGACGGAGTAACTTTTTTTTTTTTTTTTTTTTTTTTTTTTGATGAGGACAGAGTAATTGAAAATGAAAAATCTTCAAAATGTGGGAAGTTGGGTATTGACTCAATTGTGAGAGTACTGCTGAAGTCTGAAATTAAGTGAAGTTAGGAAACATGACTGCATTGAGCATCCAGCGACATTTACTCCAAGCCTTTGATGATCTCAAATTATTCATATCTCAAAGACAGAGAAACACAAAAATCACTTCTAACTGAGAAGTATTCATCCTTCAAACAGAAAACTTGCAGTTTGTCAAAGAGGGGATCCTTCCTCCCACATGCAGAAAGTGGATGAGATTCGAGATTTTGCTTGACTTATCATAGTGACAAAGGATCAGACTATACATGTCTAGAGCAACCTAGTTCGGGATACTTGATCATTAGCGATATCTTCTACTATAATTACGACTTTATGAGTATTTTAAAGCCATGCTGTGTTGTTGGAAAGAAATGAACATCTTTGTCGAATGAGATCCGACTGACCTTAGTTCTTGCAGTGTATGACCCACGAGCA
Organism: Spergularia marina; assembly: GCA_963680865.1. Classification (NCBI taxonomy): domain Eukaryota; kingdom Viridiplantae; phylum Streptophyta; class Magnoliopsida; order Caryophyllales; family Caryophyllaceae; genus Spergularia; species Spergularia marina. The sequence continues at coordinate 7,805,339 of OY804561.1, forward strand.
AAATAACCAGACGGGGTGGTTTCCTCTGGCATCTCATGAGTGTAGGGCTCTGCCTGAGGACTGAAGGTTCCAAGCATCTCTTTTGTGCTATCCACTGAAGAAATCTCAAGTAAGAACCATAACTTACGACCAACTTTAAATTAATCAACAAACACCAAATCTTACCTTTCATGCCAGTTTTCCACACTGTGTTGCTGTATTTGAGTCCTACAACAATGTTGTGGTTAACCTGGAAAGTGAACCTCAACTTGTAGCGACTACCTTCCTTTAATGTAAACCACGGCCCATTCGGTTTTCCATCCTCTGGAATTAACAGGAAAATGTCGGGTCTGTCCTGAGAGACGATTGCAAGACTTAGGATCTTCACCTCTGGTTCTAGAGCTTCTGCAGTAAACAAGCCACTGAATGTTACAGCATCACAAGTTCACTTGTCACAAATCTGTTCATAAAATAGCATTATGAAACTCAATACTACAAAATATAGATCGGTTATAGAAATAGCACTACAGTTTGAAACGGGAAGTTAGTCCACACATAACACGTTCTTCTCCTTATTTGTCACTAAAAGGTGTAAAACAAGAACAAAACACTTAAGTTTCCTCAGAGTTCAGCATGCAAAGAAGTGTTAGAATAGTTCACAAGAAATTTTCCATAGAGCATTTGGTCGTACAAATTGCAGTACAGGAAATAATTTATCACAATATTTCTACCCTGTTTGTATTTACTATTAAAAAAAGCAGGCTTGAAGTTTCCTCAAAGTTGAACATGCAATGATGACTTAATTCTGGTTCAGCATGGAATGCACCTACCAGAAGCTGATCTTCATCATATTTGTGCAAAAAGTTATGGAGGATAATCATCACTTATTATGAGTTACAAGCCACATTGCACATAATCTATTGGAGCAGTAGCTTCAATACAGTGGGCTTCAAACATCAGTGAAAAGCAATCATCATCCTTTTTCTCATGGCAGGACCCTTCAACCCAAAGAATCATCACTAGGTGAATTTGGTGAGTTAGAGTCAGTCACGCAATAGAGCTAAGCCTAAGATATGTCTATCAATAGAAAGGTGTCGGCATACAAGCACCCAATGTTCCGTGCCACAAACTAACAAGTTCATCTCACAACTCATAAGCATGGCTGGAAATACACAATCCCAAGTTACATTTTGACAGAAACGAACAAACAAGTTGAGACGTGAGAGTATGGTATATACCAGCACCCAAACACCAAAATCCCGACTTAGATGTTAAATGCAATTTCAAAAGCAAACTACAATGCGTATGTAGTCCAAATGTCATCATCCCCTTCCCCCTCCTCTCGCGTAACATAGTTTCTTCTTCACCCTACCTTATAGTGCCCTTCAATAGGTTAAGGTGTGCAAGCAAGCAAATTATTACAACGACATACCCTCAGTGCCAAATTGATTTGGGCTCGGCTAATAAAAATCGTTGCCTCGCATAGTCAATAGATTAAAAGATAATCATTGTTGATACCATGCAGCAGATTTGGTCGTTAAGTAATTTAATTAACCACAACTACATTCCTTAAATAGCAAGTTGTAAAGGCATCCTTCTAAAATGACTTCGATCAACCAACATCTCTGCTTAGTACTTAATCACGGCAAAAAGACCGAATCTTTGACTAAAGAAACGAGAAATGTAACACGAAAAGCTTAAAATGGATATGATCTTGCATTCAGACTTTTTTGTCACTAAGCTTACAATTAACAGGAATCAAAATTAAAAACAAAATCCGATATTATGGAATCTACTAAACAAAATACTCCATATTCAACTATCATTGATAAATCATTACAAAAATCAACACATAACCAAAAAAAGAAAAAAAAAAGATAAATGGATGAGAGAAAATTACCTCCAAGTTCAGTGAAATCAACAGTTCCAAGGAGCTGTTCTTTCCACTTTCTCAAACTCTCATCATCCTACATTGTCAAAATTTCACCATCAAACTTCTAAAAATTCACCCAAATTATTGGAAATTACACGAAAAATGGACATCAATTAAGATTTAAAAAAAAAAAAAAACCTTATCCTTTTCGAAAGTCTCTTTAAGAGTATACTGAGGACCCAAATCAAGTTTGCCTTCATAATCTTCATCTTCATGATCAGTTGTACAGAGAGACGCTTCACTCATTTGTCTCCCAATTTTTTCTGTCGCATTTTCTTCTGCGTTTGCTCCACTCTGCTCTCCAACCTCTTTGTTCTCATCAAATCCCATTTTTTTTATTTTATTTGTTTGTTTGTGAATTAATCCGAATTATATCAATTCATCAAACTAAAAAAAATCCAATAAAAGGGAAATGTGACACTGACCCAGATGACAAAATAGGTTGAATTAAATACCCTTTTCAGGAAATCAATAAAAAGTTACAGAATTGGAAGATTGGGCAAATTGAGAAAATGAGGTGATATTTCCCAAAAAAGGGAAGAATTTTTGGAAAGAAAGTATGAAACAGAGGAAATAATACTAGAATGTGGGGGAGAAGATGTGAAAAGAGGAGAGAGAAAGTCAAAAGGAGAGAGAGAGAGTGGTGGTTTGTGAAGAGAGGGAGTTGTGGCGTTGTGGTGTTGGGTTGTTGGGTTTAACTGATTATTAGAGAGAGAAAGTGGAAGTAGTGGGAAAAAGGTCTTTTTGTGGTGATCCGGAAGGTCCGAGAGGAGAAAGAGAGAGAAGAGATCGTGAGGAGAACTACTGTGAAATTGTATGTGTAATCACGCACGCACACTCAGCCTGAGATTGAGGAAGGGCTGAAATAATACTAACACAAGTCTGTCATTACCACTTGTTTGTTCTGGTCTGTTGTTGCGTTTTCGGACTTTTTTTTGGTTTGGGCATTGCATTTGTAGTGACTAGGGACTTGACGTTACTTTCTCCATCTCGAATTGGAGTTCGTCGGGTCAAATCAGAGTTTGTAAGAAACTCGAATAGCTAGCAAGGGTGTGATTTGATAGTTAAAAATTGGAATTCTATAATTGTAGACAAATTCTCCATTCCACAAAAAAGAAGAGAGGGAAGAAATACGGGTTTACTTTGAAAATTGATTTAAAAGCCTATGATAGATTAGAGGTGCTTTATTAATTTTTGTCTTAGAAAATTTGGTCTTGATTGTGATACTCTTGCTTTGATTATGAGTTGTGTTTCTTCTGCCTCGTTTAGTGTCCTGATTAATGGGTCTACTTCAGATTCTTTTTCGACAACTAGGGGCATTAGACATGGTGACACTTTGTCCCCTTACATCTTTATCATATGCATGGAAATGTTTTCTCAATATATTCATGATGCGTGTGAGTGTGGTGATTGGAAAGCCTTTAACTTGACTGGGAGTGATCTTAGGATTTCCCACCTTTTCTTTGCGGATGATGTGCTTTTATTTGGTGACACTAGTGATGAAACTCTGCGTAGTGTGAATAGTATGTTGCGGCAGTTCTTTTACTTTTCTGGGCAAAAGATGAATAAAACTAAAAGCAAGATTTATTTTTATAAGAATGTAGCAAGTGAAACCAGAGTTAAATTTGAGTTGTCCTTGTGTGTGAAAGAGAGTGAGGATCTAGGCACATACTTAGGTTTTCCCCTTTCGGACAAAAGACCTAACAAGGCCTCGATTCTGAGCTTGATTCAAAATGTGAGGAATAACATAGCACATGGAAGCGTGAGTCTCTGTGTGGAGCTGGTAAAACAGTTCTCATTAAATCCACTTTATCTACTATTCCTCTGTATTATATGCAGGCCCTTAGTCTTCCGATTTGTGCGGTGAAACAAATTGACCAGTTATGTGCTAATTTTTTGTGGGGTTCCACCTCTGGCCGTAAGAAACTTTACCTGGTGTCCTGGAGTAATGCTACTGCCCCTACAAAATTAGAAGGGTTGGGGATTAAATCCGCTAGTCTTATGAACTCGGTGCTTATGACCAAACTGTGTTGGATTCTCAATTCGAAAAAGAACTTAGTCTCCGACTTCTTTTATCATAAATACATTAGAGGTCGTGAGGAACCTTCAGTCTTTAGGAAAGGTTCTTACATTTGGCAGAGTCTTGTCAAGGGCTGGGAGCATTTCAAGAAGAATGCGAGTTGGGCTATTGGCACCGGGGAGTCGATTAACTTCTGGGATGACAACTAGTTATAGTGTGGTCTTGGACCTTTGCGTAATAAATTTATTGGTCCCTTGCCACTTGATATATGTGGTTTGTCAGTAAGAGAATTCAAGTCTGTGACTAATGTGATTGATATGGACCTTTTTTTTGACGTGGATGTGAAAAATGCGGTTTTGGGAAAAATTGTTCCAAAATTTGGTTGTGATTCTTTGTGCTCTAACCTAGCATTAGGAAAGTTCTTGAACACTAATAAACTCTATAGAAGTCTGTGGGAGTTTAAAAATGCGTCTTGTTTTGATATAAATTAGACCAAAGTCTAGAGTCTTATTTGCCCACTTAGAGTGAAGTTTTTCATCTGGTGATAGCTAATATGTCGTTACTATTAGTCAAATTAGCATAAAATACTAACTAAGAAGTTAGGGTAAGTGGGTATCGTATCCACGAAGAAGAGGGAAAGTCCAAAATGCGATTGTAGTGTGGAAAAATAGAAATAAAAGAAATAAAGCAAATAAAAAGGGGGGTTTTGGTTTGAAGTTTGACTAAAAGAGAAATAAACGATATACCAAATTGATTAAGGCGACCCTTGGTGATAATCCAATCTAACACCCTAATATAGCAAGTTTTACCTCTCTCTAATTATACCAATTTATAGATAATCCCGGTTTTAACCAATTAATCCACTTTTATGGGGAATTTGAGCAACCGCTACCAAATTCCCCTCCTTTAATCCTAATTTGTCTAGTGACCACTCAAACAAATCACAATCAAAGGTATGAAGAGCAAAGATTAATAAAGGATTATGAACAACCCAAATTAGTATCTAATTAGTCTCAACCGCGACACTAATCAAATCTAATGTATTAGTTGCCTAATTAAATCCTCAATCACAAGTTAGTCATAACCATACACTAAACATGTGAAAGTTGTTTCCTTATGGGCTAATAATCAAATACCATCAATTATCAACCAAGCATACGAATTACCCAATTCAATCTAATCAACCAATTAGAGGAAACAAGGATAAATCAGGCAATTGAAGAACAAAGAATTAATTACAATGAAATTAAAGACAAATTAGAGAGAAGAAATCTTACTAATACATAGGATGAAAGATGTTGATTGCACCAAAAGTCTAGAAGGGGATTATCCTTCCATACTAATTATTACAATAATTTTTGGGATGAAATTCATAATAAAAATACTAATTTTCACTAATTTCTCCTTGAGTTTCTCTCTCTAGAAATGATAACTACTTGAAAAATTATATTATGAAAAGTGATTATTTCTAGGGAGGGGTTCATGCCCCCTTTATTCTAGATAAGTACAAAAGATACTACAAGACAAAAGCCAAAAGAATCCAAGACAAAAGCAACCGCCAAAAGGCTACCGGAAAGCTTCGCGGAAATTACCTTTCTCGGACTGAGAAGGAATAATCTCGGGTTGAGAGTAACCAGTCTCGAACCGAGAAGAGTTCTTCTTGGGCCGAGACGCCTCCTCCTCGGACCGAGACAGTTGTTTCTCGGACCGAGGAGATCTCTTTTCACCTTTCCTCCTGCTACCTCCATGGGTCTTCTCGGGACTCCTCGGGGGCTTGTGTTAAGCATCTATGCCGGGGTTTGAGCCATCAAAAACACCATAGTACCATCATATACTTTCCATTCAACTCTAATCAGATTAGCATTAATAACACACTCAAAAGTCCCCCAAAACGTCAATCCAATGTTTTAGCACATGCCTATTCAGCCCACATCATCTGGCTTATTCTAAGGAACAAGCTGCCCACCATGGAGTCTCTAGCTAGAAGAAATTTACCCTTTCCCTCTACTTGCCCTTTTTTCCCTTACTCTAATGAGACTATCCTACATCTTTTTAGAGACTGCCCTCGTGCTCTTGAAATTTGGGAAACTTTGCAGCTGGATTCGGGTTGGTATCAGATTGATGAGAATGAGTGGCTTAAATATAACTTGAGCACTCACTTGTGCTTAATGGAGAACTGTCCAGCCACATTTAGTGTGGTTTGCTGGCTCATCTGGGAAAGGAGGAATTTGTGGCTCTCTGAAAGGAAAAATATGTAATACCTCCGAAACTACTATTATCCCTCTTGCCAAAACCATTGTTCACAAATACTCTCATCCCCCAACTGTTCCTCAACATCAACAACTACCGTTCACCCCTCTTAAAAATAGCCTGTCACCCCCACCTTGGTCCAAGACAATGATTTTCACTGATGCATCCTTTATTGAGACCAGCAAATCAGTGGGTTTAGCCATGTGTGTCCTGGATTGTGATGGTCGATGGATTACAAGGATTGTTGCCTACGTCTATGCGACAGATGCCACGGTAGCGGAAAGTCTAGGAGTTCTTATGGGACTTAAGTGGATGAAAGATCAAAATAAACATGACTTCAGTATCTTGTGTGATTGTGAGCTGGTAGTTCATGGGATTGGTAACATCAACAATCCTATGGACAGATTAGCTTATATCTATTTGAAATACAGAGAGTTCGGGATGGAACTCCATGCGAGTATCGTGGCTGTCAACAGGAGACACAATAGGGTGGCGGATCACTTGGCGAGGGAAGCGAGAGTGATTCTTCCGCAGATATCTTTGCAGACTATTGAGGAGATTGAGCAAGTGACTATCGAGGTTGCTGACATTGCAGGATTGGCTTCCTTCTTTGATGATGAACTAATTATTTTGCCTCCTTTGGAGAATGTAATAGATAGTAGTAGTTAATTTTCGTATTTTCGTCTTTGTACCCAAAAAAATCTACTTGATATCAATTGTGAATCTCTTTTAAGGTGTTATGTTTAAAATTGTGACTCTCTGATCCTCTACTTATTACAAGTAAATGTGTCTTATCTGATTGCGTGACTTGATGAGTGTTGTATACCCAGGGGGTTTACCCATAACGCACCAAAGGTAACGGCCGCTTGGTTAATTTGTTATATGCAAAATGAGGGAAGTGGTTGTTTTACCGGGGGGGAGGGGGGGGGGGCTGACATAAGTGAAGTTATAAGGGGCGACTTTCGAGATTAGGACCTCACTTTGGGAGTCATAAGGAGGTTTGTATTGAACTGGCTAGTGGTGTTAGGATAGAAAATTTTAGGTATGTCTGAATGTATAAGTGGCGTGTTGGTGTTAAATCCGAGGTAGTTGTGGATCCCACGGTGCTATTTCGGACCATGGCTAGGAGGGAGTTGAGTGTGACCTAGCTTAGGGACATTTAGGAAACTATAGGTCCCTTTGCTATTCTTGAGTGTGATGCAGCTTGATGGTATTAGATTACTTGGTCCATTGCGTGAGATTACATCTGTGGAGGACCTAGCTAGCAAGATGAAGACTCACCACTCGATTGGAGTAGAGGAGATAAGATTTGATTATTTTCTACCCGTGCTAACTGCTATAAAGACCTTGAAGAAATTTTAGAGTGAAAGCTAGGTAATACTCGGGGACGAGTAAAAGTCTAAGCAAGGGGAAATTTGATATGCATGTGTTTGTAATACTTTTCGGCTATTTTAATGTAATTTGGTGATCTTTTAGTGGTATTTTGTTGTAATTCTCACAAAGATGGTAATGTTTATTTATTTGTGAGAAACGACTTTTTAGAGTCTTTTCTTTGTAATGGATCACTACCGATGTGGCGAGAAGTTTTGAGAAGATTACTAGAAGATTTGGAGCTAAACAGATGAGGCATGTTGGCGGTCCGCGACTTTGCAATCGAGCTAAGGAAAGATCGGGGCCAGTAGCCTTATGGCGGTCCGCCAACCTGTGCGAATACGAAATTTTTTGTATTTCTTTATATTTTCCTTATTTTATTACTAGACTCTATATAAGACTTAAGGCTACGTTTTTATTCTTAACTTTGCAAATTAAGACATTTTTTAGATGTGTACTGAAGATTAATGGAGAACTAATCTCCCAACTTGGTATTTGTGGATTGAACCCGTCAATTGTCGTTATATTTTGAGATTTAATTCCATTTCGAGTATTTTCAATTCTCTTGCCCGAAATTACATGATTTATACTTGTTCTTGTTAGGAGCGCTACTAGTATAGTACTTGTATGTTTCTATCGCTAAATTCGTAACAAGTGCATATTTATAATTGATTGATGATTCAACGTTAGATTGTTGTAGAGAGAATTGATTTATATTCGGTTTAAGCCATGTGTGTTTGAATTTATTATATTCGTTGATATTTTTCTAGATCTTATTGCTTCTATTGAAACATATCTAGGCGCGTGTTCTAAATTAATTAATAGTTTGGATTAATTTTGATATGCTGATTCATTCGAGTTAATTACTAAAGGAAGAATAGAAATTTCGGTTTTGTAATGATTTGCTCACGGGATTGAATTAGGTGAATATTTATGATCAATGATAATTGTTGGTGGATTGAAACATAAACCAGTACTTCTTTTATTTTGAATTCGACTCGTTTATTGGTTTATTAGTTGATTCGTTAATCAACTTTCATTCAAAAACCCCCAATTTGGTTACTTAATCAACATTACATACTTAGACAATACCTAGTTCCCTGTTGATACGAACTCTACTTACCCTACTACATAGTTTTAGGTTGAGTATTGGAATAATTTGGGGCAACGCACGACATTTGTTGATCACCAATCCTATGTGACCAAAACCGTTCTCATAGGTCCATAAAAAACGTGCGAAAACTGGGCAAAAGAGAATTGCAAAAAGCTCATTTCAACGGTTTTGTACATTACAAAACCGTTCTCATAGGGTGTGTATATAGGGTGAAATACCGTTATAAAAGGTCTCTGAGAACGCTTTTATTATATCCTTTAAGAACGTGTTCAACCATTCTCTTAGCTTTTAAGTACAGTCGTAGAACGGTCCTTGAACCGTTCTCTTGAGCTTTAGAGGACCCATTTTTTTAGTCCATTTTTACGTAGCGACTATATTATGATTCTTGACTCTAAAAAATTTCACGTCTTTTCTACGGCTTCATTCTTTGCTTAAATGTCACTTTGTGTGAGTTGTACTTGTTTTGTGCGGAAAACATGATAATATGCAAGTATTTTCCGAGATCACATCAGAGTCCAAGCCTTTGTTTTTCATCTTGTAGGATCTAATGTGGCGGACTCCAACACCTTGGAAGACCCCTCGCAGCAGTGGAAGTTCATATACGAGCCAAGTATAATGAAGATTGGTCGGTAAGGCTATGTTTATCGGTAGTGTAATGAGTTTTGGTGGCACTCCAAAGGACCCCCATACGTGTGAAAAAAAAGGAAATCAGTTTCCAGTTCTTTGGCACTGTGTCTGCATTTGGCACCGATGCAATGAAAATTTATCTGAAAAAATTGGACATGTGGCGTGCTGTGATTTGTTTGAGGAGAGAGAAACTGTCAAAAACATCTGCAAAAATTAATGGCGTGCTGCAGCATGCAAAGTTCTCTTTCTTCATTTCTACCCACTTCTTTTGCCAAGTGTCAAAGGAGGATTTGTCATAATTTTATTACCATTGGTAAGTTGTAACGGCCATAATATGATTTTATCAATTCTTTAAAAAAAAAAAAAATTACACCAACGTCTATAATTTTCAACTCTTTACAAATAGAGACCAAATTTGTTAATATGTTGGCATTCAATATAATTTTATTGATTCCACTCATTTAAACTAATACCTCTTATTAAACTTTCATATCTATCTAATATATATTATAAAAGCCGAGTACAACCCTTCATTGATGGACACTTAGGACAATCCTATTGGATGGAATTAAAAAAAATATTATTGATTATTAGGATATGGAAATACATATAAAATATTTAAAAAGTAATAAGGAAAATTAATAAACAATTTTAAATATAATTAGTTGAATATTTAAATAATTTTAACTTACATAGAATAAGGAAAGTTTTAAAATCTATTAAGACCCTGTTTGACAGGACTTCATCTTTCTGAATTGAACTGATCTGATCTGAATGATTCTGATCTGATCTGATCTCAATGATTCCGATCTGATCTGAATGATTCCGATCTGATATGATCTGATCTGAATTGGTTGAAAATTTGATTGAATTTCAACAAATTAGTATCAATTATGGACCAAATACATAGATAGTTATTTAAACATTTCTGAACTGAACTGATCTGATCTGAATAATTCTGATCTGATCTGATCTGGTTGAAAATTTGATTGAATTTCAACAAATTAGTATCAATTATGGACCAAATACATAGATAGTTATTTAAACATTTCTGAACTGAACCGATCTGATCTGAATGATTCTGATCTGATCTGATCTGATCTGATTTGATCTGAATGATTTCTGATCTTATCTGAATTCATCTGAGAATAAGTCCTATCAAACAGGGACTAAGGGGTCGTTTGGATAGCATAGGAATTAAATTCCTATAGGAAATAGAATATCCCGGGAAATGAATTCCTATGGTAAATTCCCGGGAATTTGCCTTAAAACGTTTGGATACCATCCAGGAATTTAGAATTCCATGGAATTAATTTCCCATGTTTTGTTTGGTTACCACACAACAATTCCTTTGCTTAGTAATTGAATTGACTAACTTACCCTCTATTAATGTAGATAAATAAACATTAAATAAGCAAATAAAGAGTAAAGTAGTAATTGTATATATTTTACACCATAGGAATTGTGAATGACCGGGGGGGGGGGGGGGGGGCTAGGTAATTGAATTACTATGCTTCATAGGAATTAGAAATTCCCAAGGAATTTCCAATTCCTCCACTTCTACAAAAATGGGTTATCCAAATAACCCCACAAAAACTCAATTCCTAGGAAAATGAAATTCCTATGGATTTTGAGGGTATCCAAACAACCCCCTAAGTTTAGAAAATATTAAATGTTTAAAAACAGTCTAATAAAAATGATTTCCAATCCATACAAAGTATATGATTCTCTTCCAATATGTTAATCTTGATCATAGTATTGTGACAAGGCCCTGTTTGATAGGACTTATTTTCAGATGAATTCAGATCATATCAGAATCATTCAGATCAGTTCAGTTCAGTTCAGAAATGTTCAAATAACTATCTATGTATTTGGTCCCTAATTGATACTAATTCGTTGAAAATTTTCAACCAATTCAGATCAGATCAGATCAGAATCATTCAAATCAGATCAGATCAGATCAGAATCATTCAGATCAGATCAGTTCAGTTCAGAAAGTTGCAGTCCTATCAAACAGGGCCTAATAAAAAGAAAGAGGTTTAAAAAGAAAATGCACATCATAGAAAATTGGAGAAAAGTATAAGTCTTGAGGTGAATTATTAGTTATTTAAAAAATGATTATAATGATTTTCGTTTACTAATGTTGCTAATTTGACTCTTTCGTACAAGTGTCGAGAGAGTTTTATTTCAAAAATATTCAACAAGATTAAGCGATGTGTTTAGAATATAATACTTAGTAGTACCGAAGGAAATATGTTTATACAAAAAGTTAGTTATTGGTTCATGATTAGGGTTGGGATGGTGTATTTTGTTATGAGCATTTGTTCATGATGTCTATAATTTTTTTTTTTTGTGGCTTCTTGAGTAACATTTTCAAATTATTATTAGTATCAAGTATGGGTTGGACATTATTATGCAATGCAGCAATACTTCATGAATAGAGCTTGGTTGAGTCAAATTCCACCACGTTGATTTATTGGATTTCTCGGATCATGCCAACTTTGATGCAAACAAACTTGACTTATTCTTATGAAAAGTAACTACATAAAGTTCTCCATTTACAGCTTATATGTTATTGTAATTTTATATTTCGACTCTTTCGTGCGTTAATTTAAAGCTGAAAGAGTTAAATTTCAAAAAAGTTCAACTACATTATTAAGCGATGCTTATATGTAGAAAATCAAGCACGTTATAAAGAAATGAATGAAATTCAAATTGTATAATTTCTTCCTCTATGTTAGTATAGTGAAAAAAGTATCTCTAGACCAAGAGTAATAATTTTGTAGCAAAACATAATTAATAAATGAATACGATATAAAAGTTTGACCAAAATTTATTTTCTCCTTTTTTTTTGGATTCTCTTGAGTCATGACTACCATTGTTTCTAATTTTTCAAATTTTTCGTTTGCTTATATGATTTGTATTCCCCCCACCCCCCTCTTAATTTTCTAGGTATGGTTAGGGGGGGTTAATTAGGTCATATGAAAGTTCATGACATGTCGAATCGATTCGGTTTCGATTCGGGTTGCTATCGAGTTTGGTATTATAGGGTAATTTTTTTTTGTGATGTTAGGTTTTTTTATTTATTTAGATCCTCATTGAGCCTGGTTACTAAAATTTATTTGACGGCTTCATGTCTAATTTTGTTTAAGGTTTTTTGATTTTTTTTTAGACATACACTGAAGTTCTTATGTCATTAAGTTAAAACCATACATATCTATATTACATTCGTTTAATTGGTATCATTTCTTATAACTTGACTATTGAATGATGTGTTATCAAAAAGAGGGTGGGGGTCATTGATTTCGAAAGAGTTTTAACTTCAAAAATATTAAACTAGATTGATCAATGTGTTTAAAAGATACTCAGTAGTGAAGAATTTTGTCCATACTAAGAGTTAGTAATTGGCTCATGAATAAGGTTGGACATTATTTTTTGTTTTGAAAGGGGTAGGTTGGACATTATTTTGTTAAGTAGTTTGGTTCATGAATTTGTCTATATAATTTGTTCTTTCTCTCTTTTTATTTTTTTTTGTTTTTTGACTACTATTGTTTCTTATTTTTCAAAATTTTCATTATGTTATAAGAATCGAAATCAAGTTTAGGTTAAACATGATTTTGTCATGTACTATTGGTTCATGAATAGGAGTTCATGAATAGGATTGAGTTGACTCAATGTTCTTACACATCGAGTTTTTGAATTTCTCGCATAATGACACCTATGATACAAACAATTATACTAAATAATACTTTGAAATAATGACCATAATATAGGCTAAAAAAAATAATTTACATTTATAATGTTACAACTAAAGTGTATTATTTTCATACATTAAATAAGGGTCAATACGTGACATTTATAATGCAACATCATCATCAAAATTGGAGAGAGTACAAGTCTTTAAGTTAGTTATTATTCTTAAAATTTATAATAAAGTATCCCTCAATTACTTACTATTCCGTGTAGTAATTTATTGTTGAAAGAGTTATATTTCAAAATTTTCAACTGGAAAAGTTATAAATGGGAACATGACGCTTATTAACATAATTTTGTATATAGTCAATGACTTTATTTTTTTTTTTTTTAAAGATGGTCATTAAAAAGATAATGATTTAAATTAATAAGAGAAATATGTTTCCCTTGGTAAGATAATTACATATGTGTAGAATTATAGATTTCTTTGGTATCTCTTATCTCAATAGAGATAACAATAAATGAATAATGCAAATAGAGTTGGAAATTAGGAGGTAAGATCAATTTCATGTATGCTCAAAGCGGGATGGGTTAGATTGAGTTCGTGTCATGTCAGGTTTGCATGAAATTATATTTTTCATAATTTATTAATTGTGAAAGTATTTTCGACACGAATCCCACGATGTAGATTTTTTTTATGAATATTTATTCTTATATTTGTAAGTTAAATCCTTATTTCGATCAAATCGTCATCTATACTTTTATAATGGTGATAGTAATCAACATTTTTATAAGGGATATCATATACTTTTGAAGTGACAGCTGCCACTTATAAATTCATAGCTAAATGAAACTATATATTTTTCATACGTTAAATAATGTTCAACATGTGACATTATGTGTACAGTGTATGTAATGTCTTTGTGAAACAAGTATGATTGATACAAATAGGGAGCCCGGGCACGCAAACTAGTAATCATTCTAATAGTAAAATAACAAAAAATTAGTTTCACTTATGGATCTTAATAATCCAGATTTGGGTTCTCAAGAAAACCCTAGGTCCGAAAATAATCCAAACACACAATTGTTTCAAAATTTACAAAACAATCTAAACTTTCAAATTTCTGAGGACTCCCAAAACCCTCCAACTTTCCAAAAATCTGTGGAGTTCCAAAATAATCAAAATTCTCCATTTTATCGTCCCTCGCAATTTATCGACTTATCTCAAATTCCTTTGGATACGCAAATTTCTCCAACAATATGCATACATAAAAAATCTCTAGGCTATTTGGGATTCGAACCCAAAACTTTGTGCAAGATTATACACTGCTCTACCATTGAGCTAATAGCCTATCGGAAAGAATAGGCAAAATGTAAAAATCTCTAGGCTAATTATTTGACCAGGAAAACATTTCCTAAATCATTCGACGGAGAAGCTTCTATAGGCTGCCAAAATAATAAAGATAAAAACTTCAAATTCCACCTAATCAATAATTTTCACTCTGCTCGGTTAAAAAAATAACACTGAATCGTAAATTTGTTCATAACACATGTAATTCCTAACTAAGACGCCACATACAACAGACCTACATAAGAGAAGGCAGATTGTTCATTTAACTATAATTCACTATAATTACTCAAATTCAGACCCAAACACAATGTCACAAATCCCAAGTCACTTAAGATGGTCCTGCAAAAGTTCGGATATGACTGGGTAGTCAAATCTACACATGTTTCAACTCACTCGCCAAAACTACACTCCGAGTCTAACAATAGGAAGACACCACGCAGAAAGAACAAAAAGTTAAGAGGAAGCCATAGGGAAAATCTGCACAAGTGTACAACAGCTAACGTGGACAAAAACATTGGGCCGCAGTAAAAGACTTGTTTCTTCCCTCTGAACTACCAAGTCATGACAGAGCCAGCTAAGGCATTAGAAAATGTGTTAAGGATCTAAACTACCAAGTCAAACGGAAAGCACAATGATAAAAGGCATAGAACTCGTCCACCACTTGAAAAGCCAACCACTAATAAATGATTATTATTTAACACAAGTCTATACTTCTAATAATCTCAAATTGGTAAACATCAATGATTAGATTCTGGCATGTCATGAACAAAAAGTAAACTAACACGAAAATCAGTCTCCTTAATTTTATAGAGGAAAACGTTACAAATGTACATTTGCTGTTAGTGTTTATAGATGACACCAAACCTAATTAGTCGATTAGCATGAATTTGTGACATAATGTATAACCTCACTCCACTCAGCCAAGTAAAGAACTTAGAACTATCATCCGAGAAAAGCTTATTAAGTGAAGGGTTCTCGTTATCATTCGACAAGCTAAAATAAAGGCATCAACACCTCCAGGTTGTGCAAAATCAAGCCAAATTTGCAATTTCAAGGTTCCGGCGAAGTCTTAAAAAGGCTTTAAGGCCTTCGCTGTAGTAAAATCCCTGATTTGATCTTTCAATTCTAGAACACAAACAAGGATATTTTGTTCACCCTACTATGCATCTTACTCTCACTCTCAGCCACCTCAATTCTCATCAAAACAAGAACAACTACAATTGTGTCACCTTTATATGTTTGTCAATATATCACCATCTAATGGTGTTCGAATCCACATCGTAGCATACATCAAATATATGCGACATTCAGAAGACAAACGCTCAACAATCGAGATCTTACATTCAAAACCAGACTTCTACACAGAGGTTGACCATCTCTATCGTGACGTATGAAGTGACAAAATGGGAATAGCAGCATACCACTATAGATTAGAGAGACTACAAGTTAACAAGTACCTTATGATTCATCATAATAAATCTACAAGTTACAAATGTACATTTGCTGTTAGTGTTTATAGATGACACCAAACCTAATTAGTCGATTAGCATGAATTTGTGACATAATGTATAACCTCACTCCACTCAGCCAAGTAAAGAACTTAGAATTATCATCCGAGAAAAGCTTATTAAGTGAAGGGTTCTCGTTATCATTCGACAAGCTAAAATAAAGGCATCAACACCTCCAGGTTGTGCAAAATCAAGCCAAATTTTCAATTTCAAGGTTCCGGCGAAGTCTTAAAAAAGGCTCCAAGGCTTTCGCTGTAGTAAAATGCCTGATTTGATCTTTCAATTCTAGAACACAAACAAGGATATTTTGTTCAGCCTACTATGCATCTTACTCTCACTCTCAGCCACCTCAATTCTCATCAAAACAAGAACAACTACAATTGTGTCACCTTTATATGTTTGTCAATATATCACCATCTAATGGTGTTCGAATCCACATCGTAGCATACATCAAATATATGCGACATTCAGAAGACCAACGCTCAACAATCGAGATCTTACATTCAAAACCAGACTTCTACACAGAGGTTGACCATCTCTATGGTGACGTATGAAGTGACAAAATGGGAATAGCAGCATACCACTATAGATTAGAGAGACTGCAAGTTAACAAGTACCTTATGATTCATCATAATAAATCTACAAGAAGCAGAGATTATTAGTATCAGCATTTCCAGGTCCCTTGATTGATGCCTAAGCCGCTACTCACTCCTCTGCCCGTACAAAACACTCATATTGAGTATTCTCTTTTCTGATTAACACGTCCATATTAGGAAGGAAAAAAAAAGACCCAAGGTTACACATTATCAGAATACTAAAAAGATCTTATCACAATTTAAACTCCAAAGACGAGCCACGATCAAGGTAGAGGGAACTGTATACACACATGAAGTCATGGAACCTATCAAAGAAACATAGATCTCAAGCATCAAAAACGACAAACATCAATTTAGTTTATTAGAAAAAGGTACATGGACGCACCTTTTAGCAATCTGTTCTCTCTTAAAGCATGCTAACAACTTACAGAACATTACATGCATGCAAAACGGGGAAAACATCTTACCAGTTACGTGGATTGTGCTCATGCTAAGTACAAAAAAAGTCAGGGAAGGGCATGGAGTTAAGTCGAACTGTAATCATGGTAGCCAAGACATATATAAGAAGAAAAAATGTAACAATGGGAGGACCATAAAATACCAAAATTCACTGCATGGAAGGGGATCACATATTTGTCAATATATCACCATCTAATGGTGTTCGAATCCACATCGTAGCATACATCAAATATAAGCGACATTCAGAAGACCAACGCTCAACAATCGAGATCTTACATTCAAAATCAGACTTCCACACAGAGGTTGACCATCTCTATCGTGACGTATGAAGTGACAAACTGGGAATAGCAACATCCAAGTATAGATTAGAGAGACTGCAAGTTAACAAGTACCTTATGATTCATCATAATAAATCTACACGAAGCTGAGATTATTAGTATCAGCATTTCCAGGTCCCTTGATTGATGCCTAAGCCGCTACTCACTCCTCTGCCCGTACAAAACACTCATATTGAGTATTCTCTTTTCTGATTAACACGTCCATATTAGGAAGGAAAAAAAAAAGACCCAAGGTTACACATTATCAGAATACTAAAAAGATCTTATCACAATTTAAACTCCAAAGACGAGCCACGATCAAGGTAGAGGGAACTGTATACACACATGAAGTCATGGAACCTATCAAAGAAACATAGATCTCAAGCATAAAAAACGACAAACATCAATTTAGTTTATTAGAAAAAGGTACATGGACGCACCTTTTAGCAATCTGTTCTTTCTTAAAGCATGCTAACAACTTACAGAACATTACATGCATGCAAAACGAGGAAAACATCTTACCAGTTACGTGGATTGTGCTCATGCTAAGTACAATAAAAGTCAGGGAAGGGCATGGAGTTAAGTCGAACTGTAATCATGGTAGCCAAGACATATATAAGAAGAGAAAATGTAACAATGGGAGGACCATAAAATACCGAAATTCACTGCATGGAAGGGGATCACAGAACGTGAAGCTTATATTGTGTAGCAAGATGCTATTTGACCCGGAGACTGTGGTTAAGACAGGGATCCATGTCCAAACCAAGTGCTTTATGAACTCATAGAATCAGCAACACCCTATTGTGTATACCATTGCTTCGGTATATGTAGAACGAATTCCAGATTGCACAGCACGAGATTCAACCAGAATAAAAGTTTACGTGGTGACCATTAATTCGCCCCCCAACTTCTAATACACTACAAGCAAGCTCATTTACGATCCCAATTTCTTAAAACCCAAATGCTTGTGTACAATCACCAACTAAAAAAAGTTCAAACACACAAGCAAACTCATTCACGATTTCCAACTTCTTAAAACCCAAATACATTGTAAAATAACAAACTAAAAAAAGTTAAAGTCAAGCATTTGCAACACCAATACAGGCCTGAACTCCATAATATGCAAATCAAATCACTTCTTTCCAACAATTTTAACACCCACAATCCAGTGGCCATAGCAAGTAACCACAGGCTTTCTAAAACTGATGAATTCCATCTACAAAAATTTCATAAGACAAGAAAGGACTAAGCACATTGGCCTCAGGTTCCAATTTAGAAAGCCATAATTAGATACCATTCTATATTGAGCATGAACAATGGACAATAAACCCATATAACCCAACACATTCATAGAGCTTAGGAATTCTATATTAGCAATTTTTTTGAGAGGCACAAAACAACACCAAACTAAGCTCCGCACATGCCAAATTGGTACCCAAACAACCCAATAATATAATCCAATAATACGAAGCAACATACCAACATCATCCAATAAATAAAGAAAACGAATAGCAAGCAACACCTCTCAAATGCAACAAAGCTCTTCTACGTCAGGTATCCCAAACAAGGCCACTCCTATTGTGCTGCATACAAATTTAAGCAATAATTAGTGACATATATAGGCCGCAAATAAGCAGCCTCTGTCTGATCCCAAATCAAGAGAGCGCCTAATCATCACACAGAAATTCCAGGGAATATAAACACCACTGCATGGCCCCTTACATATAAGCACGCCACCGTAATCAATTCCCAATCTTTTTAAGAAAGCAACAAATGGAACGCCAAAAGAATTGGAACAATCAGCGAACTTCTAATACGAGAGCAACAAACTCCCAGCCAAGCCTGAGACACAGCCAACTATTGGTCTGAAGCCCGAGTAACTATTCAAAGAAAGACCTCTAAAGGCTTGTACCAATTATATTGATTGCCAGAGTAAGATGCCTTCGTCGAAGAAAATGCCAGGGTACCGGACGTCGCACGCTCCCCAAATAAGGATTTGATGGCAGTGGCCTCTACGGAATCACCTAAGGGAAAAGCAGAGTTAGGTAAACACAAATACTCCCTCTGTGCAAATTGTTTGCCCACTTCGACAGATCTTAATCACAGTGCTGCAGTGGGTCACCGATATCAAAGTGCACAAACAGTTAAGAGTAATTAATGTAGCATCTTGGCAAAGCAACCGCTACAAAATCTAGTGACAGTATCTTTACTTTATTTTATTTTTAATTAAGAAAATGTGACCAACAATCAAGAGCAAATATCTTGTTCATCACTAAGAGACAGATAACTAAGATGGCATCGAAGGTAACTGAGTTTTCAAAAAATTGTTTGAACAACTTACCTAAATGAGTTGAAGTAGCATAAGCATTTATATAATCCACTTGGTTGTGAAGAAGCCCAGACTGTAAGTGCAATCAAAGAAACATTCATTCACCACTATGTTTCAGAATTGCATCAAAGTTAGATTGTGTATATACAGACATTTACTTTTCTGTATATGTGACCGTGAGAAACTGATTTTGACACAAAAATACGATACCATAATTACTTTTTGAGCCACAAGTTTAAGACAACCCTAACAGTTTTGCGGAAATAATAACCCTTTCTGCGCTTCCAAAATTCCTTTCTTCACTAACGACATTTTCATGCAAATAGACATCTGGCACTTGCACCAAGTAAACCTATCTATGAATTGTAATATACCAAAGCTTTAGAAATTCATTAGATTCCTACAAGAGAAATGCAAAATTTATATCGGATCACATGTCATATGCTTCGAGCAACCACTTCACACATACCAAAAGTTGCTCGCTCTCACCCTAGCCTGCAAAAGGAACTTAGTTCTTTTATTTAGGAACCCAACCAGACTTGGGTCCCTTGGAGTTAGCCATAGCATTAATCAAATCTTTACGAATCCATACTTGCTTGACTACCTTACCGTTCCTTGCAAATATTTTCCTCTGCTTTGTGCATTCATACATCTCAAGGTCATTATTACCAGACAAATAACATACAGTGGAATTAGGCATGTAAAGATACTTACCTTGTTTGGACCAACTTCTGTGACTGGTCTGTACATTGTTCCAATGGTTGTTCCATTTTCTAGTGTCATGTTTGCAGTCATTGAAACTCCTTTTACCACTGGTCCATGCATTGTTCCATTGCTCGTTCACTCGATTGGTCGGTGGACCACTATTGCCGTGAACATTACTCCTGCAATTGTTCATTCTCTTCCTCTGGAAGTCACGAGCATTGTCCCTGTGACTGGTCTGTGCACTGTTCCTTAGACTGGTTTGTGCACTGGTTCGTGCACTGTTCCTTGAGCTGTTCTGGGAACTGGTCTGTGCACTCTTCCTTCTGCTGGTCTTTACATTGTTCCTTCTACTGGTCTCAGCATAAGATTGTGCACTGTTCCTTCTGCTGGTCTCAGGGACAGCATATGAAAAATCACTATTCCAGTGATTGTATCGAAAATCATTATTCCAGTTTTTGTTCCTTGTCTGCACGCTATTCCTGTGAGTAGTATGTGCATTGTTCCTTGTACTGGTCTCAACACCAACATAGCCAATACCTACCTTACTTAGCTTTCTGGATTGGATGCTTAAGAGATTGATAGATTTCTGACTAGAAAGCCACTTATCATTCTGTTGTTTAGCAATCTTCAAAGAATTCTCAAGAACTTCAATTTTACTCACAAGTTCCTTATTCTTTGTTGTCAAAGACTCAATCTCAGATTTAGCAAGTTCAAAACTTTGTAAGACATTGTCATCAAGGAAAATAAAATTATTAGAATTATGCACATGAGTAGGTTTTGACATGAGATCTTCTATTTCATTTTCTAAGGAACGAATTTTGTTTTCACAATCTTCAAACATGGGAACAGTGTTAGGAACAACGATATGATTTGACTTTTCATCAAGTTTCTTTTGCATAACAGACAATTGAACACTCTTTTCTTCAAGATCTTTCAGTAATAAAGAATTTTCATCACATAAAGCAGAACAATCATTTTGAAGTGAAGAAATTTTCTTTTCATGCAAATTTCCATTAGTGATTTGATCTTGAAGTTGTTCTTTTAAGTCTTGACATGTGCTAGCTATATCCATACATTCATCCATAATCGTAATGATGAATTTAGCAAGTTTATCTCTAGATAGCCTATGCAAATTAGACTTTATTAAATCGAAACTTATCTGATCTTCATCGTCTTCATCTTCATGTCTTGCCATCAAGCACAAGTGAGGCTTGGGAGGGAACTGTTCTGTTCCCTGTTCCATGTTCAACGACGTAGGACATAGATCTGCAATGGGTGCATGTCGCTTGAATAATTTTGTCTTTGACCTATAATTACCCCTTCCATCTTTTCCCATATCACTCTTGTAAATTGATGGAGTCAGCATAGAAATAGTATTTCCCTTCATCGCCTGCTTCACAGATTCCACGAACATACTCTAGGATATTAGCCTTTCGAGCAAACCTGCTCTGATACGAATAGATGGTATTAGGCGGACACTCTAGAGGGGGGGTGAATAGAGTGTTTGAGGGAATTCGAGTAAATGACCCGAATTCTACAACTTTTCGCACTTAATGGACGATAAGGATGGGAGAGAACAGTGTATGGAACAGTGTATGTGTGACTGTTCTCTACACAATGTAACGATGAGAGGAATGCTACACGTAACGGTGTATGTGAGACCGTTCCCTGTGAACCGAAAGTAATGCAATACGCACAACACAGAGATTTACCGTGGTTCGACCTTACCTCAAGGTCTACGTCCACCCTAACCTAATCTTCAATAATCCACTATTATCAAAAGAGTAATACAAGCACCAATTCACGTTCTTACCACAAGAACTAATTGACGTTCTTACCACAAGAACCTCTACCCAAATATCTACCACAGATATTGAGACTCTACCCGCAACACTCTTAAGAAAATTAAGATTACAAAAGAATAGCTATCTCGATAAGCTTCTCGGAAGCCAGGAGAGATACTATAAGCCCTAAATCAAGATGACGCACTAGGAACTTTGTTTGCCTTGATAAAATTCTCTTTTAAGCTCAAAACGTTTTAACCTCAAGGTGCGTGAAGTGCGTACATAAAACAACGTGATTTGAGTTCTACTTATCACAGAGATTAGGTCTCAAAGTTGATTAGGAAAGGATCATCCAAAAGATAGAGTTTCCAACTTAAACAAAGTATTTTGGAAAAATATCTTATAAAACAATATGAAAATCTTTTTGAAAGATAATACCCAAAAATAGATAAGATACAAGATAATCATTTTTTACTAAAATCTTTTTGAGACAAAATCATAAACTTTATAAAAGATTGTTTTCTTGTAAAATCACGTACGTATAAAGATTTGTAAAACTTGAATGCATAGGAACAATGTATGGAACAGAGACTATGTGCTACTGTTCCATGCTCTGTTCCCAGCATCGTTTCTTCAAGGCAAAGTTCGTTCCCCTGTGAATCAAACAAGATTAATACAAGAGATCTATACCGACTAAACCATATGTTCTTGACGTCTCTTGTGGTTGCATCACACTTGTGGTTGTTCTATTGAAACTCAACTCACCATCGTTGGTGAAATCTGTTCTTATAGAGAACCAAACAACTCGACAAGTTTAAGGTTAGTTCAATAAGCACATCAATCAAATTATTAACCTTAATCAGCAACAATATTTGTTATCATCAAAACCTGAAACCCAACATGACGCCACAACAACACTGATGTCTTGAATGGTAGATAAGAAAGCACAAGCTAGAAACTGTAGGGGTAATATTACACCTCGAGTTCAAGCTAAGTTGAATGATTTCAGGAAAGAGACGAGGAACTGAGAAGTTATAGAGGCTAACACAGATGTATATGAGGTGGAACGTACTCATAACAACAACCTCTTGTACACCGCCAGGTTAGCCCAAAAGAAGTGTGCATGTAGATACTGGGATGTGAATGGGGTTCCATGTGTGCACGCAATAGCTGCAATATGTGCTAAGAATGAAGTCGCTCCTGAGGATTATGTTTCTTTTTGGTATACTAAAGAGGCATATCAAGTTGCATATTCATTTTGTCTAGAGCCTGTAAATGGACAAGCTTTATGGAAGAAAGTTGGAGAGAGTCCAATTTTGCCTAGTGGTCCTCGAGTGACGCGCGGAAGACCCCCAAATAAGAGGAAAAAAGCATATGGCGAAGGTGGGAGGAAATCACTCAAATATAGGCTTCCTAAAGACGGCAAGCAACATTGTTCTAACTGTAAAAAGTCTTGCCATAATTATCGGGGTCGTGCCAACAATGAATAATACGTGAGCCTCAAACCCCTGTAACACCTTAATCGGCAAATCAAATTTGTTTGTGTACTTTTTAAGAATTCCCCTAGAAAAAATATTTCTTTTGAAGTTTAAAATTATAACTTTTGAATTAAAAATTGTAACTTTTAAAAAGTGGAGAATACTTACTTTTGAAGTTCAACACGGTTACTTTTAGAATAAAAAAAACGTTACTTTCAAAGTTTAACTCTGTTACTTGTGAAGGCAAATTCACGTGGTGCCCCTGAGTTATGTCAGAATGCACGTGGTGCCCCCACTTTGCAAACTACTACTCTCTGGTGCCCCTGAACTATTGCACCCAATGCACGTGGTGCCCCTTTTACTTATATTGACCTAAATTGACTAACGGTGTTAAGTGATGATGTGGCAATGGTTTAGCACTTATTGATTAATTATATTTTTATAATATTAAAATAATAAAAAAAAATTCAAAAAATCACAAATTTTTTTTTTTCTTCAGAAAATATTTTTAAAAATTTGCAAGTTTTGATAAAAAGAGTGCACATGGTGCCCCTAAGGTTTACTCGGCAATGCACATGGTGCCCGTTTTTTTCTCAAAAATAAATCTCAGGGGCACCGTGTGCATTGCCGAGTAAACCTTAGGGGCACCATGTTCACTTTTTTTTTTTTTTTTTTTTTTATCAAAACTTGCAAATTTTCAAAAATATTTTCGGGAGAAAAAAAATTTGTGATTTTTTGCAAAAAAAAATTAATTTTTTTAATATTTTAATAATATAAAAATATAACTAATAATTAATCCTACACTAATTTTCCCGCCCAACTGCTAACCAATTGCCACGTCATTACGTAACACTCGAAAGTTAACACCGTTAGTCAATTTAGGTCAATATAAGTAAAAGGGGCACCACGTGCATTGGGTGCAACAGTTCAGGGGCACCAGAGAGTAGTAGTTTGCAAAGTGGGGGCACCACGTGCATTTTGACATAACTCAGGGGCACCACGTGAATTTGCCGAATTTTAAAAAACGTTACTTTTGAAGATTAAATGTTACTTTAAATTTGAAAAAGACACTTTACTTTTGAAGTTTAAAATTACTACTCTTGAAATTAGAAAAACTTTACTTAAAATTAAAAAAAAAAAGAACACTAGTTTTGAATAAAGAACCGTTACTTTTCAAAATTCAAATAATGTGACTTTTGAAATTCGAAATATGGTCGTCGGATTTAAAATCTACTCGAAATGTTGTAGGGGAGGGAAAATGGTCTTTCGTCAATGCGGGTCAATGACAGTCAATGCCGGTCCACGCCAGTCAACGCACGACAATACTGGTGGGTAGGCCTTGTGGGTTGGGGACTTAGGGAAGGGAGGAGAGAGAAATGAACATATTGGGTTAATTTCTATTTAAAAGGGGGAGGGTTGATTTTGATGACATGACAACTGATCTCATAGTATGAAAACGTCTTATACTAGAATTTGCCTTTTTGAAAACATCCAATGACTATAATCCGATGTTTATTGAACCTGAATAGAGGTGAGTGAACTTAAAGTTTAGATGGAATACGATGACTGTTTCCAAAACCATCTGATGTCTACATTTAATTTGTTTCCTATAACGGATCGGATGATGGGTGTGTTTTTAAAGGAAACTAACATCACAAAAGATGAAGAGAAAGAATAGAAAAAGTTTGTAGGTTCTGGTTGTACTTTTCGCTTACCAAAAAGTAAAGGAGAAACAAGAGGAGTATACGAGAGAGGAGAGGTAAGTGCACAATGTACTAGTTGTCTAACTTCCCTACGAATTGAAGTCATTATTGTCTTATAATTAGATAGTTTGCTAGTGTTTAGGATAAACATACAACACACAATGTACAATATCGATTTAAAATTTTGGTTGTTTGATTGCTAAGAAATACGATCCATAGCCAACAAGAAAGCTCAAGTGCGCACACCCACCCAGTGCTCCTAAATCTTTTGCTTAATTACAAATTGATTTGAAAGCTTCTAGTCGATCACAAATGAAGCATACATTATTAAAAGATAATTAAGAGGGTGTTAAATACAGGCCTATAAATTTTAACAGTCATGCATTGTATCACTATATAACACAATGCAATCAAATTATACTTGTGCGAAATGTAACAAAATTTTAGGACATTCTTGTTCAAAGTTATTATTTCAAAATTATTGAAACTTGCTAACCTCAATTTTCTCGGCAATTTTGAGGTACAAAAGACAACATTGAATTTCGAACATCAAATAAAAATTTAAAGTTAGTTTGTTGGTATGCTCCAAACAAGCAAGCACTAGAGTCACTAACTGGAACAACGGCCATGCAAAATTGTTCCTGATTACCCACACGCACAGCTTCAAACATATTACGCCTTTTCAAAATCATATTAATATCTCCACCATACCCATTTCTATTCCTAAAATGAAAGATCACTGTTGGATGTGGCTTGCGAAAATAATTAGGAGTTGCATAATAGCAAAGACGCGTGACAGTCCGATCACTAATAGGATTCCAACCATATTCGGTTTGAAAGAAATTGTTCACTGCGATACCCAAGAGATTATATATCGTTTGTGGTAGCGCTGTATAAGGTGCTCCTGAGTCAATAAAGAAGCCCCTAGTGCCAGCTCCGTCTAACTCACAAATAGTGTGATCAATTGAAAGTCGTTTACCGTTGACACTAATGTCATTCAAGTACAAATGGTATCCGGTCCCAACATGCATTGAGATGGTTTCCACTTGTCTAGTATCATCTCCACTTATTTGGGCATCATCACCAAAGTAAAGGGTTGAATAAGCCAATGTACCGCCCTTGAAAGGTGTTAAACAGTACGAAAACCGACCTTCAGTCTGGTGATCAAGTTGGGATAAGAAAGATCTAGGTCCACCTGACATGCCGAATAAACCAGCGATCGCATTGTTTCGACCAAACAAGTCAGGTCTTGCACCCTCGAGTAAACACCCCATCAATAAACCTGGGTACTCATCTTGATGACCTGTGTTTGGGTTTCCCAGATAGAAGTTCTCTCTCCCATAAAGGCCTATGAGATTGATGTAGTTGCCGGTAATGCCATATCGATTCTGGAAGCCGCAAGAGCCGTCGCGATTGTAAGCTTCCGGTGGCAAACAGAGTGGATCATTTAGACTAACTCGATGGAAAGAAGGAGATTGTGTGTACTCAAAGTTTTTGCCAACGGACAAATCAAAGCAAGGGTTGCAGCCTTCACACTGCACCCATGTGAGATCGGATCCTGTGTCTAAAATTAAAAATGGAGAGTTGAAGGCCTCTCCTTGACCAATACTAATTTGAGTTACAAAACGACTTTCACTCAGAGAATATAGTTTCGACTCCATTGAATCTGGGAGTAACTCTTTTCGCATTTTCAATGCCCTTGAAATAGTTATGTTGACGAGAAATTGTTGTCGTTCATCGATAGTAAAATGATTTGGTAAAATTTGCAAATGAGGTGACTCTATAGGAATCATTTTCATTGAAAATCCATACGCATTAGAGATGATCACACATGTAGTGAAAATTGTGAGGTGAAAGTGTAGCATAAAAATTCTCAGACTAGACATTGTGCCCTGTTTTTGATTGAGTACGATTGAAGTGTTTGTATATTGTCTAAATATATATGGTGAAGGATGCATGCATGCATTTAAATCGTCATTTTCTTCCATAGGTATCAAATCAATGGATTATTTCAAATTAGACCACATATAGAGTGTATCATTTTTTCTATCATTATTCTATTCAAAGAGAACAAAGGTCATTCATATTATTCAAGTAATATCTTTGATTTTTTCCTTAGTTAAATGCATATAATTTTCAACATTATATTAGTATTATTATGAAAGAGTTGTGTCATGTGTCATTCAACTTATTAAACAATGTTTTTAAATCAGATCAATTTATTCAAATAAAATCAAATAAAATTGGATGTGTTTTATTCAAATCTGATAAGAATTAACCAAATAACAATCAATGAATGTAGTCTACTTCTAATTATTAATTCATCTTAATGTAGTTAATTTATCAATAAATTCAATTGACATCAAATCAAATCATGTTCATCAAAATCAAATTAAATCAAATCAGTTCAAATCAAACTCAATTAAATCAAATCAAATAAGAAAAACATAGTCCTATCGCAAGTGACCTTAGTAAGTATATACCAGCATTTCTTTACCATATTCAATGTTTCTAAAAATATCTTTCAACACTAACATCACTCTGAAGATTATATTTGATAAATAGTTCGCAAGAAATAAAATAATTTATTATTTGAATAAGCTAACGTCATTCAATAAATAACTGAATACACTTATTCATGAAGAGACTTAATACATCTCTATTGCCTAGGCAGATCAAGAAAGGCCCAATGGTTATAATATTAACATGTGTGGGGGGCTGTATCGGATTTGAATCCTCATATTTCTGCCCTCAAAATAATGAACGATTTTTTGAAATAGTGCTAAAAAATGTTTAAAATGGATTGAGAAAACCCTGTTAATAAAATGAGGTGATGTCACCCATTTATAAAACTGCTAAGGATCATGGCGCTTTTATGAATTGTGAATAATAATTTTTTTTATAGTGAACAGTAGAACTGTGTATGTATAACTGCTAGGGTAATCAGGAGGGGTTTTTCATGGGTAAGTGTGGTATTAGGCGAAGTGGTCCCTTGTCCCCATACCTCTTTGTACTGAGTATGGAAATCCTGTCAAGGTACTTGAGGTTCTTGAATGAAGCTTGCCAGTTTTCTCTCCACACTAAATGCAGGCAGGTACAATTGACATATCTGATCTTTGCCGATGATCTGATGATCTATACAAGAGGATATGTCCCCTCTGTAAGTGCTGTTAAGGACTGCTTAAACACTTTTGCAAGCATTTCAGGTTTGGAGACAAATCCTGGTAAAACTGAGCTCTACTTTGGTGGAGCAAATGATATGGTGAAACATCAGATTCTTAAAACAACAAGTTTTGCTAAAGGTAAATTCTCTTTCAGATATCTTGGTATCCCCCTCCACTCTAGGAAACTCAAGGCTGAGCTGTACCAAATGCTGACAGGTAAGATAAGCAAAGGCAGTCAACACTGGACCACTCAGATGCTTTCTAATGCTAGCAAAGTTCATCTGATAAATGCAGTTGTTTTTGGCTTAGAAATTTTTTGGTGTGCTAGTGTCTTGCTTCACAAGGGCATCATTAAGAGAATTAATAAGATTTGCAAGGATTTTCTCTGGAATATTGAAGAAGGGCATAGAAAGATGATTTTCAAGAGCTGGAAAAGTTCTTGCTTGCCTAGGGAAGAATCAAGTTTCAATATCAAAGAGGTTGTGTCTTGGAAGAAGGCCATGATGAGTAAATGGGTGTGGATTATTGTCCAAGGTCAAGAAAATGTCCGGTCTAACTGGACAAGAGCTTAGTGCATAAAGATGCCAATTTCTGGAAGATTAAAAGCAAACAAAGTAAACGAAATTCTGTTGATTCTAACGGAGGGCGGAGTGGAGGAAGGATGCGGAGTGAAGAATGGAGAGGCATCATAGCTATAAGAGATGAAATTTTGATGAAGGAAGGTATGGGGAAGCCGGTCAAAACATTATAGCTAGTTGGCAATCAATTGGGAAGTTCCTTGTGAAAAAAGCATATAACTATTTCAAGGAAACTATGCCCAAGGAAAAATGGTGTAAAGCTGCCTAGGATGCTGTTGTAATGCCTAGGCATTGGTTTATTACATATCTAACAACGCAGGGCAAACTAGCTACAATTGATAACATAAGAAGTGGCTAGAAGTCTGCCTTTAACAAACTGATGCAGCTTATGCAAAAAAGCTGCAAAGTGTCATCGACATCTCTTCTCCAAATGTCAGTTTTCTGCACAAATTTTGCAAGATCAGAAGTTTTGACTTGGATTGGCATTGGAGGTAGAGCCTGGAGCTTGGAGCACGAATTGAGTTGGATGGCTAAGCATAAGAACCAAAAATCTTGGAAAGCAAAGTGGGTAAGGTGTAACATTGCAGCTACAGTTTACTACATATGAAGGGAAAGAAATCGAAGAACTTCCACTGATGTCCAACAATCGAAGGAGTGCAGTGTTCTTAATATCAAGTACATGGTTAGTGTTAGAATATTAAGGTTAATGATTAATGTTGAAAATGAAGATGTAATAGATAACTTAAATGCGTAAGTTTGTTTAGTGGTTACTAATTTTGTAAGAGACCGTTTTATTCCCGAATATGGATGAATAAAAATTAAGCTTCTTACAAAAAAAAAAAAATACTGCTAGGGTCCTTGGCGGTCTTACTGTTTATCAAATTTTTTTAATAAGTGATTAAACTTCCAACGGTGGTTTTAAATATGGGTAACGTGCACCCTATTTTGTTGAATAAGTTATTTTTCATACCATTTTGTTTAACATTTTTTTAGCAGTATTTCAATAAATCGTTAGAGAACAATAGTTGCTCCTACGTATACAAAAAAAAAAAACAAAAAAAAATCTATGTGGGCAGTTTATACTCTCTCTATCAAAGTTTAAACACCTCATACACAAAATACACATGTGTTGAAAAGAGTATACACACTAATCGGTTAGTCAAACTTCCAAAAAAATGCAAGTTAGATATGAGGCTTAAGAAAAATTCTACGTAAATTTTATGTAACTTTGATTAATCCTTTAGCGTGTACACCAATTAAACCTCTTTTGTGGAGAATTTGAACAACCGCTACCAAATTCCCCTCCTTTTAGCCTATATCGCCTAGTGACCACTCAAATAAATCAAAATCAAAGGCATGAAGAACATGGATTAATAAAAGATTAACAACAACCCAAATTAGTATCTAATTAGCCGCAACCGCGACACCAATCAAATCTAACCTGTTAGTTGCCTAATTAATTCCCTAATCACAAGTTTTAGTCATAACAATACACTAAACATGTGAAAGTTGCTTCCTTTAGGGTTAATAATCAATGACCATCAATTAAAAACCAAGCAAAAGAAACACCCAATTCAATCCAATCAACCAATAAGAGAAAATAGGGGTAAATCAAGCAATTAAAGAATAAAGAATTAATTAATATGAATTTAAAGGGGAAATTAGAGAGAAGAAAATAAAATCTTACTAATACATAGAATGAGAGAATTTGATTACACCAAGGATCTACAAGGTGATTAGCCTTCCATACTAATTATTACAATAATATTTGAGATGAAATTCATAATAAAATTACTAATTTCTACTTATCTCTCCTTATCTCTCCTTACTTCTCTCTCTAAAACTATGAAAACTCTCTAGAAAATGATAATATGAAAACTGATACAAATTAGGGAGGGGTTCATGCCCCTTTATTCAAGATAAATCCAAAAACATTAGAAAACAAAATAGATATTTGCCAAAAGAAACCGCCACAAAGCCTCAAGGAAGCTTCCCGGAAAGTAGCTTTCTCGACTCGAGGAGGCAAATGCTCGAGTCGAGCGTCAGAATTCTTGACTCGAGAAAAGGTACTCTCGAGTCGAGCGTGGCATCTCTCGACTCGAGAATACTGATTCTCGAGTCGAGAAATTTGAATTTCTCTCCTTATCTCGAGCTCCTGTGTGAATCCGCTACGCAACCGAGCCGTCTTCTCCATAAATCACGATCGGAATCAAGGCTCGGTACTCCAATCTCGTCCACGGCTACCAAGATGTCTTGAGCACTAAAATCCTCGTAAAACCCACGTATAAGCTCCAAAACTACTCTGAATGATGTGGTTCACGAATCACGATAAAACCATGCTCCAATACACCCCAAGACGCCTAAAACATGCGGATTAACACACTACCACTACGCCACATCAAACTCCCCCATGCTTAGACCATTACTCGTCCTCGAGTTATCCAATCCTCCACACTTGTCATATTGGTCTCTCTTGTAGCACGGGGTGACAACAACCATCAACTCCTCCAAAACAAAGAATCGCAAGCCATCAAAACACTCAAAAGGTGCTAGTTAGAATTGGAGTGGATGGAAAGCTCAACACCCCAACTCTAACAATCTTATCCTCCCTTCTCACACACTCTAAGTTAGGGGGAACTAACACACACAATGTTTCCCCTATGCTTGGCTCAACGACTTTCTCAAAGCCGTGCTCACAATGAAGTTATCGAGCACGACTCACCTCCTATCAATCCACCGGCGCCCCTATCATCATAATGCAAGAGGATTTCTAACCTAGGACCACCAATTCCTATCACCGAAGCTCCTTATAACTCCTGTAGTGATCCTAACCCTTTGCGCCCCCAAACTCCTCATCTTATGTCGTCCGCCATGGATTACCTCAATTTTTTATTTTTTTTTGTTTGGAAACGGAAAATAAAATTACACTTATATTACAAACAAAGTGACAAATGCTAAACCAAACTACACTATCATGCCAAGCGTCAACACCAACCGAAAGATTGGGTAACCACTAGTTAGGGAGGGGAAGAACCAACAAAACATCCGCAAGCATCCTATAAAACTAGTGCAAATAGAAATCGTCCCATCTCATCTAGTGAAGAAATAACGGGCTCTCGGACCAAGAGACACCCACTCTACCTCACTCCTCTATCTTTCGTGAAAAAGAGTCATCCCTCGTCTCACTACTCCATCTCCCTCATGAATAATGACAATAACGCGTCATCCTCCAATAACAACTAACCATCAAAAAACAACCCAACCAAAAATGAACCGAATAAGGTTATTTTATTGGTTTAAGGGGTAAAATGGGGTGGGTAGAACAAGAATAACGGGGGGCACAAAGACAGATGGTATAGAAACGGTTAGTGAAATGGGTGGGGAAGTAGAGGATAGAATCGGGAGAGAGAGAAAAAAGTTACGGGAAAAGAAAACATACCTCGTGATAGCTCCATTTCCCTCAATTACCGTCAAAGCAAGTGGCTCATGGTCAAAAGACCGGTAGAAGAGCCACTCTCTCACCTCACACACCCGTCTTCCTCAAAACATGTCGCCTCCTATCACCTTCCAAACTCTTATCTCCCTCGTGTGTTTGTTGGAGCATAATGACCCCATACCAAAAGTTGTCCAAAAACCGGTAGAAAGCCATTTTGTTAATATTTTGTGAGTTTATGGCCAAATGTCAACGATTTATGGACAAACAAGCATGTGGAACAAACGCGGGGGGGGGGGGGGGTCAACACAAAGAGAGATGGTATCAAATATGGGATAAAACGGGGTGAAGGAGTGACTCGGCTAGAAATGAGATAAGAAGAACGTGTAGGAAAGAATGCATTC
Source organism: Spergularia marina (assembly GCA_963680865.1). Classification (NCBI taxonomy): domain Eukaryota; kingdom Viridiplantae; phylum Streptophyta; class Magnoliopsida; order Caryophyllales; family Caryophyllaceae; genus Spergularia; species Spergularia marina. The sequence continues at coordinate 7,838,135 of OY804561.1, forward strand.
ATACCTTGGCTTTTAAAAATGAATGGCAAATGTCACGAGGTAAAAACACACCAAAACAAACAAACAAAACAAAATCAAATAACAAGCTTGGGTTGCCTCCCAAGTAGCGCCTTTGTTTAACGTCGTTGGCTCGACTCATGGCTTTGATCTAACCGATCAACCATAACCAAATCTCAACACATCTAACCCACCACTTGAGGCTTCACCCTTGACTCTCCACCTAGCAGCGCCATTGACTCCATACTTCACAAACTTTCCTCTTTTCTTCTTTGAACCACTTGGATTAGTCTTATTGTGCCTCGATTCCTGCAAAACTGACAACAAAGACTTTCCAAACACTAGGGGTGATTTGGTTAGTGTATAAGGCATCTCTTTCACATGACACTTCACATTTTTCACACAATTCATAGAGATACATTTCACCTTTTTAACCATGGGGTCGTGGGGGTTATGGTCGGGGGATTTGACAACACAGATAGCAATAGAGTGAACCGAATAATCATTATTGTCATCATGCTTCGACTCATAGACATGTCGCTCTATTCTACAACCATTAGCCTCTAATGCAATGACACCGTTATGCATATCAATATTCATTCTAGCGGTTTTCATGAATGGGCGTCCTAAAAGGAGATGGGGGTCATGCTTATGATGAGTCATATCAAGAACATAGAAATCCGCGGGAAACACAAGATTTTCTATTTTAACATGCACGTCTTTCACAACTCCCCTAGGATAAACTCTTGAACGATCTGCTAGCGCAATCACAATATCGGTCTCACGCATTGGTTTGAATTTCATTGAATCATAGCATGAGGATGGTAAAACATTGATAGATGCACCTAAATCTAGCATGGACTTAGGGAAAGTAGTGTTACCTATGGTTGCCGGAACGGTAAACATACCGGGATCACCACACTTTATAGGTAGTCGTTGTTGAAAAATGGCCGAAACTTGTTCACTCATCACCACTTTCTTCTTGTCCTTAGCTTTTGGCTTTCTTTTGACCGTGCACATGTCTTTCACGAACTTAGCCGCCTTCGGAACACTCCTCATAAAGTCAAGAAAGGGCATATTCACTTCGCACTCTTGAAAAAGAGCGTACATGTCGGAGTTGTGGCCATACTTTCGAGTGTCCTTAAGTGTCTCGGGAAACAGAACATCAACCTCCTCATCCCCATCTTGCACTAAAGAGGAATCAATAAAAGGGGGATGAAAAACAGAGCCCTCGAGTCGAGGGTCAGAGCTCTCGAGTCAAGAGGACCATTTCTCGACCCGAGAATCAGGAATCTCGAGTCGAGGAACAGGAACAAAGGGGTTGTTTTTAGGGGCCGATTTCTCGACTCTAGGTGAGTGCTTCTCGACTCGAGGCACTTCCGTCTCGAATCGAGGCATGCTCCTCTCGAGTCGAGGATGGAGATCAGAGTACGTGTTTTCGTAAGGCAAATCCTCGACTAAAGGGGCTCCTCCCTCGACTCGAGGATCATGATTTTCGACTCCGTTTCCACTCCTCTCGAGTTGAGATCCAAGGTCTTCGTGAGGGACTTGTTGTAAATATTCTCCATACTCTTCCCATTGTGCATACTCTTACCCAAGCATCTCCATTTCTTGATTTCCATCTTCAATTCCAACGTGAGGCCTCCTACCACTCCTTAGGCCAATGAAACTCATGTTTTTAGTAGGATTGGCCTCCGTTTCAGATGGAAACTTGTTGGAACCTCTTGATTCTAGCCGTATCACCGCAACCGACAATTGACTCACTTGACTTTCAAGATTTTGTATGCTAATCTTAGTCTCTTGTTGATTTTGCACCATGATGGCTTGCATGCTTGACATATTTTGAGCTATTGTCATCACATTTTGAGTTAGAGCCTTTAACATGTTCTCTAGTTGTAATGGAGAGTAATTGCCTACTTGAGCTTGATTTTGGTCACTAGACGGAGGTTTCATTTGATACATGTCTCCTTGTGAGTTGTCGCCTCCTCCATGACCTCCAAATCCTCGATTTCCTTGGCTCCCACTAATGTTGGAATTCACTTGAGTTTGAAACCGGTTTCCCTCAAATCGGTTGCCTTGACCACCTTGGTTGTAGCCTCTATTCCCATCTTGGAAACCGTCAAATCTTCTTTGATTGCCTTGGAAACCGTTTATTGCATCAACTTCCTCATATCCTCTAGGTGGTGAGTTTCTACCTTGATTCCTTAAGATCTCCTTCATCATCTTAGTCAACTCGCCAACTTGAGAATCATTAGAGGGATTCTCTACCATATTCACCTTCCGTAAACACCTCTTCGCTTCTCGATCTCGGGAATTAGTTGCTAACTCCTCAAGCAAATCCCAAGCCTCACTCGGGGTCATCTTATCCAATCCTCCTTGACTCGAAGCCACCACATGCCTATAGTCTTGATCGTCGAGACCGTGGTAGAAGAATAGGATCAAATCTTGCACCTTGTAGCCATGGTAGGGGCAACTAGCAATCAACTCTCGAAACCGATCCCAATATGATGCCAATGACTCTCCCCGTTGCTCAATTATCGATATTTCCTTCTTCAAAGTAGAGGCCTTGGTATTTGGGAAGTACTTGTGGATGAATGCTCTTTTCAACGACTGCCAAGAGTGATGCTATTGTGGGGGAGTGTATATAGCCAATTCAAAGCACTATCATTCAAGGAAAATGGAAAAACCTTTAGGAAAAATATATCCAAGTCAACCCCCGGAGGTATCATGTTGCTACACACCATGTGAACCCCCATTATGTGCTTGTTGGCATCTTCGGTGCTTAGGCCATAGAATGTGGGTAGGTGGTGTAGCAAGGCACCCTTGATCTCGATTCTCGAGGTGGCTTCATACTCGAGAAAGACAATGCATGAGGGTTGTTGGGATAGGTCCGGTGCCGTCAACTCTCTTATACTCATGACTCTAGGTGGTGATTCGAAAAACTCGGAAGAGGCCGAAGTCCAAGATCCTTCCTCTCTAAAAAAACCCAAATCCGGCAAAAATGTTCCCTTCCTCCTCAACAACTACTTGATTACCTTGCTCCAGTGAGAACTTCTTTCTTTGTCTCAAAGTTTTTCAAACTCCCAATCTATCTCAAAGTAACTCAAGTCGGGATTAGTAGCACGGGTTTGGACCATAGGCTAGTGGCCCAAACACAGCAAGGGAGAAACAAAAACGAGCCTCAAATACATGTAGAGTAGGTGAAATACAAAAAGAAAAGAAAAATAATTAAAAAGCAAAAACCACACAAAAATAGCAAAAAGACTAAAAACGCCTCTTCTCCAGCAACGACGCCAAATTTGACAAGCTAATAAGTCGTTATTATTAGTCAAATTACCACTATTCCTACTAAATTAGCTAGGGTAAGGCCCTGTGCGATTGGACTGCATTTTTCTGATCTGATTTGATTTGAACTGATCTGATTTGATTTGATTTGAATAAACTTGATTTGATTTGATCTGAACTGAATTAATTGATAAATATACTGCAATTAGATGAGTTAATAACTAAAAATAGGCTAAATTCATTGATTTTTATTTGGATAATTCTGATCTGATTTGATTTGATTTGAATAAAACTGATCTGAATTGATTTGATTTGAATAAATCTGATCTGATTTGAAAACACTGTTAAATAAGTTGAATCGCACATGGCCTAAGTGGGTATCGTATCCACAAGGAAGAGGAAAGTCCTAATATGCAATTCTAGTGTGGCAAAATAGAAATAAAAAAAATAAGAACAATAAATGGGGTTTTTTTATTGTTTGAAAGACGATTAAACAAGAAATAAACGATTTATCAAGGTTACTAAGGCGACCCTCGGTGATAATCTCATCTACCACCCTAGTAAAACAATTTTACTCCTCTCTAATTATACCATTCATAGATAATCTCGGTTTGCACTAATTAATCCTCTTTTGTGGGGAATTTGAGCAACCGCTACCAAATTCCCCTCCTTTTAGCCTTAATTCGCCTAGTGACCACTCAAACAAATCAAAACCAAAGGCATGAAGAACATGGATTAATAAAAGATTAACAACAACCCAAATTAGTATCTAATTAGCCGCAACCGTGACACCAATCAAATCTAACCTGTTAGTTGCCTAATTAATTCCCAAATCACAAGTTTTAGTCATAACAATACACTAAACATGTGAAAGTTGCTTCCTTTAGGGTTAATAATCAATGACTATCAATTAAAAACCAAGCAAAAGAAATACCAAATTCAATCCAATCAACCAATTAGAGAAAATAGGGGTAAATAAAGCAATTGAAGAACAAAGAATTAATTAATATGAATTTAAAGGGGAAATTAGAGAGAAAAAATCTTACTAATACATAGAATGGGAAGATTATTGCATACACCCGAGAGTACGTACTCTCGTTTATCTGGTTCTGTACATTAACATAGAAGTTGATGTACTTTTACTCTAATTTAATGTACTTTAAGTACAATTTTGTGTATTCTTTGTTTAAACGGTGTAAATTTACACATCAAACCATTTTCGTATAGTTTTGCTAATATTTATAGTGTTTGGAAGTATAAATATGTTGAATAATACAAAGATGTACTCGATCTTGAAGTACAAAGATGAAAATATCGATTATCAATTCATTAGAGTCTCTTAATGGATGAAAAATGTTTACTTAAATAGGTTAGAACCTAAAAATATCAATTCCAAGTTTTATTAATCTATATTGGTTGCAAATGACTAAAACTATACATAAATTCACAAAAATACATAAATTATCCACTAAAGTACATGAAAAACTTGTAAAAGTACATGAAAACCCCGCTAATATGGTATACATGCCGCATCGAATGAGAAAATTTGATTACACCAAGGATCTACAAGGTGATTAGCCTTCCAAACTAATTATTGCAATAATATTTGAGATGAAATTCATAATAAAATTTCTAATTTCTACTAATCTCTCCTTCTCTCTCTAAAACTATGAAAACTCTCTAGAAAATGACAATATGAAAAGTGATACAAACTAGGGAGGGGTTCATGCCCCTTTATTCAAGATAAGTCCAAAAAAACTAGAAAACAAAATAGATATTTGCCAAAAGAAACCGCCACAAAGCCTCAAGGAAGCTTCCCGGAAAGTGGCTTTCTCGACTCGAGGAGGCAAATTCTCGGGTCGAGCGTCAGAATTCTTGACTCAAGAAAAGGTACTCTCGAATCGAGCGTGGCATTTCTCGACTCGAGAATACCGGTTCTCGAGTCGAGAAATTTGAATTTCTCTTCTTCAACTCCGCTCCTAATCTCGAGCTCCCGTGTGAATCTGCTACGCAACCGAGCCGTCTTCTCCATAAATCACGATCCGAATCAAGGCTCGGTACTCCAATCCCGTCCACGGCTTACCAATATGTCTTGACACTAAAATCCTCGTAAAACCACGTATAAGCTCCAAAACTACTCTGAATGATGTGGTTCACGAATCACGATAAAACCATGCTCCAATACACCCCCAAGACGCCTAAAACATGCGGATTAACACATTACCACTACGCCACATCAGAAGCTGCGATGGAGAACTCAAATATATTCTCCCGCGTTTTTTCACAAATTTTGATACGCATTCTTAAGCCTGCGGAAGTGTACTACAGTATAGACAACGAATCTGTACTCTGTCAAAAATCTGGAACAGGCAGTGAGTCTGATCTCTAGAAGTTCGTGGGTACAGAACAAGATTCTGTACTCTGTGCTGTTTTGGGTATACTCGTGTATTAAGAACAAATTAAGGACAAGGATATTTATTAATAGTGTGATTATACCTAGACTAACTTGCATAAGTAATAATCTTATCAAGCCTAATTACGCAAATTATAAACTCGACAAAGATGAATTAAGGTACGTCTCAACTCACAGATTGGTGATCAAGTGATCGTTTTCTGGTTTTTATTTCAAGCAAAGATAATCTGAAAATTACATAGACATAGACTATTTATAGGCAAATTATACCGTGCTCCACGGACCACAGATAGCAGCGGTCCGGGACACGTGGCAAATTGTGAATAGCTACAAAAAAAAAAAACAGAAAAATCAACTTCCCCTCTCTCCCCGTGATTTTACATTTTTCTCTCACTTCTCTCATATCTTCTCTCCCATCTCTCTCTCCAGTCTCCTCCCCTTCCCCACCTACTTCTCCGGCGACGACACCACTGGCCTCGCCTTCCTACCGCCGCATCTCTGTCGTCGCCATATCTACCACCCCACCGCCACCTTATGGATTTTCATGCTTTGTGCCATGGATTTTGATCAAGTAATAAGTTATGGATATTTGTGGTTTGTGTCATGGGTCTTTGATTTCCATCATGAATATCATAAGATCCACGTATAAGAGTGATAAGATTATCATTTTTTTTTTTTAAAAAAAAAACAATGATTGTTATCCTTTAAAATATCAATGAATTTCAAAAATGGAAAAAAATGAAGAATTTTTTGGTATGGGTCGCTGGTTTTTTCACTGGAAACGTCCTTTTTTTTAGTGGTGGTAGTGGTGGTGCACCGGTAATCTCGACGGCGGTGGTGGCGGCGCTTATTGACGGTGGCGATTGGATGAGAAAATTGATCCATGCTTTGTAGTGGTAAGATCCATATAATTACCCGTTAAAATTCATGGATTCTAATGGTAAGATCCTTAGATTGTAGGTGATCGTACGGTGGTGTTGGGTCGACACCGTCACCGTTGGCAATGCGGTGCTGGTGCGGTGGGTTGGTGGTGGTCGTGGTTGTGGTTGGTTAAGGTGGGGCTGGCGAGGAGAGGGATTAGTGATGTTGATGGAATACATTGGGTAGATTTTCAGCGTCCAATGAGTATATGCCACGTGTCCCCGGAGTACAGAGAACACTGTGGTCCTGGGACCATGGTAAACAACTTTTATTTATACTACCTAGCTACACACAATCGGAAAGTAAAAACTCCCTAAACACATAAGGCAAGAACGATACTAGGAAAACTTAACGAAAACGACTTATGGAAACTTACCTAAAATGACTTATGGAAACTTAGCTAAAATTACACTTTTCTAAACATTTAGTAAACTTTATTGAACTAGTAATAAGGAAAATAAAATGCAGCTCCAATGCATTACTCAGGTCCAAAAATGCGTAGTACTCCAATTCCAAGGTTGAAACGAGCATCAAGGTACAGACTAGCTAGGCATCTGTACTGTGCCAGTGCGGTACCGACTTGTGACCTGTTCTGTGCCAGTGCGGTACAGACTAGTGTTTTGTTCTGTGCCAGTGTCAATCTCCAACTCGTCCAATTTATCAATAGCATTGTCAACAACAAGATCAAGTGTACTTGCATCATCCTCCCCCTCTTGAAAAGGAATTGACCTCAATTCAGCTAGGCCATCATCATCAACATAAGGGGATAGATCTCCAACGTTAAATGTAGCATGTACACCATAATCACCAGGGAGCTCTACCTTGTAAGCATTGTCATTCACACGTTCCTTCACCTTGTAAGGACCCTTAGCTCGGGGCATGGGCTTATTCTTTTTCTTGCTAGGAAATCTCTCCTTACGTAGGTGTATCCAAACCAGATCATCAACATCAAAGAGTCTAGGTTTGCGATGCTTGTTAAAACGCTTCTTGTAAATTTCATTAACCATTTCAATTCTCTTCTTGACTTGTTCATGTAGCTTGATCATAGATTTAAGCTTTGCTTCTGCATCTTTATGGACTAACTCATCCGAGGGTAAAGGAATCAAATCCAATGGTAGAAAAGGATTTATGCCATATACAATCTCAAATGGAGAGTGCTTGGTTGCAAAAGTAGGTGATCGATTGTAAGCAAACTCAGCATGTGACAACTTCAAATCCCAATCCTTTTGAGTCTTGCTCACCAAACCACGCAATATAGTCCCTAAGATCCGATTAGTCACCTCCGTTTGCCCATCCGTTTGTGGATGATGGTAAGTACTAAAAAAGAGCTTCGTAACAACTATCCTACACAATGTATTCCAAAAATAACTCAGAAATTTAGAGTCTCGATCCGACACAATTGTTCTAGGAATACCACATAAACGAACAATCTCACGAAAGAACAAATCCGCAACAATAGATGCATCATCAGTCTTATGACAAGCCACTAAATGTGCCATCTTGGAGAAACGATCAACAATAACCATAATAGCATCCTTACCTCGTTGAGTACGGGGCAAAGCAACAATGAAATCCATGGATATGTCTTCCCAAGACCGATTTGGAATAAGCAAAGGCATGTATTCCCCGCGCTTGAACTTACTCTTAGCCATATGACAAGTAACACACTTACCCACAATAGATTGGACATCCCCTTGCATCTTGGGCCAATGGAAGTGTTCATGTATCACATCTATAGTCTTCTGAACTCCAAAGTGTCCAGCAATACCACCACCATGCGCTTCTCTTACAAGTAGCTCTCGAATAGGATGTTTAGGAACACACAAACGATTTCTCTTGAATAGAAAACCATCTAGTAGAGTGTAATCCTTAAAAGGACCAGCCTTACACTCACTAAACACCTCCTTGAAGTCTGGATCAGCCTCATAGTATCCCTTAAGCATCTCAAATCCAAGCAAACGGAGTTCCAAAGTAGATAAAAGAGCATACCTACGAGATAATGCATCGGCCACCACATTGTTTTTACCATCTTTGTACTTGGAAGAAAAGTGGAAAGATTGTAAGAACTCCACCCACTTAGCATGTCTAGGATTCAGCTTTTGTTGGCCATTAATGTACTTCAAAGCCTCGTGATCCGAATGAAGTATAAAATGATTAAGCCTTAAGTAACGACTCCAATGATCAAGTGCTCTAACAATTGCATAGAACTCCTTGTCATAAGTTGAGTAGTTAACCCTAGCTCCTCCCAATTTTTCAGAAAATAAGCAATAGGACTTTTAGATTGAATCAAAACAGCCCCAACGCCCACACCACTAGCATCACACTCTACCTCAAAAGGTTGAGTAAAATATGGCAAAGCAAGGATAGGAGCTTCACAAAGCTTCTTTTTACTCAATTCAAATGCCTCCCACTACGCCAGAAATACAATATAACACCGGGTCTAAAATTAACACGACACCGATTATACCCGGTGTCTGGACTGCCGGTGTCTTATGCTAAGACACCGGTTACTCGAAAAAAACCCGGTGTGAAAAGTAGGACATGAGACACCGGTTGGATCCAAAACCGGTGTCTTATGTGTGATTAGGATCTGGGCAAACAGGCACATAAGACACCGGTTATGGCTCCAACCGGTGTCTTATATGCACAAACTTTTCAAAAAAAAAAAAAAAAAAAGAGAAATATTTTTTTTTACAGCATACTTCAAAACCCCAATTGTTCCTCGTTTGTATACCCACTCCCACCTACCTTGCCACCACCGTACAACCCACATATCAACAGCTAAACACAATTAATTTGAGTTCATACTCAACAACAATCTTCCATATTACATTTCATACACAGGGCATACAACGAAAATCTAGGAGAAATTGCAAGTAAAAAATACAAGAATACAATCTCAAGGGAAGAAGATTAAGATTAAGAAATTAAATCTCAAAAGAATTGCAAGTAAAGATAGAACAATATCTCAATCTAAACCGACGAAGATTAAGATTAATTAATATCTCAATCTTAACCGAAGAAAAATAAATCAAATCTCAATCTCTAGCATATTCGTAGATCGATCCTAAATTAGATAAATACATTAAATCTCAGATACGGTATATTAGATCTCAATTTCGAGTACATTTGCAAAATTTACAAAAACTACTAAAACTAGATCTAAAAAAACCCTAATATAATTCACAAAACTTACATAAAAGAAACAACTTGTAAAATGTCGATTTGAAGATATTTCTCTTTCATGTGTACTTCTTCCTTCAAGCGAAATCTTGGGTCTTCGATGACATTGGTAATAAAATGTTGGAGATGGAAGGCTGCAGGTAAGTTAGATATTTTTTTTCTTCCTAAAAGAGTAGAGATATATGTGTAGTAGAAAAATAATCAGAGATGATTGAATTGATTATTTTCTTCACAACTATTAGACGAAGTAAGATGTGATTTTTTAGGAACTTAGATTGTTTTTGAGCAGATCTCCAATTTTTTTTTTTCGAATGAAGTTGTTGCTTGAATTGATAACTGAGAGAGATGAGCGTATTAATTTCCAAAAAAAAAAAAAAAAAAAAAAGGGAGAGGAGCGTATTGGGGAATGTAGTTTGTTCTTCTATGGTGAGAGAGAGAGTTATGGAAGGCGCAGGTAGCAAGGGAAGGGAGATAAAGCAGTGGAAGGCGGAGATTGCAAGGGAATGGAGTAACTCCGTATAAAAGCAAGTAAAGAAATAATTAAAAAAAAAAATTAAAAAAAAGAAAGAAAGGGGATCATACATATAACACCGGTTGACCACAAAACCGGTGTTATATGTATTATTATTTTTGTTTTGTTTTTTTCTCATAGTGTTAAGACACCGGTTGTCCTTCAAACCGGTGTTAAACGTGTCGCACAGTTTTCTTTCAACATTTTACGCAATTTTTTATTTATTTTTTAATACGTATGACACCGGGTGATGAAAAACCAGTGTCGTATATTTCTCTTACACCGGTTTTTAAGTTTCCGTTGTCATATATACGGGTGTAAAATCCAATATTTGGCGTAGTGTCCTGCGCTTGTTCACTCCAAAAGAAAGCCCCATTTCCTCAAGCACTCTGTTATAGGACTCATAAGTGTGCTAAAGTTGCATATAAACCTCCTATAGAATGAAGCCAAGGCATGAAACGATCTTACCTCAGTCACGGTCGTTGGTTTAGGCGAAGAACGGATTGCCTCAACCTTATTCTTATCAACGGACACACCATCTTTGGAAACAACGTACCCTAAGAACGCAACATAATCTACAAGAAAGGTACACTTCTCAAGCTTTCTAAACAATTTCTGAGCTCTCAAACCTTCAAAGACCCTTCTGAGATGTTGTATATGCTCCTCCACACTCATGTTATAGATTAAAATGTCATCAAGGTACACAACAACAAACTTGCCTAGAAAAGGCTTGAGTACCTCGTTCATTAATCTTATAAACGTACTTGGAGCATTGGTGAGACCAAAACGCATCTCTAACCACTCATATAAACCATGCTTGGTCTTGAAAGCGGACTTTCATTCATCACCCTCTCGCATTCTGATTTGATGGTATCCACTTCTTAAATCAACTTTAGAAAACACAACCGAACCATGTAATTCATCCAACATATCATCAAGTCGAGGTATAGAAAATCTATACTTAATTGTGATGTTATTTACGGCTCTACTATTAACACACATACGCCATGTACCATCTTTCTTAGGTACTAACAATGTAGGGACAACACAAGGGCTCATACTTTCTCGCACATACCCACGACCCATGAGTTCTTCAATTTGACGTTGTAACTCCTTGGTTTCTTTGGGGTTGCTTCTATAGGATGTGTTGTTAGGTAGTGGTGCACCTGGAACAAGGTCTATTTGATGCTCAATGCCTCTAATAGGGGGCAGATCGACCAGCTGGTAGGTCTGTCGGAAAAATATATGCAAACTCGTGCATCAAAGGCTCGATGCGTGGAACAATTTCAGCAATTTCCTTAGTAGGGAACAAATCTTGAGACTGTACCACGTCAGGGGGACAGATTGCAGGTCTGTACCATGCCAGGAGACTGGTTACTAGACTGCACGACAGGGAACATATTGCAGGTCTATACCATGTCAGTAGACTGATTACTGGACTGCACGACATGGGACAGATTGATAATTTGTTCTGTTGTAAGACTAGCCACCAAGACATAAACTAAACCACCATCTTCAATGACTTGCTCTACTTCTTTTTCATTAGCAAACATAGTCAATTTAGAACACTTACCATTGGTCACATACGTAGCACGAACATCCTTTGGCGACATAGGTTTTAACACATGACGTTTGCCACCAATAGATAACAGATGCTCATTAGTTCTTCCACGATGATTCAAATCTCGATCAAATTGCCAGGGACACCCAATAAGAGGTGACAAGCATCCATAGGCACATTATCACATAGCAAATCAACTTTGTAAGAACCCATAGCAAAATTGACTCTAGTCTATTTTGTAACCTTTACCTTACTCCCATCATCAAGCCAATGCAATGTATAAGGCTTTAGGTGAGGTTTGGTTGTTAGAGCTAGCTTGTTTACCATCTCTGTTGAAGCTACATTGGTGCAACTACCTCCATCAATGATCTACTGCACCATCTATCTTTCTTCTTGCACTTGCTATGAAAGATCTGCTTTCGTTGCTCACTATCAACACGTTCAATTTTGGCGTGAAGAGTACGCCTCAAAACAAGTGAAGTATCATACGTGGGAGCTTCAAACACCTCAGTCTCTACGTTCTTCTCTTCCTCCTCAACATATGAAGCAAAGATTTCTTCTTCATCAACACAATCTTCATATAATAACTCATGTCTAAAATTCACAGCTTCTTTAAGAGTCACAATTCTCTTGTTAGGAGAAGCACTTTGATAGTGCCCAAACCCTTGACACTTAAAGCATCGGACTTTGGCCAAATCTCGCTCTCTACTACTGCCACTATCTGACTTCGAACCTCCATTATCTTGTTTCAAAGATGGAATTTTTGAAGGTGAAGCACTTGAACCCACACTCGAAACAGTAGACTTTAGTTGATCGGATTTGTTCCAAGTTACGGTCTTTTAATTGTAACTAGAACCAGCCCTCTTATTTTTCAATTGACTCTCAATAGCAACACAAAAATTGCACAAGTTATCAAAATAAACATAATTTGTAGCTCCACAACATCAGCAATGTTTCGATTAAGTCCCCTACAAAATCTAGCCATCTTTTGCTCTTCAAGCTCATCATAATCACACATTAATGCCAATTTCTCAAACTCGGCAATATATTGAGAAACGCTTAATGAACCTTGTGTCAAATCTGCTACTTTCTTATATAGAGATTGCTTATGGTTTTTGGGAACATACCTCTTGCATGCGTGGCTTACGTTTCAAGTCCTCCCAAGATATCACCTTCTCTTGCCTCCTCTAACTCGTTGTGCCTTCATGTTTTCGTACCACAAAGATGCGTTTTTTCACGAGCTTGAGTACTTGCAACGTGTCTCATCAGAAACATCCTTGAGCTCGAACCGACGCTCCATCTTGCGTTCCCACTCGAGACAATCCTCCGGATCAGAACCACCAGCAAATTCGGGTAACTCATTAACCTTAAACTCATCTTGAGGTTTGCGTTGCTCAAGAACACGCCTTGGTCGAAAGCCATGATCACCTTCTGGAAGTTTATGTAAATCACGCAATTGACGAAGTAAATTGCCCTCCTCCATGGATGAACCTAAGCTCTGGTGCCACTACCTAGCAAAACTTAATCAGGATTAATTAAGTACTAATTAGAGGCTAAATAACTTTCATGACATATACCTCTTAAGATTATTGGTTCATGTTGAAAGCTTGGCGGAGGTATTCCAACTATAATTACCAAACTAATAAGGTCTATTAAAACTCAACTCTGGTGGTTGAAGTGGATGAGTTCTCTAACCTTTGTCTTTTCGGCAAAATGTTGGATGTGTTAGTCGACTTTCGTACTATCATTTCGGGATACTGTGATTCCAATCAACATCACTCCAAATACAGTGGCAGACATTCGGCTTATCTCTTGTTGCACGTGAATTCGTTTAGATAGCATTCCGCCAGTTTTGGCGACTTCCCCCAATGACTACCAATTTTAGCTTTGCTTGTATTGTATGCCGAATACTCTTTGGCTAATAGCTAGAGGCAATAAAGCAGAGGGAGGGCCCGAGGTAGAGCACTCAATGGGCTAGGGTGGCCCCCATTTCGCCCGACTGTAATTTGGGTTAATTGTACAAGGGCTTACAGGAAGACCTCCTAACTAAATATTATATATAAAACAATTATTAAGGTATTAGCGAATAGAATGAAAGAGGTGCTACCTGATATTATTGGACTCAAGTAAGCATCTTTTGCAAAACAGAGGCACTTGTTCGATAATACTATGCTCGCCCATGAGCTTTCTAGGAAATATGGTCGAAACGGTATCTCCCCTAGATGCATTGTAAAAGTGGATATAAAAAAAGCTGGTGGCTCAGTGTCATGGAGCTTTGCGAAGAGCATTTAAAATGATTATGGAGTCCTTGATCAATATACAAGCTGAATGTACTCTTGTATTTTATCAACATATTCTTTATTCGTATTAATGGAGGCGTGGAGAGTTTCTTCAAAGGAGCCATGGATCTTAGTCAAGGAGGCCCACTTCTCCTTATATTCTTGTCCTCTATATCGAGGTTCTCTCGAGGATCCTTGGGAAAGCTCCGCTTCATCATGGTTGTTCATACCACCCTAAGTGTGTCAGATTGAACATCATGTACCCAGTTTTTGCGGATGATTTGCTAGTTTTCACCAGAGGAGATCTTCCGTCTGTATAGGCCATTGCCACGTGCTTGGACGAATTTGCTACTTACTCGGGCCTAAAAGGTAGTCCCAAGAAGACAAATGTATATCTTGGCGGTGTTCATCATTTCAGTTACAGGGTTTAATTTGCTAAGGTTCTTTCCCTTTTAGGTACCTAAGGGTACCTCTATACCATGCAAAGCTCTCTATAGCTACGTTCGAACCCCTTACCAGCCAAATTAAACACAAACTTTCTTACTGGGCCAATCAATATCTTTCTTATCCTAGTAAGACAAAACTCTTAAATTTTGTCATCTTTAGTCTTTAAAACTTTTGGCGAGCTATCATTTTGTTACATTGTTAAAACCATAAACAAAGTTGCAAAGATTTTATATGCACCATTCAGGAAGGAGATAGAATAATGGTTTACAAGTCATGAAATTCTTTTTTCACTTGTAGCAAGAAAGGGGATATAAAAGGGAATTTTGAGTTGGAATTAAGCGTTACTGTGTAAACGGGTGTGTAAGCTTGAAATACAACAAAATAGTCTAGGAATTAGCTCGTTCGAGCTTACATTATCAGAAATGGAGATTTTTGGACAATCCCCAGTAAATATGACTCGTCCTATTCTTGGAAGAACATTGTACACAACACCACAAGGACATTAGGTTTTTTATGAGATATTTAGGCTAAAAAACCCCGTGAAACTCTGGTCGAGAATTACATGTGATGTCGCTGTATAATCTTGCCGCTCAGAATTGTCTCGCCACAAATATCACAATTTTTTTCGTTTGGGGTAAAAAAATGTGATATTTAATAAATATTTTAAAATAATTAGTGATCATAGCCCTTAGAATAATAACTTAAGGTGTTGTTTATGTCATATTTACATTTAAAGATAACTAGTTGTTCGGCCACGCGGGTTGCGCGCGGCCGCCCAACATTAAAACATATTAGGCGATGCCTTCTTACCTAAAATGCTGGAGGGGTCATTTTTTTTAGGCCCAACAAAAAGAAAACACAAGGGTGGTGCATGTTGGGGTTACAAGAATACTCTTGGATTCCATTTCCGTAAAAGCAATTCATCAGTTCGAATGATGAGCAAAAAGGTTCATATGATCAGATACCATAAACATCGTACACAAACCTAGACTACAACATATATTGTAGTGGTGCGGTGGTGCCCTTTGACGATGACACTCATGGTGCTTGAATGATCACGAATTGTGGTCTAGTCGAGCTTTGCCATGCCCTTAAGATCCAACAGGTGGTCGTTCCTAATGACATGGGGACCGTTGGCCCGACTGATACAATATCGTGTAGTTGTGAGCTCTATTTTGGCTTTCGTGAAGACCACATGCTGAAACTGAAATTATCATCTAACAGTATAATAGAAATCAAATTTGTGGTGGACTGCTTCAGAGATGAACCAAATCTACCAGGGGAAGTGGTGTAAACACATGCCACCTGATTAATAAACATACAAGCATAGATGCTGAGGACATACAGTGCACTTCTCAACAAGCCAGCCAGCTCTACCACCTTTCAGGGTACCTGAAATACTCCACCTGAGCATGCCATGAAAGAACAAAAAGATACCAAGGAGAGGGAGATGATATAACAACTCACCACAAGCTGCAAAATCATCCCATTGTGGTTCACGAGGATGTACCACTATGGTATCTCGAACTGCAACAAAATCCAGTCCTGTGCGATCAACCTTCTCTATTGAACCCTCCACCAAACAACCTTTTCCGTCGAAATGTTCTATCCTTGCATAGTTTTCCAGATCAACAAAACAGCGTAAGCCTAAGCTCATCATATGCAACTCATCAAATAAATTGGTCTTCATCCTCGTCCAGACAACAACAATGAAATGAAAAAAACTCAAAAACAAAATAAGAATGCATCACACAAATAGAAAGACAGGTTCTCCAGAATGCCATTTGAAAGAGTAAACTGATTTAACTATATCAATAGGTTCGTCTATAGTATGGCAACTCAGAACATCTAGTTGAGTATCAATACTGAAGCTGTCCCTGAATGCATAAACTCAAACAAGGTATACTATTCCAAAGCTTATACATTTTTTTTTGCATGAATATATCTATGACTGGCTTCGAAACAGACAATACCTATCCAATATGACAAAGTTCACTTGAGATTTCAGAAGCCTTGAAAAGAAGATGAATTGGGGCTTAATCAAGATTGAGGGGCAAACTGTTTGTTTCGTGAAGTGTAATGTGCAAAATCATTTTAGTAATCTGTTAAATGTTATCCAATAATATGCATTATTGTTGTTCTCCTCAAAAACTTGCACATACGGAATCAGAAAGCTAGTGCACCAAAAAAGAAAATAACAGAATTGCAAGAATGCCACAAACCTAAAGGTTTCAATCGAGAAGTTGAAATCCTCAAGAAATTGGCCCTTCCTTCTAGTTTGATTCCATCCCGATATATGCTGCACAAAGTAATTAGGGCCATAATTGCGTGCACCACCAAAAATACGATAGAAGATGGAGCCCTGCCCTGAACTCAACCGAAAAAAGGGAGGGACGTCATAGTTACTTTAATCTCTCAGAATCTACCTTCACTTGACTACGAGTTCTGAAAGTGAAGAGATACAAATACAAAAAGCCGCAGTTACCTAATGAGGCTCGTTAGCTTTGCCCATTGAGCCTCCTCAATAGTCCAATGAACTCCTTGAATACCCGGAATGACATGAAACACGACATGGCATAGTAAAACCAGCAGAGAAAAGAAAAGAAGAAATCGCGATGTAAATGCTTGGTGCCTTGATTGTGTCCCTGATTGAAGCCAAAGTACAGTTTTTTATCAGCTCACATGCACACTAATGTACTTATTGATAATAGGTTGTAAAGAGCACATATTCCGAAATCCAAGGAGAAAGACATCCCAACTAAGTATATGTGACTTCATATAAGTAACGTTGTAACAGTCTCTTCACAACAACCAAAGAATCATCTCGTGCTGGGACATACGGCTATAAGCTTACACTGAATGCTCTGCTATGCATTCCACAGACATACAACTACAATGTTTTAGTTGGTAAAGGCTAACCCGTCTGCCTTCTTAGCTACCATTCACACCCAAAAAATGGATGAGATGCAAGTAGCCCTGAACTTATAAGTAGTGAAAAACGAAATAGGGGAGAATCAATGAAAAACAAATTCCTTTGTAAGAGAAAACATAGCCCAAACCAAGCAGCTCTCTATTATTACTATAAGCACAATATGTAAAGGAAAACCTCATGACGGCTGACTCTCTAATAAAAAGGGCACGCAAGAGCTCAAATTCAGATATGTGACTTCTCTTTAACAAGATTCACGCAGCTATCAATACCCCCGACTCAAAACAATTGGCCATTATGATTATTGCTCTGAAAGAACATGTTTCTTTGCAGACATTATTGCTCTAAGCTATGATCAAGAAAACTCATTAGATCAGGTTCTCGGATAGGTAATTTAGCTACCTCCGCAGCAACGTTTCCGCTAGTTGAACCGCGTCCAGTAGACTCCTAGATGTCGAATTGACGCACATATAAGGGCATGATTCTCTCGTTCTAGTTGCTGCACTCACACGCAAAAGCCACCCAATCACATAACCCAAATACACATTATTGCAATCTTGCTTACAGTGCTAATCCTATACCATGCTCTTTTCACAAGTCATTGTTATATTATCCAGGGCAGTTAAATTATAACGGTGAACACAAACTTACATCCACAAAGCAACGGGAAAAAACTATTAGAAAACAAAAACCATTAAATTCACCCAAAGCAATGTTAAATAAGGAAAAATATTGCTGCAACACGTTTAATTGTTAAGATGCCAGACCTTGATCGACAGCCCTCAAGTACGGTGAATTCCATTAATTTTCTCGTCCAAATTAAGGTGACTTTTAAGAGGTAAGAACAGATGACGTGTTGAAGCATTTTCAACAGCAATACAGGCGTGAACTCCATAATTTGTAAAGCAAATCACTTTTTAAAATAATTTTAATGACCAACCAAACAATGTGAGAGCAGTCGGCCTATATAAAAATACATCATGATAAATGTGAGAGCAGTCAGCCTATATAACAATGTGAGAAGCAGAGGTTTCGGATTCTACTGCTGGAACAATCTCTTCCACCTTGATACCCTTCTCTTCCATAATCTTCTTCAAGCAACCAAACTCCAAAACATTTTGATAATTAGGTTCCATATTCAAAACAAGACTCACATCCTTCCAAGCCAACTCCAACCTATTCAAAGTCTCTAAACACTTTAATTTGCCCTCCTCAACAAAGGCTTGGTATATTTAGGAGCAACCTCCAAGGCCAAATTACACTCGTTTGTCGCTCTTGGGCACTCTCCAAGACCCATTTGCATATAACAAGCAGCCATATACGTCCTCAAGGTAGCTATATTTATATGGTTATTAGATAACAATTTCAAGGCCTTTTCAAACTTCAACATAGCCCCTTCATGGTCATGCTCCTTAAATGATTTATAACTCTCTTCCTTAAGCTCCTGAGACATATTAATGAAGATAGTCGTATCCTCATCAATTGCTTTTGAGCTTCTATCTAAACCCTTGCTCGATTTCGAAGCGCTCCCTTGCTTATGAGCTTCAGGTTTCTTCTTTCCAATTGGCTTGCACCATCACTAACTCAACAAATGGGTCACTAATTCACAATCCAAACCCTCAAATTATGAGCTGGGTGAGCTCTAATCAAACTTTCAATCAATACCCAGATCCCAAGATCAAGCCAAAATCCCCCTAAACACACAAAGTTACAATCTCTCTGCAACAAATGGGCAAAAAACACAAAACCCACCTCCCGAAATCAAGGCAAAACTCCCCAAACACAGAATGCTCCAATCTTTCTGCAGCATATGAGCTAAAAGCACAAAACCCACCTCCTAAAATTATGCCCAAACCCCCTAAACACATAAAGTTTCAATCTTTCTACAACAAATGGGCGAATCACACCAAACCCACCTCCTAAATCACCAGCTTTACAAGATTTAGCAATAAAAACAGCTAGGACAGTAAAAGCTAATAACTTCAGCACAAATAAGTAATGAAAGCGGATATATAACAATATGACTATTAAAAGAGAATGAAAGCGCAATCAATCAAACCCTAATGAAAGCCAAAAAAGTAGCTGCAAACAACTGCGTCAAATAAAAAGATTCAATCGATGATCAAACGACACCGAAAGGCGGAAATAAAAGAGACAGGAATTACCATTCCGACGATGCAGACAGAAAGAGTTCCATAATGACGAGGCTGCACATTAGGTGATCGAACTACAATTGCCATGAAAGAAAACAGTCATTAAAACCACAAATTACCATCGGAATAAAGAGAACACTAACAAATTACAAAATTGCGGAAAAAAGGAGTTGAACAACCTAATTCACTGAAACAGAGCTTACCAAAGTATGAGATGTGACCATTAAAACCAGTATATTACTTTTTTATTGCACGATAACGACAAATGTTCACTTTAATAAGAAATGAAAAGTAATGAACTCTATTATACAAACATCGAGAAAAACATTTATCTAGAAGTGTAGCAAGTAACTAAAAGCGAAAGAAAGTGAAAAATAAAAGCAAAAAAAATCAACAATCAACAAAAAAAGAAGTAATATCATATATTCACAACGATAACAAGTATACATTGAATATTGAATCAATTTTTTCATCCTTATACTTATGCTTGTGTAGTAACATACTTCATCATATGATTTAAACTTTACCCAGCACCTATTAACTCGACCTAATCAATTTGAAGCGTGTTTGTACGTCATGAACCCACTTTTGAATAATGCAACCAGATATAAAGATCACAATTTACATTGCAGGGAAAGTAAAAGTATACGCCGGATTTTTATGTCCCTTTATGTCTCCTTTTATGTTATTTGAGATAAGGTAGAAACCATTTAAAGACAATACAACAATAGTATCACAAATTCGCGCGAGATTTTTGTTTTGGGTTTATTATATAAATGTTACTCCCTCCGCTCTAGATCAAACACCCCATTTTAAAAACGATTCCATATTGGGGCGTTTGAGTTATAACACCCTGTGCAATTTTTACCCGTGCAACTTATAACACAATTTCGGAATTGTCTTAAATTTTGAATTATCTATATATGTACTTACTAATACTATAATTATAAAATTTTAGGTCAAAATTATAACAATAGTGACAGTTAGAGTTTAGAATCACTTTGAATGTTTGACACACCGAGTACACGGGATAACGATTGGATAAACCAACCGTGTTGATCGTACGATAATATAACCAACGAAAAGATATCAAAGATGAAGATTCAGTTAGATACCTACACCAGATATTGATTATGTGATAACATTATCAAATATCGTGAACATATCTAATTAAATAAAAACAAAATTGGCATAAAAATAATAGGTGCCATGTATTTTTCTATTATTTATCTTTTATATCTTCACATATATTGCAATCTTTATCATATTAACAACTTGTGCAAGTTCTTAACCCGTTAAAAAGTGCACGAGCTATCATATGAAAATGACAATAACTCTAAGTTTATTCTTTGCCTCGGATATGGTAAATTATTTTAACTATTAGTAAAAACGAATAAGACAACAATAGTTTGATACGTTCATTATAAAATTTATAAAGTGATTATTGTCGTTATGGATATACAGAGTATGTATACTCGGATAGAAAAAAAAATCTTATATTCTACTTGTACATTGCTATTAAAAAATGCTAATAAAATCGTTATTGAGCCAACCATATTTTACTTTACCGACCCATTTATCATTATAAAATATATAGTAAATGTGATATAACAACAAAATTACATTCATTAATTAGTTGTAGTATTAATCTAATCTGGTTTTTGAATCTATATCTTGAACTTTTAATTTTACCTCGACCATTAAACGTTAAGTGATTTACTTTAACTTATTTTAGTTTGTAGGTATATATATGGTTGTGCAACTAGCAGGTAATCGTTATAACTTTTAACATATGCATAAAAAATTAATATTTTTCTATACTATTTATTTAAAATCAATCTCCTTGATACTTTTCGGCATGCACTCTTTCAACACCTAACTTTTTATTTTTCGCGAGGTCTCTATTTAAATACATTACTTGTAAATTCTTAAAATGGTGTTAGTATTAACACTCACTCATCTTTTTTTAAACACTCCACTATCTTAAAAATACAATAAACAAATCACTTATTATATTCAAAAATAAAAAACAAACGATCCACTATCTCCACAAATAATAAACAAAATACCCTATCTTAATCCTTGTGCAAGAGATGATGGGGTGTTTAAGGAAAGACATCGAAATTGTGTTAGAGTGAAACTTTAAACTTTTATTAGATTACAAACCAAGTTTTTATGCACCGTAACCC
The DNA here is from genome assembly GCA_963680865.1 of Spergularia marina. Taxonomy (NCBI): domain Eukaryota; kingdom Viridiplantae; phylum Streptophyta; class Magnoliopsida; order Caryophyllales; family Caryophyllaceae; genus Spergularia; species Spergularia marina. Next base: position 7,860,003 of record OY804561.1, read on the forward strand.
ACTTTTTTGTTTGTGAACCCGCAATCTGTGCGACACGAACCCACTTTTTATGTGCAAAGAGTTAAGAACCACATTTACTTCAACCCATTTTGACCTGCCATGATTCGAAATACATCTATTATCAATGCAATACACTTCAATTAAGAATGCATGCATAGTTAAACATCGAAAAACTTAAAGTTGATTGCATCTACACAAAAATTGTTAAAACTAACTATAGAATTGTGATGGTTTAAGTTAAGGAATTGAAAGTCATAAGTTCGATTGGTATTTTATTGTTTTGCCTATCAAAATCTTGGCGGATGGAGCATAGTCTGACTGTACTCGCTTGTACTGAGTCATGAACACTATTTTATTTTGTGAGCTATGTCGTCAATAACCCAAATCAGCTTTAATTTGTGTGGCATGTCTGATCAGTAATAACCTAGCTAATTTAATTTGCTGACACATTGTGATCACGTAGATAGGCCATTATGTATGTTATGTTAGTACGTTACTCCGTAGTAGCTAGTTTATGAATAACCTCGAAATGAGGGGAATATGTGTCTCATCTAGAGTGTATGATGTATCATCTTTGAAAATTTGACACTTTTTTTTTTAATTAACTTGAAATCTCACATGTTGTAGAGTGAAGTAGATATTTAATTGGTCAATTTTTTTGTCCTTTCTCTAAATTGTCAAAAATATGTGTATTTAAGAAATTTATTAATAATGGAAAAAAAAAACACTAAGGCAAGAGCGAGGAAGTGTACTTCTAACCCGTTGATCAACCAACATACAACTCGAGATTTTGGACATAACACATGGTACTAAAACGATAATACTCTGTATCGCGTGAGGGAGAAAAAACTCAAAATGGGATTCTTTTGAACTACCTCACAAAAAAAAAGGCTCTACGAAACTTCGATGGTTAAAAAATGAATATGACATACGATGTATATTTTGAACGTACATGGGAAATATGGAAAATGAGAATGAATAGCAAAGTCGCGTGGTTCGGAGTACAATACACTAATTCTTACATTAATGAGTAAAGTAAAATATCAATCTAAGCGTAGACTAATTGGAATTTGCTATGCATGGGAAGAAGGGTTTCATGCATTGTAACAATTAAACTATATAAATTGGTTTTATTTGTAACTAACTATTCTATGCTAAACCAACTCGCCGGTATGTCACGCTTCTATTTGATCGAAACAACAATTGAAATGCTTTTTATTGCTTCTTTACTTTTCGGTATGCACGTTATCATAGCATAGTATCTTCAATAAACTTGCACTATTTCATTGAAAAATAATGTACTGCTCAAATCTGCCCCAAAAATTTAATTACTCCAATCAAAAGATTAAATGGAAGAATATTGAATGATTGTAGGGATTCTCCATCCTTAGTCGGCTGTATATATACAATGATTGAGATTTGATAAGGAACCTTACTGACGAAAGCTGTCGCACAGTAATAATATTGAGCAAATAATTTATATATTTTTTTGAATTAGTAATTTTTTTATGTTAGGAAATGCGAGATTATTCATGGAGATTATACAGGAAACTAATTAATAGCAATGTCGTGTGTATCAGTGTATATATGATATATGATTTGATTTCCTTAATTGTTTAAATGCTACATTATGTTAGAATAATTTTTTCTTAAGAATAATTTTCAAGGTATATTCTTGCGATTTTAATGGTAAAAGTTGCATATAATTGTTGTAAATATAGCAACAAAATATATTAGTATCATAACTATAGTGTGTATAATTAGGCGTGTGTTATGCGTGTGTCGTGCGTTAGCATGTGAGTGGTATATAAGGAAGTTTTCATTTGACACCAGCGCCTACATGGACGTTCTCATCATGCTTAAAAAGCACGGCTATTAACATTATACTAGTTTATTGACCCGTGCAAAATTGCACGGGCTGCTTAAGTATACGATCAATACAAACGTCAAAATAAAAAAGTTTATATAAGACAAATTCTTTTAATTGATGGTAATATAGAAATTTATGAATTGTAAAAAAAATAAAAAATAAATGTAGTGTTTTATAAAAATGACAATAACACTATTTTTGTTCTTACGCTAAGATATGATGATACTATTTTTAACATTTTCCAAACTAATAGATGCATATTAAAAGATAGAAATAAGTCAGACTAACGGAGTTAAACTTACAAAAATGGATCGTATTTGAGTTCGCCCGCTTTCCTAAGTTTTGAACACGTTATTTTTGTTTTTACCTGTGACCCGTACTGACCCACTTTTTCCTCAAACTCGATCCGACCCATTGGTCAAATTTGACCCGTAATTAACATAAATCACCCTTATCTGATCTCAAACCAAATCAAACTCATACTGAGACGACCCGTAATTAACACAACAGTCGTATTAAGCTCATAAATAAATTAGAAGTATGTAAAGTTCACGTAATAACTCAAGATCTAATTTTACTTTAATTATTGTTTACATAATTATTTAAAACCTTACGTATGTATACGCCTTCGATTAGGAACATTAGGGTCTACATTTATAGTAATCTTGACTCCAGAGCAACAAATATTAGGGTATATGAAGATTAATTTAGCCCATTATTGCCGAAAACAACATATGATACTAAAACACCTAGTTAATTGTAAATTTTCTACAATTTACGATTTTATAATATTTATTTTGGAAATTGTTTGATTTATCCAGTGTATGAGGTTCAAATATCCCGATATGCCACTTATAACAATCGTCTATTAGAGATAGATATTTATGGAAAAATGGATTTTTGAAAATTCTGTATAATACCATATAAGATGACATGGAAAATGTTATGTTTGAAAACAGAATTTGTCGGTATATTATTCAATTATGCGTGTGAAATATATTCCCTTTTCTAGCTAGATTGGCGAAATATTAGGGTATATGTGTTTTACTGTAGCCCATTTATTCAGGAAAGAATATATGATTGATTGCAATATCCCTCGACAATTTTATCTTTTCCTAAATTTGCGGTTTCATAGAATTTATTCAGGGAATTTTTTTATTTATCCCCTGTAACAGGTTGGAATATTCTGATTTAAGGTGTGTAATGTTTTCATTTCTTTTATTGTGGTATGACTTCTAATTAAAATAATGGATGATGACGTTAGGTTTGACGTGCATGAGGTGGTTGCTGGTGATGATGTCTTAACTATTCTTTATGAACATTAAGCAATCAAGTAATCAGCAAAGATAAATTTTAATTGTATGTTGTTATAATAGATATGCTGAAAATGAAAACTGACAACTGAAAAACTGTCGTTTTCAGTTTTTGTTTTTTTTTTTTTGTGTAAAAAGTTTAGTAAAATAAGTTGCAAAGATAAACTTTAATTGTATGTTGCTATAATAGACATACTGAATATGAAAACTGACAACTGAAAAACTGAAAACCACTTTTTCTGGTTTTTAAAAACGGGACTTTGATTTAAAAAAAAAACTGAAAAACTGAAAACAGAAACGATACCAAACAGGCCCAAGTAATTGATAAATCTAATTTAATTGATGAAAATTAGATTTTAAATCAACATTGAAATTTCAATGAACATTGAATTTCGAATTGATGACCATCGATTTTGTGATGAACATGTAGTGTTAAACTAATGAACATGAAAAGTTCGTAAAAGTAGGAATACACACGATTAAACAATATAAGTTATAACTGAAGAAGATTGAATACAAATACATAGAAGTAATTTTCATTGATCAAATGATACAGAGAAAACAACGACCTTCAACTAATCTGATTACAAAGTTACAGATGGCTAAAATTAAATAAAAAAGATATTAAAAAAAATAAGGTATGTCCTTAAAGGATCAGTTAGGTAGAGAGTGCATGAGAGAAGAACAATAATAATAAGGATGTTACAATATTTTGCTACTATGGAATTAGTGTGTGTTGTTGTCCTTTTATATTGGTAGGATGAAATGTGAAATTGATATAAACCCTAGATACTTTTCCTAAATGTAGACCGTAATTGCGGAATGATATATATGATTGATTGCAAAGAATTTCGTCAATGGTATGTCTTTCTTAAAAAAACGGATGGTATATTATTTAATATGGAAATTATTTGATTTATCCAGTGTATGACGGGTTGGAGTATATTATATTATTGAAATGGTAATCGTTTATTACAGACTATCAAATATCGAGAAATTTTTTTTTAAGATTCTGTATAATATCATACGCAGATATTGTAGAAAATATAATTTCATTAGAAATATATTTAATATAATTTTTCTATTTAATACTGCGAATACAGTCAATTAATTGTGTTTTCCTTTATTACGTAGATTCTTATGGGTGTGAATACAAACATTTCAATATCTTTTCAGTTTATAGTTAGATTTAATAGAATTATAAATCCGGTAGATTTATTTATTTACGGAAACCATTGTTTATTTTGTAGATTTTATTGCCTAAATTGTTTATTCGGTATGCTTTTATGAGTTTGAATACACATTTCAGTATAATTTCTATTTATAGATAGATTAAGTTTAATTATAATCTCGGTAGATTTGATTCCAATTTCAAAAACTGAATATGTAGTATATAGTGTAGATTTGATTGCCAAGATATGCTGATTTATATATGAATATTTTAACTAAGGAAATAAACATTTTGCATGCATATTTTATGGCCTTAAAAACGGTTGTCGAGATATTTATGATGTATTTGTCGAATATGGAATGATTTTCGAAGATTTTGAATGCTTTTTTTACTGAAAGATATTGCCAGCGAAATAATATTTTTATCAAATTCTATTAAGTGAAAAAAGGATCAAATATATTGTTAAATTAATTATAGAAAATTAAAATTTTTAATAGATTTTTGCGGAATAAAATAACGGTAATTAAGGTAATTACTATTATTTGGAGTGATTTTATTACCGTAAATAGCAGTTGATGACATCAGTTATGACGTGTCGCTGATGTCATTGCTGAGGTGGACGCTCTTAGAGGCTGGGAATTGTACCGGTAATTATATAATATATGATACTAGTTTAATATGTAACACCCCGCATTTTTGGGAGCTTAAATTATTAAGGGTGTTACGTTTTGTAATGTAAGTGAGGGGTTTATTAATGTTTTATTGGAATTCGATTGAATTGTTATGAGATTTCTGATTACAGAATTACATAAGAGGCTTCGTTAGTCTTTCGGATTAGGACCGGGTTTGTGGATCACGCAACTCACCTAATTATCTAAGCCCAAACCGGAGTTACTCTCATACCCATATACATATAATAAATAAAACCCTTGCTTTCTTTCTCAATCATTCGGCCTCCCCTCTCCATCTCTCTCCTTTTCGTAGCCTCCACCCGCAGAAAATTCCCAGCATCACTGTGTCAACTTCAAACACACATAATTCTCTCATACAATCTCTAATTGGGGCGTGGTTGATGGCGTTAGAACCGTGCTTTCGATACAAATTCAGGAACATGTAGATCATGCCAAGATTCCATGGGATGCTCACTGTAGACATGTTTTAGTGGAGCTGTGTCTATCTACCCGAGAATCTGTTCCGCCACTCGGTATTTGAAGGATTACCATCGACTCCTAAGAGATTCGAGGACAAGATTTTGTGGAGATGTTCATTACTCTAGAATTGACAATATATCCAAAATTGGTAAGGCCTAGATTTCTGTATCAAAAGTTACATTGGTTTTCGTGAGTAAACCCTAATTGTTATTTGTGGTTCATTGTGAAGTTGATTCCCGTTGATCCGCTTGGAGTTTGTGGACGAAAGTTTGAGGAGACATTTCTGACATACCCTGCTACAACATAATAAAATTTGGTGGTCATCCAATATCGGAGGTAGATTTTATTCGTGTTTCTTTACCACTGTCTCTTTGTGGATCCGTTTCATATTAATGATAGTTGTGAGTTGTAAGACTTATGGTTACATCTTTTTGATTAGGGAGTTGTGGATTGAGTTTATAATTGGATGATTAAGGATTAGCGTTGTAAGGTAAGAACGTTGACCTCATAAACTTGAGCTTCTTTCCGTACCATATAATCTTTCACGTTCATCCCTCTTTCGAATCATTGCTCGTATTCTCTCTTTTGACTATCTTTTGACTATCTTTTGACTATTGATATCGATTCTCTATTTTGATCATCTATTGAACATCTATTGATTTCCCACGTTGACTATCTTGTTGATCATCTATTGGTATTCCTGTTCCGGCTTTGGCCGTTTATAAATCAAGCTACTATGCGCGAATAGCGTACTTAAAACGGACTAAAGATGTATATATATATATATATATATATATATATATATATATATATATATATATATATATATATATATATATATATATATATATATGTAACTATATGCGTGTTATGATGTTTAAGCCACCTAGAGCGATTAACCTCTGATCAAGGTATATGTGTAGCTAGGCCGGAGATCAGTTACCGGTCTCCTAAATGACTTGCTCTTAGGGACAGTGCGTCCTACAGTCCCCCTAGGAGGGGTGTGCACACTCGGGTTTTTAGGATTGTTTTGTTTGCAATGCTCTAGTGTTGGATCGGGTTGGGGTAGGACCCTTGCGCAATAATTGATATAAATAATGCTAAATAAGATTATTGTGGTGATGAACACCCTCATTCGCGCTCTACACGACCCGTGCTCTAAGCACACGAGTCGTGCTCAGTTCTTCGTTGTCTTGATTTCGTGTCCCTACCCTATTCTGGGGCCTGTGTCATCCTTTTGGTGGCGCAGTTGACAGATTTGCAGATTGAGATGCATTGTATGGTTGAAGCGTCATTGCATGTTGGACGTTTTGATGAGTCGTCACATATTTGCATTGGGGTACGATTTGTAGTTTATCTTTTGGTTTAATTTTCCGATTTGTAGATTCAGCTAGATGTCTTCCGCTGTCATTTGTTATTCTTGTTTATCAAGTTTGTTTTAAATTAGCCTTGTCGTTGACTTGGTAGTCAATGGCGGCATAACAATCCTTTATTTTTGTATTTAAATATAGCAAAAATTTAGGGTTGTTACATAATACCCGTGCAAAATTGCACGGGCTGTTCTATGACATTAGTATTAAGTTAATTTTAGAAAATACGGTATAATTAATCAAATTCAGATATTGATTATAATCATTTTCCCTTGATAGCGTCTAAAAATAAAAACGGTTTTTCTAACGTGGGCCCATACGACACATGATAAGAGTTTATTTCCTTCCTAAATTAAGTCAGATTCCCACATGTAAAAACAAAATATGGGATCTCATTGCTTAATTGAGGAAATCATCACTTAATAATGGAAAGAAATGCACTCTTATCATGTGCCCTATGGGCACACGTTAGAAAAATCCAAATAAAAAATAGGATACATAGTGTTGACTTATGAAAAGTCAATTGTTCGGATAACTCGACCATGTCTAACTGGCCCGTTTTTCCCTAATCATGAACTCGTTAATGACCCGTACCCTTATTTAACCAAACGCCATATTTTTAGGACAAACCCTACCTAGTCGTGGACCAAAACTTGACTCGTATTTAAGACAAAAAACGAAGACGAAACCAACCCAAAGATGGATTATAAAAGAATAAAAGGTTAATTAACTAACTCAAAAGTTAATTTTACTTGATTAGATGCACGCATATCCAACCCGATAAGTCTACCTGATTATACATTCTTTTTACGGGTTTTGAACCCTTTTAGACCAAAAATATTATTTGATATAACCCTTTAACTCGTAATTAGGACAAAACTAATAAGGTTTTGCGCCGAAAATCACTCTATTCTCTTGTACTCAAGCATGAACCCTTTTTTATTTTGTGAATTATGGTCGACAATTATTCAAATCAGCTTTCTTTAATTTGCATATTTGTGGTCATAGATACATTGACCTATTAAACTATTTCGACCTATAATTACCCCATTAAGGCTCAGTTTGATAATACTAAATCTTTCTTATTTGAATTGACCTCTTTCTGGCTTATTAATTTAGTTTGACCTGGGGTACAAAGCACATTTGACCTCTTTCTGGCTTCTTAATTTAGTTTGAGTAAATTTTAAAAGTAATTTAATTGTGAATTATAAAAGATTACACCAACAACTTTGTAAATTACTTGTGAAAAAGTAGTAAATTACGTATAAACTAAGCATCCTTTTGTATACGTTTCAGTATCCACCTTCATTCACCAATGATATTTTCCTTTGAGAATCTGTTTGTTGCAACTTCAAGATCCCTTGACGTCCACCAGTGACCCCAACCCAAATGCAAAAATTGAATTGACATTAATGGTCAAATTGGTACAAACCTAATAGAGTAATTGAGCAATTATAGCATTTGCGGAGTTCAACAAATTGCATAATGCCAAATAAACAACGGAGAATCAAAATTTACAAATACGCATACAGATTGATTATCTGATGTTCAGGGAGGTTGCGCGAATGTCGTTCTACATTTGTGCAGAAGAAAGAACATGGTTGCGGACCTTCTACCTAAGCGAGATAGATGGAAATCTTAGCTCATGCCTCCGATCGAAGCCGAGTTTCATGAAGAAGCGAGATCAGTCATGTGTAAATAAAAGTTATGCTCTGTATAAGATTGTACCCTGTAAATCATTTTGTAGTGGCCAATATATTATAATCTACCATGCTTAAAATGTGTTTCAAATAATGAAATCAAATTACACAGTGAAAAGATTAAAATCGAAATCATAAACTGAAAAATCAATGCTTATAACGGTCTTGCACATAAATATAAAGTAAAATAAAAGTACAACAACTTTAGGTCACCCAAAACTATTAAATAGCTTTTCTTCCTAAAGAAAATTCTGATGCTTTTTTTTTTGTTTTTTTAATACTATCGGCCAAAGATCTTGTGTTTTATAGGTTCGTTTACATTCATATTTTTTTTTTAAATAATTTCATGGTAAAGATAATTTTTTATTCTAGATTAATGCTAAAAATTGCCACAATTTAAATAATCTATAATATCCTATATTATACCAAATCACACGGGAATACCTTTCTCTTATTTTCTTGATAAATTTGTTCACACAATTATAGAAGCCTATATCCATTCTTGGAAATAGTTCTAATACTATGACCTACTTCCTATGTTTACTGATAAAAAATAACAAATACTTCCAAATATTTGACAGCTTATGTTTTTTTAGATATTTCTTGCCTTTTTTTAAAGGAAGTCGTCTTATAGAATATATGATAATTGTTTCCGATTTTTTCGGCTGTAAATTACTTTATTCCCATAATATGCCATTTAATTGTAGAAATGGCAGTATTTGTTGCAGATTGTCCTGCCTAAAAATGCAATATTTGCTGCAGATATCCTTGCCTAAATCTATTTTTATTAATGCTGCATTTCTTTTCTATATTTTTCGGTTATGAATTTTTTTATATTTATAAATATCCTTTTTATGTATGTTTTCTTTAGTTTTTCATCATATATATTTTAAATAAAGAATTTTATATACATATGTCAATATATCTGAAAACTGAATGATTCTAATTTAGGAATATCCCTTTTATTTCACAAATAAATTTACCATGAATTTTAGAGATTTGATTTTTCTTAACATAATTATCAGTTCGTAGAATTTATTCTGGAAATTATTTGATTTAGACAATATATGAGCATTTATATAAAGTATAAACGAATGATTATTGCCTAAAACATAGATTACATTTCAAATACTTTATGATATTGCCAGTGATTTTGGTGCAAAAATAAATTTTTAAATATATCGTTATTTTAGTTACAGAGAATGTCATATCTGCTGCAACTTTTATGAGTATGAATATAATTATCTCACTATTTTTCCTTCCATAACTGTATTTTGATTTTTTATCCATAAATTTAAATTAATGTATATATTGCAACTTTTATTATTGCTTGAGAATTTTCCGAGAATATTTATTTATTTCGGCTGAATTTTATTTTGGAAACAATTTGATTTTCTAATATAGTTATGGAATATTGAATATATTACAGCGTTTATTTATGGTATAATTTAGCTTGTTGACATCAGCATTTGACGTGGCGCTGATGTCAATTCTGATGTGGACTATCTTAGAGGCTTCTAATTCTACCGCTATTGTATTTGTATATGATATATTGGATAGAATTTTACTTTCCAAGCGTTTACAATGCATCGTGTCTTTACATCTTCCGATCATTGTCCAATCTCAATTAATTTACAAGCTTATAGTAAGTTTAAAGCTCCGCCGTTTCGATTTGAAGAGGTTTGGATTGAAAGAAAAAGTTATGAGTTATTGGTTCGTAAAGCTTGGAAAGAGAATATTGTTGGCTCTAACATGTATAGATTAGTTAAAAAATGCAAAACCTTTAACTCTCTAAAGATTGGAACCGATCTAATTTTGGTAATATTAATTGACAAATTGAGGAAGTCGATGTTCAATTGGCTAAGATTCAGTTCGATTTGGGTTCGACTAATATTTCTTCTACAGCCCAAGAACGATTACTAAGAAAGAGATTTAATCTAATTAATTTTCAGAAAAAGTTTTGGCAACACAAAGCTAAGACAAGACATATTAAGCTAGCGGATGCTAATGTAAAATATTTTCATTCTATAGTGACTATTAAGAAAAATCGTACTAGAATATCTCAATTTCTTTCCAAGGATGGCTTAGTTATCGATTATCAAGAAACGATAAGAACTGAAATTGCCTCCGAATTTAAAACTAGATTTATTAAAGACAACATGTCTGCCATAGGTAGTCTTGGTGACATTTCTGAAATTACCACAGAAATTACAGATGAGGATAATTAAGATCTTATAAATAATCCGAGTTCATCAGAGATTAAAAAAGCAACTTTTGATCTTGCTGCTTCAAAATCTCCGGGCCCTGATGGGTTTAGTGCCATTTTATTTCAAAAATATTGGCATATTGTAGGACACTCTGTTATTAAAGCAATTAAAGCATTCTTTCACTCTGGTAAAATGTTACGTGAAATTAACCATACTTTTATAGCACTTATTCCCAAAATCCAAAATCCTAAAACAGCTAACCATTTTAGTTCACTCCGGATAGAGCTATAAGTGATAGTATTCTAATAGCCCATGAAGTTTTCCATTCTTTCAGGAAGAAAGCGGGAAAATCGGGTTGATTAGCAGTAAAGTTAGATGTGGAGAAGGCTTACAATAGATTAGAATGGAATTTCATTGAGATGGTTCTTGAAAAGTTCGGTTTTCATTCTAAATGGATAGGTTGGATTCCCCACTCTATTCGTACCATATCCTTTTCGGTCTTGGTTAATGGCATCCCTTCTGACTAATTCTCCCCATCTAGGGGCATTAGACAGGGGGATCCTTTATCTCCCTATATTTTGATTCTTTGTGCAGATTTTCTAGCTAGAAAACTCCAATTGATTAGTGAATTGGACAAAAAGTCAATCGGTATCTCCCTATCATATCCTCCACCCGACACCCCCTCCCCCCTTCGACTTTTCCACCCGACACCCCCTCCCCACCCGTCGACCTCTACACCCGACACCCCCCCCCCACCCGTCCACTTCTACACCCGACACCCCTTCCCCACCCGTCCACTTCTCCGCCCGACCCTCCCTTTCCACCCGTCGATTTCATCACCCTACCTCTTTCTCAGCCCCTTGGACTTTCCTATACGATCCCCCCTTTCAATTCCTTTGACTACCATAAGGATTAACGTGCTAGATGGATCTTTGTCATGAGTTTGACGTGTTCTAGATTTACAGATGTTAATCAAGTGCTGAGGGTGTTTTGGGAATAAGTTTTAGTTAATTGTTGCATTTAACCTTTTTTGTTGTTGCATTTTGATGCACACCACTTAGTAGTGGTTAAAGATGGATTTTTATGCATTTAAATGGTAGCTTTTGGATCGATTTATTGGCTAATTCGATTATTTGATGATTTGTGCTTTAATATAAGAATTAATGGTTTTTGAATGTATTTATGGTCTCAAAATTGACGTGCAAGTGTGTGGAAAGACAATGAGTCGATAAAAGAGGATCTAAGGAGCGAGATGCCAAGTTTTGGACAAGTTTTGGAGGAATTTCAGTCCAATTACGGAAGGTCAAGTTTGAAACTTCATAACTTTCAAATGGCTTTGAATTTTGCAGTAAAACTAACGGCATATCAAACTTCATGATCATAGCTTTCCAGGAAGTGGTCAAACGTTCTCACAGGCCAAATAACGAAGAAGTTATGACCGTTTGAAAAATATCGCCAGAGCCAGTCCGTTGAAGACGAGTCGTCTGATTGTAGACGAGTCGTCCGGACGACACGTCCCAGTCCAGACGACTTCTAGACGACTGTTGCAGCGACTTCATCAAAACTTGACATAAGGTGCCAGACGACTCGTCCCTATCAGACGAGTCGTCCTGATTGGACGACTCGTCCGCAGCTGTGTCGGCGTATTGACGAGTTCCCTAAATCCGTTTTGTAATCTTTTACTATTTAAACCTAAGTTACGTTTTAAATTTCATTATTCAGTTTTTCTCAAGACTTAAGTTTTATTTTGAAGAATTATGCAAGGCTAAAACCTTTTATTCTCGGATTTATTAATCGAAACTATTATTCACCGACAATTGTGTGTTTGATTCTAATTCCTATTCGTTTGAGTATTGTTTATTCTCTTGCTATCATTGTTATTATTGATTGATTTATTGCTTGATTAGGTTGCAAACTAATTAGCCCTAGATCTATCATATTGCTACATTCACAATTTAAGGACTAATTGTTAGATTGTTGATTCACAAGTAGCAACTAGCCTAGTATTTCTATGCTGAACATCGGTATTAGGTTAGGGAGAACAAACATATTAATTGAAGATCGAAACCGCGTGTGTCTAGATCTTGTTAATCTTAGTTGATCGTTTAATTGCTTCATGCTTTCGCTTGATTGAATTTAGGCGCGCGTCTTTGTTATTCACCGATTAGGGCTATTAGGTAGGCTGATCTCTCCTCTTAGCTACAATTAAGAAACGATAGGAAATTATATTTCTACAACTAAGTACTCAACGAATTAGGATTAGTTGATAACTAGGACCAATTAGGTGAACGATAGTGGGTATTAATTATCCGAGATCTTTTCCTCCATTTGTCTACAAATTACTCTTTTGTATTTTGATTACTTGATCAATTATACGCATTAACCCTCATTTGTTACTTGACATACATTGATAATTATCGTTCTCTGTGGATACGAACCTTGCTTCCCTTTTACTACGTTTTAGGTTAGCATTGATATTTTATATTTGTAGGCATACGACTTTAGCCTGTCAAATTTTGGCGTCGTTGCTGGGGAACGATTTTAATTTGTCTATGTGTGTTTGTGGTGGATCCTGTACGATCCACACCCGTGCTACTAATAAATTTCTAGTTCCCGTTGAGATAGCTCATCGTTTGAACCGGAAGTTGTCACCTATGGCTAGGGATGGCAATGGATCGAGGATCTTGCTCAGATCCTTTGGATCGGACCCTGTAGGGTTGGATATGGATCCTTTTTTTTTTTACCCTACGAATATGGGTCGTATCTCATCTATTATCGAGAAGGGTCGGATATGGATCTTAGGTTCAAAACCCAGATCCTACCCATGGCTCATGTGAATATATATAAATAAATCAAAAAATCAAAAATTACATTACAAGAGTAAAAATTTTATGCTTATATATTTTTGGGTTAATTCACGTGGTACCCTCGTGTTTTGCCAATTTGCACGTGGTACCCAATGTTTTGCAAATTTGTACAAAATACCCTTGAGATTTGACTATTTGCACACGGTACCCAAAACTTAACTCTTTCATTAACACCGTCCAGTTTTTTTTTTTTTAATGGTTAATTCACGTGGTACCCTCGTGTTTTACCGATTTGCACGTGTTACCCAATATTTTGCAAATTTGTACCAAATATCGTCAAGATTTGAACTTTTTTACATGGTACCCTTACCTTTTAAATTTCGTGAACGGTGTTAATTAGAGAAAAAACAACCTTGATTTTCTCCTTCATCACCATCACTATCTTCCCCCACCTCTTTCATCATTACTATATTCAATCTTCCCCACCACCATCATCAACCTCTTCATCCTTTTCTACCACCACCATCATTTTCACCCATAATAAACACCATAACTAGCATTTTTTTTCCTTCTTTATTGAAACCAACGAACGACGTTAACAAAATTTTTAAAGTAAATGTACCATGTAAAAAAATTTAAATTTCAGAAGATTTGTTACAAATTTGTAACAGTGGGTACCACGCGTAAATTGTTAAAACACGAGGGTACCATGTGAATTAACCTTTTTATAAAAAAACAAAAGTGGACGGTGTTAATGAAAGGGTTAAGTTTTGGGTACCGTGTGCAAACAGTCAAATCTCAAGGGTATTTTGTACAAATTTGCAAAATATTGGGTACCACATCAAATCGGCAAAACACGAGGGTACCACGTGAATTAACCCTATATTTTTTAATTGTTAGCTAGGATTTAGTTATGAAGAACATCGACCTCTTAATCGAAGAGATCGACTTTATCTACCTAAATCTCCTCTCACTAACACTAATACGAGCTGCCGCACTTAATAACTACTCCCTCCGTCTCAGTTCAAACGTCTCGGACGTTTTTTGTAGTGGAATAAGAAAAATTGATATAATAGGTTGAGTGGGGTATTATTAGGAAAAAGGAGAAGAGAGAATGTGGGATTAAAAAAAATAGTAGAGATAATGTGAGAGAGGATGTGATGATTTAATAAAAGTAGAAGAGAGAAATATGTCCCAAAATAGATGGGGTGTTTGATGTGGGACGTCCCAAAATGGAATATGGGCCGTTTGAACTGGAGGGAGTACATACTAACATGAGTAAATGCACCAACTTATGTCGATAAGTTTGTTTCTATCATGCAATATCTAGTGTTATTCAATATGCGTTTGTCACATTTAACTTTCGTCGATCGGATGAGGGTCCCATTTTGAGCCTTTGATCATCATTAACCTCTGCCGATATGGTGCTTGTAGTATTTTAGCATGGTTTGGATCATGCACATGGTGAAATTTTTTTATTATCATTGTGGTGATACATTAAATATAAAAAATTACATGATAAGTCGCAAAATATTGCGAATTCACAATCCATAGCCCTTATCTGATAAAGGATCCACCGAGGATCCAGATCCTGCCCAAATCCACAGGATTTTTGTAGGGTCGGATATTGGTCCTAAACTTTTAGACTCTGTGGATATGGGTCGGATACGGATCTATGTAATAGATCAAGGATCTGGATCTGGATCTCAGTGGATCGTACCCAGATTCTACCAATTGTCATCCCTACCTATGGCAACTTGGCAGGCTGTGTGCTGACCCCACAGACCAACACGGGTCCTTTCGGCGCATTTTGACCTTAATCATGCGCACTCTGGAAAACTTTCTAGAAAGTCACCCATCCTGAAATTGCACTCAGACAAGTACGCTTAACTGTGGAGTTCTTATCAAATGTGATTACTAAAAGGAGAATCGACTTTGTTAATATTACATTTCCTTTTATAGCATCTCATATGAGCCTTTAATCTCTTTGGAATCTTCTCTGAATTTTGGGGTATTACACTCACCCCCAATTAAGATCGCAACGGCCTCGTTGCGTTTGGCAGCCAACCATAGTCTAACTCCAGGATCTTTCCCCCGCTACGCTGCTGACTTGGGCACTCGTGACCACATGATCAACACGCGGTCCCAGGGTTGCTTTGATACCATTTGTAACACCCCGACTCATCGTCTGAGCCGGAAGTTGTCACCTATGGTAGCTTCCACGCTGTGTGCTGATCTCACTGACCAACACGAGTTCTTTCGTCGCATTTTGACCTCACTCATGCACACCCTGAGAAATTTCCTAAAATTGCTCTCAGTCAACCATCCTGAGATTGCTCTCAATCGGAAATTGCTCTCAGTCAAGCACGCTTAACCGTGAAGTTTTTATCAGATGAGATTCTTAAAAGGAAAGTCGCGTTTGTTAGTATGAGTAGCACTATCAATCCTTTTTAAGCACCTCATATGAGCCCTTAAACTCTTCGGAATCTCCTCTAAAATTTGGGGTATTACATTAATTGTTTAGCCTTGCTTGGAGACTAGACAGCTTGTTCGTGATTGTACCCTGTCGGCCATCTGTTGTCTCTTTTGGTGGCTTGGAGTCTCGGAGTAGATTCTTCTTGCAGTCTCGGAGTAGATTTTTCTTGCGGTCATCGGTTAATCAAAGTTCCAAAATAATTACATATCAAGTTAGCTATGAGGCTTAACAAACTATGTAAATTTTTCGTAACTTTGATTAACCGTTTAGTGTGTACACCCTCTTTCGTAAGGGTATATTTTTGCTATGGGGTGTTTAAACTCGGTCTACTCTTGCTTTGGGTGCCACCCTAGATAAAAGGGGACCTAATTACTTGAAATTTCCTTTTTTCTCAATATTACTCTTGATATACTATTACACTCTTATACCTAGTAAATCACACTTCATTAGCCCCTAGATATCAATTAGTAAATCATACTTTGCAGTTCGCACGATCCAAAAATAAGTCAATAAATTTATGGATTTTAGAGTAGGGCAGCCAAAGAACATGAGTTAATGATGTTGAGGGCACCCTCCTAAGAGACTGCACAAAGCACAGAAGCACTCCCCTCCAAACAGAGAATGATGGCAATCTTTGAAATACAGCTTCCATTATTTTGGCCTAACTCCAATCAAAGAGCTAAACAAGACATATAATAATGAAGCTAATTTCTCACCTACAGTTTGAGCCAATTTCTTTGATGCTACTAGCAGACATACATGCTACTCGGCTCGCCATATCCTACCTCAAGTTCAGTGTCACGGATGCAATATTAAATTCTCAAGAGTCTTCCCATCGGTCCCACTACTCGCCGTCTCTAAATTTCAAGAATAGACGAATTTTAAATCATGATTATGTTGATAGTAGGGTAACCTCTCGGTTTAATGTACCACTTCGCTACCTAAGCATCATTTGTAAAGGCAACTCAACCACTATAAATATCTCCTCTTGTTGATCATTTTCTCATCAGCCTATCTCTTAAGTCTTAACTTCTCTTGTATACTTGCTTATCACCCTTCAGATATATTATCTTCCTTTCTTTTGATTCGTCTCACTAGCTTACTCAGCCTTAATATCTTAGATCCATGGCTACTGTCAAGGTAATAACATTATGCATGTTTTCTTTTATCTTATGATTACTTTAGATTGAGTACTTTAATACTGATACTGAATAATTTGTTTTGATCCGAGATGCATATGTGTGTCATGCAACTATATGTAACCATATGCTGCTCGACTTTGACAATTCTAATGATCAGAAATACTACTGTTATAATCCAAATGTACAAATGGAGGAAGAAATTTTGTTGGTGATCGAGTTTAGGTTACGTTTGGTGGAGGGGTCTAATGCAATCACCATTACCACCTAAATATTTAGCCAAGAGATAGAGGAGTGTATGTGTATGCTCATTACATTGTAATCAAATCTCCATTGAGCTAATGGTAATATTTTCTACTAGGGAAATACTCTACATCTTAACTTGTCACCTCTTATCACTCAAGTAAAAGTAAAACATAAAATGGAGATGATCATACTCGCATTGGTATAAAACCGTTGTCTAGGCCTCAACCAACCAGCAGCGTGGTCTAAGCTTATGGTTGAGATGATTCATTAACATGTACTCGGTATAACCTAATGACTGATGAATAGAATGCTAATTTCCGTTGTCAATGCAAGTTTTGACATAATATTCATTTGGGTCATTCGTAAACATAGGTGTAACTCGTAACTGGGTAAGGCTGCATAAATAGTCCAAGTCCTTTTCCTGGCCTTAATCAAGCGGGAGCCTAGAGGAATTGTTTTTGTAATTTTGTGGATGCTGTTTCACCAAATGTGGCGATAACCGGTGCAGGTTGCTTCAGCACAGAGTGCACTGCAGGAAGAGAGGGTAGAAGAACCAAACCAGACTCCACAAGTGGCTGTCGTCGAGCAGCAGAAGGAAGTTGAAGCCCCCAAACAAGCAGAAGAATCAGTTGATGAGCATGAGGCCTTGGAAAAGAAGGAAGAGAAACCAGCAGAAGGCGACACGAACAAAGCAGACGTGAAACAAGAGGAGAGTAAGGCTGATAAGGAAGTTGAAAAGGCTAAGGTTGCGGTAGAAAAGTTGGAGTTGGAGAAGAAAGATAACCCTGTTGAGGAGGAATCCTCGAAGGTTGCTCCTGAGCCAGAAGAAGTGGAAACCGAGAAACCAAAAAATGCAGAGGAAACTACAGAGGCTGAGAACCTTAATAAGGAGGGTGAGGAGGTCAAGGAAGATGCAAAGGTTGCTCCTGAAGCAGCTGTTGCAGAGGACGCAGTTGCTGTCACTGTTGCTGTTGCTGCGCAGTCTGATGCTGATGCATGAGTGGATGAAAGTTCAGAAGGAATGGTTTTTAGAAGATCACTTAGTTTTCTTTCACGAAATGAGTTATGCAGTTTGGTTTTCTGAGTTTCTGTAATGGGGAGATTATCTTATAGATTTGTATTCTGTACGTTGTGAACTTTAGTTATTTGGTTGAATAAGATCAGATGCAATATCCTTGTTTATTAATTTGGTTTTGTGTGTTTATGCAACATGTGGGATGCTAGTTATCAGATCAATAATGCAGTAATTCACTAGTCAGTTAGAAGCCAATAAACAAGATAAAAGTGATGAGAAGTGCAGTAATTTTTCGTACAACTAAAATGAGATGGAGGTCCTTTTCGGAAAGAAAAAGAAAAAAAAAAACCCACTGAATGTGGGAGATCAAAAAATTAGCTTTTTTTTTTTCTGGACGCTCCTACGGGTCTATAGTGTAGACAAGAAACTTTGTCTACAATTTGTCATGTCACTACAAGTAGTAAAATTTGGTAATATTTAGTAGATTTAATTTGCTTTGGAATAAGGTAGGTTTAGGTAAGGAATCAGCTATGAGAATTTGAAGTTGAAGTACGGAGGCCTGTTATATTCGGAAGGTGAATTCTTTTCTCTCCAATCAAGCGTGCATATATTAGGAAGAAATAATTAAAAAAAAATATTATAGAAAAATTGGGTTGTTTAATAAAAAAAATTATTATCTTAAAAATAAAAGTAACAAACAAACATCAGTTTGATCATAACGTTATTTATTTTATTTTATTTGAAAAAAAAATTTCGAAAGCTTCAACACCAAAAAAAAGGGCATTGAACTCCATTAAGTGTAGCCACCCTAATCCTACAGGTCATCTTTCAAATTCAGCCTTTGTGATTTTATTTTATTATCATAAAGGAAGATATTTGTACTAGCTAATATGGGCAAAATTGTAGAAAGTTACTTTGCCGTTACTCTATGGTAACAAAATAAGGTATTTTCAAAAAAAAAAAAAGAAGGAAGGTTCTCACATTTCCTACCCGTGACTCCATGAGCCCATAGTAGGAAATAAGGAAAGTTCTATTTTAAGATTATTTTTTGTTCTGATTTAATTCTACGAATATAATCTATTACTTTTAGTAATTGCGTGCATGATAAGCTGACGTGGCGAACTTCAACGTACAATCGACACGTCAGCATTCATTTAACACGTCAGCAATGCTCTGTTAAATCAACCAAAAATGTGTGAGTTAGGATTTGAACCATTGACCTCTCACTTACATATTCATTACATTACCAGCGTGCTAGACTTACATATTCATTACATTACCAGTGTGCTAGCTGTTACTTCACAGTCTGCTCTAGTAAATCAACCAAAAATGTGTGAGCTAAGATTTGAACCATTGACCTCTCACTTACATATTCATTACAATACCAGTGTGCTAGGTGTTACTTCATGCATATTTTTACAACTTATTCTATAAAAAGGAAAGAACCAGTCCAAAAAAAAAATACAAGACATTCATACGACCCATTACATTATGTGTGTGTAGTGATTTGTTTTATGATCAAACCCTAATTACACGCTATTATATAAATGGTAATCGACATAACATCCGAGGCAATGACATTGACAGATACAAATCTCTTCTCACGCACATATTCTTCTGCAAAATGGAAAATAATAAAACAATATCAACTTCACAAGTTACTATTGAAGCAGCACCAGTTGAAGTACAATCTCAGGTGGTGGATGGTGGAGGCGGCGGCAACATCTCAGGCGGGTGTCGAACGGGTGGTGCGTGGTGGTGGTGGGTAAGGGAGAAGAGAGAAAATAAAAGAGAGTATTTTGTTAGCCATTAGATCTAGGTGAATGAATGTCTAAGATTAATTCCCTTCGTATTATGATTCATTAATTATTGACACAAATTTAGAAATCTTAAAAAGCGAAAGAATTTATAAACTAATTTTTATTTACATTTAAATAAATCAATTCATCAATTCAAAATGAAGATAAGAACAAGAATATATGTTGATAAGATTTTTCTACATACTAAATATTAAAAGAGAAAAGAACCACATATTTAAACCTCTAGGTATTTCAGCAATTTTAAACGAAGATTCGGTGCATGACTACATGTACAGTTAGATCGCTCTATCACTTTTGCACGGTAACCTGGGCCTTTCGAGGAGAGACGCTAAAACTAGATCAAACGATGGAGTATGCGAGTGACTAGAGTGAAGAATCAGAGAAAGCAAATGGATTAGAAAATATATGCTTATTGACCGACATTGAAAATATATGCTTATTGACTTATAAGTTGATGCACAACAATAGATGTCATTGGTTATCAAAGTATATTGATTACTCACTGATTATATTATTAGAACAGTTTAAAACATTCAATATACACTGAAAGTAAGATATAATTTTTTCGAAGAATGGTGGGATCATCGCGCAGGAAAATCAGGGGTGGAAACTAGAGGAGTCAAGAATATGTGTGTGAAAAAGGGTCGAGCATAAGAATCGACACGGGTGAAGAGAAAAGGGTACAAGAATTGAGTTGGAGGTCGAGTAGAGGAGTTCATGTGGGGCGGAGCCTCATATGTTGCATAGGGATATGAGGGGTGCCAAGTGGAGGAGTCGATAACATGTTGTTATAAGGGGTCGGATATAAGAGCCGACATAGGTAAAGGGGACTGGGAGTAAAAGAAATGACTGAGTTGGAGGTCGAGTATATGAGTTCATATGGGGCTGAGCCTCATATGTCACTTAGGCAGATCAGGGCAAGTGGAGGGAGGAGTCGAGAATATGTGTGTTATAGATGGTCGAGTATATGAATTGACACGGGTTAAGAGGACAAGGTGCATAGGAATTGACCGGGTGGGGGTCCAGTAGAGGAATTCACTTGGAGTGGGGCCTCAAATGAGTTCATGTGTAGTAGTGCCGTTTAAAAAATCTGGCAAGTGAAGAATTGTTGGTTAAGGGGCCAAGCATCGACTGGGGTTGATGGTCGGCTAGAACATGTGACATAAGGGGAGAGGGTATTTGTAACACTCCAAGATTATGGAAAGTGGTTTATGAAATTGGTTTGTCCTAAGTTGGGACACTAAGGTTTTTATTATGATATGTTTATAACATGTTTCTACTATACATTACGAACAAGCCTTTCACCTTTTAAAACCCAACCGAGAATTTACGAACTTAAGGGGTGACATTTAATCTTATTGGGTTGTGTTGCGACGTATGATGGATCAGACTGTTACAGTGTCGGGTAGCATGTTGACGGGTGGTTGAGTGTTGGTAAGGAAAGTGGGCATGATACTAGCATGGAGGTGTATATGGGCAGGTAACTAGCATGGAGGTGTATATGGGCAATAGAAATTGATGGTTGGGAAATTGTCGGTCGAGGATCTTTGTATAAGAGTTAAAACGAATTGTGGGGACGCCTAGGGAATTTAAGGGAGAGAGGGGATCAACTAAGAAAGTTTCAGGATGATAACTATTGTCAAGTTTAAAAGTCGATTGTTGGTTTATGCGTTCAATAGGAGATTGAGAACGAAATAAGTTGGTAGGGAGGATATCTTATATGATTGCGTGCATTTTAAACATATTTGATCACACGGAAAACATGAAATCATTATCATTGGTCTTAAAGTCTTATATTTATAAATTTTGGTGCTCTTTTCTATCAACATCTATAAATTCTCTTTACAAATTTTGAATTTATGTTTGGCAATGCTATGTTTTAAATTCCTTTATATTTGTCAATATTTCGATACTTTTATTTAATATCAATAAAGTAATATAACACAAGACGGTTACTAGATGACGATTCATGTTAGCCGACCCCAAATCATTTTGGGAATAAGGCTTGGTTGTTGTTGTTGTTGTTGTTGTACAGTAATATAACACAAAACTATTTCATATAAGCATTTGTAATTCCCGTGCATGGCACGGGTATAAAAACTAGTATACTAGTATACGGAGTATGTATCATGTGACTACCGCCAATAAGATTTTACTACCACTAGTCTAATTTTACTGCACAATAATTAATTTTCCTAAATTGAAGTTTAAAAACGTACACCAATTCGATTTTTAACTTATACATATACGTGGTGTATCATTAAATTCGGTTGAATTGCTATAAATTATGGTATGGTATCATTTATTTTCGTTGAAAATCCAATTCGATTTTTGACTTATAATGTATCATTCAATTAAGGTATAAATTAGAAGGAAGGTTCTACTATTTTTTTCATCCATTTATTTATTTATATTTCCATGTTCTAATAACTAACAAAATTTTACTAGACAAAACACAATTTTTTTAATCACTAACAAAATTTTATTACAAAAAACTCAATTTTACTAATAAGAATTTTTTAAAACCAAAATATTTTAACATATATAAATAAGTATCGAAGTTCATTTAAATTAGCGGACTATCAATTTCACACTCTCTAATTTTAGAGCATGCTAGTATGGATATCCTAGAATATGATTGATAGACCTTTTTTTTTTTTGAAATAGAATGTGATTGGTACACTTGATACTTAGTATTGCTGTGTTCTAATAACTAGCATAAGTTTACTAGACAAAACACAAATTTTTCTAATCACTAGCAAAATTTTACTACATAGAACTCAATTTTGCTAATAATTAAGAATTTTTAAAATCCGATATATTTTAACATATATAACTAAGTATTTAAGTTCATTTAAATTAGTATGGCTATCCTAATATGATTGATACACTTGATATTTTGTCCCTAAGTTTTAGGCATTTAAGGCCACGTGATTTAAAGATTTTCTTTACAAAATTGTTAGTAAAATTATTTTTGTGAAGGGCCTTGGCAAGTTCACAATATTTCCTTAGCTATTTGGGGGGCAAAATTTTAGGAGTAGCTAATTTCTCATCCGTTTTTTTTTTGTTTGGAGCATTTAGCAAAAAGTAAGGATTCTTATTATGTACATGTGTAACATGACAAACACAAATTATCAATAATTATTTTATAAATTTATTATTACATGAAAAAAAGAATTAAAAAAATGATTAAGCATCATCTATATGTTCCCTTTTAGAAGAAAGAACAAATCCGGAAGGGGCATTGAAATGGCGCGATTCCCATGTACATAAACAAATTACAATGGGACACAAACTTTTGGTGACAAAAACTGTCATTTACTACAAGAGGGGAGTAACATTCCACTTTCCATTCCCAAATAGTACTCGTATAAAAGTTTGAGGGGAATGTAACCACCACAATACATAAAATATTTTTAAAAATATTTAGTTCTTTTAATTGTAAATTATTATCTTAATTATTTAATTGTATACATAAAATATACCCGTATTTTCTACTACATTTCCTTTATCAGTTTATCCTCTGTACAACTTCTTCCCCTATGAATTCACCCGGAAAAAAACATTATTCCCTCGTGACCATCTCGAAAATTTCCAAGGTTCTCGATAATTACTGCAAAGTATCATAACAAATTTCATCTCCACCATAGATTATGTTTGAATTGAATCTGATGCATACCGTTAATTTTAATTAGATAAATTATTTAGAAATTTATTGCTTTTTCGGATTAATATGCACTATTGCACTTGTTGCTAATGGCTGCCGTGAGTGGTCATCAGAGGGAGTAAGCTATAAAACGGTGGTCGCCTCGCCGGCGACGACGTGTTGTGATCGGTGGTCCGATGACGTAGACGGCAAGATCCTAAACTCCGACAATTATGCTGTATTGTCATCGTAAATTATTAGATGTTCGTCTGATTGATCTTATTTAGATGTCAAGTACTAAAATATTCAGTCATTTCTTCCAACTAATCATATAAGATTAGAGAGAGTAGGGAATTGATTGAGCGAGTGGGAGAAGACATACAAGGTATGGTGTTGGGGGAGTGATAACAAAAAGAAAAAAAGAAAAAAGAAAAAAAGGGAAGCCATGGAAGTGCAGGGGATTTTTGTGGAGATGATAAAAATGTGCAATTGACGTTGGAAATTATGCGGAAAACATGAACAACATTTGACTAGTATAAATTATTTTTGCAATTATAATTACAGTATATATTTTTCAAATATTAATGATTTTTAGGTCTTGCTTGATTTACTCATTTTCCACAATTAATTTTTGACTTGTATAGAATATCCTCTAGGTAATTGATTTCCTAACCTAAACAGTACTCCCTAACCTAATCTCTAACCTAATATAAATGGCCTCACATATATGCCACGTCATGGTACACATTGGCGCCACGTCAACTGTAGACAACTTTTTATTGTCTACATTGTAGACCTTTAGCAATATGCTTTCTACTTATATTACTCGAACTCTTCATATTACCTTACACACCCGTGTCGGACACCAGGCATGTGCATGAAACTTGGGTCATTCATTGTAGGCCTAATTAAAGCAGGAGGTTTTTTTATTTTATTCATAAGATAGTCGGGTTTGACACTTGAACACGTACTTGAATTCATTTAACCGTGTCTAAGCAATTTGGAGTGTAGGTGAAAACATCTTTATCAGATTCCCAATTTCTCTCTAGACTGACTCACTAAATCAAAGGTGAAAGACAACTTCGGCTCAAGTTGCAATCCGAAATAATCCCAACATTAGCCCAACAAAAGTACGAAAGGGAGCACAGTGGAACAAATAACAATCAAAGGGCACCCTCCAAGTCCAACATAAAGGGGAAAAACTTCAACAGCGTCAAATATACATCAGGGAGCTGAATAGAAATGGCCGGCCTTCCGATTAATCCACCAAAGCCAACAGCAACAAACAGAGATGAAGTATACGTGGCTGCGATGCCGCTGAGGGCGACCAAGGGTCCTGCTCAATTGCTAATGTCAGCCGCCTTCTCTCTCAACGTATGGCATCTTCAACATTTCATGCTCATTGTCAAACCCTCTTCTTCCGGTCCTCCTCACTCTAATTCTCAGGTCAATTCGTTGCTTACTTAAAGCTTCTACCAGGTTTCATTCTAAAACCAATTGCGCACATAATATGCTTAATTACAAGTTTCATTCTAAGGATGCAAGTTCTAAAATTGCATCGGAATATTAATCACCAAACCTATGAATCTTACTATCGAACCGTCTTACCTAGTACTGCGACTCCACGAGACCACGAGGCATATGACAGTTGAGATACAGTCATCTGTTCCTGACCTTAGCAGTCATTTCTATCTTTTCAGGGGACATTAGTGTTTGATTTCCAGCCTCAGGATCCTGAGAACATATATGTGGCTCTAGCTGCTCTATCCGGTAGAGCTGTCCCAGGTTAGCCTAATGATGCTCTGCTTAATACGGATTAACCTTCTACATTAGCAACTAATACCACTGTAATCAAGATAGCGTCTCAATGTACCGTGCGAATCTAAATGCTACCCCTGTTTTTAATCACATATATAATAGGAATTCTCTTGACAAGGAAAATTACCAAGCTCCCAAAAAAGAGATGCTGGTACGTTGGTTTATCTAAATCAAACAGTGCTGTGGAAGCAGCCAACAAGTTCAACGGTAGCTGGCCGACTGACCTGCGCATTGGCGAGCATGATTGCCGTCATTACACCAATGGTTAGCCTATCTACATTCTTCTTCAACAACAGTAAATTCTTTTTCGGCTATCAGGCACTTGACATCAGTCGTTCTCATTTTGTTGGCGGTAATCACTAGGTTTGGTTGAATTCTTGACAGAGGAGAAAAGTGTACTGGAACGTCTACGCATCAACTATAGCAGTTGAAGACTTGTAGGGCAAAGAACATTCCTGTGTCTATGTGCTTTGTAGGATTCAATTCAACGTTGTGTTACAGTAATGGAAGAGACTTCACGCTCTTTGACCTTTCTGTACAATTGAACTGTAGCTCTATGATTTTGGAGTAACTGGTCTCTGTCCCGGAACCATGTTATTTCCTGGAATGTGTTCTAATCTTCAATTAACATACAAAACGATGATGACATACAGCTTCCGCACCTGTTAGATTGTACAGAACATGGAACTACACAAATAAGCCATCTTCATTTCCGAAACAAAACAAGGTAATACACAGTCGGTCTACAGCGTTACTACAACGACAGCAATGCTTCCACCTTCGCTACAGGATCTTCGTCCTTCTTAGTAGGACTTTTGTTGGTTGCGTCGTACAAATCATGCTTCCACTTTTCTACACGGCCACCACTTGATTGATACCCCTGCCTTCCTCCAAACTTATCCAGTCCCCTGTATCTACTATCATATTCACCATCACCGAATCGATTTCTGAGAGGCATGTCAGTCCATTCTGCTCGTTCCCCGTTTGGAAAAGGTCTCGACCTTCCAAATGCTGGCCCAAAGTCACTTCTCTCTGAAGGACGATGACGATCTTTCTCTTCCCGTCGGTTAACAGCCCCAGTGGAGTTGAAATGGTTATCCTTCCTAGACTCCAGATCACCACTACCCCCACGGTCAGACTCTGGAGGAGATTTTTCCTCTCTAAATTGCCGTCTCTTCTTTGACGGTGGATCAGCATTTTTGTCCACTTCAGCGAACCTATCATGGCGCCAGACACGACTATCACCACCTCGAGCTTCAGGTTTCTCCTCCCTTCCATTTGAATAAGAACCAGATGTTCTATCCGTCGCTCGGCCTTCAGTTCTGGAATCAGTCCACCTTCCACGCTCTACGAGAAACAAAAATCACAAAATCACAATACAGAATTTGCATTATGCATGATTCAATGCATAAAGTTAAAAAAAAAATGAAAGAGAGAGGCTGAAACACGGAGATTGATAAAGACGATATGGACATTGACGTTAAAGGCAGATATTCAATCTCGCCCTCGTTATTGTTACTTCCACTAGTTCAGACAGCACTTCTATGCCCCAATCTTCCCTAATCACCCATTACCACCATAGATAAGCGCGTTTGAGGCAGTGGGATAATTTTTGTTGTTGTTAGAGGTAAGAAATGGACAGACTGAATATGTGAGAGTACTAAATAATACAGATTGGTGCTTAGGACATTTAACAGTTTAACACAATAGTGAACAATTCCTTGGCTCCTCAGTCCTTAGGCATGCAGCACTGTATTAAACACTATATTAAGGGTTTGTTTGGATAGGGGGAAATGGAGGGAAAGGGAGGGGAGGGGAGAGAAATGGGGGGATTTGGGAGGATAAAATTTCCTATCTTTTCTCTGATTTTCTTCTCTCCAAATTTTGAGAGATTTGGAAGGAAAATGTTTCATTTCTTCATTTAAAATGCTTTAATTTACATATTTGCCCTCAAACATTTATCATATTACAATTTTATTTATTTAACAAAATTAAACTTTTTTTTCTTCTCTCTCCTCTCCCCACCCCTAAGCCACCGCCGCCGCTCCTTCCCCGCCGCCGGCGATGTCACCACCAATCCACTCGCCTTGATACGGCGACCATTTCCCCCTTAATCACAAACACCAACAACCTCCCTAACACCACTTAATTTTGGATCTAGGTTTTCAAAATTGAAAAAAAAAAACAACTTTTCCGGCCAAAAATGGCCGGCTCCGGCAATACCATCCCAAGGCGAGGTTGAGGTGGATCTGGAGGAGAGGGAAGGGTATGGGTGGTGGCCGGATTTGAGAAAAACGAGAGAGAAGAGGGAGAAGGAGAATGGCACATGCACGGTTGATGAAAGGGGGACGGTGGTCTTCGATGGCCGTCGCCGGATCGCGGTATCCGGGCGAGGTGGCTGGTGGTGTCTGTGCCGGCTAAGGTGGTCGGGTGTGTATGTCGGCGATGTACATGGGCGGCGCTTGGGGAGGGGGAAGGGGAGAGGAGAGAGAAAATGAAGGGAATGGGGATTTAATAGGTTTTATTATTATTATTATTATTATTTTTTGAGGGGATATTATTATTATTATTATTGATTGTAAAAAAACTGAATTATTATTATTAATAATTTTATTACTATTTTTAATTTGGGTACTTTCCTCTCCTTTCTCTCCATTTCTTTCCTTATCCAAACAAAGGAAAATGATCCATCTCCCCTTCACCTCCCCTCCCTTTCCCTTCCCTCTCTCCCCCTCCCCTCCCTTTCCCTCCTAAATCTGTATCCAAACAGCCTCTAAGTGTCAGCTAGAACATAAATCCCATTGAGAGTAAGATCACCTAGAGACCATGATATGTGTAACCCCAGGAAAAATAAAAACTTAGTGCAAGAGTATAACAACTAAAGACTGACAAGATTATCTACCTGCACGACCTCATTCAACTGTTTGAAGTTTGAACGCTCACCTACCAGTCTACCACATTAAGCAAAGCCTTAAGCCTCTAAATTGCCAGTTTTCTTCAACGTCTATAAACATCCCAACCTCCAGGACAAAGGTGTACACAACCACTGATTAGATTATCTACCTGATGGCCTCAACCTGGTTTAAAGGCTCACGTACCACATTATGCCAATCCTCTAAAATATGACTTTTCTTCTGCTTCTATAGATATCCCGACTTCCAGGACACAAAGGTGTACACAACCACTGATTAGATAATCAATCTGCACGACCAGACAGCGGTTTGAAGCCTTACCTACCACATTAAGCTAAGCTCTAAATTGTGAGTTTCTTCTACATCTATAGATATCCCGACTTCCAGACCATAGATATACACAACCCTAGAGAGAGATTTTTTGGACGACCCATTGACCAGAAACTTACGTCAGTTGACTAATTCTATCACAATGAAAGAAATGCGGAGATTTTTGGCTTAATCGCCACATAGGGAAGACAATTAAGCAACAAGGTGCAATAATAAGCCTAGACACCTAGGCTAGTTAACTTCATCTGAAAATGGGAAACTGAATCTGTAGTCAATAGATAACCACAGCTGAGCTTCAATTTAATAAGGAAAGAAATGTACACACCAGATGTCAATCTTCGTCCAGAATGCCTGCCATCTTGAGCAGCAGTGCCACGGTCATCATGCTGTCATAAGACATGAAGAGGCAACCGTAACATAGTTAAACACGAGCGCTAAAAGTCAAGGGACGAACAGGTATTACGCTACATCACACCCAGTTGATGGGAATAGTAACGGAACTCAGAACAAAAAAAGATAGGCCTACTTTAACAAATAATCAGAATTTTGCCGCAAGATATATGTGTAAACTACAGACCAAAAAAGTATAAACCATCAAACTGAAAGAATATGTCTTCCATTCTGGGAAACTTGCGCTTTTTGCACGCATATGAGGGCACGAACACATCAGACAGACTACAACAAGCAAGATATTTACCACCACAGAGAAATGCATATTGATCACATAGCAATTTTCTCATCCGCTTATGGTGAACTGAAACTGTGACAATTCTTCGAACAAATCCATATAGTAAGTAAAGACAATCTTGATCCGATTATTTTATTTTTTATTTTTTTGATTCCAATGCATGAGTTATTGTTGTTCAAACTTCAAAGTATGACCTCAATTAACGTCAAAATGAAAGTTTTGACCATTTAGTAACAAGAAAGAAATAGGGATAGGAAGAAAGGCATTTTTGTCCACCCTTCTTCTATCGTGAGGCTAGAAGCAACATGGTCAAACATAGTTCACAACAAGGACCGACATCCACAATACATACTAGACTATGATGAACCAATTTAGGGAACTTACATACCATATACACATATCACGCAGATATAGACAATGATGAAAACAAACAAGTGAAAAACCTGAACAAGCGATCGGGAACGGGGAACTACTACTGCACTGGTTGTACCACCTAATTCTTTAGGTTTCCTGTTGGATATTTCACTAGCCTTTCTCGCCTCTGTCTTGGCTTCAGAAGTTGTCGAAGGCTCAACAGGCAAAGCATCTTGAAGTCTGCACCGACGGTTTTGATCTCCATCCTTATCTCGAACTTCAGAGATGACCTTTTTGGGACTTCTTGCAGCAGGCATATCTGCTTCCAATACACAAATTTTTTATCTCAATACAATCATAAAATCATATTAGACATTAACATTACAGGACAACACCTTATGTTTAACCTGAAAGTATTAAACCTATGCATTCTGCCAATAAGCATATCCAAAAATTAATAAAAAAAAATTAAATTTTTTTTTACTCCAATTGAGACACTAGCTACAATACTGAACTGAATTACGTACCGAACTAGCGATCGCCCTAGTTTTATTAAGAGTTTGAATTGCTCTGTAGAATAGTAGGGCTAATTAATTGGACGAAGGTTCCTCAGCGCATATTCGTAGGATATGACACCGAACGAAAAGGATGGAAATGTTTATTCAAACAAACGACACCAGGATTAGATACGCCTAGGTAAAGAATATAAAATCATACGGTACCATAACTACCATTAGCTTATACTCTCAAGTTATCTCTGAACAGACTAAGGAGGTTAAAACAACTACAGGGTTCATAATTAACAAACAGGATGACTCCCTTGAAAACTCGGGATAAGCTTCATTAGGGAACATGAAATTGCTGCACAAAATTCTGCAGCTAGTGAGTACTGAGTAGTGACTAGTGTAAATACGCAGGTCAAACGATATGAAGATAAGGAGATAGATAGCACACCAACTGAAATATTACAATCCCAAATTACATTCCATATTCGGTTTTTTGTTGTTAAACTGATAGGATTCTCTGAAATTCTAGAAAGAGTCTCTCTATGTTTTCAGCAGAAACTGTTTGATTGATAGAATGCCAACGATTCAAACACAACTGAACTCACGCCTGCCTATGATTTCTATTCTTGAGGCAACGTACATTTCACAGTTACCATAGGTCAATAGTCCTATCTTACGGCTCTTAAAAATGGGCTAATTGATGTTATTGAACCTAACAATGGTGCTCCAAACCAAACAAAATGGCGGCAGCGACGACCTAAATCAGCTAACCACTAACTCACTTCAACACCAAAGAAGACCATATTAAATTGAAATGTGCACTGACAATTTTTATATGGCCTACAATTCATCCCAATCTACAGATAATTATTCATTCGGTAACGATTATACATACTGCTAAACGGCGTAACATAGGGCAAACGCGGACGAGCAATTAAAAGAAAAAAAAAGGGCAGAACCTCACTGATATTAGGAAAGCAGAATGGAAAAGGAAGGACGTCGATTAATAAATGGATGGAGTACAAACCTGGTACGCAGAGCAAAGTGGAGAGATTTCGGGTGAGTCAAATTAGCGAATCGATTGTTTGATGTTGGATTTTTCCGATTAGGGTTTTTGAGTTTTTCAGAGTAATTCCCTCAATTTGGTCAATAATGACTCTCAGCCCGTAAGTTGCTAGGACGACTTCCCCATGAGGGCATGAATCAATCGGACCAAAAGATTTTTCAGAGGTCACCAAATCCAATACAACTAGTTTTTGCGCCCGTGAAATCACAGTTTTATTTTTTGTTTCCTTCCAAACGAAAATTATATACGATATCTCTATGACTTAATTTATGTGATCTATCATTGCGTCACATTCACCAAAAGTTTAGGGTCTGTTTGGTATCGTTTTCTGTTTTCAGTTTTCAGTTTTTTTTTTAAAACCAAGGTCCCGTTTTTGAAAAAAAAAAAAAGTGGTTTTCAGTTTTCAGTTGTCAGTTTTTATTTTCAGTAAGACTATTATAGAACCATACAATTAAAATTTATTTTTGCAACTTATTTAACTAAATTTTTTATACAAAAAAACCAAAAACTGAAAACGGCAGTGATACCGAACGGGCCCTTAGGTTTTGACCTAAGTGGCTAAGAAAGCACCCGACTTATAAGATGAACTCGTAACTCGTAAGTAAGTTTATTCTTTCTAAATTGTTGTTATCTTACATCCACCTTTCTTGAAATTGTATGAGTAAGAAGGGATCAAAGTTTAAAAAAAATAGAATAAGGTACATAATTTAATTTGAACACAAATTTACATGATGCTGTCTATGCTTCAAAGTATTTTAAAAAAAAAATTATTGTTGCAAATAATATTTCGAAAATAACGAATACTCATGATCTACATATCACAATGGACAAAATCATGATTTGAGTAACTTTGTATGAATTTATAGTTTGAGTTTAAAATTAGTAAAATCGCAATTGTCTATTCGGTCAATTGCAAGATCAAAAGAATTGGGGACTAAAACGATCAACTTTCATTATAGAATGAGTTTTACGACAATATAACTATTTGGAACAATTCTTATATTAATTTGTAACTAACAATAATTTGGGAGATGTGCATACATATGCAATACATAAAATGAAATAATAATTAAAACATACAATCACTAGAAGGTGTCAATATCCCTTTAAATAGTTGTAAGAGACAATTATCTACACCACCATTTTTGTATCACATATCCTAACTTAATTTCTCCTTTTCGACATAGCATACATGTATGACATGCAATTTTTTTCTTACTTCAAACAAAGAACTAAAGTTTATATAACATGTTGATCTAACATGTAATTGACAAACATGGCAAAGGGAAAGTCAGAAGACACAATATTCAATACCAATATTAATATGATTAGTAATATATTGAATAATGAAATTATGACAAATAAATTTAAAGAAGTTGAATTGTTCTCCAAACGTTCGAAGAGACAGTTCAAGAGGTGTTTTCACTTGATTTAATATGAGAGTTACACGTAAGGTGATGACATGGATATAAGCTCACGTGATATTTGTAAAATAATTTTGTTAGCCTATTAAAATTATTATTATTATTATTATTAGCTTTCGTCCCCGTGCAACAAACGGAAGCATTCAAACATTTCAAAAACCATTTAGAAACTTGCCAACAATAATTGCTAACCTTTTCTCATATATTAGTCATCTACTATTGCATATTTCCTCTCCCCCACTCCCATCAACCTCACAAACACTCTATCCCCATGCTAAAAAAATCCTTTAAGAAGCACCTAGAATATTTCACCCCATTTCTGACACTTCCTGTTCACTTTTCCACTCCCCCAAATATGTCATCCCAACCATTAGTCTTATCAATTGCACAACATGTGCCCAATTCATTCTACATAGATTTTCCAATAAATTCTATCGACTTTGAAATCTAACATTGTTGAGGTT
Organism: Spergularia marina; assembly: GCA_963680865.1. NCBI lineage: Eukaryota > Viridiplantae > Streptophyta > Magnoliopsida > Caryophyllales > Caryophyllaceae > Spergularia > Spergularia marina. The sequence continues at coordinate 7,893,496 of OY804561.1, forward strand.
GTATGTACTCTTTAGATAATAAGTTGCACCGTTTGTGCATTATTTAAATGAACTAAAACTTTCCGAAAGCTGGCATTTTTTTTACCATTCCATTCCTCTAACCCATCGCATCTTAATTTCATTTCACATTTTAATCAATTGGCTTGTAAATAAAATCAAAATCAAAATTTTTTCTCGTTTTTCATTAATAATTTTTTTTTTAACCCCGCAGTGATGCAATGTTTATATTATTTGTCAAAGATATAACTAATGCATGCGGTTTTTGAAATATAACGACAAAGTATAACTTTTGCTCATTACATAGGACAAAATCTTGAGTTGATTAGAGTAAAATGAATCTTATGTTCGTGTGTGTATTATATTGAAATGGCAGTTGCCTAATCAATTGCAATATCAAGATATTGTTGACCAAATTACATTAATATTTTATTACAACATAACATTTTCGAATATTTACAGCATAAATTTAAACAAACAAAAATTTGAAAGTACAAATTATGTAGACAATATAAAACCTAAATAATTTCCTGAACTATTTAATAAGATTCCGTATCATGTTTTTTAAATGAGAATATCACTTAACTAATAAAGGAATTGAGTCTAGCATGTGCCCTATGGGCACACGTTAGAAAAACCTATAATACATCTTAGTTACTAATAGAGCATAATATTTCTCAATATTGTTGTATGATAAAATTATCCACACCACTATCTTATCTTGTTTCTAGTTTAGTTATATCTTTCAACATGCTAGGCATGCACGCCTACTTTTCTTATTAAAATCAAACAAAAAACCAAGTTATATATAGTACATTGAACTGAGTTGTAACTGACAAACTTGACAAACGAATAGGCATGATGTTTAATACAATTATAAAGAATAATAAGTGACTAATTATGATATTTATGAAAATTAATTTAGAAGAGACTAAAAGTGTGTAAACGTCTAAGAAGGCAGCTAAAAAGATTTTAATTCATTTCATCAAATCCAAGAGTGACACGTAAACTAATGATGTGGGAATAAATTAGTGACAACTAAGTTCAATCTCTCTTGTGATGACACGTAGGATTAACGAAATTTTTTTGTTAGCCTATTAATATTATTATATAGATTTGTTGTGGATCGAGTGTATTTGGGTCCAGTCCCTGGTACATCAAACAACGGAACTTTTTTGGTAAATACAGGGGTCATGATTGACCAAACTAGACTAAATTAAAGGAATACAAATTCGGTCGTGACACCTGAGTTTGGTAGAATTGGTACCTACGGTTTACTGTTGTTTTGGATCAATGCTTACTTTACTACTCTGATGACATATATGAGTTAGGGTGTGTTTGGCCAAGCTTCCGAAGTATTTCTAGACTGTTTATGGGTCATAGAAACTGAAAACTGGCCAAACACACAAAACTGAGAAACTGATTCTGGATTCTAAGAAACACTTTTAATGTAAATTTGTGCCTCAGAAGTAGAAGCTCCAATTTGGAGCTCCTCCTCCATTCTGAGGAGTAGTTCTGGAGTAGTTGAAGCTTGGCCAAACAGGCCCTTAGTCTCTTTTTGATAGGAATGTATCTTTATGATCTGATTTGAATGCAATTGAACTGATCGAATCTGATTTGAATGACTTTGAACTGATCTGCATTTGTTGAACAGTTAGTTGAGTTTCGACGAATTTATATCACAAATGGACTAAATTCATTTATCGTTCTTTAAACAATTCTGAACTTGTCCGATCTTATTTGAATGCCTCTTATCTGATTTGAATACACTATTTTATCAAACAGAGCCTTTATTCACCTCGTTTTGTGTTAATCGAGTTCATTTAAATTTTAAATTAGTCTAACCAATTTAAATACACAATTTCTACATTTCCTAATTCTTATACGGATCGCATGACGCCAAAATTTGACAGGCTAAAGTCGTATGCCTAAATCAAATATAAAACCACACAAAGCTATAAACGTAGTAAATGGGCAAGTGGGATCGTATTCACAGAGAACGGTAATTATCTAAGTATGTCAAGTAACAAATTGGGGGTTTTGTGATTGTAAATGATCAATTAATCAAAAGTCGAAAAGAGTAATTTGTAAATCAATGGAGGAAGATATCTCGGACAATTAATACCCACTATCGTTCACCTAATTGATCCTAGTGATCAACTAATCCTAATTCGTTGAGCACTTGGTTGTAGAAATATAATTTCTAATCGTTCCTTAATTGTAACTAAGAGGAGAGATCAGCCCTACCTATGAGTCCTAATCGGTGGATAACAAAGACATGCGCCTAAATTCAATCCAGCGAAAGCATAAAGCAAATCACCGATATCAACTAAGATTAACAAGATCTAGACACACGTGGTTTCGATATTCAATTAATAAGTTTATTCTCCCCTAAATCTAATCACGATGTTCAGCATGTAATTAGACCTAGTGTCTACTAAATGATTCAACAATCAAACAATTAATCTTTCAATTGAGAATCTAGCAATATGATTGATACTAGTTTATTAGCCCGTGCAAAATTGCACGGGTTGTTATATGAACTTGGTTATAACTCTATTTTACTCCTCATGTAAAAAATTTAACCGACCAGATGTTACCCCTTGTTCAAGGTTAATAGCCCATTTTTTCCCAGATCAAGTTCTGGCCATAAATAATTCGACCCCGTTTAGACCAGTATTCTTTTGGGTTAAACTTGAGTTGACCCGTTGTCCCAATTTTTCTATAATTAGGACGAAAAAAAACATATTTAATTTGATATCATCTTAGAAAAGTTATGTTTGATTAATGAAAACAATTTAGTAAGTATAGCCAATTTATATCAGTACTTTATGTTTATGTACGAATTACAATTTTTGACCTGTGACCCGTTATTTTCGGGTCCCGGTTTTGTGAACTGTAATTCATATTAACCCCGATTACTTTTTAACACACTTTTTTTTTAACTCTAACCCCACTCGTTGACCCGTATTTTGAGTTAAAACAAAACACACGCAAGATGTGTTATTTCCTAATATATTGCATCTATATATATTACTTCATAAGTTATCTCCAAAAATGAAATGATTTGATTTGATTCAGATTATCTCGTCCAAAGGTGTTTGCGAAATTATCTCCTAAAATCTCAAATCCTTTATATATAACTTTGTAATACAAATATAAAAAAAAAATCAATTGTCATGGTGGTTGAAGTGTTAAACTTGTAACCCTGAGGTTACAGGTTCAAGCCTTCACAAGCTCATTTTTTATGTGTGTCAAGCACATGCAATAATGAGGTGGCGATGACATCAGTAGTGATATCATTAAATGAGTGCTGATGTCATCGATGACATCACTACTGATGTGGATAGTGTAATTGAAGGTTAATGGGGTGGCTAATGGTTAAATTAATATAGGGCTAATTAGTTTGCAACCTGATTAAGCAATAAATCAATCAATAATAACAATGATAGCATGAGAATAAACAATACTCAAACGAATAAAGGAATTAGAATCAAACTCACAATTGTCGGTGAATAATAGCTTCGATTAATAATCCGAGAATAAAAGGTCTTAGCCTTGCATAATTTTTCAAAATACAACTTAAGTCTTGAGAAAACTGAATAATTAAAATAAAACGTAACATAGGTTTAAATATTAAAAGATTACAAAACGGGTTTAGGAAACCCGTTAATACGCCGACACAGCAGCGGACGAGTCGTCCGGATCGGGACGAGTCGTCTGCCTATTGTGAGGTACCGTACCGGCCGGGTCCGCCGATTCGCCCTCCATAAATGGTTTGCTATTGACCAGGAGTCGCCAGCGAGGTTTTCTTTTTTAGGACCCCACGAACCTAGAATGGGTTCGTGCAAGGTTACGGGTTGGAAAGGTGTTAGGCACCCAAACCGCCCGTCGTGGTCGACGGTTTCTACTAATTGATCCATAGTAAACAAAAAGTAATTAAATGACGACGGAAGCACATAACACGTAGCATGCAAAACGAATTAAATTTCATGCAACAAGAAATAAAATCATGCTTGTACCAAATAATATAGGTATGCAAATTAATCATCATAATCATACCATATATGCATATATCATACTCACGAAAATCACCTAATAACATGCTATATATTAATTAATATGCCTAATAAACTTAACATTGTAAAGAGGAAAAGTCAACTGGAAAACATGTTGCGTAAACCAAACATACTACATCAACTTTAATGCAAAAAGATCATGATTAACATGTTGCGTAAAAGATCATGAGTTTTCTAAAATATCATTTGAATGAAATATTTGTTAACTAAGGGCCCTCAGGACTTATTTGCGATGTTTCGCGGATCTCGGTCTTGTATGCCAAGGAGCCCAACCCCTATCTTCGAGCCGTTTCCTCCACTTGACCCAACGATCGAGCTTTGACCTTCGAAGTGGTGATCGCGCTATGGTGGACGTTTATTGCGAGTTGGTTGCGATATGTGTGTATGGCAGAAGTATGTGTGTATATGATGGTCGTATGCGTGTGTATGATAGAAGTATGTGTGTGATAAATTTTGTGGCTAGCTTTTCGTAGTGTTCTCCGTAAGGTTTTTTTCATGTGTGTGATGGCAATGAGGGCTCTTTATATAGTGGACTAAATAGGCTAGACTACCTTAGGTTTAGCCTCCAAAAAAGATATGATAATATGGGTGTGAAAATGGTGTAGGATAATATCAAAATGAAAAAGATAATTATGTGAAGATAATGGTTATGGAAATGATAACAAAATGAATGAAGTATGAAAATGGGAAATATAAGGTTTATCCACATTCAACAGAAAATGTGAAATGGAAATTATCGCAACAAACTTAGAGAGCAGCGTGTGATGAAGAAACTCTCTTGAATGCCAGTTCACTGAGTGGCATCCGCTGCTTTGGGCCACAAACACATCCGTAGACCACAACACGCGAACGGGCCGAATGAACAGACACCTCACTCGTGCTAGGCCAAGCTTTGAACATGATCCAATCCTTCAACATTCTTCATCATTTATGTGGGTCAAGCATTGGTCCAGTCGACCATTTGGGCCCTGACCAAAATACAAATCTCTTTGGCATACAAAACCGTTTATCGCGTTTAAGTCCGTTTTCATCATCGGGCGCCCCCAAGTAGGGTGTCTACACCTATGGACGAGTCGTCTGCAAATTTTCTCACTTTTTGCTGATGATCCTGCATGAGTCGTCTGGAAGTCGTCCAGACTGGGACGTGTCGTCCAGATGACTCGTCTTTAACGGACAGGCTTTGGCGATGTTTTTCAAACGGTCATAACTTCTTCGTTACTAGGCCTGTGAGGATGTATGACCACTTCCTGGAAAGCTAAGATCATGAACTTTAAAATGCCGTTGATTTCAGTGCAAAATTACAAGCTATTTGAGAGTTATGAACCTTCAATGTTGACCTTCCGTAAATGGACTGAAATCTCTTCCAAACATGTCCAAAACTTGGCATCTTGCTTCTTGGATCATCTTTCATCGCGTCATTGTCGTTCCACACAATTGCACATCAATCTTGAGACCATAAATACATACAAAAACCACTAATTCTTATATTAAAGCACAAATACACGAATGATAGAATTAGCTAATAAATTGATCCAAAATCAACCATTTGAATGCATCAAAACCCATTTTTTACCACTACTAAGTGGTGTGTATCAGAGTGTGATAAGCATGTGGGGATAAGAGAATGAGATTTGGGAGGGATAAAAGGATGTGATTTCTCAACTGTAATCTTATCCCGTGTTTGGTATGTGAGAGGATTAGAGGTTGAGAATTGGAAAAAAAAAATACATTAAAAAAAAAACTTGTTATTTGACAATATTTTCCTCCAATAATTGGATGTTATTCTTACTTAACTAATGTCATAATTGTCTTTTTAACTGATTTTATCCCACATCCTTACACCTCCCCCCCCCCCAAATGGTGGGATAAGTAACCCCCATGATCATCATCCCACTAGCTTATCCCCCTTGCCAAACGTGGGAAATTGGGTTATTAGGATTAATAGTCTTATCCCACGTCATCATATCCCTCAAAACAAACAACCTCTTAGGATTATATTTCCCAATTATATGAACTCTCTTAAACCAGTTATTATAATTTTGGAGATAAAGATTATAAGCTACAAGGAAACCTAAATAGGTCAAATATACAAGTTAGCCATTTTTCGTACGAAAACAAACGCCAGGTTGCTTGATTTCATAGCCAAACGTGGTCACCCACCAAAACAAAAACCACCAACGCAACCACAAGAGAGTTTGGAACAACAGGGGGTAAATTTTGAGGGAAATGGTGAAGAAACCAGTGAGGAAACAGGAACCCAGCTAAGCGAAAATGTCCGATCACCGATTCTTCTTAATACCTTGCTGAAGGATGCTTTGACTCTGTCAGGAAAGCCAAAATCACAAACTCAGGTACATTCTCATACCAAATCTGCAGGTCCTATCTCAAACCCTGATAGTGGTAATAGTTCTATTCATGTTGATCCTTTGGTCGAACCTGTAGTGGGTAATATTGTTTCTGAAGTAGTTAACAATGGAAAGAACAATACAAAAAATGGAGTAAAACCTAATACTGAAACTGGGAACCGATCATTGAGGCAGGTTGTCGGTAAGCCGAAAGGGGGGATGAGTCTGTATTACTGTGCTGAAAGTGCTAAAACTGATGAAATAACAATTGAAACTGGGGATATTAATGAGGAACTAGATTATTGGATTAATACTCTGGTTGGAAATGTATTGAAAGCCAAACCTAAGTTGAAGGATGAGGAGGAATTTGTGGGGAAAAACTGGGATTACAATGTGAAAGTGAATCTCTACAAAAAAAAAGATGGTTTAGTTTCAAATTTGAGTCTGAAGAAGCCATGAAGGACATCTTGAATGGTGGTTAGTGGAAACAAGGTGGAAATGTCCTTGTTCTAAAGATCTGGGACCCTAAGTTTGGTCAGGAACTGGACAGAGTCTCGATTGTCCCTGTTTGGATATTACTCCCTGAGTTAGACCCATGGTTTTGGTCAGCCAATGCTCTAAGTAAGATTGCGAGCAAAGTTGGCAAACCATTATTTGCAGATCATACCACTACATATAAAGAGAAGCTTGGTTTTGCTAGGATAATGGTAGAAGTGGATGTTTCACAAAAACTGCCAAAACTTTGTGATGTTGCGAACACCTTATTCAGGTGAGGAACCTATCTACCAGACAATAGATTATGAATGGGTGCCGTATTACTGCCATGGTTGTAAAAAGTTGGGTCCCGGGGCTAGGGTGAGCTGAGGGGGGACAGCCACACAGTTTCTCATTGCAAGCACCTGAAAAGTGAAGAAAGTTACTCCAAATGTGCCTAGAAAAGTGTATAAGCCAAAGGTGCGTGTCTGCTCCAACTGGATAAGTGGTGGAAGTTACACCAAAAGATGGGAATTAAAAAGAAATCTCTACTTCAAACTTATAGGTTGATGAGTTGGGATTTATACCCGTGGGGAGTAAGACCAAGCCCAAAACACCAAGAGATAAGAATGTTAGCAAGCTAATCACCCATCAGGAATAGCTTTGCAAATTTGATGACAATGGATGAGCATCCGAATACAGTAGAGAAAGGACTTGCAAAGGTCATTGATATGACCGTTCCAAATGGTGTGGAACAGCTAGGGGATGAGAAGCCTCCAGGCACCTCCCATACCCCATGATCATTGGAGCCTGAAATACTAGGGGCCTCAATGAGGCTCTAAAGTAGTGTGAGGGGAAGAGCCTACTGCTAAATTACAAAGTAAGTTTATTTGGGATTTTGGAAACAAGGGTAAAACAAAATAAGGCTAATGATATTATAAATAAGAGGTTTCAACAATATACTGTAGTTACGAACTACGGATGCTATAGGAATGGCAGAATTTGGGTTTTATGGGATACTAGAAAAGTCTCAGTCAACATGTTTCAGGTTCATGCACAGTTCATTCACTGTAAAGTGAGGGACTATGTTACAAGCCAGGGAATGAAATGATGGTAACTGTAGTGTACGAGAGCACTGGTGCTCAGATTAGGCATGAGCTTGGAGCTCTCTGATTCAGCTCTCAGTGTCACATGAAAAAGGGTGGTCTTAGGTGATTTTAATGTCATACGGCACCCGTAAGAAAAAATAAGTAGCACTGCACATGTGCTAGCTGATTTAGTGGATTTAATCAATGTCTGGTAAATAGTGGTCTTGATGACATCCATAGTCAAGGCTGTGAATTTACTTGGACAAATAATTAGGATGGAGAGAGTAGGAATTGGTTTAAGTTGGATAGAGTTTTTGGTTAACTCTACATGGGTAAATGAACTTCATGCATCTTATGCAAATTTTCTGCCATCAGGGGTCTCTGATCATTCTCCAATGTTAGTGTTGTTGGGCGTAAAGCCCAAGTCCAACCCAAGCAATAAACGAATAAATTTGTTATTGATTTCTAATTCCAATAACACCATGGTGTGTTATGAAAAGGCATTATGTCGGCTAGCATGTGGTATAAAGAGGAATTGTGTAATTCCTTGGCTTTTGTACATAGCAGCCACGCCGATTTCGGCGAACGAAATTGGTCATTATTTTGTTCGGCCTCCTTCTGTCACGGAGGTATACACGGGCTAGTATCAGCGGGTGTTCAAGACGATTCAAGTCTTGGTGTGGGAGTGTAGCTGCTAGCGCAAGTCGACTTTTGCGGTTGAGATTAATATTTCGATTCAGTACAAGGTTCGTCTACTATACAGGAATGGTTAGTACAACTATTCAGGTGTGGTTTATCTCTAGGAGTATTATTAATTGGTGATTATGAATTATACTCGAAAGTTAGGGGTAGTTTATCTTTGTTTCTGATTTATAGCGTGTTTCGAATTCGGTTTTGTAATTCGAGAAGGTGGTTAAACTGGTGCTAGTTTATATAGTGGATTTCAGCGGTTTTGCTCGTGGGTTTTACCTCCGGAGTTGGAGGGTTTTGCCCTGATTTTAGTTCCTAAAATCTGTGTCTCATCTTATTAGCTTGCGTATTTTCTACTTTTGTTTATTATTGTCGATTGGTTTGCTTTCACGACGCGTGGGAGATTTGTCAGATTTCCCAACAAGTGGCACCACAGCTAGGTTTTGTGTTAATCTAGGTACCTATGGTTTAATCGACAAGGATGTCAAACATGGGGTCTCAATTTGTTGTGACAAAGTTTCACGGTAAAAGTAGTTTCACCCTTTGGTAAAGAAGGATGAAGGATCTCCTGGTACACCTGGCTTATTGAAAGCCTTGAAAGGAGCTATGTGCAAACTGACAACGATGAGTGATGCCGGCTGGCAAGATGTGTGTGAGAAATGTGCTAGCACCATTAGGTTGTGCATCTCGGATACTGTTATCAATTGTGTAGTTGATGAGGACTCTCCATAGGACATATGGGATAAGTTGGAGAAACTCTACAGAACAAAGAGTTTGACCAATAAGTTGCTGTTAAAGCGATGGTTATATCGGTTACGGATGGATGAGGATGAAAATATGGTTGGACACATGAACGTGTTCAATGGACTGTTAGATGAGTTGAAAAAGATCAAGGTGAAGCATGAGGAAGAAGATAAGACGTTGTTACTTCTCAATTCTCTCCCGGATGCATATGATAATTATGGGGATACTATACTGCGCTGGAAGGATACCATTACGATGGATCAGGCGCATACAACTTTGTTGTCCTCACACGGGCTAGTATTAGCGGGTGTTCAAGACGGTTTAAGTCTTGGTGTGGGAGTGTAGAGCTGGCGCAAGTCGACTCTTATGGTTGAGATTAATATCTCGGTTCAGTTCAAGGTTCGTCTACTATACAAGAACGATTAGTACATCTATTCAGGTGTGGTTTATCTCTAGGAGTATTATTAATTGGTGATTATTAATTATACTCGGAAGTTGGGGGTAGTTTTATCTTTGTTCCTTATTTGTAGCGTGTTTCGAATTCGGTGTTGTAATTCGAGACGGTGGTTGTACTGGTGCTAGTTTATATAGTGGAATTCAGCGGTTTTGCTGGTGGGTTTTACCTCTGGAGTTGGAGGGTTTTGCCCTGGGTTTAGTCCCTAAAATCTGTGTCTCATCTTATTAGCTTGCATATTTTCTACTTTTGTTTATTATTGTCGATTGGTTTGCTTCCGCGACGCGTGGGAGATTGGTCTTATTTTTCAACAAGTGTATGCTACTCAGGGAAATGCTGTCAAAGAGCCTGGTGTGAGTATGGGACTTTCAAAGCTGTAGTAAGTCAGGTTTGGTCCAGGCAAGCTCATGGGAACCCTATGTATAGGCTGTGCTAGAAGCTTAAGTACACTAAGCATGCTCATATTGAGTTCAATACTAATCACTACTCTAATCTCTCTAACAGAGTAGCTGATAGTGAAGCTGCTCTCAGCCATTGTCAAAACCTGATACAACAAAGGCCTACTGATGCCAGCTTGCTAGATCAAGAAAGAAGGCTAAGGGAGGAATATTGCAGGATAAAAAAAGTGAGTTGAGTATGCTGAGGCAAAGAGCTAAAATAACTCACCTTAAACATTCATATTGCAGTTCAAGATATTTCTTCACAAGAATAGCCGAAAGAAAGCATATGGGGATTTTGGGCAGCATTATAAATGCTTCAGGGAGCACTTATACAAGTATGCATGGGATAGCCCAAGCTTTTATAGACTATTACACAAATCTGCTAGGCAAGGATCATCCAGTGCAGGATCTAGAGTGTGATTTTGTTAAAGTTGGCAGCTGTATTCCTATAGATATGCATTCCTACCTGATATGCCCTGTCACAAAATAAGAAATTAAGGCAGCAGTCTAATAAAAGCCCTGGAGTGGATGGGTTTTCTGCAGGCTTCTTCAAAGACTCATGGGACATAATTGAGGGAGATTTATGTAAAGTTGTGCAAGGGTTTTTCAAAAGTAGAAAAATGGCAAAGCAGGTTAATACCACCCTTATAACTCTAATTCCAAAGAAGGAATATGCCTCTACTGTCACTGATTTTAGACCAATGTCTTGCTCTACAACTACTTGGGAGTTAAACCAGCGATTAAGCCTTCAAATCTAACAGAAAACAACGTTTTCTATTCGACCCCCCGATTTCCGCTCCGGGCCTGATGCCACCCCTGAAATGATACAAATGTATCAAGAGTACAAGTGTGAATCAAACCAGATTAAGAATGTATTGATGTTTGCTATGCACCCGCGTTTAAAGACACGCATGATTGATTTCACTGTATATCAAATACTCCCTTCTACCCAAAGAGATTTTCCTGTTTCGTTTTGCAGTTTTGAGTTGCCATGTTGGGAGCTATATTTAAGCCAAATGAATCGTTCGCTTGTTTTAAAAATTAGTAAGTATTTCATTCTGCATTGCACTCAACCAACTCTACTTGATTTCAAGGTAAACGGGTCTTTCATTTAGTCTACAAATAGTCTCCAACATGGCAACTCAAAACTGCAAAAATAAACAGGAAAATCTCTTTGGGTAGGAGTAGTATTCGCTAAGCTGACGACTAGTTTCTCGCAAAAGCCGCGAATACTTTAATACGAAGCAGCTTCGAGTTTCTTTGAGACTAAGCTCTCAAAGGGCCAACTACTTGGTCCTCACGTTCGCAAATTTATTGAGAATGTCGAAACTCTTGAGAAGTTAGATTGCCCAATTTTTTAATTTTGCGCTATACCGTCAGCTTAATTCTTTGCCTCCAACATTCGGTCTTTTTAGGACGAATTACAACTTGAATGATTTAAAGAAAATCTTCATGAATTGCATGCCATGCTTGTACCACATGAGAGAGATATGATGTCCAGTGGGAGTGGGAATAGAGATGTTTTATCCATGGCAGTATAGCAAAAAGGGAAGTTTAAGAAGGGGGCAGGGAAGGGTAAGAAACCCGCGCGTAGCAAAGGAAAAGTGGCTTCGGGCAACAATTATATTACTAAGAAATGCATGACTTCCGACAGAAATGCTTCCATTTTGGAAATTTCGGCCATTGGAAGCGAAATTGCCCAAAGTTCCTAGCAGAGAAGAAGTCGAAACCAGGTATATGTATGATAGACGAAGGCACATCGAAGGGTGTGGATCTCACCTTTGTAATAACTTGCAGGGGCTGACGAAGGCACGTTGTATCTAAATAAATGGTAATTTGTACCAAATCTAAGTAAGAATATAAATTTCGTTTCTATTTTAGACGTTGAAGGTTTTGATTTTTCAATATGAAACAATAGTTGCACCTTCTCGTTCAATGATACGGTGTACGAAACAACCAAATCTACAAACAGTATTTACGTCTTAGATTTGATAAATGAGGTCTATCATATGACGGATAAAAAACTCAAAATAGGAGATCCCGATCAATCCTACCTTTGGCATTGGCGTTTAGGGCATATAAACGAAAAAGCATTGAGAGACTTGTAGCGAATGGAGTTCTCAAACCATTTGATTTTGGATCCTATGGAACACGCGAATCTTGTCTTTTAGGCAAGATGTATGACTCATGCACCTTTTTCCGGAAAATAATTATGAGCTAGTGGTTTATTGGCTCTCATTCATATAGATGTTTGCGGTCCAATGACAATCACATCCAGCTGTGGTTATGACTACTTTGTCACTTTTATAGAGGATTTTATTAGATATGGCTACATCTACCTAATCAAATATAAAAGTGAAGTACTTGAGAAATTTATCGAATTTCAAAAGGAAATAGAAAACCAATTAGGAAAGAAGATCAACGTCGTATGATCCGAGTGATTAAACATTGGCTCAACCATGTGATTAAACAAAATGGTTTCACCCGAAGTGTCGAGGAACCTTGTTTATACATGAAATTTAGTGGGACTAAAGTAACTCTCCTAATCCTATATGTAGATGACATATTACTCATTGGGAATGAGATCCCCATGCCTAACTCTGGTAAAGGCTGGCTTGGGAAAGATTTCCAGACGAAGGATTTAGGAGAAGCGCAACACATCCAAGGTATTCATATCTATAGAGATAGATAAAAAAGAATACTAGCGTTAAGTCAAGAAACTTATATTGATAAGATTCTTAACATGTTCAATATGAAAGACTCTAAAAGAGGCTTTTTACCTATGGGGAGTGAGATAACTTTGAGTAAATCTCAGTATCCAACTGAACCTAAGGATATTGAATGCATGATATCGAAACCATACGCTTCCGCAATTGGTTCGATCATGTACACTATGATGTATACGCGTCCGGCCGTGTCATATGCTTTGAGTATGATAAGTCGTTACCAAGCCAATTGAGACGAAAGCCACTGGAAAACCGTTAAGAACGTCCTTAAATACTTAAGAAGGAATATGGACACGTTCTTAGTATTTGGAGGGGGTTCAGAGCTTCGTGTAAAGGGGTACGCAAATGCTAGTTTTCAAAGAGATCGAGATGATTCAAAATCTCAATCAAGATATGTTTTAATACTAAATTGTGGAGCCATGTGCTGGAAGAGCACAAGCAATCGGTGACTGCGAATTCTACAACGGAGGCTGAGTATCTTGCAGCGTCAGAAGCTGCAAAAGACAAAGTTTGGATCCGACAGTTCCTGGAAGGATTAAATATAGTCCCTACAGAGGCGGATCCTGGTGCAGTCTATTGCGACAATAGTGGATCAATAGTTCAGGCTAAAGGGCCTAAGTCTAGTGACAAATCTAGACATGTATTCAGAAAGTTTCGTGTAATTAGAGACTTTGTGGAACGAGAAGATACATCAATTTGTAAGGTTAGGACAGACGATAATATATCGTTGATCATTTAACCAAGCCATTATCACAGGCTAAACACAATGGTCATATTACCTCGATAGGTTTGAGGCGTATGCCTGACATGTGTTAGATTATATGATGTAAAAAATAATAAGTGTATTAGTTTTCACGTATATGATAATTGAGTTCATCGTGCAAGTTTTAAGAAACTTTTCTTTTAATTCAGTTTTAAAAAAATTCTAAATTATATATATGCTCTGTTGTATCCTAATTGGCCGTGGAGACGATTTGAACCCTATTAAGTGAACATGATTACCAGTTTATTTTGTCTCTAGCTTAGTCATAAAATGAGGTGACGTCTCAATTGACTAGATTGTAAGTCGATTGATGACTAGATCAATTGCCATTGATTCATAGAGATGAATAACCGATTACATACACATACTGTAGATGACCCTCTGTCAGACATTTGACCAATGATAGAATAATCTTTGTGCCTGGTCGTGGCAAGGTAATCTATATTATTTCTATTAGTCGATTCTTTCAATCTGAGACTGTTTGTATGAGTTTATACAACACACGGTGACTTTGATTTATGTCATAAATCGTAGTGTAAACAGAGGCTAAAAGGACATCTATTGGGTCATAACTAGCTTTATAGAATAAAAAAATAAGTAAAATGAATTGTCCACCCTCGTCAGGGTAAAATATCTCTGGGCCACTCGAGGAATTATGCCCGGAAATGCGTGGCCACGCTCGGAAGAGATCTATGACAGATATTCCGATCCGACTGTCATAATCCAGATCGAGAAACCACTTTTGATAATGATATAATGTAAGTTTGACCTGAAAGATAGTTCGCATTGAGTGAGAGATATAACTGACAAGAAAATCGGTAACGCATGACTTGTCTCGGACAAGTGGGAGATTGTTGGAGTACGTGTCCTCCGACAATAATGTGTTGACTAATTAAAGCTAATTAGTAATAAACCTGGGATATATGGAATATACTACGTGCATGTTTGGTAAGGCAAAATTTGAGTTCAAGTAACGGAGTCCCACTCTGATTACGTTTCTTATTGTTTGGTTTAGAATCATTTAATTTTTTCCCATTCCATTATGATATCCTCCTCAAACTAGAGGTGTCCCATTCCATTCCCCCTTTTTTATTTTCTCTCTCCTCCCCACCTCATCCCACACCATTGCCAAACCACCACCACCCCGACGGTGATGGACGGCCGGCCACCCAACTCGCGAACGCCCCCTTTCGGCCGATCTACCTCCGGCGACCACCGCGGCGACCTTCTTTCTCATTTTCCTAGTTTCGCTCTCCTTTCTCCTCCCTCTTCTTCTCCAACTCCCTCACATCATCGCCGATCACCAATTTTTCCACCGTCGGCCACCTACTGTGGGCAGTGCCGGAGAGTCGCCGGTGATGTACTCGGCGGCGCCGATGGAAGTGGGTGTTGGGTGCGACGGTTTAGTGGTGGTGGAAGGGTGGGATAGGGGGAGGTCTGGAGAAAAGGGGAAGGGGTAGGGGTGATTCCAATTCATTTTTGAGGTTGAACCAAACAATTTTTTAATGTAACGGAACTTGTTACCACTCCACCCCTAATCCCGTTCCATTTCCTTACTATCCTTAATATCATATCAAACGCCCCCCCAAGTTAGTTGATTAATGTAAATTGATAACGGTTGGCTGACTTATTGTCGTTTGACAGCTATAATCACTTGATCTCTCTCGGTCAAACCTATAGAGATAGTTTCTCCAAAGGATATTATATTTGTATCTATACAATATAATATAAACCATAATATTTTAGTTAAAGATTTAACTAATTATAGAGGAAAGTGTTTTACGAGTTTGGAACTCAGGTCGAATAAATCACGTATTTGTGTGAATTGTCAATATAGTCAATTAGCTAATTAAATTACAAGTAGCTGTAATTTTAGATAAAATAATGTAATTAGTAATTATTATATAATGATATAATAATTAACAAACACTTAAAGAAATAAGTGTACAAATTATACCCAAATTGTATCATAAGATGTTAATGGGTATAATTAATAAGGGCAAAATGCTAATTTTGATTACTTCTAGTATATATACTAAAATTTGATAGTCAAACATACAACACAACGTTTTTTCACAAACACCACTTATTTTGGAGAGAGGATTTGAGAGAAGAACCTCAATTTTCTCTAAAAAAAATCAGCCAAGCGTCAACACCTTTGAGACCGAGTTTTCTTTATTGCATTTCAATGAAAACTTGATCAAAACACTTAACTAAACCTACAATAACATTGGCTAAAGTGAAAATTGGTCGGGATTTAGAGTAAAGTACATATTAAATTAGTCGTATTTGCTTCTCTAATTTGACACTGTTAAACTTCATACTGGGTCGGCCTCTTCGCCCAGCTGGAAAGGAGGTTGACATTGGTATAATTGTTGCTGATGGTCAGCCTCTTCGCCCAGCTGACATGATGCTTTATTCTTGGGATAGAGGGCGCGACGTTTGCGTCGATTTGACTGGGTCGTCGCCCATGACTCAGACGGGATTGATAGATTTCGAACGAGGTAAGGTGGTGCGGGAAGCGGCCCATCGTAAGCGTGCTAAGTATGAGGCTAGGTGTGCTGCTTTGGGTTATGGCTTCCTTCTCTTCTCTTTCTCCTCTTTGGGGGAGTTGGAGCCCTCAGTTGTTGCTCTGGTTTAGCGGATCAAGCAGTTCTCCAGGACGCATGATATCGGGACGCAGGCTGCGGCTTTTATTTTTACTAAGATTGGTTTTTCCATAGCAAAAGGTGTGGGGGTCAGATCGTATCTCGTCTTCCCACCAACTTCTTGTAAATTATTATTGATTTTTAGATAACAAGAAAATAAAAATAAATGCATAGTGATATGATCTTAATTGTATTATACGGATTTTTATGGCCAATAAAATTGCTAATAAAATGGCTCAAGATGATTTTTTGCCCATGTTTTGACCTAACTCGACACGATCCCGTATCTATTTACTTGTTTTTACACGATATATGTATAGCTGTTCACATTTACAATATCAACTATAAGTTTTCACCCGTATAACATCAGCTATAGTTGGTCACTCGTCCAAATTAAAATCACGCGGTTTGTTATATGATATCCACGAAAACTTTCTCTTGATTACGCCCTTTGTCCAACTTCAAACACCGTTTTTTTAACTTTTTTCACTCATTAACTATAGTTAAATAGTTTTTGTTGGATCTCGGATCATAGAAAACCCATGTAAAACAACTAAAAAAAATGAACAGTAAGGCCAAAATGAAGTACAAAGAGGTATATATAGTATACAAAAGTCACGCTAGTTAGGCCAACACTTGACGTACGTCTGATACATATGGTCTCAACTATTAACTTGTGAGCCAAGCTAATTAGCCATGTTGCAACTTACATACGTACAGAATGGAAAGACAGAAAGTTAAGTAAAGGGTTCGAATCTTGCTGATTTAAAAAATACCATAAGTTCCCGAAATGCAAAGGAAATTACAATCTCTACATTTGATCGTGGTGGATACAACCAATGTCAACAACAAAAATAGTTCGGATATGAATCTGAACTCTAGCTACTCCACCCATAGTGATCTCATGCAATGGCAGCTTCTTTGCCACATCAGGCTTGACAAAATCGATCGACATCTATGGTTAAATAATAGATGATACAACATTTATGGTGAACATATAACTAATGGCAATTGCATACACCAGTAGTGTTTGCGCCTAAATTTCGGGTTTAGTCCGACGAGGACAAATTGATAGATACATAGTTACATTGACTAAGGATCAAGTCAAGTCATCGAGTAGATACACATCTTGGACGCCTACATATGGATTTAATCATACAAAGTGATTAGACAAACAATTAGTCTCACATAATATTTGAGCAGACATTCAATTTGACAGTCCATCGAGGAGCCAGACAGTCCAACGAGGAGCCATACAATCTATCAAGGAGCTAGCCAACCCATCGAGGAGCCATACATATCAACCATCGACCTGTCGAGGTCAACCATCGACCTGTCAAGGTCAACCATCAACTTGTCGAGTATCCTGTCAGGAAGATCGTCACACCTCGATGACAACTACTGATGCGGAATAAGTTAAAGTATGAACTATGTTCTCCTAAATATGCTCAGCAAATTCAGTTACAAGTGTTAGTGGGGCTGCATGATCTCCATCAAATTAGCAAGAGGTTGACTCTTTGACTAGGTCTATGATAATGAATAGAAGAACTCAAACCTCCTATTTTCTCTTCAACAACATCCTATTTTCTCTTCAACAACATCCTATTTTCTCTCCAATAACCAAGACCATGTATTGAGCTGCCAAGAGTTAGTTGTGGACTTATTCAGCAAAGAAAGTATCTCCAAGGAAGACGAATTCAAAGTCAAGAACCACTTCCTTGATTATAGGGACTGTTCACTGTGATTCAGTTAGATAGCTGCTATTTTATAGGGCATAGTGGTTGAAGTTGGACCTAGCAACATGGGAAGTTAGAAAAACTTGAGGAGACCTTCCACAACAGTATTTATGCACTTAAAAGCCCTAGAAGAAGGTCAAGACGTCCTCATATAAACCCTAGAAACTTCCACCATAACTTTGACACTTTTCCACACATAAAACCCTTCACAACTTCACCATATATAACCCCTCATCATTGATCCTACACATGACCACTTCCATATCCATCACCACTCTAGACCATAATCACTAATATCATTTCTCTAAACCTAAATACATATCTTCTCATTCCTCTCAACGCCATAGCCACTACCATAATTCATCTATCACCGTTACATCAACCTAATCTCCACCATTAAGCCCTTAGTCATTCTTGAACCCAAATACCATTTATCAACCCATTATCTCATTGATATTACATGATCTCTTATTAGATTATAAATCATTGTATATATACTCATCAATTGTATTACTCAACACGGAGAAACACTACTACAAGATCTACTAAAAGCACTTGGCGGGCTAACAAGATCCCCCCCGTGGTTTTGTCCCTTATTCACAGGGTTTTTCACGTACAAAAAATCCTTTGTCTCTCGATCTTTTATCTGCTAGCATTTACTAGTGTTTTAATATTTTATATTTGTGTTAATTACATTTAGATTCTATCCGATAGACAGTATTGGTCAGTCCGATCCTTAATCCTCGACCTCGATCCTTGATCCTCGACTTCGATCCTTGATCCTTGACCTCGATCCCCCTTGACCTCGATCCTTGATGCTCGATAGAACCTGTCTGATTGATTCTACTTGTCTGTCCAAGAGTACCTATCTGATATAGTCTACTTATCTATCAGACAGAATCAACCTTGTAAAGATCACCCGTCTACTTGATAAAGTTTTTCCGCTTACTTGATAGAGTCTATCCGCATATCCATCATACAAAAAATTCATCTAGGACGAGTAGTAGCAAGTTGACTAGTTTACCCTCAATCTAAGTCTATCCGATACGTGTAGTTTTTTACCAAAACAATTTGGCGCCCATCGTGGGGCAATTAGTCAGTTGAGCCTACTAAGGCCCTGTTTGATAGGACTTATTCTCAGATGAATTCAGATCAGTTCAGAATATTCAAATCAGATCAGATCAGATCAGAGTCATTCAAATCAGATCAGATCTGATAAGATCAGAAATGTTCAAATAACTATCTATGTATTTGGTCCATAATTGATACTAATTCGTTGAAATTCAATCAAATTTTCAATCAATTTAGATCAGATCAGAATCATTCAGATCAGATCAGAATCATTCATATCAGATCAGAATCAATCAGATTAGATCAGTTCAGTTCAGAAAGATGCAGTCCTATCAAACAGGGCCTAAACGTTTTCTCTTATATATCTCAAAAAAATTTTATTTCTAGATGTCAGGCGTTTTTGGAAATAAAGGACCATCCGAGATCTATCAACTTGATAAAGTTGTGCTACTTGAATAACTTGCATTGGCAAATCATCAACTTGAAGAACAAATGGCAGAAAACAAGAGACTAGAAGAATCACTCGACATCTTGAAGTTACAACTTGAATCAATCAGACCGAACCTAAATTTTCAACTTGACAAGGACGGCCATCAAGTTGGAGCTAATCAATGTGTTCAATCATATTTGTCTATCCAACTCGATACACTACAATGTAAGTCCATCTTGATTCACCATTTGTAGAAGATATCGCCCGAAAGATTATCCCGAAAGTAGGTCGCCTACCAAATAACGTCTTGTGCAACAACGCCACATATCCTGAGGAGCACATCCAAACTTACAAGGTCGCAATGGGTGCATAACCAATTGCACCACATCTTATAGAAGTTGTTCTATATAGAGGATTCGGTTTGACATTGACAGGACTAGCATTGGTGTGGTTCACCAACTTGCCAAACCGACAGATTTCAAGCTTTGCCCAACTTGTTAACTTGTTTTACCAACATTTTGCAAGTAGTAGAAAACTAAAGAAGCACATACGTGATTTGTTTGGAGTTGTTCAAGGAGATGATGAACCTCTTAGGGACTATCTAAGTACACTTGTTGAGCTTGGTATGCTAATATAAATGGGTCGTATATTGGAAATTTTTTTGTGTGATTGACATCCACTAGTTTATAATCCGGGTGCACGATCATACCACTTCGTGAATCAAACCAATCACATTTGAATAAAACTGTTTTATAGTTCTTTTCCTCGCCTCCATACACTAACTCTATCACCTCTTGAAGGATTTCATATATAATAATCCACCCCTTGATTACCCTTCACCCAAACACCGTAATTCATGGTAGACTTGTTTTTCCCATACATACACGTTTGGAAATTGAAAGCATTGACATAATACTGATGAAACTTGTTGACAACTTTGAAAGGACCAATGGAGAGTGTCTTAACTACATCATTGCTTATATGATCAAAACTCTGAACCTACAATAAGAGAAGTAATTTTATTAAGATGTAAGTTTGCTTGTCATACTTATGAATCTAAGACCGATAATTTATTACGACAAACTTAAATTTATAGAGTGAGAATCATGAGAGTACCCATCCTTAGGTGAGTACTGCGCACCAAATAATAGCCGTCAGATTCATCAAATTGAACGCTCCAGATTAAGCCACCTCTCTTCAACTAGAAAAGAAACTGGTTTCCTAATCTTTCCCCAATTCTCCATCATTTCCAATTTTTTTCATCTCTCTCCTCCAACTCTCCATCTCCTCGACATCTTCTCTCTCCTCCCCTGCGCTCTCATCTCACCTACTTCCTCGCGTCGACGCCACCACCGCCACCTCTGTCGCCATCGCCGCCACCTTTGTTGCGTCTGGTACACACCGCTACGGTCTCTCTCCTCGCCACTCTCCTTCGGCGGCGCCTTCGCCACTTTCTTCAAATATGTTCGACATTTTCTCGCTCTTGCAACTCAAATAACATATGTCCATCGCCGTCAATCAACGCACTTCTGCCGCCGTCCTCTTCGTCATCGCCAGAAAATTGTTGCTTCAGAGGAGTACGACAACGACGGCAATTGTCATGTAATTGTCGTTGTAGTTGTGGTGGTGGTGGTTGTTTTAGTTGTGGTTGTTGTGGTGTGGTCGCATTGTTGGAGATATAGCAAATTGGGGTGGTGGTGGAGATACTTTTATGATCTCTGATTTGTAGTTTGTGAGTAGTAGCATCGTGCCTTTTGTTTTCTCCTTGAAAAATGGCTAGCTCAATAGGAAGAGCACTATACAAGGCACGAGGTGTGGGTTCAACTCCCACGTTAGCTAGAAATTCCTAGAAATCTTTTAATCTATTGTAGATCCTCGAACAAGGTTGACAGTTTGGAGAGAATCTGTTCTCATTGTTGACGGAGCACTTTTTAAAACCTCACGAACCTAGAATGTGTCTGTGCAAGGTTATGGGTTGGGAAGGTGTTAGACACCCAAACTGCCCGGCGTGGTCGACGGTCTCTACTAATTGATCCATAGTAAATAAGAAGCAATTAATTGACGACGGATACACATAACAATTAGCATGCATAAGAGAAATAACATAATGCAAAACGAATTAAAATCATGCGAAAAGAAATAAAATCATGCTTATACATCCGAACAACACCCATAAGCAAAGAAATCATCATAAACATGCCATAAGCATATATCACACTCAGAGAAAACAACCTAATAACATGCTATGTAATGATAAAAAATGCTTAATAAATATAATATTGCAAAGCGAAATACATGCTACGTAAGTGTATAGAAATCATGCGAAACCAAAAATGCGCACCACTTAGGCCCTGTTTGATAGGACTGCATCTTTCTGAATGATTCTGATCTGAACTGAATGATTCTGATCTGATCTGATCTGTACTGAATGATTCTGATCTGAACTGAATGATTCTGATCTGATCTGATCTGATCTGAATTGGTTGAAAATTTGATTGAATTTCAACGAATTAGTATCAATTATGGACCAAATACATAGATAGTTATTTGAACATTTCTGAACTGAACTGATCTGATCTGAATGATTCTGATCTGGTCTGATCAGATCTGAATGATTCTGATCTGATCTGAATTCATCTGAGAATAAGTCCTATCAAACAGGGCCTTAGTAAACGAAATCATTTTACGAGAAGATCATTTGAAAGAAAAAGTTTGTTTGTTTGTTAAGGGCCCTCAGGACTTACTTGCGATGTTTCACGGATCTCGATTTTGTTTGCCAACGAGCCCCCTCGGTGTTGACCCTTGTATGCTACTTAGCCCACCAGTCTGGCCTTGCTCTTGGTAATCTCGGTAAGATCCTAGAATGCTATATGTGTGTTTGAATGTGTTTATAAGTGTTTAAATGTGTGTCGGTGGAGTTGTAGGTAGTATGTTTGTCATGCGTTGTCGTACTTTTCAGCCATGTTTCCCCCAATGTGTCACCGTGAGTTAAAATGAGGGTATGAGGTTCCTATATATATGAAAACTAAGCTAGGCTAAGCTACCTTATGCTTAATCTCCAAAAAACAAAAGAGGTAGAGTTTGCAATGGTATGGAAATGTGTATGGATAATAACAAATCGGAGGATAAAATGTTGATAACTACGAAAGGATAATAGCTTAAATGAATTGTGATATGAAGATGGATATAATGAAGGCTTATCTGGCAAAAAGAGATAAATGAAATGATAATATAGTGTAACAAACTTCTGGAAAGGCGTAAGTAAGTGCAATTCTTTTGGATGCCAGTTACTTGGAGTGGCATCCAACCCCCTTCACCATGCATGCTACATAAAAAGTCAAGCTATTATAGTCACTCCCCTTCTTGGTAATGGGCTACGGTGAACCAATTAAGTCCAACACAAAGGATACTACTAATCCACCAATAAGGAGTTGGATCAAATGCTAAACTAACGGTAACTTAGGCCCAAACAAAGATATGAACCTATTGGCAAACAAAACCGACTCTCGTGTATTAAGTCCGTTTTCATCATCGAGCGCTGTAAGGGAAGCCCCAAGTAGGGTGTCTACAACACGCCTCATATTCTGCAGTGTTGTTTGTGGTAGGAAAGTCAAGCTTGAGTGCAAATGGCATGTGAAGGCCATCCGGGTCTACCAATTAGACTCCTGCCCCGTTGCCCCTTCTGTTGGAGGCTCCGTCCAAATACATTTTCCATTTCGGCACTTCGACGATGTGAATATGTGATGCGTATGCTAATCTAGAATTAACACACTAAGAGTTTTTGCAGCAGAATTAAAAACTAAAAGAACCTATTTTTGTGTAACTAAGTCAAAACCTAAGAAAGATGATGATCGAGGCCTGAAACTTGACATTCCTGATTTCAATGGTAAGGAAATTATAATACTAATCGTACTTTGTGAGTTTAAGAGTTGCAATCTTGAAACTTTTCTCATCATCATACCCTTTGTATTCGAAAACCCGCTCATCAGCTTTAACCCAATCTAAGAAAGACTCGGGATCTAGCTTACCATTGAAATCAGGAATGTCAAGTTTCAGGCCTCGATCATCATCTTTCTTAGGTTTTGACGTAGTTACACCTTCTTCACAATCCGAACTATTCTTCCCGTTGTTTGACTTGCGCAGTTCAGACCGTTCTCGTAGTAGAGATAATTGAACCAGTTGCGCCATCATCTCTTTTAAATCGGAGATTTCTACACTAGACTTACTCGGAGTCTCTTCGTCGCCTGCCATAATTAATGCGTCCTAACTAAAACATCAAATCACGTCTTTTTTTTTCCTATCACCGTAACCCACAGAACAGTAAATTTGAGAAAATTCACTAACCTAGCTCTGAAGCCACTTGATGCGTATGCTAATCTAGAATTAACACACTAAGAGTTTTTGCAGCGGAATTAAAAACTAAAAGAACCTATTTTTGTGTTTTTGTGTTTATATAGAAATAAACTAAAGAAAACAATAAAGATATGATTCAATACCCGCAAGTAATTGAATCTGCCGAATTCAAAGAGCCGCAACCCTTAATTCGATCCTCCGCAAAGGATTTAACACTCACGCATGAGTTTGTCGCTCGCAAGCAACCACACAAATAACTTGAAGGAAACTCCCTTCGACTCTTCGATATTAATACTCAACTGTAATCTGAAATCTGTCTATCTAATACATGAGACTATCTCACCTTATATAGGTTAGAGAGGTCTAGCTTATTACCTTAATTCTAGCTATATTAGAATAAGGAAACTAACTTAAAACTTACTAAATAATCAGACTTCCCAAATAAACTAGGAAATACTAATTATCGGAAACAAATTATAACTCTCTAAGGAAATAAGGAAAACTCTAAACTAGAATGAATTTAGGAAAACTCCATAACTCGATTCTTGCTTGGCTCCGCATCAATATGTTCGTCTAGGAATGAATCATCGTACTTATCTCCCGAAATTGGCCCTTCTGCCAAAGCTTCTGAGATTGCACCTCCTTTTACGGATTTCTGGCTCATGCATTGGATGTCGAATTCGGAAAAGATGACATGCCACCTAACAAGCCTCTCAACGAGCATTAGCTTATCAAAGAGGTGTTCGATCGGATTGAGTCTCGAGACCAAATATGTCGTGTGAGCTTGGAGGTGGTGTCTCAATTTCTTCGTAGCGTATACCAGGGAGATGCAAGTTCTTTCCAGGGGAGAGTATCTGGTTTCATACTCAAGGAATTTCTTACTTAGGTAATAGATGGCTACCTCTTTCTTGGACCCTTCTTGATATTGTGCCAACAATGGCCCCATGGCAGTTTCAGTTAGTGTAAGGTACAAAATTAGCAGTTCGTCCGGCCTAGGCGGCATTAGAACTGGTGGATTGGCGAGATACTCCTTCATTGAGTCGAACGCTTTCTGGCATTCGTCGTTCCATTCTTTGGAGACTCCTTTTCTCAGCAATTTAAAGATAGGCTCACATTTGGTCGTGAGTTGAGATATGAATCAACCGATCAGGAAATCTCTGATTTCTTTTTCTGTCCTTAGTGGTGGTAGTTCGATGATTGCTTTGTTTTCTCGGAATCCACTTTGATCCCATCCTGGCTCACGACAAAACCAAGTAGCTTTCCCGAGGTTACCCCAAACACACACTTCTGGGGATTCAGACTCAAGTTGTACTTTCTTATCCTATCAAAGAAAATTCTTAATGCTGGGAGATGCCCCTGGCGGTCTCCACTCTTAACAATCATGTCATCAACATAGACTTCAATGATGTTGTGGATCAGATCGTGCAAGATAGTCGTCGCGGCCCTTTGATAGGTGGCGCCGGCGTTCTTTAGCCCAAACGGCATGACTAGGTAGCAGTAGGTACCCCACGGGGTGATGAATGAGGTTTTGTTCATGTCATCTTCTGCCATGAGAATTTGGTTATACCCGGAGAATCCGTCCATGAATGAGAACATAGCGTGGGCAGCATTGTTATCAACCAAAACATCAATGTGAGGTAGTGGGAAGCAGTCGTTTTGCGACGCTGCATTGAGATCTCTGTAGTCGATACACAATTGAACCTTTCCTCCTTTCTTCGGCACAACCACTATGTTGGCGAGCCAATCTGGATGTTTGATGGCTGATGAAATTTTCTTTGAGCTGCTTCTCAATCTCTACCTTGACTTTGAGGCTCACCTCTGGTTTTACTCGGCGAAATCGTTGCTGTTTCGGTTTGCATTCTGGCAGTATCGGAATTCGGTGCACATCGATTTGTTGATCGACCCTGGCATATCAACATAGAACCATGCAAAGACATCTATGTACTCTTTTAACAATGCAATGAATGCAAGACTTTCTTGTGGGGAAAAGGATGAGCCTATTTTGACTTCTCTAACGTCTTCATGTGACCCCATATTTACAATGATGGGCTCCTCTATGGGAGTCATGCATGATTCGGGAACATCTATGGACTCAGTGTCAGAAGATACGTCATGATCAGATGCAATGTAATTTATGCAAACAACCTCGGATATTGATTTATACACATTGTTTTCATCATTAGAAATGTCAGATTGGGTAGAAAGGGACGAATGGTCGGATGAGGAACTGTCAGTTTCGTAACCGTCTGAGTTGGCAGGGGGGTTGAGGCTTGGTTGGACGGTGAGTTTGGGGGTGAAGTTTCCTATGGGATAGCCTAGCTCGGTAGCTCTGCTCTTGGATTGGTGCTCCAAACACCTCTCACGTTGCACGTGGTCTCCTGCGACTTTGATTAAGGTAGTGGAGTCGTTATCTACCGCATCGTCAGCTTAGACTCGAATAAGCGCCTCATCGCTTTGCCACACATGGTTTCCACCCAATTTTGGCTTTATTCGGCTTATTGGTCTTTCACAAACAAACTTCTAATCAGATCCTCATTGGACGCCTCAACAAAGACTCAAGTCCCGAAAGCCTTTTTCGCTTTTTCTCATCAAACCAGGGTTCTGGAAATTCACAGTAGGGTTCGCTCTCTCCTTGCAGCACGAATTGGCCATTGAGGGTTAGGGGCGGCTTTTTGGCTTTTGTGGTTGTTGAGGTTTCATCATTCGGGTTATATCCAAGGACGTGTGTGTTTTGTTTGTTGGTGACCTCAATCGGGCATTTGATTTTCTCGCTTAGTCTCCCGAGGCCACTTCCAGAGGTGTAACGCATCTTATCCATCACGTGAAGAGTTTGGGGTTGGAAGGTAGGGATCAATGATGGATTCTCGTCATGGCGGGCTTGGGATTTATTGTTTCTTTTGGTGGTGTTGGTCATTTTGTGAGAGTCGAGGTGAATTAAGATTCGCTACTTTCAACCACAAATCAAAGGAGCTCTTTCGGGAGATTGCCCCTAGAAACAAAGAATAAAGAATGAAATAAATATTTACACAAAAAGGTTGAATGAACAAGACTCGAAACTCGTTTGTTTCACTTTGCGCGTCTTATTTTCGAAAACAATTTTCTTGTATTGTTTGGTTTGATTGGTTGTTGTTTTTTATGTGAAAGTTTGAATTGTCCCATTCGAGATTTTGTCATTCCACTTCCCCATTAAAATTTGATCATATATACAAAAATGTACAAAAGAAAAGGATAGAATCATCCCCATGTCGCGGCGAAAGTCAGGTAAGTTCCTGCAAGATAAATAGTACTTTCGTTAGACTTAGTTTGGGCCGAACCCTAAGGTGGGTTGCCTACGTATCTCCATTTGTGAATGAACTTTGGAAGTTCGTTCTTGTTTGTGGTGTTGAAGTGCATGTGATTTGGAGAATTAGGCCCAATGTAGTTCTTGTGAGTACGAGAGAAATTTTTTTTATTTATTTCACAAGATTTTATCCGCGGCCAGATCTACTACTAGGACGTCTAAGTAACCCCAAAATATATTACAAAGTGTGCAAAATGTGTCAGACATTGTAGGAACACTGACTTGGGGATTCAGGCCTCGCGCAGTTTTTCCTCGATCTATATTATTCCTAATTAGCTATGTGATATTAGATTGGATGTCGATGAAGCTTCAAGGGTTGATGACCTTAGAGACAAGGTCTTGGATCTTATGGCGAAGTTCTTCACAACCCTCAGTGTCGTGGCCACAAGCCTGATAGTAGCGGCAGAAGGTGGTGCAACTTAACTCCCCGCAATAAGGAACAACAGGTGGTAACTGAGGACTTAGGAGGTCGGCCCGGACTAGCTGGTTGAATAGATGCCCCAGAGGATGGCGAAGGACTGAAAACCAACGATTGGAACAAGGAGTACCACAGAAGATTATCACATGTTTAACTGAAAACCAGCGGCCGCATTTCCTGAAATAATCGAGCCGTCGAAGTTTAACTTGAAGGCATGTGTAGGTGGGTGTTGCCATGGTATTTGGCGATCGTTACGTTGATGTTGTCCTGCTCAGTATGATGAAGGAGAAGGCGTACGTTGTGCCTGTAACGGCTGTTGTTGATCGAGCACCACTCTATTTTTCCATTCTTTATAGGCAAACCTACTTTTAAACACAACTGTTAAAATATTGAAAGGTGAGGAGCGAAAAATTGTAGCATTTCGACCTCTCCAAATGAACCAGAGGATATAGGCCAGACGTTCAAATTGAGTTTTAGAGAAATGAGTATGGTTCGAGAAAAGGGAGGCTATAGTAGCGTTGGTTTAGGCGGAGATCTAACCAATTACATATCGTGGGGTGAGCCCAAATTAATTTGACCACTTGACATTGCAAGAAAAGATGATCATCAGTTTCATCAGCTAGCTGACATAAGGGGCAAGTCGGGGGAATGTGTGGGATGCGGTGCGCTAAACGCTGTCGGGAAGGAATTCCTTGACTGAGTAATTGCCAAAGAAATAACAGGAGTTTTGGAGTAGCATCAATATTCCAAATCCATTTAAAAGGCCACTGATCCGTAATTAGTAAATCGTGAGCCATCCATGTAGCCGATTTGACTGTGAAGTCGCCAGTCGAAGAGGCTCCCCAGCAGAAGGCATCTGGAATAGGGGTTGAAGGAATAGGGATGCCTGAGATAATATTTACAATAGGCGAAGGGAGAACGGCGGAAAGTTCTGCTATATTCGAGGTGCCAGTCGTAATAAAATGGGAGACTTTAAGGGAGACATCTACCTAATTTGCAGGGATTTGTAAAGTGTAGAGCAGGTTGTGTGGATTGCCCCAATTATCGGTCCAAAAAGAGATAGAGGTGCCATCCCCAACCTTACAACGTATTCCTTGACGCAGAATTTCACGGGATTTGAGAATATGCCGCCAGATCCACGAGTCCGACGGTTGAGCCTTTATATCCCAGAACGACCGACCCTTGAGGTAGCATTGCTGAATGTGGGATACCCATAGGTTAGATGGTTTAGTAAGTACTTTCCCGCCTAATTTGGCTATCATAGCGTGGTTAAAGGGGGCCATTCGTCGTAAGCCCAAGCCTCCCATGGATTTTGGGCGACATATTTTATCCCATGCAATCATGGGTAGTCCTTTTTTTGTGTCAGAACTTTTCCAGAAAAAATCACGATGAAGGCTATCAAGTGTCTGACAAGAACTACTAGGCAGCATGGCTGTTGCCATAGCAAAGCTGGGAAGAGATTCTAGATTCGATTGAATGAGCGTCGTACGTCCGGCCTTAGATAAGAAAGAGTTGGACCAAGATTTAAACCGACCGTCTATATTTGCAATGATGGAGGCAAAATCACCTTTTTGAGGGTGAGCTCCATTGAAAAGAACACCAAGGTAACGACCAAGGACATGTTTGGGTTGCATATTGAAGAAACTAGCTAAGCTTGAGCGCCGGTTCGGGTCCACATGTTTCGAAAAAACAATAGAAGATTTTTGATAATAAATATGCTGACCTGACATAGAGCAGAAGTCATCAAGTATATTGCGAAGTTGTTGGCAATCTGATTGCCTAGCTCGACAAAAAACAAGACTGTCATCAGCGAAAAAAAGACATGGGATCTTAGGGATGGATTGACTGTCGTGGTGAATCGGTGGATAAATCCAGTCGTCAAAACATGGGCTACATCAGATTCCGAGGAAGTCCACATGTTAAGCTCATTTTCCAGTCGGAAGATGGTATTACGGTGTCTTCGTTGGCGGAACCGGGAATGAAAAAATCTTGTATTTCGATCGCCTTGGGTGAGATATTGTTTTCGTGGAAATTTGCCCCAAAGCTTTTGACCAAAAGCCTGTAAACGCTCACGTTGACAAGTGAGTCTAGAGAGGTGGTGAAAATGGTGCGGGTTATAGGGTTGTTGTAAAAACTTTCCCTCAACTACTTTAAGTTTAACAGCGTTTTGATCAAGTTGGCGTGGGATGTTGCCATATTTTTTCTTATGCCACTCTTTTAAATTGACTTTTAATCGTTTGAATTTTTGAGTGACTCTGTAAAATGGTGTACCCGGAATACAGGTTTCCATGTTGTAGTAAGTAATTGAGTAGTTTCGGGATCATTTGTCCACGCATTTTGGAAACGGAAGGGTCGACAAACTCCTGAAGTGCATGGGTTAGTAATTAAGATAATTGTTGCGTGATCGGAGCAAGAAAATTGCTCGTGTGATACTAGAGATGAGGGGTACAAGCTAAGGAAACTCGGGCTACATAAAGCGCGATCTAAACATTCATATACAAGCAGTAGCTCATTAAAGTCACCTAATATAACCCACGGTCCATTGATAGTAGTGACGTAATCTGGTGAGAAACGACCAAAAAACGTCCTTAGCTCGTGGCTGGGCAGGGCAATAAACCCCAAGTACATTTAAATAGGAGGTAGTTTTATCACAAATAACAAAGTGAAAAATACGAGAATGATGTGTGGTAATCGATACAAAGTCAATGTTGTGCGTATGCCCAAGCAACCACATGCCCCCTGAGTGTCCTTGGGGAGGGATAATTTCCATAACGGAGTAGTTAAGTCTTCGTAGAATATTGTTTTTAGATACGTTCATGGTCATTGTTTCGGAGATAATCATTACGTCAATATTAAAAGAGTTTTTAAATATAGTAGTTCCTTGAGGGGTTGCGCTTTCTTTGCCCCGTGAATATTCCATGAAAGGATCTTCATAAAAATTTTAAGAGTTGGTAACCGAAAAACGCTTTCAATACAAATTGCAATAGTACCAATACTGGTAGTAGTGCAAAAGGGACAGAGGTAGCCGTGCCTACCCAATAACTTATTGTAAATGTATGGAATAAAACAGTTAATGATGTCGTCAGAATTGCAAAGCAACTGATCGGACATTAGTAAAGGGTTGAGCCCATGCCACACAGGAAACACCCGTGATGCAGAAACATGGTAAATTACTGGATACAATAAGGTAAAAGTGAGATTAAAGAAAAAGCCGAAATAACAGAAGGGAAGTAATTTGTCTATGATACTACAAGCTGCTGCAAAGATAAAATTGGATGCAGCCAATAAGTTCCATAGTTGCCTTGTTAGCCAAAAATAGGCAAGTGTGCGGAGAGTATGTTCATTAACCGTCGTCGTATCAGTGGTGACGCTACCGTACTGTAAAGCAGAGTACAGGAAGAGCAAGAGCAGTAGAAGCACAAAAGGCCAGGATCCAAGATTTCATACGGAGTAAGTCCACAGAAAGAAAGGAGGAGGCAAAAACAAATAAAGTAAAAGCCACTAGATAGAAAAAAGAGGTGTAAAAGAGCCAGTAAGCACCACACGTGGAGCATGAAGTTTCCAAAGCAAAAATCAACATTAGACAACTTAAATGAATTACCTTAAAAACAAGGAAATTAACAAGCAATCCTAACAGAGGGGAAACATAAGCAATGAAACCTGGAGTGCTGATAAACCAATCACTGTGATTGGGTGTACGGACCTAATCACAGGGGCACAAACGTCCTTTCCACAGTCAAACCTTGTCCAACCCAGATCTGACCACCGCGTCGCAGGCCCTTCCCCACGCATTACCTCCCGGAATCCCACCCAACCCAGCGTCCAAAAAGACACCTAGGGTGGAGTGATTAATTTGGGTGTGGTCAACCCCTTTGGAGTGGGATTCTCTAAAGTGGCCGGAAAATGGGCTTAGGGTCCCACTTCCCGGCGCCGCTAACGCGGCACCGGAAAGTGGGACCCTAAGCCCATTTTCCGGGTGTGTGGGTGGAACTTGGAGGTGGGGCGTGGTGGCTAAGATGGAGAGGAGGGAGAGAAGGCTGGGTAAGGGTATGGGTGGGAAAAGATTATTGACCTTTGGATTTGGGATATGGGAAATGGACGGCTCGGATTCGCCCACCAATCCGTGATTGGCACACTGGTGATTGGTTTAGTGAAATTCAAACCTGTCGAAAGAGACAGTACAACCTTGACTGTAACTGTCCGTAGAAACAAAACACAGGTAACCAAAATTAAACCGACGAGCGTAGACAAAAGTACCAAGTACCTGATCCAACAATAAAATTGCACAAACGCACCAAGATCAAATAAATTCTAAATTAAGATTCTACAAGCTGCACTTAGAAATTATAGTCCAAGGCAAAGGATAAGTTCAGGCCACCAACTTCGAATGATGTACCATATCCACTGTACAAACCAAGTGACAATTATCCATGTGAGTTTTCGAAGAAGAAAAAGGAAGGACCAATAACATTCAGAAGTAAAGTAATTGAACCAAGAAGAATCAAGGGCAAAGCCCATGCCATACAGGAAACCCTGTGATGCAATAAACCAATCTGACACAATAACGAGAGGAGGAAAACATACCTGTATGCTATATCCGGTACAAGACTAGGCAGAGCGCAACCACCACCAACTTGAAGATTCGATCGATTGTTGTCGGCTACCCAGGGTAGCTAGGCACCGCATCCTTGATCTGAACATACCAAGAGGCGGTGTGATAATTAACCAGAGAGTGAAAATCAATTTGGGGACACGAGCGATTTTCATCTGGGTGTTAGCAATTTCGGGTTATTTTTAGGGTTTAGCCTAACGGCTATTATCACTGTCAATTTTTCAAAACCTTCAATCATCATGTAATCATATCATTTGGAGTACCTCTGACCTAACCTAATCAAACTCAAATTGTCATTCTCATAAGTTAATGTGTGATTTACGTATTGAGGACAATAGTACTGCCTATAAGTATTCCCAACACTCCTTCGCTACCAGTTTACTAGTCTAGCATGTGGATGAAGATACTATTGATCTCTTTTGAACTCGGTTCAACAATCTCTCTTTTGCCGACATTTTTTACTCATTTACACCTAAATTCACATCAAAAGTTGAGTACAAAGTATTTAGCGTATTAATTATTGCATTTTCAAATTTTGAGGAAGAAAATGCTTATATCACAAATAAATAAAACACAAAATGACATAGGAGGTAAATTGCTCATGATAAAAACATATGGTGTTAAATTGCACATTTAGAAGTTAGGTTGTTAGATTGCACCATTGATTATAAGTGTATGGGGTAAATTGTCACTTTCGCCCTTTGATAATCACAGAGTTGATGCATGGAACAATGTTACAATATTGAAATCTTAATACTAAACACTTGCAAATCGTGAAAATAAATTACCAAATCGATCAATTCCGATCCATTATAATAGTTATAGTGCGACATGATAAAATTATTTGGAACCTAATAATATGGGATTACAAGCAATGATAATGGGTACATAAAATTAATATGAACAAACACAGTAACACCCTCTATACTGTTGCATATGAGAATCTCTTTTCTGCACCACTTTTCGTCCCGACCAAAGTTATCATTATTTTGACAACTTAAATAAAATAAAAACGATGAAACACATATTTTTTGTATGCTAAGCCAAACAAAAGACCAAAATATATATAGTATGTCGAAATAGTATGCTACAAAAAACTTGGAAAACCAATGGCCAAAAATCACTACATTGATTATCATCAATAAAAAAAAACTTTCAAGCTAACTATAAAATTCAATTAAAAAAATTTAGGTGTATTGTGGAAGATGAATTTTTTTTATTTAATTCAATAAATAAATTGATTAATGTATTCTATTTATTATATTTATAATAAAAATATTTTCATTAGTTTTAATATATTTAATCATATATTTATATATAATGCGACACGTAGCTCTATGACATGGCATTTGCAGATGACAATTATGCGAAATCAACTATGTCATGCCACGTGGATTAGTAATGTTAGCCTATTAATATTATTATATTGATACAACAATAAATTCCCACAAAATGACTTTGATACCCTTGCCCTTACCTTCTTGTCTTCCTTACTTTTTCAATCACCATTTCCCCACCCTTCATCATTTTTTGAATCTCATTATTTCCCCAAACATGTTCATCCACTAATCATCAACATTTGCAACAATCAAAGGTACACATTTTCAACCATTTCTATTGTTTTGTTTCTAATTTTTCGTAGTAACCATTTTGTTCATCCACTGATCATCATAGTTTTTCGTTGCCCGGAATTCCGCCTCCTCCCCCTCCCCCTCCCCGTCGGGCCGGAAATCCGCCCCCCTCCCCATCCCCGTCGGGCCGGAAATCCGACTCCCCCCCACCCCCGTCGGCCCTTGAATCCGACTCCCCCCCAACCCCGTCGGCCCTTGAATCCGTCTCCCCCCCACCCCCGTCGGCCCTTAAATCCGACCCCCTCCCCCTCCCCGTCGGCCCATAAAACCGACCCCCTCCCCCTCCCCGTCAGCCCAGAAATCCGCCCCCCTCCCTCACCCCGTCGTGTATGAAAACCGACCCCCACTCTTGTTTTTTTTTTTTTTTTTTTTTTTTTAAATTTTGGTTACTACGTAAGAATAAACAGGAATACCGTCAATGAATAAATTTAGTTTTTTTGTTAGGAGTTGAATTGATATTTTTTGTATTTTTTTTGTTTAATTTTGAATTTCTGGAGTAATAATATTAATACATAGTTTTGGTAGTGTTTTAATTGAAATTGTTAATTTTTTTTCTTTGTACTATGGAATAATTTTAATTGGAATTATTCATTATTTTAATCACAAAAAAAAACATTTCATTTTTAGATGAGTGACAGAGGAGGAAGAGGTACGCTCGAGGACAAATCAAAGAAAAGGAAACGCAAAGAACCAAAAATTCCTATGGACGGTTATAGTGGTCGTCTTAGACAAACTAATGGTAGAGATAGGCGACCAATCACTAGTTCGGCACGCAAAAGGCGTGAAAATGTTTTACTTTCGCAATCTACAAGTGAGATGTCCACTGTTCATCAGACATCTTTTGCTCCACCATTTGACGAAAATCATGAAGATGATGTAGGTAGACTTTTTGAGATTGAGAGGCAAGCAAACCTTCACTCCTCTTCATTTGAAAATTTTGCGGATGAGGAGGAGGAGGAGGAGGAGGACGAGGACGAGGAGGAGGAGGAAGAGGATGAGGAGGAGGAAGACCATCATGTTATTTCTCATAAGAATTCCCAAAAAGGTCGAGATGAAAGTCTTTACAAGGACAAGCATGGTACTCGTGATGAGGAAAAAAATTGGCAGTTAAAGTCTTATGTAGATGGAGGGCCAAACAACCTTAAATTGCTCGTTGGTTTCCTAGGTCATGTAGCATACTATATCTGGAAAGGACAGGTCAGTACTTTGTTCAACCCTATGAATATTTTTTGGTTTATTAATATTAGTTACTAATCTTAATTAAATTTTCTTTGACAAGATATGAAAATTGTTTGTTTGCACAGGAACGTGGCGTTCTTACTTGTCATTCTCATGCCGAAGGATGCACAAAAAAAACATCACTAACTACTTCAGAAGTAGGCTTAGTTCTACTTCACCATGTATATCCGTGATCTTTCAACAACCTATAAAAGTATTGCGTCGGTTTCAATCCATTCATTTTCTTCTTATATATATTTTTAGCGTTGCTTTCTTCAATTGACTGAGACTGGTAGAAATGCTTGGAAAATCATCCTGTAGTAACTTCAAAATGTTCTTATTCGTCATGTTATTTTCCATGTAATGTTCTACTCTCTCTAGTTGAATATCAGTTAGTTTTGAAACAGAAGTATGCCAATGATTGCTTCCGTCAAGTGGGTGATTATGAGTACCCCTCGTAGGATCGACTACCACAACCCATTTGCCCGATTCAACCATGTGCAATATAATGCAAAATTTATAATCAATATTCTTACTACCTTTACCTCTTCGTGGAGTAGCCCCTTCAAGTCGTGGAGCCTTTCGATATAATCCACCACGTTCACATTGCATATATACATGATTGGTGTCGGAATGACTCACGGCGAAATACATCTTAGCAGTTGCACCCGTTTCAGTGACCCAACTCTGTGCTGTTTCAGGACTACTGAATTGTTGCGTTACAAATAAACTCCCAACATAAGGAAAAGTTGCGTCGTCACGGCGAAATACATCTTGTGTACCTTTTATCAGGCGAAACAATATGATAATCCTGTCGTACAAAATAGTATATACGAAATATTAAAATTTATCAAGAAAAGAAAGCGTTAAATTATAGCACAAAAGACAAACAAACCCGACGCCCCCCCACCCCCGTCGGCCCAGAAATCCGACGGTCCCCCCACCCCCGTCGGGCCGGAAACCGACACCCCCCACCCCCGCCGGCCCAGAAATCTGACGGTCCCCCCACCCCCGTCGGCACAGGAAACCGACAGCCCCCCCCACCCCCGTCGGCCCAGGAAACCGACAGCCCCCCCACCCCCGTCGCTCTACAAACCCGACACCCCCCCACCCCCGTCGCTCCAGAAATCCGACACCCCCCTCACCCCCGTCGGCCCAGGAAACCGACGGCCCCCCCACCCCCGTCGCTCCAAAAATCCGACACCCCCACAACCCCCGTCGGCCCAGAAGTCCGACAACCCCCCCTTGCTCCACAAACCCGACACCCCTCCTACCCCTGTCAATAATTGTGAAAATAATTGTCATCATACCGTGAAATATTCATCGTAGTTTGAATTTTCATCCACGTTGTTTTGGTTCTCCATGATAATCTTATTTAATCGACAAATTTAAGAAGTGTTATTGAAATGTTGTAATTTACTAGGTGTATTCATAAGAGTCAGAAGTAAGGTTATAAGGGCATTTTTGGAAAAGAAATTATTTAATTGTTGCATTTAACCTCTTTAATTGTTGCCTTTAGACCTTCCCTTAAAAAAAGGGCCTTTGCCTGAGATTTTCTTGTTGATTAAAATTGAAATTGGGTAAAGTACATGGCAAGGTTTCCATAAAAGGCATATTTGTCATAGACATGTTTTTGTGGAACATGAAGTGTTGACAACGACCCACATGTGAGTTATGGGATGATATCCCACATTGAAAAAATAAAAGAATGGGTACTAGTTTATAAGGTGGTGGGTTACTCCTCCTATTGCCAATTGGTTTTAGGATGGAACCCCACCAACTTGTGAGTTAGTCTTCCACGAGGGAGCCCATATTGGCCCATGACGAATCTGACATTGTATCAGAGCCCAAGATCGGTCTTGGGTCCGACGATCTGGTCCATGGATTTAACCAGTTAGGAGCCGGCGAATTTGACTGAGGTTTGACCCTAGAAAGGGGCTTTGCGAATTAAATAACCTGACTCGGGCAAGGGCGTTTGAAGAATTTGAGTGTAAAAAATTTAATGGGCTCACATGTGAAGGGGGGGTGTTGGAGTGACAACGACCCACATGTGAGTTGTGCGATGATATCCCACATTGAAGAAATAAAATAATGGGGACTAGTTTATAAGGTGGTGGGTTACTCCTCCTATTGACAATTGGTTTTAGGATGAAACTCCACCATCTTGTGAGCTAGTCTTCCACGAGGGGGCCCATATTAGCCAATGACGAATCTGACATGAAGGGATAGAAGTGGTTGAAGGCAGGAGATGAAGGTTGATAAGAGAGTTGCTATTCGCCGCCCTAGAACGTGCTATTCATTGCCCTAGCAATTAATACTAATCATTATCATTAATGCTAATCATTGACATTAATTCCTAACATTAATTCTCTAATTTTTCCTACCACACACACTTCCTCCCTCCTTCCAATGGTGTTCAACTTCTTCTTCATCAAACTTCATTAACTAATGTTGAACTTCATTAAATCAAACTTCATCATCATCAACCCGAGGTTCATCAACTTCAGCAAACTTCATCATCATCAACCCTATCTTCATCAAACTTCAGCGTCATCAAACCGAGCTTCATCAAATTGATCATCATCAACTTGAGCTTCGTCCACTTCATCATCATCAACCACCCGAATCTTCATCAAAGATTCATCATGTAAACTCGAATCTTGGTTCCCTCCCACCTCAATCATGCATTGAAGAAAAATGGCCAATATACAAGTAAGTTGTAGTAATGATTAGCTAAATTTCGATTCATATCAATTAGTATTGGTATCATTTGTTAAATTTTGTAATATGAATTTGTTAGATTAGATTGAACAAATACGATATGTAGTATGTATATATGGTTTGTTGAATTTGTGAATGATTAGATTGAACAAATTTCATGTGGAATGTGGGCTCGACCATGGTAGCCGTGTTGAAAACTGGGCTCGACCACGGTCAAGCCGTGTTATCAAACGTTAAAAGTTAAGTTGTCAAACTTTCTTAACGTGAAATCAAACTTATATCAACTAAGCCCTAGGTAGGATAATGTGATCAATTAACCTTATATCAACTAAGCCGAGTAATTCTGAGTTCGATATAATGATCAATTAATGTTCCTCAATTAAGCCGAGCACCCCTAGGTAGGATAATGGGATCAATTAAACTTATATCTACTAAGCTGAGTAATCCCGAGTTCGATATAATGATCAATTAACGTTCCTCAATTAAGTCGAGCACCTCTAGGTAGGATAATGTGATCAATTAACCTTATATCAACTCAGCCGAGTTATCCCGAGTTCGATATAATGATCTATTAACATTCCTCAATTAGAGCACCTCTAGGTAGGATAATGTGATCAATTAACCTTATATCAACTAAGCCGAGTAATCCCGAGTTCGATATAATGATCAATTAACGTTTCTCAATTAAGTCGCGCACCTCTAGGTAGGATAACTTGATCAATTAACCTTATATCAACTAAGCCGAGTAATTCCGAGTTCGATATAATGATCAATTAACGTTTCTCAATTAAGCCGAGCACCACTTGGTAGGATAACGTGTTCAATTAACCTTATATCAACTAAGCCGAGTAATTCCGATTTCGATATAATGATCAATTAACGTTCCTCAATTAAGCCGAGCACCTCTTGGTAGGATAATGTGATCAATTAACCTTATATCAACTAAGCCGACTAATCCCGAGTTTGATATAATGATCAATTAACGTTTCTATATTAAGCCGAGCACCTCTAGTTAGGATAATGTGATTAATTAACCTTATATTAACTAAGCCGAGTAATTCCGATTTCAATATAATGATCAATTAACGTTCCACAATTAAGTCGAGCACCTCTTGGTAGGATAATATGATCAATTAACCTTATATCAACTAAACCGAGTAATGCCGAGTTCGATATAATGATTAAACAGTACCTGGCTAGGATGATCAATTAAGCTTCTCAACTAAACCTACTAGCCATACCTGACTACGATAATGATCAATTAACCTTCTCAACCAATTAACCTTCTTAATTTATCCGAGTACCCAGTACTAAGATAATGATCAATTAACCTTCTCAATTACACCGAGTACTACCCTTGACTAAGATATGTGAACAATCAAACTATACATGTGAATAGTTGGCCGAGGTAAATGTAATGTGAATCAAAATCTTGTTGTTGCAATCAAAATTTTCATATTGGAATAAAAATCTTCTTGTTGGAATACTTAATAAAAGTTAAAAGTTAAGTTATCAAATTCTCTTACAGTGAAATCAAACTTTCATATAAAAGTATTGAAGTGAAAAACAGTTCAGTTATACACTTCAATAATTCAGATGTGTTGTTCAACTATTACATCATGATTACCTGTATCATTCAATTTAACATATACTACTATTCAGATACACGAATTCCGTCTCACAAATTCTTGAAATTGACGTCTTTAAAACTAGAGCCTAGTTTGCAACACGACTTTAACATGGTCCAGCCCGGTTTGCAACACCCAGTTTACAACACGATTCTAACACGGTCGAGACCAGTTTGCAACACCCAGTTTACAACACGATTATAGAAACATTTAATGGATAGATATACATTTCTTTATTACAATGAATCAGATGGAGAAATTTTTTGATGGATGAATATACATTTTAATAATTCAAATGTATTGTTGAACTATTACATCACACATGCTGATGAATTGAATTTACCCTATTACGATTCAGATAAACGAATTATGATTCAGAGAAACGAGTTACGATTCAGAGAAACGAGTTACGATTCAAAGAAACAAATTCCAATTTAGAGAAACGACATTTGTCGTCAAATGTTTAAAAAGACTTCATAATTTTCAGATGTATTGAATTTCAAAACAAATAAAAAGATTCGGATGTATTATTCACGTGGGAAAATGTTCAGATACACATCCAATAATTCAGATGCATTTTTCAACTAGCACATCATACTTTCACGAATCATGCTCATGAATTCAGTTTACCCTATTACGATTCATATAAACGAATTACGATTTAGAGAAACGAATTTTGTCGTCAAGTTTTTAAAATTTACGTGTGTTTCTTCTACGGCCAGTGCGCAACACGGCTCGACCATGGTCGAGCTCAATTTTCAACACGGCCATGATATTCGAAGACTTACTCTGAATCACAAATACTGAAGTCTAAGTAAACAACAAAAGAATTTGACATATTTCAAAAACTTGCATTCACAAACATTAAAATCTGAGTAAACAAAACAAAAATTTGACAGATTTCGAAAACTTAATCATGCACAAACATTGAAATCTGAGTAAACAACACAAAAATTTGACATATTTTGAATTTTTAATCATTCACAAACATTGTAATCTGAGTAAACAACAAAAAAAATTGACAGATTTCGAAAACTTAATCATTCACGAACATTGAAACCTCATAAAATTCATATGATTTTGACAAATTAAACAATCATAGCAAATAGTTACTACTACTTACTTCTATATGGGATTTTCATTATGAATGAAGTGCCATCTTCTGTTCTTTAAATAATGGAGATCTGATCAGCCCATTTTGTATGCATCGTTTTGATGGTTTTTAGTTGAATTTTAACGTTCCAATTGATGTAATATACTCACTATTGTTGAGGAGTATCGATTCTTCACGCTTATGTAATTTTGGACGTTTTGAGCACAATTCGGATGCTAGCGACTTAAAGCGTCAAAGGAAGTTATTCAGTGATACTAGGCGTCCCGCGTTGAAGACCCGGCGGATCGCGATGAAGTAAGCAAGAACCGGATGCAGAGATATTTGGCGGTCCGCGACAGAGTGAATGGCGGACCGCGGCTTTGCTTGGCGGCCCGCGACAACATCCTTGGCGGTCCGCGAGATCTGTACTTTCCGTATTCCGTGTTTTCCTATTTTACGTTTTTCCTAGAATCTATAAATAAGAAAACCCCCGACCCTAGTTGATAATTAAGACTTTTTAGAAGAAAAGAAGGGGTTTTCATGGATTGTACAAGGAGCTATGTTTTTTATTTCTTGATCTATTAATCGAAGCATCGCATCGACAATATCGTGAGTTTGATCTATTCCTATTTATCGTTATCAATTATTGTCTCATCTTTGGTTTTCAATTCATTCAATTTTGTTTTGTGATTGCTAGGTGTAAAACTAGTTAATTTCTTAGGATTTATTGATTGCTAGTTTAGATTAATTAGTCAAAGGAATCCGTTGTTTGATTGATCTTTACATTGTAGCAACCCGAATTCATTGATTTGTATGTAATCATCGTTAGTGAATTAGGGCAAAGATTTGACTTACATGTTAAATACAAAACGTGTGTTAGTAGTAATATCTCTATCAATATTTCTCTAATTGTTATTGCTATTATCAAATTGAATCTAATCGTGCGCTTAGGTTATTTGATAATTAGGGCTTTTAGGTAGTGCCGATCACGGCTTTTAGCTATAATTAAGGAGAGATTTGGGAATTCCGTTTCAACGTTAGAGTAATTGAGATTGATAAGGAATAGTGATAACTAGGACCGATTAGTTAGTGCGTTGTGGGAATTAATTGATCAAGATCCGTTTTATTCCTGAATTGCATTCATAGTTTGTACTCGTTACTTTTAGATAGTTTGATAAACAACAACTTTCAATCCCCCATTACTTGTTACTTTGGCACTTAAATTCGTCAAATTTGACAACCCATTTCCCTGTGGATACGATCCCTACTTCCCTACTACTGTTGTTAGGATTTAGGTTTATTTTTGGTATGTAATCGCGACTTTAGTCTCACCAAATTTTGGCGCCGTTGCCGGGGAATTTAGGTTTTGTTTTTGTTGCGAATTTTTGTGCTTGTTTTGATTATTGGATTTAATTCTAGGAATCATCTCTCGTGTGGTGGCCGCTGCTTATGGTCACCACCCGTGCTACTAATCAATCTCTTGTCCCTTTTGATTCAGTAATCGAGAGAACTTTGCGGCGTTTGCGGAAAGAGATTCGTGCTGATTTTCGAGAACTTCCATTTGATACCGATTTTGAGGAATTACTAGTTGA
Source organism: Spergularia marina (assembly GCA_963680865.1). Taxonomy (NCBI): domain Eukaryota; kingdom Viridiplantae; phylum Streptophyta; class Magnoliopsida; order Caryophyllales; family Caryophyllaceae; genus Spergularia; species Spergularia marina. The sequence continues at coordinate 7,935,787 of OY804561.1, forward strand.
GTGTCCGATGGCCGCTCGAACTTTGAGGAAGCTCACAACTCCTGACCTTGCCACTCAACCATTATGCATAAATTTCCGACTCCTGCAGATGGTCAAGAAGAGGAGAGTCTTGAAATCAGGGGAGCCCTGCTACACCATATCCCTGAATTCCATGGTATAGAAGGAGAGGACCCGAATCTTCATCTCACGGAATTCTACTACATATGCAGTGGGATGAAACCGAAGGGTGTGAAGTTGGAGAACTTGTTGCTGAGAGTCTTTCCTTTTACTCTAAAGGGCAAGGCTAAAAATTGGTTGTACACATTGGCTGAAGGTAGTGTCACTGATTGGTCCCATATGAAGCAATTCTTCCTCGAAAAGTACTTTCCCGCCACACGGTCTTCCAATCTCAAGAAGGCTATTAGCAATGTGGAGCAAACGGATGATGAGAACCTACATGCTTATTGGAAACGTTTCAAACAATTGTGTGCAAGCTGCCCGTACCATGGATATGAGGAGAAAGATCTCATCCTCTATTTCTACAATGGGTTGCGAGAAGAGGATAAGCGTTATGTAACAGCCACTAGTGGTGGAGATTTGATGAACAAGACCCCGGCTCAAGCTCGGGCCCTACTTTCTAGTTTGGCTGAAAATTCTGAGAGCTATAGGAAGACTTCCTCTAGAAAGGTTTACGCGGCTAGTTCATCTGATGATGGTTCTATTGCGGAGTTGACTACGTTGATGAAAAACTCCATGTCCCAACAACAAGGTCAAATGGCTAGAGTGTGTGGAATTTGTCATGGTAGTGGGCACCCTACCTATTTGTGCCCTACACTTTTGGATGATAATGTTGAAGAGGTTAATGCTTCTGGCTTTCCAGGACCCCCTCAACGGAAGTATGATCCATTTTCCAACACATTCAATCCGGGGTGGAGAGATCATCCAAATTTCCGTTATAGGAACGATCAAGGCAATCAACAGGATGATCCAAAATATGCTCCGAATAATCGGTACTCTAATCCCCAGTTCAATCAAGGGAATCAACAATTTAATCAAGGCAACTATGGTTATCAATCCAAGAACCGTTCCCAACAACAACCGGATCACAACCCTTCTCAAGGGCAAGGTGCTACATCTTCCATGTTGGCTGAGGATATGATTAAGGCCCTCACTCAGAATGTCACCACTATGCAATCTACTATGCAATCTAGCATCCAGAACTTGGAAACCCAAATGGGTCAAATGTCGAGTGCCATCACTCGATTGGAGTCTCAAAACTCCGGGAAACTTCCATCTCAAACGGAAGTGAACCCCCGGAAAAATGTGAGTGCTATCACATTGCGTAGTGGAAAGGTACTGGAGGAAAAGGAGATTGTGAGGTCTAGCGTTCCAGAATGGAGGATTTAGACGTGGAAGATCAGAGACTTTTGGCACCCCGCCATGAGCCTCAACGGGGCGCGACGGAAATCGAAGAAGCGGTAACAGAGGAAATTCGTGGTCCGCGAAAGGGTGATAGGGGACCGCGGAGGGCACACGGCGGTCCGCGAGATGATAGAGGTGGACCGCGAAATGTTGCTGACTCGAACCTACTTTTTCTTCTTCGGCCGCGACGAACACGGCTAATTTGAAGGAGGGGGAGATAACTGCTGATATCCCCTATATTCCACCTGAGTTTACAGTCTACGAGCCGGTTCCACCATTTCCGGAACCATTGAAAGACACTCGTAGATTCGACAAGGACAAGGACATCTACGACATATTTAGTAAGTGTGTGGTAAATATTCCTCTCCTTAATTATCTTCTTAAGGCTATTCCTCGTAGTGCTAAATTGTTGAAAGAGTGGTACTATTAAGAGGGGCAATAAGCTGATAGGTAAACAAAAGGTACAAATTAGTGAACATGTGTCTGCTGTGTTTCAGCGTAGCATGCCTAAGAAATATAGTGACCCTGGCATGTTTACCATTCCATGTTCCTGAGGAGACACCCAATTTGAAAAGGTCATGTTAGATTTAGGTGCGTCAATTAATGTGATTCCCTATTCTGTGTATTCATCGATGAATCTTGGTCCTTTGTGTGCAACTAATGCGGTCGTTCAACTTGCTGATAGATCTACTGTGTTTCCTAAGGGTGTTGTTGAGGATGTGCTTGTGATGGTTGATAAGCTTATTTTTCCTGCTGACTTCTATGTGCTTGAGATGGAGCATGACAACCACGCCACCCCTATTCTGTTGGGGAGGCCATTCATGAAAACCGCTAGAACTAAGATTGATGTGTTTAGTGGTAGCTTAACTATGGAATTTGATGGTCAAGTTGTGGAGTTTAACATTAATGATTCTATGAAATACCCAACTGATGATCATTCTTTATGTTCCATTGATGTGGTTGAACCATTAGTATAAGATGTTTTTGATGTTCATGGTGTGGATGAACTACATAGTGCTCCAGATAATAGTTTAGCAGATGATTGTTTGGATTTTGTATTGTCCACTAACTTGCAGGAAGTCGTTGCGGAGTTATCACTCCATGGAAGACTCCCTCTCATGCCTGTGGATTCCACACCCATTTCACTAACCGTGCCTAGCACAAGACCTTTACCCTCTGTTGTGCAGGCACCTGAGATAGAATTGAAGCCACTTCCTGACCATTTGAAGTATGTGTTCCTCAGTGTTGGTGATACACTTCCCGTGATCATCTCCAACAAGCTGACTGAGGTATAAGAGGAGAAGTTGGTAGAGGTTCTCAAGCAGAACAAGCTCGCTTTGGGATGGACTATAGCCGACATTAAGGGCATTAGTCCTACCACATGTATGCACCGCATTTTGCTAGAGGATGAGGCAAAACAGGTGAGGCAACCTCAGTGTCGATTGAACCCACCTATGATGGAGGTGGTGAAGGCGGAGGTGTTGAAGCTGCTAAGTATGGGGATCATCTTTCCCATCTCGGATATTCGGTGGGTAAGTCCTACGCTGGTGGTGCCTAAGAAAGGAGGTATCATTGTGGTTACAAATGATAAAGGTGAGTTGGTACCCACCCGCACTCAAACTGGGTGGAGGGTGTGTATCGATTATCGTAGGCTTAACACAGTGACTCATAAGGATCATTTTCCTTTACCTTTTATCGATCAAATGCTTGAGAGACTTGTAGGGCGTGCTTTCTATTATTTTCTCGATGGATATTCAGGTTACTTCCAAGTACCCATCGCACTGGAGGATCAGGATAAGACGACATTTACATGTCCGTTTGGCACCTTCGCATACCGTGTGATGCCGTTTGGTCTGTGCAATGCCCCAGCAACCTTTCAGAGATGTATGATGAGCATCTTTTCAGAGTATGTTGAGCACTTTATTGGGGTATTTATGGATGATTTCACCGTTCACGGTGATTCGTTTGATGCTTGTTTGGCTCATTTGTCTCTTGTTCTTCAGCGTTGTATTGATACAAACCTTGTTTTAAATTCTGAAAAGTGTCATTTTATGGTCGAACAAGGTATTGTGTTAGGACAGTTAGTGTCATCTAAGGGGATTGAGGTAGATAAGGCGAAAATTGATATTATTCGATCTCTCCCCTATCCCACTAATGTTCGTGAAGTACGGTCTTTTCTTGGTCATGCAGGTTTTTACCGCAGGTTTATCAAGAATTTCTCCCAGATCGCTACTCCTTTGTGCAAACTGTTGCAAAAGAAGACTGGTTTTGCCATGGATGATGAGTGTAAGAAGGGGTTTGATGAGTTGAAAGAATGACTCCCTTCTGCACCGATCATTCAGGCCCCAGATTGGTCTCTACCCTTTGAGATCACGTGTGATACCAGCGACTATGATGTTGGAGCTGTGCTAGGTCAGAAGGTTGGGAGAGCGTCCCATGTCATTCATTATGCTTCGATGACGCTCAATGGTGCCCAACGGAACTACTCAACTACGGAGAAGGAGATATTAGCCGTGGTTTTTGCTTTGGACAAATTCAGGTCATATTTACTTGGTACTAAGGTAACTGTTTATACTGACCATGCAGCTATTCGTTATCTCATGACGAATAAGGAGGCAAAACAACGGTTAATTAGATGGATATTGTTGTTGAGTGAGTTCGATGTGGAGGTGCGAGATAAAAAGGGGGGCTGAGAATTTGGTGGCCGATCATTTGAGCCGACTGGTTCGGTATGAGGATAAGCCTTATGCTCAGATGCCGGTCCAAGAACAGTTTCTCGATGAGGCGTTGATGGCCATTAGGGATATTAGGCCTTGGTATGCTAACATTGTGAATTATCTTGTCTCTCGTAAATTCCTTCAGGTTACTCCAAGAATCAGAAGGATAGGCTTCATTCAGAGGCAAAGAGGTATGTCTGGGACGATCCATATCTATGGAAACACTGCGCTGATCAGATTATTCAGCGATGTATTCCCGACATTGAGGTAAGCTCCATCCTTACATTTTGTCACTCTCATGCTTGTGGAGGTCATTGTGGTGCAAAGAGAACTGCTAGGAAGGTTTTGGATTGTGGTTTCTTTTGGCCAACACTGTTTAGAGATGCATATGCTTTTTGTAAGAGTTGTGATAATTGTCAGCGAGTAGGTAACATTTCCCAACGTAATGAGATGCCACAGTCTTCTTTGTTGTATTGTGAAATCTTTGATGTGTGGGGGATAGATTTTATGGGCCCATTTCCCAATTCTCACGGCAATTTTTACATTCTTCTTGCGGTGGACTATGTTTCCAAATGGGTGGAAGCAAGAGCCACCAAGACTGACGATTCAAAAGTGGTTGCAGAGTTTGTCAAATCTTCTATCTTTTCTAGGTTCGGCGTTCCGAGAGCCTTGATCAGTGATCGTGGCACCCATTTTTGCAATCGAACGGTGGCGACATTGTTGAAAAAGTATTTTGTAACTCACAAAGTTTCTACCGCCTACCACCCCCAGACAAATGGACAAGCTGAAGTGTCCAATAGAGAGATTAAATCCATCCTTGAGAAGACGGTGAACCCGAAACCGTAAGGATTGGAGCTTGCGCTTTAGAAGATTCTATGGGCGTATCGTACTGCATACAAGACGCCTATAGGTAGGTCACCGTATCGACTTGTGTTCGGCAAAGCTTGTCATTTGCCCGTTGATCTGGAACACAAGGCGTATTGGGCGATGAAGAGCTTCAATATGAATATGGATGAGTCGGGGGAGCATAGGAAACTAGAGCTGCAGGCATTGGAAGAGACCCGGCGTGATTCATATGAGAATGGAGCGATTTATAAGGAGAAGACGAAGGCTTGGCATGACAAGTCTATTTTGAGGAAGGAATTCAATGTTGGTGATAAAGTTCTCCTCTTCCAGTCTCGTCTTCGCGTCTTTCCTAGTAAGCTTCGTTCTAGGTGGACGGATCCTTTCGTGGTGGTGAAAGTGTTCCCGCATGGAGCTATTGAGATTCGTGGCCTCACTTCTGACAAAGTGATTAAGGTGAATGGCCAGAGGCTTAAACCGTATTATGACGGTTTCCAAATGGAGACGATAGAGGAGATAAGCCTCGAGGATCCGATCATTGAAGACTAACTTTCATTGTTGCTGAGTCGAGCCAACGACATTTAAACAAAGGCGCTTCTCGGGAGGCAACCCGAAGGATTCTACTCCTTATTTGTTTTTTTTTTTTTTTTTTTTTTTTTTGGTACGTTTGTTTTATGTTTTGACTTTTGGAGTAAAATTATGCTTTGTTTTGTTTGTATTTTGTAGGTAAAAAGAAGAGAAGAAAAGAGAAAAAAAACGAGAACTGGGGGTGGCATCAGAGAGTTTTGGCGACCCGCGTAAAAAAAAAAAAAACTCTGATGCAGAGATTTTTCGCGGCCCGCGACTATCGCTTGGCGGACCGCGAAACACCCCCGAAACAGGTATGTATACTTCTCTTTTCTCTTTCTCTCTCCTCACCCTTCTTCTTCCCCACGACACACCCAGAAAAAAAAAACTTCACTACTCGATTCACCGCCCCATATCCTTCATCACCTTCATCCCTTTTCATCCCTCGTTTTCCACCACTCTACACCACCATCACCACACTCTTGTACCACCAAATAACTCACCCAATCACCCCACATCAATTCAAACCCTAGACATTTGGGGGGTTTTCGAAATTGGTCGTTTGGAGCAATTGGAAGGTTCGGGGTGCTATATTGGAGGTTGGGCTCGGTTCTTCATCAACAATAATCGACATTTGGGGTCCTTTGGTAGCTTCTTTTGTTGGTTGGAGGTAAATATCCAATTTTCTCTTTGATTTTTGGATTGTTGTTGGTAGTGTGTTGACATATTGTTTAGGATTGTTGATGTTGGTTGCTTCTTGTTGTGGTGATTGTGGGTTGTTGCTAGTATAGAGCCTTGGTAGGCCGTTGTTGGATTATTTGTTTGCTTGTTGCATAACTTGAGGGGTGTTGTTAAGCTTAATTGTGAAATTTTGATTCACCCTTGTCATCTTATGGCACCCACAAAGAGGAGAAGAGGGGATGGAGTAGGTTCTAGTGTGTATATGGGTTTGCGAACCTTGACTAATGTTGAGAAGCAACGGTGGGTGAGTTTGTCAGGCCCCGGTAGAGGGATTCCTGTAACACCCCATATGTTTGGGTTACTTGAATTGTACAAAGTATTGGGAGAATCTCGTTTTAAGGGTATGATAATCTATTTTGGGAAATTAGGGTTTATCTTCCGTTTAGAGACGCTTTCCTAATTGGGCAACTGTTTGGCAAAATTACCAAAATACCCTTACTAAACCCTTCTATTATCTACAAAAAAATAAAATAATTACTCAAACCCTCCCTCACTCACCTCACGTCGACACAGAAGAAGAAAAAAAAAGAGAAGAAGAGGAATTACGTGAAAGAGGAGAGAAGAGGAGAAGAGAAGAGGAGAAGAGAAGAGGAGAGGAGAAGAAAAGAGTCGCGCATCACCACCACCTTTGCCGTCGCCCACCGCCGCTGCCACCAGCCGCCGCTGTCGACACTAGCCGACCCTCTCTCTTGGTTTTACATCAAGAGTAGTATGTTTCTATACCCTCTTTCATAGTTTCTAATTAGGGCTTTCTTAATTTCATGTTAATTATGGTTTAAACATGATTGTGGTTGTGGGAATTGCTTTATTAGATTATAATCATGCTTAATTGTGGTTTTGATGCATGAATAATTGAATGTTAATTTAGGGCTTTTGAAATTAGGGTTCATATGAATTTAGGGGTGATTTATGGGTGGATTGATGTGAAATTTGGTGGAGATGTTTATTATGAGATGGGTAAACCTTAGTTTCAATTTGGGAATGTTTCATGGTGTTTTGATTATGAATATACATTCTGCCCATTTATGAATTTTGCCTAATTTGGATGTTTAAGTTGCTATTATGGTGATTTAATGATGGATTTATGTTGCTAGTATACTTGGGGAACAGTTGTGCAAATTTGGTGTTGTTTAGAGGTCGTTTGAATGTTGAAATCCAAAGTTAGAGTGCCTTGGATGCACTAGTAGGGTGATGGTTAGTAATTAGTGTATTGTTGATTGATTTTAGGTTGTGTGTTCGAGGAAGTACCGTTCTAAAGTCTTGAGTTGATCTTGTGATTTCGCTAGTAAGGTAAGAATGTTGATCACAAACCTCTCACTAGCCATTATCTTGTTTGGTACACTTTGCTTGATCATCGTATGTTCTTGCTTTACACATTCATTCTTGTTACCTGTTTCGCTTGTGCCTAATTATATTATTGAGCATATTTTCCTTCTGTCTTATCAATGTTCGTTTGCGGTCTTTCGACCACCATACTCCCCACAGCCCTTCGGCCCTCTTGATCTTCTCGGCCCTTCGGCCTCTTAGCCGAGATCACCACTCGGCCACTCGGTCGAGTGGTGTGTTTATTTGTCGTTTGTGTTTGTTTCGCTTCTAGTATCTCTCGATTATGGTCATTATAATTTGTATCGTCAAATAAAGCACGCGTAAATAACGTATATAAAACGGATGAAAGAAAATAAATGACTCCACCTAGAGTACGATGGATTCGGCTCGGCCGATCATCGTTTGATATACCTCTGATCAAGGTACTATGGGTCGGATTAGCTACCGACTTCCTAATAGTCTTCCTCCTAGATGGGAGCTCGTCCTACCAGCCTATCTTGCGAGGGGTGTGCACACTCGGGATTATTAGGGCGATAATTACAACTCTAGCTCGAACAAAGTTCGTTAAGTGGGGCTATGGGGTAGGACCCTGGCCGAAAATATGATTAAATAATTTGTATATATATTGAGCGACGATGCTCCTTTGATAATACACTCTATTGTTATTGATACTCCTAAGTTATAACATCAGTTCCTTCTTGTTAGCTACGCGCCTCAAGGCACGTATCTTAATTGTTCTTTATGTTTATTACTCCTTACTCAGCCTGTGCTGACGTTCTGTTTTCTGGTTCGTCCCTACCTTGTTCTGGGGCCTATGTCAATCTTCGATGGCATAGTTGACAGATCTTGAGGATATGGATGCATGCTTACGAAGCTGATCATGTTGGGGCTTTCAAAAGACTTTATTTCATTTTAGACTTATTTCATTTTGATTATGTAATTTGGATTTCGTTTTGAGAACTGTAGTTCGACATTTAAAGACTTCCGCTGTTTTTACTTTTCGTTGGATTATTGTAGCTGAATTTCTAGCCTAGCAATTGACTTGTAGTCAATTGCGGCGTGACAATTCTAAATTGTTTCTATTTATAGTTCAGTCAAAATTTAGGGTTGTTACAATTCCACCCACATTGTTTTTCTATGGTGTCACCCTAATTATGTTAGGAATTGAGGACTTAGCCCTTCGGTTGTTGGGTAACATGGGTTTACAGGGTACAGTTGATCAAGGCCGCCCGACAGTTAAGAGGTGGACTTTGGAATTCTTGTCCACCTTTGAGAAGACGGGTGACGAGGATGAGGGTTTGAAGAATGGCATTAGGTTTAAGTTGAATGATGAGGAGTATGAGCTGACTTATTCGGAGTTGAGGGAGGCATTTGGTGTCTCTGATCCCGTTGATTAAAGTCCCACTGAAGGAAGTGATTTTTGGAGAGATCTAACGGGGCATACCTATCACAACCTTAAGAACTCTAGGATCAACCACCCGGTAGTGCGCTTGATTGGGCGGTTTGTGGCTACCGCTTTCTTTGGTCAGGGTGAGGCTACGAAATTGAGGGAGACGGATATGTCCGTGCTTAGTACTTTCCTTCCTAGTCGGCCAAGGGTGCCAGATTGGGTTGCGCTTTTCGTAGCTGCTTGTTTGGGGATCCGTAGTTCTAGTACGGGGAACATTTAAGTAGGAGGCATGGTCTCATGCATCGCCTATTATTGTGGGTTGAGGACTTCGGATGAGCAGCGGTTTCTTCCCTCTTTCAGTACGACCATGCTGCATTGGCTCAGATTCAGTTTCTCACTTCTTCCGACACTAGTCGGAAGCATTGGTACTACCGGTATGGGTCGGGTCTTGTCTGTTGTCTTCGGTTGCCCCGACGTCCTGACGCTCCTCCATTGCCTTTTGGTGATTACGCCTGGGATTTCTATGTGAGCCCTAATTTATCTGATGCGCCGAAGTTGCCTACTGGTACGACGAGAGGGGTAGTCGTTGCTGAGGATGGTGCGGGTTCTGCGAGAGTAGATACCACATCTGGTGGTGGCCGTGGTACGTTTTGTCCCAGTGAGGAGGAGGTGCGTGACATTGGGAGGCTGCAGAGACCGATGCTCCTCCATTTTGGCATTTCTGACGACGGTCAGGACCCCACACAGCTGAGTTGGTACGTTCTTTGAATTTTTCCCTTTCTTTTGGTTGTAATTCTTTCCTAGTTCACATTGGGGACAATGTGTGAACTGAGCATGGGGGAGGGGAATTGGTTGGTTGTATATCTTTTGTAAACATTTTGTACAGCTGTTTTATTTTGCAAGCATTCATCAAAAAAAAAAAAACAATTAAAAAAAAAATATAAAAAAAAATGAAGAAAATGAGAGAGAAGAAGAGAGAAGAAAGCCAGAAAAGAGAGAGAAGCGAAAAAGAAAGTAAGGAAAAGACACGAGAGAAGAAAGTAAGCCGGTGAGTTGGAAAAGTTAACGAGAGGCTAGGTGAAAACCCACTGGGCGCCTAGGCAAAATGAGCGGAGCGTGTCACTTACCGGTGTATAAGTAGGGTGTTTGAAGGTCGTGTCTGGGTATGTCTCTCTTGGTTGGTATAAGGAGGTTTGGTTGGAACTCCTTAGTGGTGTTTAAGCTAGAAAATCCTCGGTACGTTTGAAGATATAAGTGGCGTTGGTGTTGAATCCGAGGTAGTTGTGGCTCCGACGCTGCTATTCCGGATCATGGCTAATGAGGGAGTTGGAGGTGAGTTAGCTTGGGAGTGATTTAGGACATTTTAGCCTCCCTTGTTTCTTGGGTATGTTGCGGCATGATGGTATAAGATGGTTTGGTCCGTTGCGTGATATTACATCTGTGACGGACCTTACTAGGAAAATGAAGACTCACTGTCGTTTGTTTGGAGTAGAGGAGATAGGTTTTGGATGAACTCCCCCCGTGCTAACTGTCAATAGACCTTGGAGAAATCTTTGGGAGAGTTAGGTTGCTCGAGGACGAGCAAAGGTCTAAGCATGGGAGAGTTTGATCTGCCCATTTTGTATGCATCGTTTTGATGTTTTTAGTTGCATTTTAACGTTCCAATTGATGTAATATACTCACTATTGTTGAGGAGTATCGATTCTTCACGCTTATGTAATTTTGGACGTTTTGAGCACAATTCGGATGCAAGCGACTTGAAGCGTCAAAGGAAGTTATCAAGTGATACTTGACGGCCCGCGCTGAAGACCCGGCGGATCGCGATGAAGTACGCAAGAACCGGATGCGGAGATATTTGGCTGTCCGCGATAGAGTGAATGGCGGACCGCGGCTTTGCTTGGCGGTCGCGACAACATCCTTGGCGGGCAGCGAGATCTGTACTTTCCGTATTCCGTGTTTTCCTATTTTACGTTTTTCCTAGAATCTATAAATAAGAAAACCCCCGACCCTAGTTGATAATTAAGACTTTTTAGAAGAAAAGAAGGGGTTTTCATGGATTGTACAAGGAGCTATGTTTATTATTTCTTGATCTATCAATCAAAGCATCGCATCGACAATATCGTGAGTTTGATCTATTCCTATTTATCGTTATCAATTATTGTCTCATCTTTGGTTTTCAATTCATTCAATTTTCTTTTGTGATTCCTAGTGTACAACTAGTTAATTTCTTAGGATTGATTGATTGCTAGTTTAGATTAGTCAAAGGAATCCGTTGTTTGATTGATCTTTACATTGTAGCAACCCGAATTCATTAATTTGTATGTAATCATCGTTAGTTAATTAGGGCAAAGATTTGACTTACATATTAAATACAAAACGTGTGTTAGTATTACATGTCTCTATCAATATTTCTCTAATTCCTATTGCTATTATCGAATTGAATCTAATCGTACGCTTAGGTTATTTTATAATTAGGGCTTTTAGGTAGTGCCGATCACGCCTTTTATCTATAATTAAGAAGAGATTTGGGAATTCCGTTTCCACGTTAGAGTACTTCAGATTGATAAGGAATAGTGATAACTAACACCGATTAGTTAGTGCGTTGTGGGAATTAATTGATCAAGATCCGTTTTATTCCTGAATTACATTCATAGTTCGTACTCGTTACTTTTAGATAGTTTGATAAACAACAACTTTCAATCCCCCATTTCTTGTTACTTTGGCACTTAAATTCCTCACATTTGACAACCCATTTCCCTGTGGATACGATCCCTACTTCGATCCCTACTACTGTTGTTAGGATTTAGGTTTATTTTTGGTAGATAATCGCGACTTTAGTCTCACCAAGATCTTAAACTCTGGAATGAGGTAGAGGAGTTAGGAGATGTTGGAGAAGAGAGATAAATAAGGTAAGAAGAAATGAGCTTATAGATGAAAAGGAGAAAGGCGAGTTTATAGATCATATCAAAAATTGGGACATATTGGGGAGAGAGATGGAAGAAATGAAATGTTCATTAATGGAGTAATGGAGTAATGGAGAAAGATAATTTTGGGGAGAGAGATGGAAGAAATGAAATGTTGATTAATGGAGTAATGGAGTAATGGAGAAAGATAATTCTGGGGAGAGAGATCAAGAAGGAGTAATGGAGAAAGATATTCAGGAGGAATAATTAGGGGAGGATAGATAATCTGGATTAGCAATCTTAATTAGTGGAGGAGAGAAAAAATAAGGGCGATGAATAACATGTTGTAGGGTTGCTATTCGCCGCCCTAGAAGGTGCTATTCATCGCCCTAGCAATTAATACTAATCATTATCATTAATGCAAATCATTGACATTAATTCCTAACATTAATTCTCTAATTCTTCCTACCACACACACTTCCTCCCTCCTTCCACTGTTGTTCAACTTCATCTTCATCAAACTTCATTAACTAATGTTGAACTTCATTAAATCAAACTTCATCATCATCAACCCTATCTTCATCAAACTTCATCATCATCAACCCGAGCTTCATCAACTTCATCATCATCAACCTGAGCTTCGTCAACTTCATCATCATCAACCTGAGCTTCGTCAACTTCATCATCATCAACCACCCGAATTTCATCATGGATTCAACTTCATAATCTTCACCCATCTTGTGTTGAAATAAATAAACTTGGTTGTGAGGATAATTAAGGTTAGGCTTATGAAAGGTCTAAAATAAATTAGAAGTTATTAGTAATCAGTTACATGGCGGTGATTGAAGAGTCTTAGCTTAAACATCTAGGGTGACCTTAAATTTGATGGGTGTCAGTTTACATGGAATAATAAACAAGATGTTAGGAAAAGGGTGTTCTCTAAGATAGATAGGGCCTTGATTAATGCAGATTGGATCATGGAGCTTCCTGATAGTCAGGCTATGTTCTATCCTGAAGGGCTGTTTGACCATTCTCCATGCATTATAGGCCTTGTTCATGAAAGAAAGGTGGGGAAGAGGTGTTTCAAATACTTCAACAAGTGGAGTAGTATCCATGGGTATAAGGAGATTGTTCAAGAAGAATGGGACATGGATATTCAATGCTCAGTGATGTATAAAGTGGTGCAAAAGCTGAAGGGTTTGAAAAAACCTCTGAAGAGTTTAAACAAGAGGAAGGTGTCTAACATAGAAGCTGCTGCCAGTAAGATGCAAAATGATTTGCAAGAGATGCAAGAGCAACTCAATAAGGACCCTACCAATCCTGATCTCATTGCAAAAGAAAGAAATACTGCTGAGCAGTTTAAGTTTCTTCATAATGTTGTTAGAAGCTTTCTAATTCAAAAGAGCAAAGCCCATTGGCTTAAGGAGGGAGATGAGAACTCAGCTTATTTTCATTGTGCAATCAAGGCTAGGAGAATGAGAAACTCTGTTACTCAGATTTTGGATGATAATGGGGTGAATTGTACAGAGGATAAGGATATTCAGACTGCCTTTTTAAAGTATTATGAGGATTTTCTAGGTAAAGATAATGAAACTAGCAAGGTCCATATAAGTACTGTCAGAAAAGGTAAACTCCTTGATGATGATATGAAAGGTAAACTGATGAGGAAAGTAAGTAAAGAGGAGATCAAAGGAGCTATCTTTTCTATCCCTGGTTCTAAATCCCCTGGCCCTGATGGTTATACTAGTCAGTTCTTTAAAGATAATTGGGAGATTGTTGGAGAACAGATTAGTGAAGCTATTATAGGGTTTTTTGAAAGTGGGAGATTGCTGAAGGAGGTCAATAACACTGTCCTAACCTTGATCCCTAAGGTAGCTAAGCCTAACTCTGTTACAGAGTATAGGCCTATTGCTTGCTGCAACACTCTTTATAAAATAATCTCAAAATTACTCTGTGATAGATTAGGCAAGGTTTTGCCTGAGATAGTGAGTCAAAATCAAGAGGCTTTTGTCAAGGGCAGAGATATTGTGGAAAATATCATGATTTGCCAAGACTTAGTGAGAAAATATAATAGGAAGACTGTCTCTCCAAGATGTTTGCTTAAGATTGATTTGAGGAAAGCGTACAATACAGTTGAATAGAAGTTTCTGCTAGAAATGCTTGAAGCTTTGAACTTCCCTGAGGGTTTTACTAAGTTAGTTATGGAGTGTGTCACAACTGCTAGCTATACTTTAGCTCTCAATGGGGATCAGTTTGGCTTCTTCAGAGGTAAGAGGGGCTTGAGGCAAGGGGACCCTCTCTCCTCCCTGCTTTTCACCCTTTGTATGGAGTATCTCACTAGAATCCTCAATATAGTGGCTGATAAAGATGAATTCAAGTTCCATCCAATGTGTGTTAAAACAAGGCTGACTCACTTATGTTTTGTTGATGATCTCCTCATGTTTTATAAAGGTGAGGTAAAATCAGTAGTGCTATTATTGAGAGGGTTTGCTACCTTCTCTAAAACTACTGGTCTTAACTTTAATCAGATGAAATCTGATATATACTTTGCTGGGATCAATCTTTTCAAAGAGGGCAATCTTCCATTCAGATACCTTGGGGTACCTATTACTACTGGTCATATCTCTATCTTGGATTGCAATATTCTAGCCGATAAGATTGTGAAGAGAATTAGAAGTTTCAGTGCTAGGAAACTTAGCTACACAGGTAGGCTTGTCTTGGTGAAATCAGTCTTGGCCAATACGCATTCCTATTGGGCTAGGATTTTCATCCTACCAAAAGCAGTGTTAAAAAAGATTGACTCCATCTGTAGAACCTACCTGTGGGATGGGACGATGGAGAATTTGATTAAAAGCCCCTTAGTAGCTTAGGATGATGTCTGTGCTCCTAAAGAGTCAGGAGGGCTGGGGTTGAAAGATTTATTTGCTTGGAATAATGCTGCAGTAGCAAAATATGTGTTTTGGATATATGATAAAGCTGACACATTGTGGATCGGATGGGTTCATAGCATTTATATCAAAAATGGTGATTGGCAGAAGTACACTCCTCCTGTTGATTCCAGCTGGTACTGGAGGAAAATGTGTAGAACTAAGCTGAGAATCAGTCAAAATTGTCCAAATTGGGATAAGAATGGTAATGGTTATACTGTGGATGCAGGTTATAAGAAATTGGCAGCGGTTCATCAGAAGGAGACTTGGGGCAAATAAATCTGGAACAAATACATAATTCCCAGAACTAGCTTCATCACTTGGTTAGCTCTAAGGAGAAGGTTACAAGTGAAGGAAAGACTGAAGAAGATTGGTATTTGCAGTGAGGATGTGTGCTTCTTGTGTCAGCAGGATTCAGAAACTCACGATCATTTGTTTTTTGACTGTGAGTTTAGCTCTAAATGCTTGAGCTTGGTAAGTAGCAGGTTGGGGATTCAGTGTCCTAGCAGCAATACAATCTTGTGGTGCATCAAAAGAAGATACAAGTCAAAGATAGGAAAACTGGTAACATGCTCCCTGATATGTAACCTTATTTACAAGATTTGGCTTGCTAGGAATAAATGTAGGATTGATCAAGCCTTGAACAGGCTTGAGACAATTGTTTGTAATGTGTTTGAGGAAGTTAAATGTAGGGTGAGGAATATGGTTCAAGGTATCAGTTTAGATGATAAAGACTGGCTGGTAAAGAGAGGTCTGTTGTAATACCTTGTTCATTTGTTATTTGTCAGGGGTATGCCCCGTAGATCTTGTAGTACTTGGTTTTGTTGGTAATAAAATTTACATTTCATCAAAAAAAAAACATCTAGGGTGTTCTAGCTCATTCTACTGTGTATGAGTTATAGTATAAAAACCCATGTAAGCATCGTTTAGTGGAGTGAAGAAAAGAAAAGAATTCCATTTCAGTCTAATCCTCTTTGTTATTTCTTCCTACACACTCTCAGTTTTACAACAAAGTGGTATCAGAGCTAGGTTATCAAAATGAGTTCACACTTAACGTTTGTTATCCCCAAACTCACAAAGGAAATCTACAACAATTGGTGTATCCGTATGAAGGCGCTACTTGGTTCACAAGAGGTGTGGGAGATCGTAGAAAAAGGCTATTGTACCGCCACGAGACGAAGGGGCTCTAAGTCAGGCCCAAAAGAATGCACTTGCGAGAAATCACAAGTCGGATCAGCACGCTCTATCTATCATCCATATGGGGTTGGATGATATCATGTTTGAGAAGGTAGCATCTGCTTCTAAGGCTAAAGAAGCTTGGGAAATTTTAGAGAACAACTTCAAGGGAACTGATAAGGTGAGAAAGGTCCGCCTTCAAAACTTACGGGCTCAATTTGAATCATTGGAAATGGAGGAGTCGGAAACCGTTTTTGACTATTTTACTAGAGTGTCTAGTATAGTTAATCAAATGAAGCGGTATGGAGAAAAACTCGAAGACGTTCGGGTCATAGAGAAGATCCTTAGATCTCTTTATACCAGTTTCAATGTTATTGGTATTAGCATTGAAGAGTCGAAAGATTTAGATTCTATGACCATCGATCAACTTATGGGCTCACTGCAAGCTTATGAAGAAAGAATGAAGAAGAAAGGAGATACTTCATTACAAGTTCTCCAGACAAATGTCCCTTTGGGTGAAAAAGACCAAGAGCAAAGAAAACCTCATGGAAGAGGGGACAGTAATGGCAGAGGAAGAGGTCGTGGCCGTGGAGGCTACAATAGCCGAGGCTGAGGCCGTAGTCAAGGCCGAGGCCAGGGAAGGAGTAGAGGACTGAAACCTGGAGAATCGAGTACCTCATCTCAAGCACCACAAAGAGGACGTGGACGCACTAGCTATCAAAGAGGAGGAGGTCGAAGACATGACAAGTCAGAAATCCAATGTTACAATTGTAACAAGTTTGGTCATTACGCATCAGAGTGTTGGGGTGTTGTTAGCGCCAAGAATGAAGCTACAAAGGCAAATTTGATTGACGTAAAGGAAAATGAGGAATTGTATCTTCTACTGGCTTCTAAAGGAGATGAAGACAAAGGCATATGGTACCTTGATACAGGTGCCAGCAATCATATGAGTGGGTTCAAGGAATTCTTCACAAATCTAGATGAGTCAATCGGAGGAAACATTGTTTTGGAGACAATACAAAAGCAGCAATTGGAGGTAAAGGTGACATTTTAATTCGCTCGAAAAATGGTAATCACCAATTCATTTCTCAAGTATATTATGTGCCATCTTTGAAAACAAATATACTGAGTTTGGGGCAATTACTTGAAATTGGCTATGACATTCACATGCAAAATCGAAGTCTTACTTTAAGAGATGAGACTTACAAATTAATTGCGAAAGTACCTATTTCGAAGAATAGAATGTTCACGCTCCATTTTGATGTTGATCGTCCAAAGTGTTTGAAGACCTGTGTGAAAGACGAGCATTGGTTGTGGCATTTGAGATTGGGACATCTGAATTTTGGTGGTCTAAATACTTTAGCTAGAGGAAAAATGGTTAATGGACTGCGATATATTTCTCTTCCTAATCAGTTATGTGAAGGATGTCTAGCGGGAAACAGTTCAGGAGAAGTTTTCCGAAGGAAGTGACTTTCAGAGCATGCAGACTTATGTGGTCCTATCAAACCTTCGTCTTATGGAGGAGGAAATTATTTCATCCTCCTTATTGATGATTATTCTCGCAAGACGTGGGTATACATCCTCAAAAAGAAGAATGAAGCATTTGGAATCTTTAAAAATTTCAAGGCACTTGTTGAAAACGAAAGTGGCCATGTGCTCAAGGCATTGAGAACTGATCGCGGCGGAGAATTCACATCCAAGGAGTTTACTGAATATTGTTTCCAAAATGGCATACGGCGTTATCTCACGGTTCCTAGATCACCCCAGCAGAATGGAGTCGTGGAACGCAAGAATAGAACCATTCTCAACATGGTTCGAAGTCTGCTAACATGTAAAAATATGCCCAAACAATTCTGGGCAGAAGTTGTCTCTTGTACTGTCTATTTGTCAAACCTTTGTCCGACAAGAAGTGTGAATGGAATGACGCCGCAAGAATCCTGGAACGGTAGGAAACCGAGCGCACATCACTTGCGGGTTTTCGGAAGCATTGCTCATGTCCATATTCCGGATGAGAAGAGAATCAAACTAGACGACAAGAGTGAAAAGCTTGTATTTGTTGGTAATGACAAGAGCTCTAAAGGTTACAAGCTTTACAATCCTATCACCAAGAAGGTAGTGATTAGCAGAGACGTGGTCTTTGATGAAGAAGGCTCATGGAATTGGACGGAACCATGTGATGATATTATATTCCCCATTGGGCATTCCGAGCCAAGTGAAGATGAAATTGAAGAACAAACAACACCACCAGGCTATCCACATGAGCAATAATTTGAAAGTGACAGTTCCACAGAGATGACAAGACGCACAAGAAGTTTGCAAGACCTGTATGAATCGACGGAGCAGGTTGAAAATCCATCCTTATTTTGTCTATATGCAGATTCTGAGCTTCTCAACTATGACGAAGCCATAGTAAATCAAAATTGGAAGGAAGCAATGGATGAAGAAATTCAGGCGATTGAGAAAAATGAAACATGGGAGTTAGCAGTACTTCCAAAAGGATGTAAGGCGATTGGTGTGAAATGGGTGTACAAGGTGAAGAAGAATGCAAAAGGAGATGTTGAAAGGTATAAGGCTAGGCTCGTCGCAAAGGGCTATAGTCAACAACAAGGCATAGATTATGATGAAGTTTTTGCACCAGTAGCTCGTTTAGAGACCATTCGTCTTATCATCTCCATTGCAGCACAAAAGGGCTGGAAGCTACATCAAATGGATGTCAAGTCGGCTTTCATGAATGGATATCATGAAGAAGAGGTTTATATTCAGCAACCTGCTGGGTATGTTGTTCAAGGACAAGAAGGAAAAGTGTTAAAACTGAAGAAAGCCTTGTACGATTTGAAGCAAGCACCAAGGGCATGGTATAGTCGCATCGATAAGTATTTCCAAGATCATGGTTTCACTAAGTGCCCACATGAACATGCTCTCTACATCAAGGAAGACAAGAAAGGAGGTATTTTACTTGTTTGTCTATACGTTGATGATTTAATTTTCACTGGGAATGATAAAAGGATGTTTGATGAGTTCAAGAAGGTGATGACTCAAGAATTTGAGATGACAGACCTTGGTCTTATGTCTTACTATCTTGGCATTGAAATAAATCAAGATGCTAGCAGCATTTTTATTTCTCAAGCAGCATATGCAAGGAAAATATTAGAGAAATTTAACATGCAAAATTGTCAACCAGTGAGCACGCCCATGGAGTGTGGTGTTAAATTCTCTAAATTTGACGATGGTGAGCTAGCAGACTCCACTCTGTTTTGAAGTCTAGTTGGAAGTTTAAGGTATTTGACATGTACAAGACTGGACATCCTATACAGTGTTGGTGTGATTAGCAGAATCATGGAAAAGCCAACTGCCTATCACATGAAGATGGCAAAGAGGATTCTGAGATATCTCAAAGGGACCATTAATCATGGTCTCGCATATTTCTCTTCAGGTAATTTCAAACTTTTTGGTTACAGTGATAGTGATTGGGGTGGAGACATAGACGATCGGAAAAGTACAACAGGGTATGTGTTTTTTCTTGGTGATACCCCTTTCACTTGGTGTTCAAAGAAGCAACCTATTGTGACTTTATCAACATGTGAAGCAGAGTACGTTGCAGCAAGTTTAAGTGTGTGTCATGCAATTTGGTTAAGAAAGTTGCTGAGGATAATTCGGATGCCGCAAGAGGAACCCACTATGGTTTATGTTGAGAACAAGTCAGCAATTGCCTTGTCAAAGAATCAAACTTTCCATGAACGTAGTAAGCACATCGACACGAGGTTTCATTTTATCCGAGAATGCATCGAGAAGAAGGAAGTTGAGCTGGACTATGTAAGGAGCAATGATCAAGTCGCTGATATTTTTACCAAACCGTTGAAATTTGAAGATTTTTCAAGACTGCGCACTTTGATTGGAGTCACTTGTAGAAATCAAGTTTAAGGGGGGATGTTGAAATAAATAAACTTGATTGTGAGGATAATTAAGGTTAGGCTTATGAAAGGTCTAAAATAAATTAGAAGTTATTAGTAATCAGTTACATGGTGATTGAAGAGTCTTAGCTTAAACATCTAGGGTGTTCTAGCTCATTCTACTGTGTTTGAGTTATAGTATAAAAACACATGTAAGCATCTTTGAGTGGAGTGAAGAAAAGAAAAGAATTCCATTTCAGTCTAATCCTCTTTCTTATTTCTTCCTACACACTCTCAGTTTTACAACATCTTCATCATCAACCACCCGAATCTTCATCAAAGATTCATCATGTAAACTCGAATCTTGGTTCCCTCCCACCTCAATCATGCATTGAAGAAAAATGGCCAATATACAAGTAAGTTGTAGTAATGATTAGCTAAATTTCGATTCATATAAATTAGTATTGGTATCATTTGTTAAATTTTGTAATATGAATTTGTTAGATTAGATTGAACAAATTCGATATGTAGTATGTATATATGGTTTGTTGAATCAGTGAATGATTAGATTGAACAAATTTCATGTGGAATGTGGGTTCGACCATGGTAACCGTGTTGAAAACTGGGCTCGACCATGGTCAAGCCGTGTTGAGAACTGGGCTCTACCATGGTGGAGCCGTGTTCTGACCTGGGCCTCACCATGGTGGAGCCGTGTTGCGAACTGGGCTCGACCATGGTCGAGCCGTGTTGCGTATTGGGCCACTGTTTTGGATGGTTAATTTTTGAATGGGAATGCGTCGATATGAATCGAAATTCGTTTCTCTGAATCACGATTTGTTGATATGAATCGAAATTCGTTTGTCTGAATCACAATTTGTTTCTCCAAATCACAATTTTTTGATATGAATTGTCTGAATTACAATTCATTGATATGAATAACAATGTGTTGATATAGGTGAATGTTCCCAATTACGGTGGAGATTTGTAGGGTGAATAGCGATGCAATAATGATTCCTAAATACTTATAGTTATTCACACGCGCAATTTATTGTGTATTACACATATATGTACTTGAACCATAGTCAATTGCAATAATCAAACGTAGTACGATAAAAATAATCGATTAACGTTATATGGAGTAAGACGTGTATTCCCGAGTACGATATAATTATCAATTCACGTTTCTCAATTAATCCGAGTACCTCTACATAGGATAAAATGATCAATTAACCTTATATGGACTAAGCTGAGTAATCCTGAGTACGATATAATGATCAATTCACGTTTCTCAATTAAGCCGAGTACCTCTACCTAGGATAATGTCATCAATTATCCTTATATGGACTAAGACGAGTAGTCCTGAGTACGATATAATTATCAAATCATGTTTCTCAATTAATCCGAGTACCTCTACATAGAATAAAATGATCAAACCTTATATATGAACTAAGCCGAGTACTCCTGAGTACGATATAATGATCAATTCACGTTTCTCAATTAAGCCGAGTACCTCTACCTAGGATAATGTCATCAATTAACCTTATATGGACTAAGACGAGTACTTAACCCGAGTACCCTTGACTAACAAAATAAAACAATTAACTTTCTCAATTAACCCGAGTACCATTGACTAACAAAATAAAACAATTAACTTTCTCAATTAACCCGAGTACCCTTCACTAAGAAAATGATCAATTAACCTTCTCAATTACTATAATGTGATCAATTAACCTTATAACAACTAGTAGTAACTTTCATTACGATAATGATCAATTAATCTTATTAACTAAGCCGAGTACTACCCTTCACTAAGATATGTGAACAATTATGTGAATCAAATTCTTGTTGGTGGAATCAAAATCTTCGTATTGGAACCAAAATATTCTTGTACGAATAATAAACGTTAAAAGTTAAGTTATCAAACTTTCTTACTGTGAGAATACTTAGCTGAGATAAAGGTTTTTGTTTCACGGTCAAATGTTATATGAATCAAATTCTTGTGATAGAAATCAAAATCTACTTATTGGAATCAAAATATTCTTGTTCGAATACTTAATAAACGTTAATATTTAAGTTATCAAACTTTCTTACCGTGAAATCAAACTTATATCAACTAAGCCCTAGGTAGGATAATATGATCAATTAACCTTATATCAACTAAGCCGAGTAATTACGAGTTCGATATAATGATCAATTAATGTTCCTCAATTAAGCCGAGCACCCCTAGGTAGGATAATGGGATCAATTAACCTTATATCTACTAAACCGAGTAATCCCGAGTTCGATATAATGATCAATCACTACGCCAAAAATAACATACGACACCTGTACATATAAAATCGAAAACACAAAAACCGGTGTTAAAAATCAGTAAGACACCGGTTGTGCAACACCCGGTGTCGTAAGCCATTAAAAAATAAAAAAAAATATCCAGAGGGCACTTTTAACACCGGTTGTGTCCAAAACCGGTGTCTTATGTATCCAAAAAAAAAAAAAAAAAAAACCTCCAAAATTAACATTGTTATATCCGTCAGTCTTCTCTCTATCCCCTCTCTCCTTTGTACGTATTCCAACATTTCAAGCCTATCTTGATCTCTCCTCCATCTTCTCGAATAACACTTGCAAACTTTCATCATGCTTCCTTTAATTTTTCATAAACTCTCTTCATCTTCTCAATTCTACTGAGATCTCCGCCCCTTCACCCCTCTCTCTCTTTTATTTTCTCAACTTGGAAAACCCTCCATCCTCTATAAACTCATGATAAGATTTGTAGTGTTTCTCTCTCCAATTACATTATTTCCTCCATAAACCCCTCTGTTACCAATTCCGATTGCTCCTATGACCAGAGGTGCTCCTCTTATCGATTTCTGATATGGTGGGCGACGACCAAGAGAAATTTGTTAGGATTTACAAGTTCATTATTTATGTAAGTTTTTTAAATTTTGTTAGGGTTTTTCTAGATCTAGTTTTACTTCTTGTACATTTTTGTAAAAATGTTGAATTTTAGATCTACAAATAATGTATTAGATTTTGAGACCTACAAATGCACTACTAGTTTACTTATCCTCGTATCGATCTAAAAATGTTCTTGAGATTCCGATCTGGTTTATTTGTCTAAGGTATTATTATGTTTATGTTCTACTTTTGATTTTTGTGTGGTAGATAAAGGGTTTGTTGAATTCGTTTTGATGGTGCTCGTATTTCAAATTTTGTCCAAAGTTCAATATTTCGGAATTTGCTATGTTAATTTCTTCATTTTGAATGAAGGGTTTGTTGAATTTGGTTTTAATTAATATGATTGGATGAACTAGCAGGGTTGATCAAAAGAAGCAATATCATACCCCCGTCTTTTTTGCAGATTTTGAATTAGAAACCAAATTTTTTTTTTTATTATTGTCACATAAGACACCAGTTTTGTCTCCCAACCGGTGTGGTACATGTGATATGAGAATTCTGAAATGGCAAGACATAAGACACCGGTTGGGGCATAACCGGTGTCTAATGTTGTACCTTTAACACCGGTTTTTTTTTAGTAACCGGTGTCTTATGCTAAGACGACATCGGCAGTCCAGACACCGGGTGTAACCGGTGTCGAGTTTATTTCGTACCCGGTGTTAAATCCAATTTATGGCGTAGTGAATTAACGTTCCTCAATTAAGTCGAGCACCTCTAGGTAGGATAATGTGATCAATTAACCTTATATCAACTAAACCAAGTAATCCCGAGTTCGATATAATGATCAATTAACATTCCTCAATAACGTCGAGCACCTCTAGGTAGGATAATGTGATCAATTAACCTTGTATATACTAAGCCGAGTAATCCCGAGTTCGATATAATGATCAATTAACGCTTCTCAATTAAGCCGAGCACCTCTAGGTAGGATAACGTTATCAATTAACCTTATATCAACTAAGCCGAGTAATCCCGAATTCGATATAATGATTAATTAACGTTCCTCAATTAAGTCGAGCACCTTTAGGTAGGATAATGTGATCAATTAACCTTATATCAACTAAGCCGAGCAATTCTGATTTCGATATTATGATCAATTAACGTTCCTAAATTAAGCCGAGCACCTCGTGGTAGGATAATGTGATCAATTAACCTTATATCAACTAAGCCGACTAATCCCGAGTTCGATATAATGATCAATTAACGTTTCTAAATTAAGTCGAGCACCTCTTGTTAGGATAATGTGATTAATTAACCTTATATCAACTAAGCCGAGTAATTCCGATTTCGATATAATGATCAATTAATGTTCCTCAATTAAGTCGAGCACCTCTTGGTAGGATAATATGATCAATTAACCTTATATCAACTAAGTCGAGTAATGCCGAGTTCGATATAATGATTAAACAGTACCTGGCTAGGATGATCAATTAAGCTTCTTAACTAAACCTACTAGCCAAACCTGACTACGATAATGATCAATTAACTTTCTCAACCAATTAACCTTATTAATTTACCCGAGTACCCTTTACTAAGATAATGATCAATTAATCTTCTCAATTACACAGAGTACTACCCTTGACTAAGATATGTGAACAATCAAACTATACATGTGAATACTTGGCCGAGGTAAATGTTATGTGAATCAAAATCTTGTTGTTGCAATCAAAATCTTCATATTGGAATAAAAATCGATCTTCTTGTTGGAATACTTAATAAAAGTTAAAAGTTAAGTTATCAAATTCTCTTACAGTGAAATCAAACTTTAATATAAAAGTATTGAAGTGAAAAAAAGTTCAGATATACATTTCAACAATTCAGATGTGTTGTTCAACCACTACAACAAAAATAGTGCTTTTAGGACGCTTTTTTGGTGAAATCTCGACACCAAAAAGCGTCCAAAATTTTTTTCTGGACGCTTTAAAAAGCGTCCAAAATTTCAGTGTCACTATTTTGGGCGCTTTTTTGCGCCACATTTCGACAACATATGGACGCTTTTGCACGTCTCTTTTTCCAGAAACTTTAGTCACTAAAAGGCGCCCTTGTTTTTTTTTGACGCTTTTCTGCGTCAATAAATAGCTATTGAAAAATTTAGCCCCAATGCTTTCCCAGCAACAAAATGTACATATCTTGAGAATCAATACATTCAATGCTCATCAAAATTGATTGTACAAGGTAGCCGTAGACCCGTAGTAGCTCAAATATAATTCAAAATCTAAACAGCAGATGAAATATAACAATATATCACTTCATTCGTTCATACATCGACTAGTAAAAAACATAAGTATAAAATATAATTACATAGAATGCTAATCATATCGCAAAATTAAAACACTAATGCCATCGAACCATTTTAAGCAAGTACTACGAATCGTCCAAAACATAGAGAATGTATAGTAACTTCACAAATAAATACATAGCTTCATCATTCAGTTAGAATGTGGCTCTAATTTGTAATCACAATGAAGATAAGGATGACTAAGGATTCTTTCCGGCCGATTCATTTCCACCATCAGCACTTGAAAGATTCAAAACCTGCAAAACACAATTAAACATAAAGAGTAAATTATACATCTTTATGATAAATTTTGGTTTATTAGTCTGTTCTCTAGAGTAACAGGGGAAATTTATTCACTTGTCTGTCCATAATCTAATGGGTTCCCCTCTGCTATAATCTGTAATCCCCATCTTTCCATTAACTTGGTTTTAATTTAGTAGTGTATAAATGTTTGTGTGTGATTCCAGCAAGTGTTAACAGAGGTACAATGAAGCAAAGCAAATTTAGGAAGAATAATAATTACCTGTGAGTTAATAGCATGCAAGGCCGATTCCGAACCAATTATAAGTTTGGGAGAGACGACTCCACCACGTACTACTTGTGACATTAAACTTACAATTGTCTTCGATATTTGGGTGTCTTCGACATTTGGGTATTTGCTGGATTATCCAAGGTCGAATCCTGGTCAAAAGCAGTATAGGAAGGGTGACAGAACTCCCTGTAAAACACAACAACATGTAGCTACCGATTTCCATGATTCCTCTTATCGGTCTCGGATACACTCCGACGATTAGCCGAGCGAATAAGCCCGCTGTCTTTGCCAAGTTTATAGCTGGCTCTAAGCCTACCTGGGTGACAGGATTCCCTGTAAAACAGAACAACCAGAACCATAAACTGATTCAATGCCAGATCTGAACACTAGGTAGAAAAAGAATGAAGATACAAATTATGATGAGGTCACTCAGATATCAACCAACATGATTAATGTTTGAACAACACATCGAGTAATCTTATGGCCAACTAGAATAATTGAAATTTCTCAACCCGATGGTTTCCTAAACAATCTGTAAGTGATTCAACTACTAGACACTATGTTAAGATTACACATGGTTACATGTGAAGGCAGCCATACGAAAGAGTGTGAACTCAAGAATATACTACAACTACAAAATGTGCAAGGACCATTATCCTCCTTTTGCAAACAATAATTTGTACGTGAGTATAAAGCATATTGTTCAAGTTCAATCATCAATCATTATATTGCAAGATAGTCATTTAGAGGCTTCAAGAAAATCTCATAATTTTTTTGAACATATGCCATTCCATGTTTCCAGTGATTTGGTAATAGTATTAAAACTGCACAAAGAGAGACTACCGAGCTCAGGCAATTTGTATTAAAGAAAAACCCATCTCAGCAAGCAACCCAAAAAAAAAGAAAAAAACTGGTTTATGGAGAGTGCCTATCGTGTCCAGCAATAAAGGCATCACCAGCACCAGTCGTGTCCACATCATCTACTTTCAGACCTCCAACCCTTCGAATAAAGTCCTGCACATAAATCACATTTGGATATGCTCAGTTTCTAATTCTTTCTAGTTTCTTTCCGTTTTTCTTAGACCTTGGGAAGTGAAAATAATATCAGCTCAAGGGATGAGGTCAGAACATAGTAGGAAGAGATACGATAATGCTAAGTGCTTATCAACAGATGCACAAATGCACAAGTGCCTGTGTGAGCTACCCTATCGGGTAAAGAAAGAAAGTTGGTTTCCTCTCTTTCTTTATATATCAACACCGCTTTCTCACCTTTTTATCCTATCGGGTAAAGAAAGAAAGCTGTCTACTTTTCGAAATCTACAGCTCAAATCACAAGTCTTAATCTTAAAATGATTTGGGATTTGCTAAAACAATCTGACGAGCAACCGAGCGACACCTATCATATTGTATACTCTAATACTAGGACGAGAAACTAACGCACAAATAAATTAAAAATTGAATAATACATCTATAAAAACTGATCAAGATCAAGAAGATAAAATAAAAAGTTGTCGTCATTTGTTTCTTCAGCATTGAACTCAATTCCAGCTTTTTTTTTCCATTTTATCCTCGTCACCAATCACGTCTTCCAATTCAAACCGACTCAACCCACAAAATCAAACCCTACTTTGCTCTTTCTCTCTCCTCATATTTGACTCTCTCAACCCATATGTTCATACTATATTTTGATGGTTTGTTTTTAGAAGGTATAGAATGAACCAGCTGAGCAGGAAATAAAACAGCTTACAACAACAGCTCACTTATTCATGGCATCTACTAGTAATGATATGCACAATATCAATATTAATAACGATACTACAATTTATTTGAACAATCAATTAATTAACTTACTGGGGTGGATTTCATATTAAAATCGGTTCTAAGTTTAATCAGTGTGGATTCACTAATTACTAACTCATTTCTAGTTCAAATCCGGTGCTTATACCTGTTCTTGTAGCATTTCCAAATGTTTCATTTGTTTGTATCCTCAACTAATCTCTTCAAAATTTAATCAAAACTCAAAAAGAACTCTTGCCCGGCATGTTTCTGAAACATTTACAAGATTTATATAAGAATATAACTACAAATGTCATATCTATTCATATTTACTAGGTGATTAAGCACGTGAAAGTAAGTCGGTTTCTCTATTAAATTAATTTGTTGGCCTAGTTTGCATCAAAAAGATAGCAGTGCCGCGCTTACATTTCTTGCAGTCAATACTAAAGAGATACTCCCTAAATTACAAAGTCAATACTAAATAGATACTCCCTAAATTACAAAGTCAATACTAAAGAGATACTCCCTAAATTACAAATTCTAATACACTGACACAAGTCCAAATCATCAAATTGACCAAAACTGATATTTTTCTTGGACAAGGGATTTGGACACAAAAATGGGATCGCTCGTAAATGTAGAAATATCTACAGAATTTATTCGAAAGTCGTAGACTTGGATCGAGTCATTCTTAAACCACATCCCTAATTGTTGAACAATCATTCAATTACAGGACACATTCTACACAACATTATTAATCAATAAAATAGCAAACTCACCAACAATTTCTGAAATCAAACAATAAGTCGCGATTAAACACGGGAAATTCGAATTAAAAGCTAGAAGAAAAAAAAAAGGAAAGGAGAAAAGAACCTTGGCCCAAAATGCGGCAGAGAAACGGGTGATACAAATGCTTCAACCAAAGCTCAATACGAATTCTGCTAGGAAAACACTAGCTATGACAAAAAGGATTACCCGATAAGTCAAAACGATCAAGCTTGAACCATACGCCTCAAGATAATTGACAGTATACCAATGAGCAGAAACCTTGGCAACATCATACGGCGACCTCGGATGAAACGGAGTAGTCTCACTCTACGGCGACGTGTGTGGATCCAAACTCTCAGACGACCCGGCAATCATTTAAGAGTGGCGATCGATACATACCTTATTAACAGGGATTGATTAATCAAGTTGTGCGAGATCAGATTATTATTTGATGATTTGTGATACTTCTTGAGATTTTAATTTGTTCATGGGAGTATGTGGGAGGCGGTTAATGGGAGTAGTGACTAGTGAGAAGGAGATGTGGTCAACTTTTCTTTTCTTTTCCTTTTTTTTTTACATAAAAATCTCATTTCGTGGGGATTTCTCCAACGCGCGGAACAAAATTTTAAGTCCCGCTTGATATTTTTGACTTATGCACGCTTTTAACTGCCACAATAATTTACAACGCCAAAAAGTGACACAAAAAGCGCCCAAACTCCCACGCGTTAATTTTTCGTGGCTGGCACTTTACAGAAGCGTCCATATAAAAGCGCCCTAAAAACACTATTTTTGTTGTAGTGAACTATTACATCATGATTACCTGTATCATTCAATTTAACATATTAATTTAACCATTACCCACCCCATTAGCCATTAGTTAGGCTATCCACGTCAGCAATGATATTATCGATGACATCAGCACTCATTTAATGATATCACTGCTGATGTCATCGCCACCTCATTATTGTATGTGTTCATAAAAAATAAGCTTGTGAAGGTTTGAACCTGTAACCTTAGAGTTACAATTTTAACACTTCAACCACTAGGGCAACTGATTTTTTTGATACTTTTATTGAAAAAGTTATATATAAAGGATTTAAGAATTTAGGAGATAATTCCGCAAAAAATTTTGGACGAGTTAATCTGAATCATATCAAATCATTTTATTTTGGAGATAATTTAGGAAGTAATATATATAGGCATATATTAGGAAGTAACACATCTTGGGTTTGTTTCGTGTCAACGGGTGGAGTCAGAGTTAAAAAAAAAAAGTGTGTTAAATAGTAGTCGGGGTCAACATGAATTGCAGTTCACAAAAACGGGACCCGAAAATAGCGGGCCACGGGTCACAAATTGTAATTTGTACATAAACATAAAGTACTGAAATAAATTCGCTAACTTATTAAATTTTTTTTCATTGAATCAAACATAACTTCTCTAAATTGATACCAAATCAAACACGTTTCTTTTCGTCTTAATTATAGAAAAATTGACAACAGGACATCCCAAGTTTAGGCTAAAAGAATATCGGTCAAAACGGGTTCGAGTTATTAGTGGCCAGAACTTGATTAGGATAAAAATGGGCTATTAACCTTGAACAACGGGTCACATCTGATCGTTTAAGATTTTTACAGTCCTACTATTTTGCGTTAATTATGGATAATAAAATAGAGTTATAACCAAGTTCATATAACAACCCGTGCAATTTTGCACGGGCCAATAAACTAGTATACTACTATTCAGATACACGAATTCCGTCTCACAAATTCTTGAAATTGACGTCTTCAAAACTAAAGCCCAGTTTGCAACACGGCTCTAACATGGTCCAGCCCAGTTTGCAACACCCAGTTTACAACACGATTGTAGAAACTTTTAATGGATAGATACACATTTCCTTATTACAATGAATCAGATGGAGAAAATTTTTTATGGATGAATACACATTTTAATAATTCAAAAGTATTGTTGAACTATTACATCACACATGCTCATGAATTGAATTTACCCTATTACGATTCAGATAAACGAATTACGATTCAGAGAAACGAGTTACGATTCAAAGAAACAAATTCCAATTTAGAGAAACGGCATTTGTCGTCAAATGTTTAAAAAGACTTCATAATTTTCAGATGTATTGAATTTCAAAACAAACCAAAAGATTCGGATGTATTATTCACGTGGGAAAATGTTCAGATACACATCCAATAATTCAGATGCATTTTTCAACGAGCACATCATACTTTCACGAATCATGCTCATGAATTCAGTTTACCCTATTACGATTCATATAAACGAATTACGATTTAGAGAAACGAATTTTGTCGTCAAGTTTTTAAAATTTACGTGTGTTTCGTCTACGGCCCAGTTTTCAACACGGCTCTACCATGGTCGAGCCCAGTTTTCAACACGGCTCTTCCATGGTCGAGCCCAGTTTTCAACACCGCCATGATATTCGAAGACATAATCTGAATCACAAATACTGAAGTCTGAGTAAACAACAAAACAATTTGACGTATTTCAAAAACTTGCATTCACAAACATTAAAATCTGAGTAAACAAAACAAAAATTTGACAGATTTCGAAACTTAATCATGCACAAACATTGAAACCTGAGTAAACAACACAAAAAATTGACATATTTCGAAACTTAATCATGCACAAACATTGAAATATGAGTAAACAACACAAAAATTTGACATGTTTTGAATTTTTAATCATTCACAAACACTGTAATCTGAGTAAACAACACAAAAATTTGACAGATTTCGAAAACTTGATCATTCACGAACATTGAAACCTCATAAAATTCATATGATTTTGACAAATTAAACAATCATAGCAAATAGTTACTACAACTTACTTCTATATGGGATTTTCATTATGAACGAAGTGCCATCTTCTGTTCTTTAAATAATGGAGATCTTAAACTCTGGAATGAGGTAGAGGAGTTAGGAGATGTTGGAGAAGAGAGAGAAATAAGGTAAGAAGAAATGAGCTTATAGATGAAAAGGAGAAAGGGGAGTTTATAGATCATATCAAAAATTGGGACATATTGGGGAGAGAGATGGAAGAAATGAAATGTTGATTAATGGAGTAATGGAGAAAGATAATTTTGGGGAGAGAGATCAAGGAGGAGTAATGGAGAAAGATATTCAGGAGGATTAATTAGGGGAGGATAGATAATCTGGATTAGCAATCTTAATTAGTGGAGGAGAGGAAAAATAAGGGCGATGAATAGCATGTTGTAGGGCGACAAATAGACGTTCAGGTTGATAATTACAACAAGCAGAAAAGTTCTAGGGTAAAAAGAGTCAATCTCTCTCTTTATTTTCTCTCTCTAGAGACGTTCATGGATATTCTCCGTCTTATTTATTATGGTCTATGTATGATTGCATGGATGGAGTAATTGTGTTCTTAATTAAAGTTTGGTTTCTCCCCTTGTTTTATCTTGTACTCCTATGCTTAAAGTTTTCTGAGTTGTTTGATAAGTTGTGTTCTTTTATCAAACCAAGATTAAGTGTTCATACGGTGGACCGTTTTTGGTCTTAAGGATTACTCGATATTGTTTTCTTTTCTGATCTTCCGGTTCCCACGTGTTTATCAGCCAAATGTTGGAATTCTTTTGCTACCTGATTGTAAAAGAATTGTTTGATCAGTTGATATAATTAGGTTTTTGATTCGCATGATCTTGTATTCTTGTATGGTCTTAATGCTTTGCGTGCTTATTGGTGATTAAGTTTTATCAAGTTTTAACTTTTGCACATGATGTTCTCGTAGAGCATGCTACATTTAAGTGAATTTATGCCGTGATATATTATTTTCGCCGACTTCTGTTAAGATCTTTTTTGGTTTGATGAAGTTATTGGCTGGCTTATTCAATCGACAAAATTAGATCAGTAATTCAGTGTATATAAAGTTTGGACCATGTTTTATTTTGGCATTCGGTTTTAAGCCAAAGCTCGTTTTTTAAGACATTCTGTTCATGGAGGATTGTAAAATTGTTCAATCGGACTTTTGGTACATATCAATTAAAGATGTCTTATTTCCTAGAGTAAAATTAATTGAAGCAACATGTCGCCAAAGTGACCTCTCTTGTGGAGATTATTTTTATTTGGATATAAGATGGTGTGTATATAATTCATGCGGATATTACCCGACCCAAAGGAAGGCTAATATTTGGCCGAATGAATTATATACTCCGTATACATGTATAGTAATAAATATGTGACAATTATTCGCTTTCCATGTGAAAAGTAAAACAACCCAAAGGTTGTTTATTATTTGACAGGATATTATTGTCAGTATTTATTTTACTATTACTAACGGAAGTGTCAAATTACAAATTAATATTTCTGTCCAAAGACGAGATATTAATGTTGTGCTGGTACTTTGTGATGGGTCCTGCCACTGTCTGATATTGAATTTATGTGAGCTTTTTTCATAATTGTGTGGATGAGACCTTGCATTAAGAAATAAGAACTGAAACATCACTACTCTTACGGATGTAAGTACCTTAAAGGTAAAAATGGTACTTTGAGAAGTGGAATGTTCATATTGCATGTGTCTTATGACCACGAAGGGAGGATTTATGGACGATGAGTCCAATAAGGTTAATGTAAAAATTGATAAAGTGTTTGCCAAAAGCAATAAGGCGGAAATCGATATAGTTCTATTGAACTTGATTTCTATAAAGTTTAAGGGCAATACAATTATCTAAGCGAGTACAACGTGAAGATGTCAGATCTTATTTCAAAAGTTAAGCCACTAAGCTTTGAGCTATCGGATTTAGCAATTAATTCCTCTGAGAAACTGAATGAACCAAAGAAAATGGGTAATAATAAATCTTGGAGTAAGGTAATGAGTAGTAATCCCAAAATTGGAATGAGTCTGTATACACATGAAGGGGCAAATCAATCTGATGCTATAGTGATTGAGGAGGAGGATATTGGGGATGAAATTAAGAAATGGGAGAATACTTTAGTGGGAAATGTTTTGGGTGCAAAGACTCAACTGAAGGATATGAAGGAGTTTGTTGGTAAGAATTGGAGTAGCATTGCTCCCTGTGATGTAATACTTCAAAGGAGGTTGGTTTATCTTTAGATTCTTTATTGAGGCTGATATGAATAGAATTCTAAAGGCAGGGCCATGGAAATTGGGCAGCAACTCCTTGATTCTAAAGGAATGGTCTCCAAACTTTTCTCGGGAAATTGATTCCCTTTCTCACATCCCAGTCTGGGTGTTATTTCCTGAGTTAGATCCATGGTATTGGACGGAGAAGGTTTTGAGTAAGATAGCAAGCAAAATAGGTAAGCCTATGTTTGCCGACAATACAACCACTCACAAAGAAAAACTCTCATTTGCAAGAGTTGATTGAAGTAGATGTTTCACATAAGCTGCCAGATTATATCACTCTGAGTACTCCTTTTTCTGGAATAATGGAGCAAAGGGTGGAGTATGAGTGGGTTCCATACTTTTGTCAGGGATGTAAGAAGTTGTGGCACACCATTCAGACTTGCAGATTACAGAAATCAAAAGTTCAGGAGAAGAAGAAAATGGTTTACAGAGTTTGGAAAACCAGAGGATCTAGAAAGGAATGAGAATGATAAGCCTGAAAAAGTTGAGGAGCAGAAGGAGAATATTCAGGAACAGGTCATAGTGGAGGATCATGAACATGAAAGCCTAGCTTCTCCTGAGATAATGGATGAGCCAGGGTTCCAAAAGAGCAAGGGATCAGTTAAGAGAACTTCAAGATCAGTGGAGCGAATTGTTCCTGCTATCCTGAGAAATAAGTTTGATGCTCTTGGAAATGTGGGATTATCTAATGCAATGTGGGTTGATAATGAAGAGGGGGGTACACAGGGAGAAGGAAAACCTCCTGACCCTGAATGAAAATAACCACTTGGCCGGAATGTGAGAGGGTTTAATAACCCTCTCAAACAGTGTGAGTTAAGAGACCTCATACTGAAATATAAGCTCAACATTCTAGGAATTTTGGAAACCACGGTCAAGGAAAGAAAAGCAGCAGCTCTTATTAAGAAGAGATTTGCTAATCTTTCAGTAGTTACTAATTACACTACTCGTTACAATGGTCGAATCTAGGTAGTATGGAATAATCAGCATGTTGTAGTGAATATTAATGAGACTCATGCTCTATTCATACACTGCAAAGTTAGGCTTATAGTTTCTAATAAGGAGGTACATGTCACATTCACTTGTGGTAGCAATGATGCTCAGGAGAGGCAAGAGTTGTGGAATAAACTCATTGGCTACATAACTCAAGCTATTTCTTGGATTTTCTTAGGTGACTTAAATGTTATCAGGTCCCCTATGGAGAAAATGGGATGTTTTGCTCCAATTCAAAGAAACATGGATGGCTTCAATACCTACATCTCAGCTTGCAGGTTGGATGATATTCACAGTCAGGGTCTTTTCCTTACCTAGACTAATAATTAAGAGGGAGACAGAAGAATTTGGACAAAACTAGACACAGCTCTAATAAATCAGGCCTGGTTAATGGAATTTCCTGATTCAATAGGGAATTTTCTTCCATCTGGTCTATTAGATCACTCTCCTTGTGTGGTTACAATTTTTCCTCCTCCTCTAATAAGGAAACAGTTCAGATTTCTAAACTGCTGGGTGATGCACCCAAACTATGACGAAATAAAAAAAAGAAGCTTAGTAAAATGACATTCATGGTAATGCTATGGTAAGGCTGTTTCAGAAGCTGAAACAGACTAAATATGCTCTTTCCCAAATGCATAAGGATTCATTTTCAAACCTTTCTCAGAAGGTCAAGGACAGTAAACTTGATCTACTTGCAAAACAAGAGCAACAAAGTAATTACTGATACAAGATGGGAGAAAGAAGTTGAAGATGCTAAGAATAAATACTGTAAGCTGAAAGCAGCAGAGATGAGCATGTTAAGTCAGAGAACAAAAGTCATTCATATTAATAACTCTGATTGCAGTACTAGTTATTTTTTCTCCAAGATTAAAGAGAGACAGCATCAGAGCATGATTGGGAAAATTACTGATATGCAAGGGGAAAGTCATGAAACTCCAGAAACTCTCAATAAGGCTTTCATTGACTACTACATTAATCTGCTTGGAAAAGAAAAGAAGGTTAAGGAGTTGGATAAGGAGTATATCAGGAAGGGGGGCTACCTGGATAGTGACCAAGCTCATTCTTTAAGTCAGAATATCCAAAAGTAGGAAATTAAAGATGCCTTATTTAGCATGGATCCTAATAAGTCTCCTGGCCAAGATGGTTTTGCTGCTGGTTTCTTTCAGAAGTCATGGGATATAGTGGAAAATGACTTTTGCAATGCAGTATGGGAATTTTTTAGAACCTACAAAATGTCAAAACAGGCAAATTCCACCCTGGTTACTCTTATCCCAAAGAAGGAGCATCCTATAAGTGTGGCTGATTCCAGACCAATTGTCAGCTGCTCAACACAATCTATAAAACAATCACTAAGGTTATTGCTAATAGATTGCAGCTGGTGATGCCAAGTTTAGTAGGAAAGGAACAAGCAGCTTTTGTGAAGGGGAGAAATATTTTTGATAATATTGCAATATCCCAGACAGTTATCAAGGGCTATAATCAAAAGAATGTCTCCCCAAGGTGTTTGATTAAAGTGGATACAGGGAAAGCCTTTGATTCAGTAAGCAGGGATTATTTTTTTTTTTTTTTTTTTTTGCTAAAATGTAAGAACTTTTATTGCAACTCAATACTACAAAAATCTCCAGGGCATTCCCCTGATAATACAAATGAACAGGGTATTACAAAAGATGACTCTTCAAAAGTCATTCCCTATCGCTATCTTTGATACCCTGAACCAAGTTTCTCATTCCACTTCTAACTTCCTCAAAAGCACTAATCACTAACTCCTCAGGCCTAATCATAACACAATCTATTCTACATTTAATCCTAGCCATCCAAACTTTATAGATTAGGTTACATACCAAAGCTCCTACTACTAGCCTTTTGATCTTTGACCTGTAACTCTTTTTGATGCACCTTTCAACAGTGTTGCTGCAAGGGACATTAAACCCCAATTTTCTGCTTAGTTCAGCAACGCATTTGCCACTGTATGCACAGCCAAAAAAAAAATGTTCAGGTGTTTCTGGCTCTTGCATACACATAAAACATAGATCATCACTACATACTCCTATTCTCTTGAGCATGTCCTTAACTTGCATTCGTCTTCTCATTGCTAGCCATGTAATGAAGCTGGTCCTAGGTATAACATATCGATTCCAGATACACTTTATCAGGTCCATTTTTATTGCCCTAAATTTCCCTGAGCAAATTATAAACTGGATTATGAACTACATTTCTAATACTTGGTTCTCTCTGAAGATAAATGGTAATTATGAGGGGTATTTTCCAGGGGGGTGTGGTATAAGACAAGGGGATCCCTTATCCCCTTATCTGTTTGTGTTGAGTATGGAAATTCTTTCCAGATACTTAAGAGATATGCCCTCCAAAAACCAATTCAGTTTCCATCCCAAATGCTCTAGAATACATCTTACACACTTAACCTTTGCAGATGATCTCATGATTTTCATCAGAGGGGATGTGCCTTCTATGCAAGCTGTGGTAGACTGTTTGGAGTTATTTGCAAAGATATCAGGTCTTGAAGGTAACCATGCTAAAACAGAAGTTTATTTTGGAGGTGTAAGTCAGGATGTAAAAGAGCAGATGTTGACTATCTCTGGCTTTACTGAAGGAACCTTCCCCTTCAGATATCTAGGGATTCCAATGCATTCTTCAAGGCTCAAAAATGAGATGTACAATACCCTAATTGCAAAACTTCAGCACTCTTTGCAACATTGGACCTCAATTATGCTCTCCTATGCAGGAAAGATTCAACTCATTAACTCAGTCATATTTGGTCTTGAGAATTTCTGGTGTGCAAGTTTGCTGATCCCTAAGGGTATTATTAAGCAAATCAAGAGGCTCTGCAAAGATTTCCTTTGGAACATTGAAGCAGGGAAGAAGAAAATGATATATAAAAGCTGGGACAACATGTGCTCTCCAAAGAAATTAAAGAAGGTGGCCTCAACATTAAAGAAGTCTTAGCCTGGAATAAAGCTATGATTGTAAGGTGGATTTGGATGCTTCAATCTAGAAATGAAGGAGTATGGAGCTGTTGGACTAAAGCATATAAGCGGAAATATGACTGCATTTGGAATGTCAAGGAGAAATCGGCGGATTCTGAAACATGGAGAAGTACTGTGAGAAATGAGATTCTTTCTACATTCCCAGATGCTGATGCAGCTGGAATTCTTATTCAAAGCTGGCAGGTTAAAGGAAAGTTCTGCACTAATGCCAGTTACCGGCATTTTAGGAAGCATTATCAAGAAAATAGCTGGCATAAGGTGGTTTGGAGAAGCATAACTCTCCCTAAGCACATATTTATTGCCACTTTGGCTATGCAGAACTCTTTGGATAATATCTATGCTAGGGGCCCTATGCTTGTGAATAGATGTGAGCTTTGCAGGAAAGCTGCTGAAAATCACCAGCACTTGTTTTTCAGTTGCTCTTTTTCTGCTGCAGTTTGGGGAGGTATCTTGGATTGGCTGAAAATTAGGAGGCAGACGAGAAGCTTACATAGAGAAATCAGATGGATGAATAAAATGAGGCATAAAAAGCATTGGAAGTACCAATGGCTAGTTTGCAGCCTCATCACCTCAATCTACATGATATGGCGAGAAAGAAATTCCAGAGTCTTTGGAGAAAAGGAGCATACACTTGAATGGATCATTAATATCTCACTAAATGAGTATAACTTTTAAGTGTGCAAATCTGATATTTTTTTTTTTTTTGCGAAATCAACAGTCTATACCCTACCTCGTAAAATGAGATCATCTTACATTTCTTAAAGGAGGAGGTATCCTATCTTTTTATGATTACAATAAATTTGAATTTCGAATATAATGTAATATTTCCATCACCCAAAATAAAATTCTTTGTATTATCCTATTATTTCATGACTACAAGATACATGCTTAAAAATATTATCTTCCATAACTTATAAATGAATTTTTTTTATAAACCAATAGAATTTTTCTTCATCTGAAAATGAAATACAATTTCAACGACTCTAGACGCATTAAAAGCTTATGGTTATATGCAGAAAAGATCAAATTCATTAACAATAAACACTACATTTATTTGTAGTTTGTGGTCAATCTTTTATATATATACGAAAACATAGATTACAAAAAAAATAAACTTATAGAATAGCATATATATTAAAGCGAGTAAACAATTATCCTTTACTCGTAGTTATTATTATTGCGAAGTTCACATGAATAAGTTGGAAATTCTTTTGTATTATCTTACCATTTCGTGATTAATTGTCTTATACTCCATTCAATCTTTTTATAACTTTATGTTTTGTTTGTTGCTTATGACTATCCATGTTGGGGGCCACTTCAGAAGTAAATAAACTTATACACGGGCTTTTTATTCACCAAAATATGTATTAAAATTTCATTAACTGTAGACGCATATTAAAAAAAAAACATTTGGATCTTATATTTTACCAAAATGTAGAAAATATCGTATAGTTTTTTCAAATGTAGGTTTGACTTGTTATTTTACCATAACTTAAAAAGGAAACTTTTATATTGATAGATTTTTTCAAAATTACCATAAACTTACATATGGTATACTACATTGCCATAAAGTAAATATATGAATTTTACACATGATTACCATAAACTCACATATGGTATAAAAATAATTACATAACATAAATTAGTTCATTATTCAACAGAAGCTCTAAGAAAATTCGACAGTCTCCAAAACCTCTTCAATACCCACGAAAAAAGTTTCGTTTATAAATATACTAGTTTTAAGCCCGTGCGTTGCACGGTATAATTAATGAATTGTCTGCTCGATTAAAATAAGTAGTTATAGAATTAAATTTTGTTTATTACATTAAACTTTTTTTGTTTTATATCCGTTGTATATTGTACCCGTTTAAAAACTCTGTAAAAATGAACCCTCTAAAGGCTCTCATACGCTATGTTTTATCATCTTTGGACTTTAATTGAATGATTGTTGTGGTAATGCTTACAACATGTTTCCGATAACACAAAATCAAATCTATGTCTTGGTATGATGTGATCATCTCAGTTGATAGTTCTACACAATGTGTAAAACTGTAAATTTATCATTATTTTACTATCACTGACAACATGATATTCCGATTTATTTTGGAACAACTTCAAAACCTGACAGAGTAGCATGAGTGTATTCCCCCTATAACAACAATTAGATTGTTAGTGTAACATTAGAGTGTCGAGTATAGAATGAATCATAAACGACAACCACTTGATTTGGAAAAAAAATAATCATTCATCAATAAGAACCATATTAATTAGATCAACTTTTTTTATTTTTATGCACCATATTTTTCCAAAATGTATAGTATCAATATATTATTTCCCAAAACGTATAGTATCACCTTATTATTTCACAAAACGTAAAGTATCATCTTATTATTTATAATTAGTTATATATCCTTTATCTAAATTTGTAAAAATAAAAGATTGCAAAGCTCTAAAAAAATTCGAAGGTAATTGCATTATATTGTGGACCCAACTGCTATTTGTAATCTTTAATCTAAACTTATGTGACTATAGTAATTTCATGTTAAGATCATACTTACATATAAGAAACTTTAGATCAAATTTACATAAAGATTAAAGGAGAAAACTATAAAGATTATGGACACATTCAATGCGCTCAAAAAAGCTTGTGTGGATGACAATCGGATGTGTTAAAATCAATTTTACATACTCTCTTCGTCTCACTTTAAACATATTGATTTTTATTATCTTCTCTAACCTACTTTTTACTAATCTTCGTATTCTCTCTCAAATCTATCTCCTACTTTTTACTAATCTTTACATTCTTTTTTTTTGTCCTAGCTTTTGTGAAGTACCACCAATTAATTCGACCCACAGTAATTCGTAGTTTAAATTCGAATGAAAGGATCGGAGTTCAATAGTTGTTATCATTGTGGTCCATGTGTTTAGTCACTTAGTCTCTAAGAGTGTTACACCCTTACATTGTTACTTTAAAACAATTAAAATTACAATAATGCTAAACATAAGCTAAAAAAAATATCTAATAATAAAACTACTTGAACTACACTTTAATATAAGATATTTGGACTTTGATGCTAATGATAAACATAAAAGCAAAAAGAACATCTAATAAAACTACTAACTACACGTCGATTAGTTTGATATAAGATTTTTGATGTCGTACACTGTGCATATCTACATCTTCTTCGATGTACAGAAGGAAGAAAAAGATCAACCCCTTGAAATTAGTCTCTAAATATAGGATATATATAATTGCAGATATATAATTATATTTTGTATACCCCGAGACATTGATCTTAATTATTAGGATGTATATATCATATGTATGGTATGTATACAATGTAAAAAGATTAGTCATTCATATTATCTTGCATTCTTGCTAAAACTAACACCGGAAAAGATAAGATTCTATATAATCGTTCCAAAAAATAATAAGTACATAAATCCCAAGGTCACGTTATTAATTGACTTTCCATAAGGTAGACAATTTTATTTTTTTTGGATCATTCTATAAGATATACTTTTCAGGAGATTTTGCATAACATTTTCCTAAATGTCAATTATCATCCTATATGTAAAGATTCTTACTTATATATTCTAAGGTTCTTATATTTTCTTTACCATCATCCTATATATGTAAAGATTTTTCCTTATACGTTAAGATTCTTATATTTTCTTTACCTAAACTAATTTTTTTTAAAGATTTTAAAGCTCTAAGAAAATTCGAAAGACTCTGGACGCGTTGAATGACCACGAAAAAAGATTCCTTTATATATATATATATATATATATATATATATATATATATATATATATATATATATATTATAAGACTAGTTTA
Source organism: Spergularia marina (assembly GCA_963680865.1). Lineage (NCBI taxonomy): Eukaryota > Viridiplantae > Streptophyta > Magnoliopsida > Caryophyllales > Caryophyllaceae > Spergularia > Spergularia marina. Next base: position 7,976,943 of record OY804561.1, read on the forward strand.
AAGACCGTGCGTTGCAAGGGTCTCTTAATAATGATGTCTAATTATGATAATAAAATTGAACAGATAAATTAAACTTTTATATGGGATCTATTACTTGCATTTTATTTAACCCATGTAGACGATTATTTTCAATATAGACCTCTTTTTACGAAACTGAGAACTTATAATCTCTTAATGAGCCCCAATAATTAGATACGGTGTATGTGATTATCAAAATTAAAATTAAGTTTAAGATTAAGATTAGTATTACATGATCGAGATCGTTGAGTCGAAACAATACACTCAAGTGGCAATATTATTCTAGTTACTATCATTAATCAGGATCATTATTCATACTTTGGCAAGTTGATAAAACTGAACGTGCTGTGTCCACACCTAACTAGCTGCCAATATTCTTTCTAATTATCAAGTTGATACCTAACGTGCACTATGTCTTCCGCCAGATTAAGAGCCCATTTGTCGTAACTTGTTTGGATTGTGCATGTGTCCCCGTGCTGATATAGTGGGATATAGTGGCAGAAAGAGAGAACAAAATCCTTACGCATGTGCTTTGATACAATCATACAATGATACATGTGTGTAGCATTAAACTTCATCTAATTTCAACATTAATCTCACTATACCTACAAAATTTTACTAGTGGCAGAAACAGAGAACAAAATCCTTACGCATGTGCTTTGATACAATCATACAATGATACATGTGTGTAGCATTAAACTTCATCTAATTTCAACATTAATCTCACTATACCTACAAAATTTTACTACCATTATAATTAAATCCGTTCTTCTAATTTAATGGATAAATTTCTAACTCTTACCTTTTATATAACAAAACTTCCAAAATACTACCTTATTTTTTAAAGTTTCCAAATTCTACCTTATAAAACATGTTTTTATCAAACTCATACCAAAACTTATACTCCGGCGAGTTTGACTCTGTTTTCCGACATTGACAATTGACGCGATTTCCGTCGATTTGTTTCGTTTTCCCTCAAATTTCTTCCTTCAATTTCACATTCTCTCTCCTATTCCCCACATTATATCACCTTACACTCCAATTTGATCTTCTCTCTCCTATTTTTCACATCTTGCGATCAAATTGGAGGGCCATGTGATATAATGTGGAAAATAGGAGAGAGAAGGTGAAATTGGAGGGAGAAATTGGAAGGAATACGAAACAAATTGAAGGAAATCGCGCTAAGTCGAAAGTCAATGCCGGAAAATAGAGCCAAACCCACCGGAGTAGAAGTTTTGGTAGGAGTTTGATAAAAAAAATGTTTTATAAGGTAGGATTTGGAAACTTTTTAAAAATAAGGTAGGTTTTTGGAAGTTTTGGTATATAAAAGGTAGGAGTTAGAAATTTATCCTAATTTAATAGTGTCGCCGATATCTTTCAATAAAAATTAAAGTGATCTCCGTCCTAAGAGCACGTACAGTGGTGTCTTTCAACGAAATAGAGAGTTAATTCTTGATAAGAGAGGACAGAGAAAAAGTTAACTATAACCTTACAGTGATGTGATTACATTACTCTCCATTAACATTTCATGTAACTAACTGTCCATTTACAGCACACAATGCAAGTAGCTAGCTACAACTTTCACTAATCTCAAATACCCCACCAACTCCCCTATAATATGCTACAAATTACGGTAATAAATCACAATTTAACTACTTTATAAATTTAATTAAGTTCGAGAATAATTAATTTTCAAAATAATTTTTTTCGACAAAAAATCATTTTTAAATTTAAAAAAAAAATGTTATTGTTGATATAATTTTGAGATCGACTTATTTTATGTGATAGTTAAAAGTATTTAACTTATTTTGATTATTTTAGAAAAAAATTGTAAAAATTGTGAGAAAAGTGAGAAAATGTGTTAAATTAATGAAATAAAACGTACAATTCAGAGAAGAAATTCTTACTTTGCATAAATTTGATGATTGATTACACCATGAGCCTAGGAAGGGATTAACTTCCCATGCTAATTATTACACTATTATTAGAATAAAACTCAAAATTAATTTGCTAATATAGATTAATTCAACTCTTAATCTCGCTCTAGATTTTTCTCTAAATAAAGTTAAAAAATTACATGATAAATGAGGAGTTCAAAGGGGTCTTCTTTATAGTCTACAAATAAAGACAAAAAAAAGACAAAACAAAAATCATTAAAGAAATCATTCTCGACTCGAGGTAGAGATAGCTCCCGATTCGAGAATAATGGGTATCCTAAGTCGAGACAAGGTTTTCTCGTGTCAAGATTGGAAAACACCACTTTGATATTTTGTCTCGAGTCGAGAAGGTATCATCTCAAGTCGAGACATTATCTTCTCGAGTTAAGAAGCTGATGCGCATGGTGATCTCCAAACGCTCATAATTTTCTACTCTGAACTTCATTTTGAGCTCATAATATATCGTTGGAACCCAAATCATGAATTTCCTCTTCCACTTGAATTTATATGAAAGTTGTTCTGTATACAAAATTATGGCCATTTGAAGTTGAAGGTGACACTGCGTGATCCTTGGAGCATGCCCAAGCTATCTTCGTCCTCGCAACTAGCTCCAACTCGTTGCTCAGTCCTCCACTTTCCTCCAAGGGTCGTTAAGGGATCTTAAGTAACAAAAACTATTTATAAATCAACAATCTACCAATTAGTCCTAAATTTGTGAATCTAGTAATAAGATATATCTAGGGCTAATTAGTTTGCACCTAATTAAGCAATAAATCAATCAATAACAATAAAAATGAGAGAAATAAACAATAGTCAAAAGAATAAATTAAATGAACTAGAATCAAACTCACAATTGTCGACGAACTTTCGTTTGGATTAATCAATCCGAGAATAGAGACTTTTAGCCTTCCGTAATTCTTCAAAGTATTCTTAAAAAGTTTAAATATACTGAACGATTAGACCTAAAGAACTATAGCACCTAAATATAGTAGTCTATTACAAACGGGATTCGGAAACCTGTCAATAAGCCAAAATAGAGGCGGACGAGTTGTCTCTGCCTAGACAAGTCGTCAAAAGCTTATGGGACGATTCGTCCTAGGCAGTCTCTAAAGTCCTTTGTTACGAGTCGTTAGGCTGCTTCTGACGACGTTTCGATAAAGCTCATACATTCTTCATTACTTGGGCATTTACGACGTGTGATCACTTACTTATTCATCACATTACCAGTGTGCTAACCATTATTTCATACATATTTTTACAACTCATACTATAAAAAGGAAAGAAGCAGTCCATATGAATGTCAATGATGACGTCATAACCTACATTTAACAAAATAACCCGTCATCTAGCATAATTAAGGAAAATTATGGTGGAAAATTTTGGCAAGAGATATGGACGAATTTATGTTAGTTCCTAATTTAAATCATTGAATCTACTTTATTCTAGATATTATATCAAAGAATCTCATGATCAGTAATAATTAAGGGAAAAGAAGCTAGCCGAAATTTTGGCATAATATATGGCTGAATATTTAGAAAGTGGACAGAAGATCGTCAAGACGAAAAATACGACTACAATCAGGATCTTCAAGTTCAGAGGTCGAGGAATTAAGGAAGTTCTCAGAATGGATACTCAAGGTGGGGATCGGCGAGATGTCACAACCTTATGACGGCGAGGAGACCCTAGACATTTCAGATGACACGGGTTCATAAGCCTAATGTAAGGCTACCTATTTTGTGATTTTCATACCTTATCACTTATAATTTCCTTTCTATATTTTTTATATGCAAGCCTTAACCAATTTAATAACTTTACTTTGCCCCTATGAATTCAATTAGTTTTTTGTTAAATAAAAAATAAAACTCACCTAAAAAAATAATGTCACATATTCCTAGAATGAGGGAGTTTATACATATATAGCAGTATTAGAACTAATTCACATAAACATTTAAGAATCCCGTGCATGGCACGGGTTCATAAGCTAGTATAATCTGAAATGATTTGAATGACTCCGAACTGATCTAACCTGATCTGAATTTGCTAAAAATTTGATTGAATTTCTACGGATTAGTATCAATAATGGACCAAATTCATTGAACATTATTAAAGCAATTCTGATGTGATTTGTATCACTCTGAACTGATTTGAAGACTATTTTTTATCATGTCTTATCAAACAGGGCCTAGTTGCCTTCATAAAAGTATACACGTTCTCACATTTTGAGACAATCATTATTTGACCTTTAATTTAATTTAAAGAAAAAAGTATTTGGCCAAAATTATTAAACCTATATTGTTAGATTTGTGGCGAAAAATCATATCACATAAATATGTTTTTATAATTTTCACCCGTATAGATTTACAAATATAAGGCAGTAAAACCACTTTGTCGAATAAAGAAAACGATTAATATTATTTTATGGAGGGAGTATGATATTTTCTTTCTTTCTTTTATTAATAGGTGGTGTGATCTTGCAGACATTAAATCGCCTTTTAAAATTTTCATGAGACACTCAAGCCACTTTCTCAATAGCTTTTTTTTCTTACTTGAAAAATGTGTCAAGAATATGTTACATCAGAGATATAAATCGATATGACTTTTTTCTTATTCATTTTTACGGTTTAGGTTTCATTCAAGTAATCTTTGTTTCAAACTTACACTTGATCAAAGAACTAAAATTGAACCTCAATTTGAATACCATTTAGAAAATATGACGGGTGTTGAAGTGCAGATTAAGAAGTCAGGTAAGAAGTTTGCGACAATTAAGAGTTGGCTAAAACATTTGATTGAGGGCAACTAGGTGTCGAATAAAATGTTGACGAGTCATAAGGGTGTTAGCTTAGCTAAGGAATTAGGTGAAATGGGGCTGTCAGTTAGGAAAGTTTGTAATATGGGTGAGAGTTGTCACGTTGAGGCATGTCTATACGAGCTAACCACGAATAATGGTAATGCATAAGAAAATTGAACGGGGAGGGTGTGAACTAACAGCATCATAATGGTAGTCAAATACGATAGTCAACGGGTGGTGAAGGGGTGGAGTAGGAGATCAAATAAGCTGGTAAGAGGTTAGGGAGGTGAATGAGAGTTTCTAGATTTTATATTTTACTTACTTTTTAAAACAAATAATATCACATACAAGTAGACCTATTAAACGGGTCGGATTAGGTTAAATATTATTGTCCAATTCGCTACAGGTTGGATCAAATACAAGTTTGGGTCACGATTGGACTTTTAGATCAGAATCAACTATAAGACTAAAATTTGTACTAATTTTGTTTTATTTACGAGTCAACGAGTCGATTTGATTTGACCAACAAATACGGGTAACAAATGGATTCGAGTTAGAAAAAATAGTTCTTGACGAAAAAAGCAGGTCGGAATATGTGTTGGCGGGTCTACAAAAATTATACAAACCCAATACTCCCTTTGTCTTTCTTTAAACAACCTATATGCAATACGCAACTTAATTGAGGAGGGTTTACAAACTAATCCGTTAATCTAAATTTCAAAAAATTGCATGAAAATTTTGCTATTATTCCTATCTAACTCGCTATGAATTTTTTTTTGAAACATCGATTAACAGATTATTGCGTACTCTCTCCTAAGCAAATGGGTATTTTGAGTATGAGATGCCTTAAGAAAGTCAGATGGTGTATTGTATTTGGTGTTGTTCTAAATTCTTATTGCTGTTATTATTATATTAGTAAATTTTAAATTTATAAATGATTAGAATTAAATTTGCAAATTAAAGGTAAACTTTTTTAATATTTTAAAAATCACATGATATAGTAGTATTTTTAAGTCTAAAAAAACCAGTCTAAACTACAATGATATAGGTACTTCTTTATCAATTATGTTAATGATTGTTAATAAATAGGAAAATTTAACAAGAATAATCCCAACTTTCATTTGTCTCCCCAAAATAATCCCAACTTCTTATTATTTCAAAATAATCCCAACTTTCAACTTTATTTTTGAAAACAGTCCCAATATTCCCGAACCTAGTTATATCCATGATAAGTTTACTCCTAACCTACTTTATTTACTAAACGAATCTATATCCAAACCGGATTAGGTTCAAATAAGAGCCTCTCCTCTCATGAGAACCCTTTTAAACCATCAAATTTAGAAATGTATGGTTGAGATTAAACTATTAATTTCTTCATTTTATTTTCACATTAATATTTTCTCTCTCCTCACCCTTCACCCACCCACCTGAGCCGCCACCAAGCCACCGCCTCTACACACCACCTGGATCCGACCGTCCACGCCACGCCACCACCTTGACCTCAGCCATTTCGCGACCCATTAACCACTACCCATCGCCGTCGCCATCAAGTGGAGCACCATCCAAGAACCCTCTTAATTCGCATTGTCTCTCTCCCCTTTCCATTCACACCACCACCCATTCCCCTGCCCCACAACCCTCGAAAGACACCCCCTCGATCATTGTTGGATCGCCGGAGTCGACCTTTGTTGTCGGAGAAGGAGAAAAACGAGGAAAGAGAAAAAGAGAAATTGGAGGAGGAGGAGGAGGAGGAGGTGGTGGATTCGGCCGCGATAAGGTGGATGTATTGGGCCGCGGGAGAATACCGACTAGGTTGGTGGTGGTCGCGCTGGTGGAGGTGGTGGTTAGGTCTGGCAGCGGTGGAGGTGTGGTGGTTCGGGGTGGGGTCGGGTCGGGTGGAGGAAGGGGGAGGGGGAGGAGAGAGAAATTGGTTTTGTTTGTAGGTTTGGAAAATTAGGACAATTTTCAGAAACAAAATTGAAAGTTGGGATTATTTTGAAATAGTTGGAAGTTGGGATTATTTTGGAAAGACAAATGAAAGTTGAGATTATTCTTGTTAAATTTTTCTAATAAATATAATACCTTGAATAATACATAAGATTATTCAAATCAAGGGGATCCATGTGTGTAACTTGATATTAATCTTATCGTTCTTGTTGGATTACTAGATATTTTTCGCGATGATAATGGTCAAGGTAATTTCACAGGAGATGATCAAACCATCAGTCTCAACCCCAAAACACCTTCGTGACTACAACCTATCATTGCTTGATCATATGAATGGGCCAATGCTTATGCCCATAATATTCTTCTACTCTTGTGAAAACGAAGGTGCCGGTGCCACCCACCAAAAAACCAACAAAACTTCCATTAACACCACGATTAACCGATTGAACGAATCGTTGGCCACTACATTAAGCATATTTTATCCGCTAGCAGGGCGGATCCAAGGCGATAGCTACGTCGTTTGCAACGACGAGGGCGTTCCATACGTACATGGTCGAGCAAATTGCCACCTAAGGGATGTTGTCAATAAAGCGGAGGTAAGTGAGTTAGACAAATTGTTGCCTTGTAAATCTCAAAGTCCTTCGAAATTGATCTTGGCTATACAAGTTAGTGTCTTTGAATGTGGTGGGATTGCGATAGCCCTATGTTTTAACCATAAAGTTACAGATGCCTTTTCAGTACTTATGTTTATGAATACATGGTCAATTATCAATAGTGGTGAAGAAACAAGGAACAAAAGTTACGTTGCTCCTTGCTTCGATTTCGCAAAGCTATTTCCATTGAATAATAGCTTGCCTAAAATTGAGTTCGACAATGGGGAAGGAGCTCGAGTCTGTAAGCGATTCTCGTTCGATGTCGCATGTATTAGTGCCCTCAAGACAAAATACTACAACGGCAGGAATGATGTATCATCTGGATTGATTCTGCTATCCTTTATTTACAGTCGAATCGTGTCAATTTCACTATCGCAAGGCGTAGAATACCAAATTTCTCAAGCAGTTAATGTTCGCTCCAAGATACAAAAGCCTCCTCTCAAGGAAAGCTTCTACTTTGGAAATGTGTATGTTGAGGCGATAGTGAAACAATCAATGGTCGATAAGACAGCTAACATATGCCTAGAAATGGTGGAACAAATGCGAGAATCTACGATGAAAATCAACACAAGTTCGTTGGAAAAAATCCGACATTTTAGGGATCAAGACTTGAATTTTGTTAGTGACCATCTTCAAAGAGCCAAGATAAAAAAGACCATTTGGATTGGATTTACCAACTATTCCGGCTTGCCCATATACGAGTCTGACTTTGGTTGGGGAAAACCCGTTTGGGTAACGTTTGCGCCAGTTCCCATGAAGAATTTCATTGCGTTGATGCCTAGTATGTCCGGTTCACATGTAGATGCTTATGTGTACTTGAGGCAAGAGGATATGAACAAACTTGAATGTGATCAAGAGTTATTGCGTTGACTACCTTTGCCAAGAATAAACTGCGTAGCAAGATGTAAATAAGTTATTGCGATAAACAAACACTAGCTTTTTAAATAATCAGAAGTGTTTATAAACACATGTGTCTACGGGTTTACCGATCGATCGCACTACCACAAAAATGAGCAAATGTAACACTATAACTTGACCTAATGCAACGGTATTCGGAACAACCGTTGCTTTTGGTACGCTATTGTAATGGCTTAAGAAAAAAAATACTATAAGTCGACCTAATGCAACGGTACTTGGAACAACCGTTGCCTTAGGTCATTGACTGTTGCTTCTCCTCAACAAATGCAACGCTTCATGGGAATATAATAAATAAATAAAAAAAATTCCTATTCTAATCAACACGACACCACCTTCTCTCTCTCTCTCTCTCTCTCTCGTGTATCTCATCTGCTCCTTCCAACAAAAGCAAAAAAAAATTCCCATCCTTCTATTTCTCTATCCGATTGATATCTATCGTCTGCTCCTCGCCACGTCGTTCTTCATCTTCTTCTTCTCTCTCTTCTCCTCCACGTTTAAACTCGTGTTGCCAAAATCGGAGCTCAAACTCGATTTATTAAGGTAAGTGACTGTAATCTCAAATTTTTGATTTTTTAAATATGGGGCTCGAATCTATACATTTTCTCTGTTTGTAATTTGTAATTGCTTGATTGTTTGGTGTTGTAATCTTACAGCAACTCTAGCAATCAGTTTTTTGGTTAAATTTGATATTGGCAATAAATTAAAATTTCTAGGGTTTTGAAAAGGGGGTTTAGACTTCTGATTCAAAAGCCTGATTACTAATACTTCATGTCTTCCTCTAGACCTCACTTCTTCCCTGATTCTTCCTCTTTAGTTTTCTCTTTGTTCTTTTTAGTGTTTGGTGGTTCAATTGCTAAAGTAATTGGTTTTTTATTGATTCAATTGCACTGTTTAATTTGTACACTCTTCTAAGCTCGTACGAAGAGTATCGCAGAAAATATATTGCATGTGAGTGCAAAACTTTTAGTGGTTTATGTCTTGTTTCGTGTACTAGTAGTTTACAATGGTAATTAACTTGAACAGGACAATTTGTGGTCGTTTATGCATTCGTACCAATTCCTAAGATAGTACCTAAATCATACCACGTAATGATAATTGAAGTAGAGCTCATGAATGATATACTTTAGATGTTTTCTTCTTCTTTTTTATTCTCCTTATTCCTTTTAGGCACATAATTTTACGGTGTGTCCATGCCAAGGTCTATGTTTAGCAGATGTTGGAGATGAGACTAGTGGCTAAGGTTTAAGTATAGATTGGTGTTTCTTATATTAATTTGGTCTATCTATGAAATTAAGGAAAGTACACTAATTAACTTGTGAAATTGAAAAATATGAAGGCAGATAGCTTCCTAAATCCTGTGTACTTTATTTTATGTAGCTAGCTAGAGATGGTTTGACACATAATAAGTCGTATCATATCCATGCTCACTAAACGCGGCAACGAGTTTGCAAGATAAAGTGCAAGGGGTTTGTACTGTACGTAGAGATGAACAATGTTTGTCAGCAACTCGAAGTTTGTTTATTGCTATTAAAACTTGATGTATAATGTAGTTTTCATATATAGAGTAATTTAGATGGGGGGCATACTTATCCAGAGGTGTTTTTATCTAAGTAGATTAAACTGTAATTGATTCTAAGTAGCTATATTAATCACTTATCCAGAGGTGTTTTTATTTCTATGGGTTGTTCTTCTGCTTTCATGAATGTACTCCAATAAACTTAAAGAGAGTTGAATCTCTGTTGGCATCAGATTCATGTTTCTTTCTACTGATCCAGAAAAGCTCTAGGTAAAACAGAAAGAAAATATCGTTTTCATTCCTACTCTACATTCACGAGTAACTTATGGCAGAGTTTGACACAATACTTTGTTTGTTTAGGGTATGTTTAATTGTTAATTATCTCTACCTATGTATCTTGTGGCAGACTTTATGCCTCCAATGCCAATCATTTGACAGCCCCTGAAAAATAGTTTCAATTTCAGTGGTAGGTTCCTCATGAAATTTGCAGCTGATGAGGAGATCTTTTTAAGCCGAAGTGAAATTTTTGGAGTGTGAATTTGAAGTCCCTGATGAGGTCATTAATCAGGTTCACTGTGAAACACCTATATCATTTAATTTATTACTATTACATGTTTAACCGCCATATACTCCTACAGTACCCTACCACTCTCAATTCTTGTATCACATAATTTCGCACCACCACACTTTAGTTTTGCTGATAATACTATTACTACTTATTAATTGATTGTAGTGACTCTAATAATGTTTATATTATATGGAGGCTATTAATTTAACGGTAGAGCTATGTACAATTTTGCACAAAATGTGTGGGTTCGAGTCCTACATAGCCTTATTGTTATTATTATTATTATTATAGTTATTATTATTATTATTGCGAATCCGGCCAATTCTCGATATAGCATCACCGCTCATGGCGTTGCATTAGCTTAGAGTTCATACATTTGAAAGCTATTGCGTTGCCTTAGCTTTGTTGCTTTTGAGGGTACCTATTGCAACATTGATATGAGCTAAGGTAATGCCTATATCATTCATATGCATATGCATTACATTAGGTATCAAAATGCGTTACCTTAGACCTAAGGCAGCGCGAGCATTTGCAGCGCCTCTTAGCGTTACCTTAGGTCTATGGTAACGTTTTTTTGGGTCTAAAGTAACGATTTTGAGGCGTTACAGTATGTCATTAATGTAGTAGTGCGATAGGGTACAAACAATTTACTAAACTCTCTTGCTACGTTCACTTTAATTTCAGAATTTGTCCTATATATAAATACTCATATGCTAAGCATACTGCATACCGGATTATTAATATTGCTCAAGTTATTTAGAATATGCAGTACATACTTGTAGTAGGTTATACAACGCTACTAGTACAAAGCATCTTTAAACTCCTGTTGATGACAAAAATAATTTGTCGAGGGCGATGAATACATAGCGCGACGGAGCACGGATAGAGAATGGATTTCATACAAATTGGGTCGTCTTAAAGAAAACAGAACATGCCCATCAACCATAAGATCAGGACTTGGGCGAATTCCAATTATCAAAGCCCACAATTTGAATTAAAGGGATTGGGCGCTTAAGTCGGAACTAGTTGGAGCGGTTGGCAAAGCAACTACCCATGATGCATCAACCCACGCTCGAAGAGGAGGACGAGTGCAGGAGTAACCATCAAGAAACCCAGAAACCGTCAGAGAAATTACCCTATTTAATTAAAGATCAAACAACTGAACGAAGAGAGATGATCAATCAATCGTCAAATTGACCAAACTCTTTTAGTTTTTAGCTTTTAGCTTTCAATCGAGAAGCCTCGCCCCGTAGCGCGAGCAGTCTATGTTTTAGAGTAGCATTTCTCTTTTCCATAATGAAGATATGAGGCATGGAGGTAATTGTTTCATTCCTTCCTTGACTATTTGTTAGCAAACCTGACATTATTTGCAATTGAAGTATTTTTCTTTAAGTTTGCAGTAACCCTCTTATTTCTAGCATAATATCTAGCTTTCAACTACATTGCTCTTTTCATTTGCGGTCAAGTCTTACTTCAAGTGCTCAAGTTAAAAGGACACTTTCATAGGAAGTACCCTTAAATTTTAGCGTTCAACAAATTGGCGACCACAATGGGAGGTAAGATATAATTTTTCATAAAAGATTGTAATTGTTTACCTTTCAAAACCACTTAAACCCCTTTTAATTTCTTTAAATTCTTAATCATAAATTAAGAATCCTTCAGAAACCATTATGCCTAGGACAAGGTCTGCTTCTCAGCGCGATGGTGCGCCGGAAACTCCTATCCCGCAAACGGAGGACATGATAATCCTCTTAGTCAAGTATCGGGTTCTAAAACACCCGTTATTAATGTGAGTTCAGATAACTCATCCTCGAATTCTGAGTCTCAAGGACCAACTACGCCGGCTTCACGAAGTGAGGCAGAAGAAAATCTGTTCGCAGATTTAGATCTGAGCGAAGTCTCTAGGAGTCATTTAAGTGTTTTTCACAAAACATATGTGAAAATAGTTAAGGAATTGTTGGCTAATGGTCAAGAGATTGAGAGAAAACAACTCGAGTCTCAAATCCAGCGATTGACCCAAGAGTCATCGCGGGCATTTACTCAGAGTAATCAAAGTTTATGTGAAGATACTAGGGATGGAATAACTAGACAAGTTGATAGAGTTATCCTTGATATTAACGAAACTTTTAGTGCAACTTTCGACGCTCTTACCAGAAGTGATGCTACAGAAGTAGTTTGTCACTTTGAACCGTTGCTCCAACGACATGCACAACTTAATGAAAAACTTGAAAGAGTTTTTGAGTTGGGACAAACTATAGCCCAAACTAGGAATAGAGCAATAATGACTGACAATCCTAATGAAACTAATAGAGCTAATGAATCGGATTCTCGACAAATAGGATATCCACCAAGTACTGTAGTCCTGACAGGACAGAGGGTTCAAAGTCTCAACATAGACCCACAAACTTCTTCATTACGTCCTAACCGACCTCTAGGGTTTGAACATAATGAAGACATGGGAGAGCCTAGGAGATCTGAGAGCTAGGGAGCATAGGCTGGGTCAGGTTGGTCAGCAGGCCCAGGTATAGACACCAAATTTTGTCTCACCCTTTTTATTTCATTTTTACTAATCTATTTCTATTTCTAATTCCATTTCACCTTATTCATTTCTATTCTCCCATTTCTATTCGTTTATTTGCAAATAAAATGATTTTTTTAACAATTTCAATTTCGCCATTTTTTTTATTATTCATATAAATTTCGGAAATTGTGTAAATAATATTAATAATATTGATTTTTATCATTTTTAGTTTTATTTTCATTACTTCATTGATTTAATTCACCCGGTTTTCATTTTCGCGCAAATCGAGGTAAATTTGCTCGAAACGAACTAAACTCGATTTCATTTTTGTACTACTAAACCACATAGGCAATGACATCATTTTATATATGTCATGCCCATGTCACTCACATTTGCATTAATTTACATTAAATTTGTAGATATTTTTTGTTAATTGATGACTCACCTCTAACACCTCACCACACTAACCCTCTCATGCTCACAACAATAAGAAGTAATAAACAAAGAAAAAAAGAGAGGGGAAAGAGCCTTAGAGGCAGCCATCAACACAAAAGAAGAGCAAGAACATTTGTTCTTACACATTCAATTCATCTACTCCTACTTCATTTGATTCTTTCATTTATTTCTCTACCATAAATACTAGTCTAATTCAATCTAATAAACTTAGTAGTATTAGGGTCACTATAGATCATAGGAATAATAAAACCAACCAACCTCACTTAGATTAAAGATTGTTTAGGAGACTTAATACCGTAACTTGGAGGATCTACAACCATTGATCATCAAAGGTAGTTTTCTCTCCTCGTTTCTTCTTTTATTGTTATTTCAATTTATTTTTCTCTCAAATACATTACTAACACTCTTTTTGTCTAGCCTTGGTTGGTAATGGGTTTAGTGTGGTTTATTGAGCCACACCAAAATCCATAAGCCAACTTCTAGGGCCTTAAGGGGGCCGTTCCCTTTATTGAGGGGAACATTAGTTGCGATAGTTTTAGGAGTGGAGCGCCTCTTGTGTGTTTTTCTTGAGTTCTACTGTTTTACTAACCTTTTTGAGATGATGTGGTATTTTTTACAAATTGTTTTACTATATTTTCCATGTACAAAACGAACCAAACTCCAACCCGGTTTTTTTGTTCACTTCAAACTGTTTTTCAGTCCAACTTGTAAAATGTGTATAAAAATATTCTTTTGGTTTCAAGCCTTGATCTTATAAAGACAGATTATTTGGAGTCTTAAATGCATTCCTGCAAAATTTTAGTTGTAAAGTCAAAGCAGAATATGTATGACATTTTTTGTAATGAAACTACTCAAAACTTTTCCCAACTCCGACCAACTGACTTAAACGCATTTTTTGGCATTAAAGATGACCTTTTCTGGGCAATTCTTCTTCATGAAAGTTGAAGTGCAGGCTCCCAGGTTTCCAGAAAGATAAGGGTCGAAAATTAGTCATGTCCCTATCAATAGGGAAAAGGCTACACATACAACCATTGTATGGAATCTTTTCTACAACACAATTCTATTGGTCATTAACATTAGCATTAAAATACTAATAAAAAATATTCTATTTTCAAAAAAATTTGAATTCAGAATAATTAAAAAAAATGGTTTTAAATTTAAATTTTGCCAGTGGGTCATGACCAATCAAGTTCCAATGCAAATTCGATTTTCTATGTGATGGGTTTATGTTGTGCTATTTCCCGAGATAAATTTCTGAATAACACAGGAAAAATCAATTGATACTAATTATAATCTGGTGAAACTATATAATAAACAATGAAGGTTTATTAGTTTCATAACGAAAACTAATATAATTAAAACTATGCAAAATGGTTATTGAGGCTGATACTAAATATTAGATACTCATTGCTAAAAGTTTCATTTATCGTGAAAAAAATACCAATAATATTTAAGCGGAAACTTTGTACTTTGGGGGGGGGGGGGGCTGCCAACTTACATATATCCTCCAGTATTAAGTTTATATTTTTTTTTAATAAAGAATGTCTCACCATCCATAATTTCGTTAATCATATGGCAAAAGTAAAAAACATGGATACAATTGTGTAAATACAAGGAGTGACCCACGATCTAGGTGGGCAAGAGAATATTTAGTAGAAAAACGCAACAAAACTACCCGAATGTGGTATCATTAACTATTAGATTGTCTAGTTTCATTAAATAAGTTAAATAGTAGATTAGAATGTAACATTGTCTAGTTTCATTATAATAATAATAGTTTCGAAATGTGTTTCAAACAAGAATTAAGTCACTTCATTAGCAACGATTGAGTTTATATGTATGAATGATAATGTGGACAACAATGCTTTGCAAGATAAAGTGTTTACGGTCAGGTTGAATATGTATATAATAATTCATGTCAATTAAATTTGTTTTACATATTTGATGAGATTTTCCAGTACGTATGCACCGGTGTAGTGACAATTTCGTGACAGGGTATATAGAGTAGTAGTTAAAGTTAGTAAATTTAAGAGTGTGCGTGATACCTAATATAATTTGTCAGTGTATTGTAATATTTGCAATTTATTATATATAATTCATGTAAATAGTAGTTTCAAGCTCTTGATTCGTGTGTTAGAAACTATTACAGATTATACGTAAAGCACTATAGCTTATGCAAATTGAACAAGACGGTTTTCTTCACAAATTACACACTATATTACATTCGAAAGCGCGTTTGAAATCAGGGGCGAAGCCAGGGTGGGGCTCGGGGTAGCGATTTATTTAGCCTTGATAGGGTAAGTAAGTATGTATGTATACATTGACAAGATTACACAAGCACAATACGGTGGCGTGTCGGTCCGGATACAAGAGTTTGATTCCTAGGTCGGTGTTTTGAATCTCTTAATAGAAGCTTGTTCATCATCTTTTATTGTTAACCTTAAAAAAATGGTGCATAGGTGAAACAAAAAGCAACAAATTCTTCTCCCGATTGAAATGTCATTCCCACCTTAGGCTCTACTATTTGATCCATACTTGAATTTGTGTTTATTACTTTCACTAATTCTGCAATATAATCGGGGGGTTTCACTTCTTCGTCTACACCATCCTCTTTTTGGATTTCGTATTGCTCATCATCTTCGATATACTCTAGCAAGTCCTCATTAAGATCGACCAAAATCTTTGGATTGTTGTTCAAGTCAATAGCATTCGTGCCATATCCTGAAACCATAAAGACACTAATCGGATACCATATATAAATTAGATACTTGTAATAGATATCACAAACTGAGACTAATTAATAATAACAGTGTACAATGTATTCAACTTATGATACTAAATAAGTTATATATCAGATACAATTACAACTAGTGAAACTAAGTAAAATATATATATTCGATTTCTACATTTTTGTCATAGATTGAACGAGGATAAAAATCGCAATTGAAGCAACGATGTAACATCAACATGCCATTTGGTTCTCTCTAATATATTTAAAAATACCCAATCTTATAAAGACCTTATTCCAAATTTCATAACCAAATATCTTGAACTTAAGAAAACAATGATGTATGATTATAAATAAGTCACCTTCAAATCAATGAGTTCTTTATTTATTTTGGGGAATTGAAGGTGCAAAACGTTGAAGATGATCTAATAAGAGTACATGTCGATAAAAGATGAAGATTTTAGTTTATTTGAAGGGTGCACTAGTTCATATGAGCATGGTGTTTTTAAGAAAAAAAAAACTTGTTGACACTTGGTTGATAATGGAGGATGCTAATTTAGAAGATGACAATGGTTTAGGCTTGGTGTAGGAGTAATATTTCTGATTTTACATAGATAATAATAGTTTACTTTTTAATTATTTTATTAATTGGTTGTTTGAGTTTCCAAAACATTTTCCCTCCAACTTTCACTCCAATTTTTTTTCCCTCCAAAATTAAATTGGAATTTTTTTTAGATAGGTGAGGTCCTTTCCTTTGATTGGGTGTTGTATGGAGATTCACATACAAAAGTTGTATGTGTATCATCTTCTCTATCAATAACTATGATGTTTTGAAAACAGACTTTGTTTTGCTCAGAAATCCGGTTTTCAACCTTAAATTTGTTTTATGAGTAAATGAACTCTTGGGATCATGAAAAAATTCATGAATGATCCTAAGATGTTCATAAACTCACCCTCAACCCAGAAAAACATTAAGATTTCATTTGATCTTTCAAACCATTCAATTTCCACCAACTTTTTGTTTTTTGGGGTCATAAATGACAAGTTTCTCCCCCAAATTAATTGTTTTAATTAACTAAATAATTAGGCTTAATAGAGAGTCTAATTAATCCACCTCATTGAGATGTCAAAATGTTAAAAACAATTAAGACTTAATTAGGAGTATATTTAAACCATTTTACAAATAATTTGACTTAATAGAGAGTCTAATTAATCACCCACTTGTTTGATATCTTTAATCACTTAATACGGAAGTCAAGTCAACCTAAGTCAAGTCTACCTAAGTCAAGTCAATTTAAGTCAACTCAACCTAAGTCAAGTCAACTTAAGTCAAGTCTTCCTAAGTCAAGTCAACCTAAGTCAAGTCAATTGAAATCAAGTCAATCGATATCAAGTCAATGAAAGTCAACCATGGTCTAAAACCAATCCAAATACAACCAATCTACCAAAGTCTACTAAAATTTAAAAATAACCCAAAGTCCACTCGAGTCAACCAAAGTCACCCAAAGTCAACTAAAGTCAAACAAGTCTACCCAAGTCTACCAACGTCAAGCAACGTCTATCCAAGTCAACCCGACTCTACCCAACAATCGACTAAAGTCAAATTTGCAAAAAGGTGCAAGTCAACCGAAGTCAACCCGAGTCAATCGAAGTCAATAAGGATTAAAGTTGACCTCCTTTGTAAGTAATGTAATTAATAAAACCAAAAACTCCTACAAATATTTTCTTACTTATTTTCAAACATCTTTTTCTTAGTTTTTCTAATTAAACTCGTTTTCTCCTTTTTCTATAACGTTTTAAAAATTTTCATTTCTTTTTCAAAACCTTTTCTACATAGAAGTAAATAAACTTTCTTTAATGTGTTTTGCATGTAAAGTTTTCTTTTCCCGTTCTTCGTATGGACTTTGGACTGGGCCTTACCCCAACACTAGGCAAGGATTGCCAATTCGCTTATGCGCGATCATGAGGTCGATCTGCATTCACCTCAACCATCTATTCCACTAACGCCCCAGTGGAACACTTCTTGATCGAACATAACCGAATCGACGATTTATTTACCTTATATTGTGGTAGGGCCTACACGGGCAGCTCTAACGATACGGCCAATTCCACCGAGCCCAAACACACAACCCAATCAATTCCAATAAATCCCCCGCGAGAGTCAATTCAACCCTAGTCAAACCATTGAGAGGTCTAATCTTTAAACTCGCATTAGAGAGGTCGAGTCATCCACATTAAGACCTCGTTCAGGAGGCACGCCTGGTTCGGGAGGCATGGTAACCAATGGCGATCGCCGTCTCGATGTGAGACACATAGATGCAAGCGGAATATACCTTGCTCTATTCTACGTGGATCGACATGACTCTAATGTGAGTCATCTATAAAGTCTCTCAAAAGCATGACTTTGAGTGAAACGACTTTCTACCACTTCCAAGCAAAGTAAAACCCATCTCTACCCCCACATGGGTGATATCCCCAGTGGAATCAACCCGATCATTTCCCCAGTGGAATGATATCTACCATGTGGATCCATCCATCCACCCTCGCGGATATTAGCCGTTACCCCCAGTAGAAAAGGCCGTTGTCGTGGGGCTGCCCGTCAGAATTACGTAGGGTTTTGATCCTCGAGTGGATTCTAATTCCACAATGAAAGGTACGTAGGGCAACTGTGGTGCTCAAACCCCCCAAGTCCGTACAAAAAGACTCGGGAACTTTTGTAAATTGTTTTTCCAAACTTCTTGCATGTGAATGACAATGTGAATAAATGTGCTACTCTATTTCTACTTGTTAATATGGATCTTAACGTAACCAATATACCGAGAATCTTTAGAAGGAAATGATGTATTAGTTAGTGCCCGTCCTTAGGACGGAAGGGGAGACGAGTTCCATATGTTCGCACCCCTTAACTAAGGCCCCGAACCCTTTTTATCTATTTCGCAGACCAGTTTTCCTAATTTTGTGAATAAACAATAAAACGAAATTTTGCCTTAGGGCGCATGGAGTCATTTTTGGTTTCCTTTTGTAAAGAGAAAATTCGTTTCCAACTCGCAATAACAATCTCCTGTTTTCAAATCAAAAATTTCAAAATCAACGAAATCCAAAAGAAGAAAAAAATCAAACTCGAAAAGAAAAGTGTTTTGTCGAAATCCAAACGAGATAATAATGTCTCCCTCAAACCACCAACGATCTAACTCAATCAACTTCAACCAATCAAACGAGATAATTGGGTCTCCGTTTTTCAAAAGATAAAAGGGTCTTTTCGAAATCTACCTTTCCGTAATTCAATTCCGAACTACGTCGCCCTGATTCCCAAAAGGGATACGTAGGCAATCCTCACGGATGCGGGCATCACCCCTCAAACCTTGTCTATATACACAACCACTCAAATTTTGTCTAAATACGCAAACTTTCAAACTTTTGTTAATACACAATCTTTTGATTTTGTTAATATACGCAACCTTGTAAAAAGTTTTGTAAATACACAAACTTTCTTTCTCTACTTTTGTAAATATCATAACTTTTTCAAATATCGAAATTTTCGAATTTGTAAATTCCAAAAATCGAAAAAAAAACTATCAACCCAAAGATGAACAAAAGAGTTCTCCCGAAACATACATGTGAATAAGTTTTGTCGTTTCATCTCCCACAATAAATGAAACTAATTTACTTTTACGACCACGACTAAACCGTCTCACTTTCTCAATTTGTAGGTCAACCCTTTGGCTCCGATCCAGGTCTAGATTAGTCCGAGAATCGCTTGTTTGTGAGTCACCCGAACAACCATCTGAAATGGCGGACGCTCAAGGGAGCAACGATAATGACAATCGGATCAACCCCCACTCTGATGCGATGGGCGAATTGAAAGTGATGATCCCATTTCAGTGACTTCAATCAATGCCATTTCAGTGATGCCGTTTGAAGAAGATCCCATTGAGCGAAGTTCCTACTTTAAATCCTATTATGGTGAGACGATTCTGAATGAAGAAGAAGTTCCCTCAATGCAATCTATGACCAATTCCAACGAAAAATCGTTCTACCCTCCTATTCGACCCAAGGTCATTATAGATCTCAACCTAGATTGGGGAGCGAGTGGAAAAGGTGATGAATACACTCTCCCAGAACTGAAACTGTTCCCTAACTTTCTATATCCCAAAGGTTTCACATTCCCAACAACCGACAAGTTTACCGGAAAAGAGGACGCTCAAGTCCATCTCATCCAATTCTTCCAGAAATTGACAGTCCATGGAATCTCGGAAGAAAACTTTGCGCCTCTATTCGGTACAAGTCTAGATGGCCCAGCTCTGAAATGGTTCTATCATTTGAAAACATTTTGTAGAAGCTCGTGGCCAAATTTGTGTGCTGCATTCCTTGGGTGTGCCCGATTCTATCAACAAACCGATCCAGAAAAGATAAAATTGAAGCACATAAGCCAAGGGGCATATGAATCATTCTGAGACTATTGTTCAAGGTGGGTATACCAAAGCAAGAAAACCTTTTCCCCACCATCCGAGAAACAAACTCTACTGATGATAGCCTCGGGATTGAATCCTCAATACTTTAGCCAAATGGGGCAACTGTCTTACTCGACCATGAAATACATTGAGAGCTATGGCTATGAGCTCGATGTCGCTGAGCTGCAGAGAATGTGGCAATCAAATCAACATGATCAACCACCCCGAACTTATCGTGAAGTTTTGTCCTATCTCAACCTTTGAGACAAGCTTTTCAAGAGCTAAGGAAATGTGGGTTGATGTCTCCTCTCCCGCCACCGACTCAACCATATTGTTATGATCCCGACTGCTTGGGATTCTGCCCTTAATGCCAATGTTGTGGCCATGATATCGACGACTGCCTGAAGCTCCACCGTAAGATTCAAGACCTGATCGACACCAAGGTCATCGACCTCTAAAGCTTCATCGACTTCCAACCTACCATCACCTAGCTTATTAGGAATAACGTAGATCGAGAAAGAACTATGCGAGGCCTGAATTCCCAAGTCAATGTTCCTACAACATTTGACGCATTTTGCACTCTTTGTAATATAGTTTGGGGTTACGTAGACGTCCTACTAGTGGATGTGGCCGCGGATAAAATCTTGTCAAATAAAGAAAAAACTCACAAGAACTACATTGGGCTTGATTCTCCAAATCACATGCACTTCAACACCACAAACAAGAACAAACTTCCAAAGTTCATTCACACACGGAGATATGTAGGCAACCCACCCTGGGGTTTGGCCAAACTAAGTCTATTGAAGTCATTATCTACTTTACAGGAATGTACCTGATTTTCGCCTCGACAGGGAGATAATTCTACCCTTTTTCTCTTGTACCTTTTTGTATATATAATGAAATTGCGATTGGGAAATGAAATGACAAAATCTCGAATGGGAGAATTCAAAATTGTACATAACAAACGACAACCAATAAAACCAAACAATACGACAAAATTGTTTTCAAAAAAAGACGCGCAGAGTGAAACAGACGAGTTTTGAGTCTTGATCATTCAACACTTTTGTGTAAATATTTATTCCAGTCTTTATTCTTTATTTCTAGGGGCAATCTCCCGAAAAAGCTCCTTTGATTTGTGGTTGAAAGTAGCCAATCCTAATCCACCTCGACCCTCACAAAATGACCAACACCACCAAAAGAAACAAAAAAATCCCAAACCCGCCAGGAGCGCGAGAATCCACCACCGATCCCTACCTTCCAACCCCAAACCCTTCACATGATGGATAAGATGGGTTACACCTCCAAAAGTGGCCTCGGGAGACAAGGCGAGGGAATCAAATGTCCAGTTGAGGTCACCAAAAAACAGAACAAACACGGCTTTGGATACAACCCAAATGATCAAACCTCAACAACAACAATAGCCAAAAAGCCACCCCTAACCCTCAATGGCCAATTCGTGCTGCAAGGAGAGAGCGAATCCTACTTTGAATTCCCAGAACCCTGGTTTGATGAGAAAACGCGAGAAAGGCTTCCGGGACTTGAGATATTATTTGCTGAGGCGTCTGATGAGGATTTCATTAGAAGTTGGTTTGCGAAAGACCAACATGCCAAAGAAAGCCAAAATTGGGTGGAAACCATGTGTGGCCAATCGATGAGGCGCTTATTCGAGTCTGAGCTGAACGATGAGGTAGATAACGACTGTAACACCCCCAAATTTCCTTTCCTTTTTTAAAACATTTTTATCAAGATCCAAAACACAAATGAGGAAATTCAGAGGTGTCACTCCGCACACAGGTCAAAGACCCGAATGCTAGGAGATTTCAAAAGGCAGAATAAGAATGTCTAGTGGTCTAAATAAATCTATTACAATCCAAATATTAAATTACAACAATCCGAAATTCAAAATACGAAGTATGAAATAGACTAAGTATTGTCAATAGTCTATAGCTTAAGGTGTAAGCTTTATTTGTTCCAACTAATATCTAGTGAATCGTCATCCCCGCAATGCATCAACTACTCCATACCTGTGGTGGATTTAAAACACAAAAACCACAGTTTGAAAAGTCAGTGAAATTGAGTAAGCTAACACCTCAACTCGTAGAAAACCGAAACTCTTACCTTGGTTTTGAAAAACGTTTTAGTTTTATTTTCGAAAACCACACTTAGCATGTTATCACAAAAACAAATCATAAGACAACCAAGTCACCAAAAATAGAAGTATCACAATAAACTTAACAAGTGATTAACATTTCATCAACATAATACAAGTCATTCTTTTATATCTTTTAAGGAGGACTTCATATCAAATTTATAAGTGGGATGAGTCGGTTTGTGGCCAACTCATCCAAACCATACCAATCATATATTTATAAGTGGGTGAACCGGTTTTTTACAGAATCACCAAACCATGTCATTATATACGTGGGTGAGCCGATTCTTTGTCGACTCACCAAACCATACCATATAGGACTACTAGACCTTAAGTGTGCACACCTCCTATTAAGTATTGCTAACCGAATAGAGTAGTACTAGAGCCAAGCCCTCTTAAAAACCCATATGGTGGGGCAGTAAAGTGGAGTCCGTGTGACTCAAACCAATAAAGTGGAGTCAATGTGACTCAAACCAATGATCATCGTGTATACTTTATTTATTTGTTTGTTTATAATATCGATCATCTACACAAGCCTATAATGCAATAATCATACGACCATTCATAATTCAGTCACATCAATAGCAATTGTACACTCATCAACCACAATTCCAATAACATATCTTGAATCATACCAAATAATATATCAATACAATAGTCCCATCCAATCCAATCAAGATATGATAATCCAAACAATAAGTCGTTCTCCACCTAGCATGACACTAAGTTTTCATCCAACACTCACTTAGCATATAATTTTGAAAGGTTTCTACAACGTTAATAAAGGTTGAGCATGTTAGCTTACCTTTTTAATGCACACAAGAACACGGCAGCACAACGATCACTAGTACTCTTCGTCTACGAACTCAGGGTCTAAAATTAGACAATCAATAATTCCCAATCAATACTAGTCTTATCCAATCATTCATCTAATACTTATGTAAATCTTATACTATATGCAATGCTCATGACCTCTTAAATTTCTAATCCAACAATCAACAATTAACCAACAATTACAATTCTAATTACGTAGTTAGCTACTATTACTCAAATAGTACTTAATTTGTTTTGAAAATTCTCTCAGACTTAAAACTGCTTTTAAAACAGAATCTAATTCATAAAAAAAAACTTTTAATTATTATGATTTGTTTAGAATTTATTAAATCAATCTATATTATGTTTTAATTATGAAAAACATGCTTAATTACACCAAAGTTATACAAAAAACGAAATAAATCTACTAAATTTCGAAAACCAGATCATAAATCTCTAAATTATCACAATGTCGAAATACTAACCATCCTAATTAATTTGAGGTAATTAATCAAATTAAGAAACAATTAACCCAAAATTTTCCCCAATTTATAACCTCTTCAATCATGAACAAACTCCAATAAAATCTCAAGATAAATTCAATACCCATAAGTGAGAGATTATAAACGTGCTAGAATCATAATTCACGAACTAATTGAACTTAATTCGAATAATTACTCTAATTAAACCCAATTCGTAATTAGTGAAAAATCAACATAAACCATCATAAAAATCAAATCTTTATGCATAAAACTAGCCCTAATTGATTACCCAATACTTATAACATATATTAAAACTGATTAATCATGATTTAAAGCAACAAAAACGAATTGAAACTAATGATTTCTAAAGAAAACGAAAAGCAGGGGAAGGAGAAGAATAAGAGGGTGTTGCTCACGAATTTGAACGAGAGGACGCGGTGGTCGGAAGAAGGTTTGGAGGCGAGCAGCTGGGCAGGAAGAAGAAGCGAGGGTGGCGGCGTGCGGCGAAAGGACGAGCGAAGAAGAAGAAGGAGAAAGCAGAGGGAGGGTCTGTTTTATACAGGGGAGGGGGGTTTACGCGTGGAGAAAGAAGGGGGTTGGGTGGGTTTTTTTTTTTTTTTTTCTTTTTCCTTCTTCTGATTTCTTTTTGGGTTGGGTTGGGGTATGAGTTGGTGTTTGGGCCAATGGTGTCGATTTGGGTTGTTGTTGGTCCATTGGCTATGACTTGCCCGATTTAGGAATAGAACCCAAAATTGAAATCCCGAGTTTAGAAGTCATCTCCGAACTCATTTTGAAAACGACTCCCAATTAATATTTTAAAATTCTTTTTCATTTTGATAATGTACTTAGTAAATCTAAAATATTAATATAAATTACTTTGAAATTTCGGGATATTACATCCTTCCCCCCTTAAGAGAACGCTTCGTCCCCGAAGCGCAAAGTAACTCACACAACCACACAACACATACCATACTCATATGATGCAAATGAATGAATGCAATGCATGCTTAAAGTAAAAGAATGAAGTCAGTATCACATTCTTCCCCCCTTAAAAGGGAGTTACGTCCTCGTAACTCTAGTTATACCTGGTCAAAGAGGTGTGGGTATTTTCGTTTCATGTCATCCTCGGCTTCCCATGTTGCTTCTTCAGTTTGGTGGTTAGTCCACAGCACTTTGACCAACTTGGTGACCTTGGTACGGGTATCCCTAGTTTTTGTGTCTAAGATTTTCACTGGATGTTCCTCATAAGTCAAAGATGGATCTAATTCAACGGTTTCAGGTTCTAACACATGAGAAGGGTGTGAAATGTATTTCTTGAGTTGTGACACATGGAAAACATTATGAACCCTATGAAGGTCTGAAGGAAGATCTAATCTATAGGCCACCTTTCCAATTTTCTCTAGAATATCATAAGGACCAATGAACTTAGGACTCAGTTTCCCTTTCTGACCAAATCTCATAACTCGTTTTGATGGTGAAACTTTCAAGAACGCTTTCTCCCCCACTTCAAATTCAACTGGACGACGTTTCTGGTCTGCATATGACTTTTGTCGATCTTGTGCTGATTTCATTCTCTCCTGTATTAAACGAACTTGGTTCATTGTATCTTCGATCAACTCTGGTCCTAGAACCACTGTCTCACTTATGTCGCTCCAACACAAAGGTGTCCTGCATTTTCTACCATAAAGTGCCTCATATGGTGTCATCCCTATATTCGCATGGTAGCTATTATTGTAGGAGAATTCAATCAATGACAATCTATCAATCCACGACCCTTGGGAGCCCATAGCACAGGCTCGCAACATATCCTCTAAGGTCTGAATCGTGCGCTCAGTTTGACCGTCTGTGGCAGGGTGAAAAACAGTGCTGAAGTTTAACTTAGTTCCTAAGGCTTTCTGAAATTCTTTCCAAAAATGAGCCAAGTAATTGGGATCCCTTTCAGAAACAATCGTACTAGGTACACCATGATATCTCACAACATTATTGATATAAGCATGCGCCCTTTGCTCCATGTTCCAAGTGTCTTTCATAGGGATAAATCGAGCAGTCTTCGTTAACCTATCCACAACCACCCAAATCTGATTCATACCGTTCTTTGTAACTGGCAATGCTGTCACGAAATCCATAGAAATTGAATCCCATTTCCAAGTCGGAACATCTAATGGTTGCACAAGTCCTCCCATTCTTTTGTGCTCAAATTTTACCTTCTGACAAGTAAGACACCTAGAAACAAATTCTGCGACTTCATTTTTCATCCTTGGCCACCAAAAGAACTTCTTCAAATCCTTATACAACTTATCACCCCCTGGGTGAACTGAATATGGAGTGTTACGTGCTTCAGTCATTAATCTCTCTTTCACCTCACTAAAATTTTGAGGTATACACCATCTACCTTTGAATCTAATACTACCATCACCAAAAATCTGAAACTCATTAGTCAAGCCACTCTCAATCTTCTTCCTGATTCTCTCCAACTTGACATCACCAGGTTGTCCTTGACGAATCTCATCAAATATATCCGAAGTTGCAGTCATACTGAACAAATGGTTCTCAACAGCTCCATGTTCTACCACCTCTAGATTCATCTTCTGAAACTCGACGCACAACTCATTAGGAACAACCCACATAGAGTTCAAGGTATGACTCGATTTCCTACTCAAAGCATCTGCAACAACATTAGCCTTCCCCTCATGATATTGAATCTCCAAATCATAATCCTTAATAAGTTCTAGCCATCTCCTTTGTCTCATGTTTAGTTCTTTCTGTGTGAAGATATACTTAAGGCTTTTGTGGTCAGTAAAGATCTTACAAGTCGTGTCGTGCAAGTAATGTCTCCAAATTTTCAAAGCAAACACAACAGCAGCTAATTCCAAGTCATGGGTGGGATAATTTTCTTCATGAGGCTTTAGTTGTCTAGACGCATAAGCAATAAATTTCCCTTTCTGTATGAACACACAAACTAAACCCTTTTTCGATGCATCACTATACACCTCAAATCCCTCAGATTCTGACGGTAAGGTTAAAACAGGTGCCGTAGTCAACAAGTCCTTCAACTTCTGAAACGCCCCCTCACAACGGTCATCCCACTCATACTTTGTAGTCTTCTTCATTAGATTAGTGAGGGGTCTAGCAATGGTCGAGAAATCCTTCACAAACTTCCTATAGTAACCAGCCAAACACAAGAAACTCCTAATATCAGTAACTGATTTAGGTGTAGGCCAATCTTTCACAGCTTCAATCTTTCCAGGATCACCAGAAATTCCCTCACTACTAATGACATGTCCCAAAAAGGCTACCTTATTAATCCAAAACTCACACTTAGACAATTTCACGTACAACCTATGATCTCTTAATGTTTGCAAAACGAGCCTAAGGTGTTTCTCATGTTCCTCCTTTCCCTTCAAATACACCAAAATGTCATCAATGAAAACCACGACAAAACGATCAAGATAAGTTCTGAAAATTCTATTCATCACATCCATGAACACAGCAGGAGCATTGGTCAATCCAAAAGGCATCACAGTGAACTCATAATGACCATAACGTGTCCGAAAAGCAGTTTTAGGGATATCTTGTTCAACAATCCTAAGTTGATGATACCCAGATCGCAACTCAATCTTGGAAAAAGTGTCAGCACCCCTCAATTGGTCAAACAAGTCATCTATTCTCGGCAATGGATACTTGTTCTTAATAGTCACATTATTCAGCTCTCGATAGTCGATACACAACCTTAACCCACCATCCTTCTTCTTTACAAACAAAACAGGAGCTCCCCATGGTAATATGCTCGGTCTTATGTATCCCTTCTCTATCAACTCTTGTAACTGATCCTTCAGTTCTTTCATCTCAGCTGGGGCCATTCTATATGGTGCTTTGGAAATCGGTGCAGTTCCTGGCACTAAGTCAATTGTAAACTCTACTTCTCTATTAGGAGGCATTCCTGGTATCTCATCTGGAAACTCATTTACTACAGCAATTTCATCAAGTCCTTTCTCTTCCACACTCGTGTCCTGGATAAAACAAAGATAGGCTAGGTGGCCCTTCCTAATTTTGGTGAAAATGGTCATCGCAGACACAATTTTGATAGGTGGCTTATGAACTACCCCCTATAAGAAATTCTTTGCCCCTTTGGTCCTCTCATACTCACTTTTTGTTCAAAGCAGTCAATTTTGGCCTTATACTTACCCAACCAATCCATTCCTAGGATAACATGTATGTTTAGAAGGTCAAATTGGATAAGGTCTGCAGGTAGTTTGGTTCCCATTATTTCTACATCTACCCCCTCGTAGATTTTATCACAAGTAACGACTTTACCAGATAGAACAGCTATAGGTGTAGAAATTTGAGAACTAGGTTCAAGACGCAACTTATGAACAAATGAAGATGATATGAAAGAATAAGAGGCTCCAGAATCAAATAAGACAAAAGCAGGAGTATTATGGACTAGGAAAGTACCGGTCACCACATTGGTTGCAGTATCTGCCTGAGCTCTATTCATGACAAAGATTTGACCTGGATTGCGCTGGTTGTTCCCTCCTTGAGCATTGGCATTAGCATTCCCACCAGCGTTTCCATTAGTATTCCTAGCAGCAGTCCCATTGTTGTTACCATTACCAGCTTAAGCATTGTTGTTGTTACCTTGGAATCTAGCATTGTGCCCTTGGTATTTACCCCTGAATTGGTTCTGGTTTTGGTTGTTACCTTGGTAGTTGGGACGAGTGTTGTTATTGTAGGTATTTTGGTTGTTGTTTTGGTAAGTAGGATGAGGGTTGTTGTATGAATTTTGGTTGAAGTTTTGGTTTCCCCTATTGTTTCCCACATTACCATTTCCCACTTGATTCTGAGGTTTAGACCTACACTCAAAAGCTCTGTGTCCCCTTTTCCCACAGCTATTACAGGTAATCAATCTTCCAGCACAATCAACTCCAGGGTGATCTCCATTGCACAACTTACAATAGTAGTGACGCTCAAGCTGCTTGTCCTGTCCAGGGTTCTGGAAATTGTTCCCATTAAAGTTCCTGTTTGAACCCTTGGTTACCCCCAAAGTTGTTTGGCTTTCCCCTCTTGTCATTCCCATGGTTGTGGTTCTTGCCAGTCTCAATTGGGTTGGATGTTTGGGGTTCAAACTTTCTTTTGCTGTATCGGTTTTCCTCTCTTAGCTCATGAATTCTCCATGCATTGGCTGCTTTCCCATAAGCCTCATGCACATCAGTAAAGGTCATCATTACCATGGTTTCTTGGAGGCTGTAGTCAAGTCCCTCAATGAATCTAGAGATTTTGGAGGCATCGTCAGGCAAAATAGTGGTTGCAAAGCGAGAAAGTTCAAGAAATTTGGCATAGTAGTCACTCACACTTCCTCGGTTTTGTTTCAGTGCTAGGAATTCAGAGAGTTTTCTTTGGTTAACATGCTCAGGGTAAAATCTCTGTCTTAAGGCAGTCTTGAGGCTATCCCAATTGAAGTTTGGTTGAGCTTGGAGGGCTGCCCCAGCAGCTGACCACCAAATATCAGCTTCTCCCTTAAAGTAAAAGACAGCTCCATCTACCTTATGGTTTGCTGGACAGTTAATGGTGTTAAAGATTTTCTCCATGTCCCTAATCCAATTTTCAAGTTGAGTAGGATCCTCACGCCCATAGTAGAACTCAGGTTTCCTTTGGGAAATCTTCTTAGCCCAGTCGATCACAGGTGGTTGGTTATTGTTTTGCAGCAATTGGACCACAGCAGCTGCAAATTGGTGAAATCCATCGTTTTGTTGATTCATGTTTGTGTTAATTCTTCTCGTGTAGTAGCGTTGGAAGGGTTGCATATAACCTACACTAAGGACTCAGGTCAAAGACCCGAATGCTAGGAGATTTCAAAAGGCAGAATAAGAATGTCTAGTGGTCTAAATAACTCTATTCCAATCCAAATATTAAATTACAACAATCCGAAATTCAAAATACGAAGTATGAAATAGTCTAACTATTGTCAATAGTCTATAGCTTAATGTCTAAGCTTTATTTATTCCAACTAATATCTATTGAATCGTCATCCCCAAAATGCATCAACTACTCCATACCTGTGGTGGATTTAAAACACAAAAACCACAGTTTGAAAAGTCAGTGAAATTGAGTAAGCTAACAGCTCAACTCGTAGAAAACCAAAACTCTTACCTTGGTTTTGAAAAACGTTTTAGTTTTATTTTCGAAAACCACACTTAGCATGTTATCACAAAAACAAATCATAAGATAACCAAGTCACCAAAATTAGAAGTATCACAATAAACTTAACAAGTGATTAACATTTCATCAACATAATACAAGTCATTCTTTTATATCTTTTAAGGAGGATTTCATATCAAATTTATAAGTGGGATGAGTCGGTTTGTGGCCAACTCATCCAAACCATACCAATCATATATTTATACGTGGGTGAACCGGTTTTTTACCGAATCACCAAACCATGTCATTATATACGTGGGTGAGCCGATTCTTTGTCGACTCACCAAACCATACCATATAGGACTACTAGACCTTAAGTGTGCACACCCCCTATTAAGTATTGCTAACCGAATAGAGTAGTACTAGAGCCAAGCCCTCTTAAAAACCCATGTGGTGGGGCAGT
Organism: Spergularia marina; assembly: GCA_963680865.1. NCBI lineage: Eukaryota > Viridiplantae > Streptophyta > Magnoliopsida > Caryophyllales > Caryophyllaceae > Spergularia > Spergularia marina. The sequence continues at coordinate 8,007,489 of OY804561.1, forward strand.
AAAGTGGACTCCGTGTGACTCAAACCAATAAAGTGGAGTCAATGTGACTCAAACCAATGATCATCGTGCATACTTTATTTATTTGTTTGTTTATAATATTGTTCATCTACACAAGCCTATAATGCAATAATCATACGACCATTCAGAATTCAGTCACATCAATAGCAATTGTAAACTCATCAACCACAATTCCAATAACATATCTTGAATCATACCAAATAATATATCAATACAATAGTCCAATCCAATCCAATCAAGATATGATAATCAAAACAATAAGTCGTTCTCCACCTAGCATGACACTAAGTTTTCATCCAACACTCCAATCACTTAGCATATAATTTTAAAAGGTTTCTACAACGTTAATAAATGTTGAGCATGCTAGCTTACCTTTTTAATGCACACAAGAACACGGCAGCACAACGATCACTGAACTCAGGGTCTACAATTATACAATCAATAATTCCCAATCAATACTAGTCTTATCGAATCATTCATCTAATACTTATGTAAATCTTATACTATATGCAATGCTCATGACCTCTTAAATTTCTAATCCAACAATCAACAATTAACCAACAATTACAATTCTAATTACGTAGTTAGCTACTATTACTCAAATAGTACTTAATTTGTTTTGAAAATTCTCAAAGATTTAAAACTTCTTTTAAAACAGACTCTAATTCATAAAATCTTATAAATAATTGAACTTAATTCGAATAATTACTCTAATTAAACCCAATTCGTAATTAGTGAAAAATCAACATAAACCATCATAAAAATCAAATCTTTATGCATAAAACTAGCCCTAATTGATTACCCAATACTTATAACATATATTAAAACTGATTAATCATGATTTAAAGCAACAAAAACGAATAGAAACTAATGATTTCTAAAGAAAACGAAAAGCAGGGGAAGGAGAAGAAGAAGACGGTGTTGCTCACGAATTTGAACGAGGATTGAGCGAGAGGACGCGGTGGTCGGAAGAAGGTTCGGAGGCGAGCAGCTGGGCAGGAAGAAGAAGCGAGGGTGGCGGCGTGCGGCGAAAGGACGAGCGAAGAAGAAGAAGGAGAAAGCAGAGGGAGGGTCTGTTTTATACAGGGGAGGGGGGGTTTCCTCGTGGAGAGAGAAGGGGGTCGGGTGGGTTTTTTTTTTTTTTTCTCTTTTTCCTTTTTCTGATTTCTTTTCGGGTTGGGTTGGGGTATGAGTTGGTGTTTGGGCCAATGGTGTCGATTTGGGTTGTTGTTGGTCCATTGGGTATGACTGACCCGATTTAGGAATAGAACCCAAAATTGAAATCCCGAGTTTAGAAGTCATCTCCGAACTCATTTTGAAAATGACTGACAATTAACATTTTAAAATTCTTTTTCATTTTGATAATGTACTTAGTAAATCTAAAATCTTAATATAAATTACTTTGAAGTTTCGGGATATTTCAACGACCCCATCACCTATCAAAGTGGCAGGAGACCACGTGCAATGTGAGTGGAGTTTGGAGCACCAATCCAAGAGCAGACCTACCGAGCTAGGCTATCCCATAGGAAACCTCACCCCCAACTCACCGTCCAACCAAACCCCGACTCCCCAGTCAACTTTGACGGTTACGAAACTGACAGTTCCTCATCCGACCATTCGTCCCTTTCTACCCAATCTGATATTTCTAATGATGAAAACATTGTGTATAAATCAATATCCGAGTATGTTTGCATAAATGACATTGCATCTGATCATGATACATCTTCTGACACCGAGTCCATAGATGTTCATGAATCATGCATAACCCCTATAGAGGAGCCTATCATTGTGAATACAGGGTCACATGATGACGTTAGAGAAGTCAAAATAGGCTCATCCCTCTCCCCACTATAGAGTCTTGCATTCATTGCGTTGTTAAAAGAGTAAATAGATGTCTTTGCATGGTCCTACGTTGATATGCCCGGAGTCAATCAACAAATCATTGTGCACCAACTTCCGCTACTACCAGTATGCAAGCCGAAGCAGCAACGACTTCGCCGAAAGAAACCGGAGGTAAGCCTCAAAGTCAAGAGGAGATTGAGAAACATCTCAAAGCAAATTTTATCAAAGCAATCAAACACCCAGATTGGCTCGCCAACATTGTGGTCGTGCTAAAGAAAGGAGGAAAGGTTCGAGTTTGTGCCGACTACAGAGACCTCAATGCAGCATCAGCGAAAGATTTTTTTCCGCTGCCTCACATCGACGTTCTAGTTGACAACACTGTCGGCCACGCCATGTTCTCATTTATGGACGGGTTCTCCGCATACAACCTAATTCTCATGGCAGAAAAGGACAGGGACAAAAGTTAATTTATCACCCCATGGGGTACCTACTGCTATCGAGTCATGCCATTTGGGCTGAAAAACGTCGGCGCTACCTACCAAAGAGCTGCGACGACCATCTTGCATGATCTCATTCACGACGTCGTCGAACTCTACGTTGATGACATGATTTTAAAAGCGGAGGCCGCTAGGGGAATCTCCGAGCATTGAGAACTTTCTTTGAAAGAATAAGAAAGCACAACTTGAGACTAAACCCGCAGGAAGTGTGTATTCAGGGTAACCTCACGGAAACTGCTTGGTTTTATCGTGAGTCAAGATGGGATCAAAGTGGATTCTAAAAAACAAAAGCAATCATCGAACTACCACCACCAAAGACTGAAGAAGAAATCAGAGGTCTTCTGAGTCGAATCTAGTTCATGAACCAATTCATATCTCAACTCTGACCAAATGTGAGCCTATCTTCAAATTGTTGAGGAAAGGATTCTCCAAGAAATGCACCGACGAATGTCAAAAGGCGTTTGACTCAATGAAGGAGTATCTCGCCAATCCACCTGTTCTAATGCCGCCTAGGCCAGACAAGCCTTTGATTTTGTATCTCACAGTGACAGAAACTGCCATGGGGGCATTGTTGCCACACTACCAAGAAGGGTCCAAGAAAAAGGTGGCCATCTACTACTTTAGTAAGAAATTCCTCGAGCACGAAACGAGATACTCACCCTTGAAAAGAACTTGCGACTCCCTAGTGTATGCTACCAAGAAATTGAGACATCACCGCTAAGGTCACACGACATACTTGGTCTGTAGGCTCAATCTGATCAAGCATCTATTCGACAAACCAAGACTCAGTTAAAGGCTTGTGAGGTGGCATGCTATCTTGTCTGAATTCGACATCCAATACATGAATCAGAAATCCGTAAAAGGAGGGGCAATCTCAGAAGCCCTAGCAAGAAGGCCAATTTTGGGAGATGAGTACGATGACTCCTTCCTCGATGAACCCATCCATACCATCGAAGTACCGAAATGGAAAATATATTTTGACGGGGCTTCCAACAGATGAACACAAAATCTACCAGAATTTGGGCTAACAGGGGCCCGAACTACGCATGACCTGATTTCCAACAACGGAATCCGTAGGCAACCCTTCAGAGGGTCCGGTCAAGTGTTCGCGAGAAATTTTTGAATCTCGTGAACACATATATCTACCAATAAAGTTCTCTAGAGCCGAAAAGGTCTATAGAGGCCCGGCTAAACGACCCGATAAGCCCAGTAAAAAAACTGAGTAAAAAAACTGAGTGACGGCTTATGCAAAAGTTAGGGTCCTGAAAAAAACAGAGAGACTCAAAAAAAAAAATGGTTCTGGTGAAAACGGGTCTAACCCGCAGTCGAACCGCATCAACTTCGACCTCGACTTGGCTACCTTGCGATCTAACCAATCTTGTGCATTCTGATTTGCATATAGGCAAGTATTGTGTTGAGTCTTCATGCATCATTCTAGGATCATTTTGGACTCATGTGTTCAAAGTATGCTTTGATCAAACCATTATCATTCATAAAAACATGCTCTGGATTGAAATTCATGCACTACCATCTCATTGCAATCCATTTCATTTGTAAGTACATGAAGCTTACTTGACCCATAAGCCACACTAACTCCACCTTTTGAACCTAACAACCCTTTGCTACCCCAAACTTCAAACCGTGAACATTCTAACCATCGTCTCCACCTCCAAGTAATGGATCCCCGACCTCGACCCATAGCCATACCTATTTCAACCTTAGAGCTTTTTCAACTCTACTTTTTCCAACCTCTACCTTTTCTAACTCCACCCTTCGACCTTCACCTTTTCCGACTCCACGATTTCAAACTCTACCCTGTTCAACCTTCACCTCTTCTAACTTCAACCCTCTACTTATCAAACCTCATCCTTTACAACCCTTGTTGAAAACCGACACCCCACATAAACAACCATGTTAGCTTTGTAGCTTAGCTCTAACGTGAATGCTCTGCAAGACGAAGAACGACAATGGAAATCCCTTGTGCAAACTCTCGATAAAAAAGCGCTCAAGCTCTCCACGCACCAACGTGAGAAGTCATACCAAAAAAAAAACAAGGAGAAAAGGAGGAGCTAGGTTGAAAACCCGAAAGGGCGACCTATGCTGGAAAAGGGAAGTTACCCCCATCTGCAGCGACTCCGACCCTATCTACACCGACATCCATCAACCAAATCAGAAATCTTTCATCCCATGAGCAACATGTGCAACACTACCAACATCAACCCCGAGGATTACTACCTGATCACCATGATTATTAGAGTCAAAGGAATTGCCCTGATCTAACTCTCAAACTCGATTTGCTTTTTCAAAATGATAAAAGTTTTTCCAAAAGTCAAACCACTACAATAAGGTCGTAAATCTGCCTCAACCACAACTTCAATCTTAAAGTCAATCTCAACTTTAACCTCAACCTCGACATCAACCTCAAACCACAACCTCGACCTCAACCAAAAACCAAACGGCATTAAGCCGCATTTTTAAAAATTAAAATTGTTTTCACCTCAAAAGACGACAACTCAGTCGCATCCAACAAATCTAACTCGACCAAACAAACGGCGACGAGTCGCGTTTTGAAAATTAAAAGGGATTTTTAAAGTTAGACGAGAAGGTCTTTCCTCCCGGCCAACGATGAAGTTGAGCCCGAGTCCAAAATTTTGTGTCTTTTCATGACGTTGGTCTTCATTTTAGCAAAACTCGACCAACGAGGGGCAAACTGTAGACACCAAATTTTGTCTCACCCTTTTTATTTCATTTTTACTAATATATTTCTATTTATAATTCCATTTCACTTTATTCATTTCTATTCTTCCATTTCTATTCGCTTATTTGCAAATAAAACGATTTTTCAACAATATTGATTTTTATCATTTTTAGTTTTATTTTCATTAATCCATTGATTTAATTGACCCGGTTTTCATTTTCGCGCAAACCGAGGTAAATTTGCTCGAAACGAACTAAACTCGATTTCATTTTTGTACTACTAAACCACATAGGCAATGACATCATTTTATATATGTCATGCCCATGTCACTCACATTTACACTAAGAAGATGCTAAAAAGATGCTAACTATTTGATTTTTTGATTTAATTTTAATTAGTGACTCATGATTCTTCTCCAACCAAAACAAGTGCTAAATGACAAAAAGTTTGAGCCTTTGTAAGGCCTTGGACGGCCCTTGGTGATCAAGGGAGCTATGGGTGGTTCTTGTATTTTGTCACATTTTATTTGCATTAATTTACATTAAATTTGTAGATATTTTTTGTTAATTGATGACTCACCTCTAACACCTCACCACACTAAGACCCTGTTTGATAGGACTGCATCTTTCTGATCTGAACTGATCTAATTTGATTGATTCTGATCTGATCTGATATGATCTGATCTGATATGATCTGATCTGATCTGATCTGAATTGGTTGAAAATTTGATTGAATTTCAACGAATTAGTATCAATTATGGACCAAATACATAGATAGTTATTTGAACATTTCTGAACTGAACTGATCTGATCTGATCTGATCAGATCTGAATGATTCTGATTTGATCTGAATTCATCTGAGAATAAGTCCTATCAAACAGGGCCTAACCCTCTCATGCTCACAACAATAAGAAGTAACAAACAAAGAAGAAAAAAGAGAGGGGAAAGAGCCTTAGAGGGAGCCATCAACACAAAAGAAGAGCAACAACATTTGTTCTTACACATTCAATTCATCTACTCCTATTTCATTTCATTCTTTCATTTATTTCTCTACCATAAATACTAGTCTAATTCAATCTAATAAATTAGTAGTATTAGGGTTACTATAGATCATAGGAATAATAAAACCAACCAACCTTACTTAGATTAAAATTTGTTTAGGTGACTTAATACCCTAACTTTGAGGATCTACATCCATTGATCATCAAAGGTAGTTTTCTCTCCTCGTTTCTTCTATTATTGTTATTTCAATTTATTTTTCTCTCAAATACATTACTAACACTCTTTTTGTCTAGGCTTGGTTGGTAATGGGTTTAGTGTGGTTTATTAAGCCACACCAAAATCCATAAGCGAACTTCTATACGGGGGTCGTTCCCTTTATTGAGGGGAACATTAGTTGCAAGAGTTTTAGTAGTGCAGCGCGTCTTGTGTGTTTTTCTTGAGTTCTACTGTATTATTAACGTTTTTGAGATGATTTGGTATTTTTTACAAATTTTTTTACTATATTTTCCATGTACAGAACGATCCAAACTCCAACCCGGTTTTTTTGTTCACTTCAAACTGTTTTTCAGTCCAATTTGTAAAATGTGTATAAAAACATTCTTTTGGTTTAAAGCCTTAATCTTATAAAGACATATTATTTGGAGTCTTAAATGCATTCCTGCAAACTATTAGTTCCAAAGTCAAAGCATAATATGTATGACATTTTTTGTAATGAAGCTGCTCAAAACATGTCCCAACTCTGACCAACTGACATCAACGCGTTTGTTGGCATTAAAGATGACCTTTTCTGGGAAAGTCTTCTGCATGAAAATTGAAGTTCAGGCTCCCCGGTTTCCAGAAAGATAAGGGTCGAAAATTAGTCATGTCCCTATCAATAGCTATGATTTTTTGAAAACAGACTCTGTTTTGCTCAGAAATCCGGTTTACAACCTTAAATTTATTTTGTGAGTAAATGAGCTCTTGGGATCATGAAAAAATTCATGAATGATCCTAAGATGTTCATAAACTCACCCTCAACCCAGAAAAATATTAAGATTTCATTTTATCTTCCAAACCATTCAATTTCCACCAACTTTCTGTTTTTTGGGGTCATAAATGACAAATTTCTCCCCCAAATTAATTGTTTTAATTAACTAAATAATTAGGCTTAATAGAGAGTCTAATTAATCCACCTCATTGAGATGTCAAAATGTTAAAAACAATTTAGAGTTAATTAGGAGTATATTTAAACCATTTTACAAATAATTTGACTTAATAGAGAGTCTAATTAATCACCCACTTGTTTGAGAAATTTAATCACTTAGAATGGAAGTCAGGTCAACCTAAGTCAAGTCAATTTAAGTCAACTCAACTTAAGTCAAGTCAACCTAAGTCAAGTCAATTTAAGTCAAGTCAACCTAAGTCAAGTCAACTTAAGTCAAGTCTACCTAAGTCAAGTCAACCTAAGTCAAGTCAATTGAAATCAAGTCAATCGAAATCAAGTCAATGAAAGTCAACCATGGTCTAAAACCAATCCAAATACAACCAATCTACCAAAGTCTACTAAAATCCAACTAATAACCCAAAGTCCACTCGAGTCAACCAAAGTCAACCAAAGTAAACCAAAGTCAACTAAAGTCAAACAAGTCTACCCAAATCCACCCAAGTCTACCAACGTCAATCAACGTCTATCCAAGTCAACCCGACTCTACCCAACAACCGACTAAAGTCAACTTTGCAAATAGGTGCAAGTCAACCGAAGTCAACCCGAGTCAATGGAAGTCAATAAGGACTAAAATTGACCTCCTTTGTAAATAATGTAATTAATAAAACCAAAAACTCCTAAAAATGTTTTCTTACTTATTTTCAAACGTCTTTTTCTTAGTTTTTCTAATTAAACTCGTTTTCTCCTTTTAAAAATTTTCATTTCTTTTTCAAAACCTTTTCTACATGGAAGTAAATAAACTATAAAGTTTAATGTGAGTCAAAACCTTTTCAAAACCTCTATTCTACGTGGATCGACTTGATTCTAATGTGAGTCATCTATAAAGTTTCTCAGTAGCACGACTTTGAGCGAAACGACCTTCTACGACTTCCAAGCGAAGTAAAATCCATGTCTACCCCTACATGGGTGAAATCCTTAATGGAATCAACCCGATCATTTCCCCAGTGGAATGATATCTACCATGTGGATCCATCCATCCACCCTCGCGGATATTAGCCGCTACCCCCCAGTGGAAAAGGCCGTTGTCGTGGGGCTACCCGTCAGAACTACTTAGGGTTTTGATCCTCGAGTGGATTTTAATCCCACAATGAAAGGTACATAGGGCAACTTTGGTGCTCAAACCCCCCAAGTCGGTACAAAAAGACTCGGGAACTTTTGTAAATTCTTTTTCCAAACTTCTTGCATGTGAATGACAATGTGAATAAATGTGCTTTTCTATTTCTACTTGTTTATATGGATCTTAACGTAACCAATATACCGAGAATCTTTAGAAGGAAATGATGTATTAGTAAGTGCCCGTCCTTAGGACGGAAGGGGAGACGAGTTCCATATGTTCGCACCCTTAACTAAGGCCCCGAACCCTTTTTCTCTATTTCACAGACCAATTTTCGTAATTTTGTGAATAAAAAATAGATGGAGTCATTTTTGGTTTTGGAAAGGTTTTCCTTAAAATTCTTTCATTTGTTTTCGAACTCGTGTTTTTTAAACTTGTTTTGAAACCTTTCCTTGTCGGGGTAAAGACAAGGTGGCGACTCTGAGTTTCTACCATCAAACCTGAGTTAGTTCAATAACATACAAACCCCAAACCCAATTTTTTGCGAGCCCCGCATTAGGCACTTAGTCAAATAGGATTGATCCTGCGAATTTCAATAATAACTTAACTATTGGTTTACCAACTGTTGGAGTAGGTGTACTCGGACAATAATGCGTTGACTAATTAAATCTAATTAGGAATAAGCCTGGGATATATTATATATACTAAGTCAGTTGATTAACGTAAATTGATAACGGTTGGCTGGCTAGAGTTTGACGTTATTGTCGTTTGACAGTGGTAATCAACCGATCCCTCTCGGTACACCGGTAAAGATAGTTTCTCCAAAGGATATTATATTTGTATTTTATACAATATAATATAAACCCTAATATTTCATTTAAAGAGTTAACTGATTATATCGGATAGTGTTTTGCGAGTTCTGAACTCTGGTCGTATAAATTACGGTTTTTGTGTGAATTGTCATATAGACAATTAGCTAATTAAATTAAAAATAGTTGTAATTTAGCTGAAATAATGTAATTAGTAATTAATTATTATATAATGATATAATAATTAACAAACACTTAAAGAAATAAGTGTACAAATTATACCCAAATTGTAACATAAGATGTTAAAGGGTGTATTTAGTAAAGGCAAAATAGTCATTTTGCCACCACACTATATATAATGTGTTTTATGGTCAAAACACACACAACACATCATTTTTTCATTCTCATATTGGTTTTAGAGAGAGAGAAAGAGAAATTTTCCATTTTTCTCTCTAAAAATCAGCCAACTTCAAACACCATTAAGATCAAGTTTTCTTCATTGCATGTCAATGAAAACTTGATCAAAACACTTATCTAAACCTAGAATAACATTAGCTAAAATGTTAGCTAATTTTATTTTGGTTTTAAGGTTTTATTCACCAATTTATACTAGCTTATTTTGGGTGAATTTTGGAGAGCTACTTTGGTGGATCAAGGGATAGGGTTTCCTAATTTGGAAACTCAAGATTAAGGAGGAGGATCCCCATTAATTAGCAGCTCAAGATCCTTCATTAGAAGGAAGGTCAAAATTCCTCTTAATTAAGGTATAAAAACATGTTTTATTACCTTATTTATGCTTTTATCTTACATGCAACTAAAGATCCTTAGCTAAACTTAATTAGGAGTAATTAAGTACTAATTAGAAGAGTCTAATTAAAGGCTAAATAACTTTCATGTGGTATCAGAGCATCGGTTTAAGTTGCATGTTAATTTTAAGCTTTAATTAGGTTAATTAGTAACTTAATTAATTTTTAATGATAAAAATTGGTTTTATCATACAAACTAAAGTTGCATGTGATATTTTGGGCGGATGCTCCAACCGAAATTATGATATTTTAGGAATTTATTTGCTAATTTTGCTTAATTTTGGTTATTTTTACAAGATTTATGCTATTTTCTAATTAATTGGTAATTAGATTAATATGCATGTTGATTTTATTAATTTTAGATATTAATAATTTTTCCAGAATTATAATGAGTATAATTTCCAGAAATTATTTCATAAATTGATTGGCCATTTGTTATTAGTTAGTAATAAAATAAATGGTGGAAAATTGATTTCCTAAGAGAAAATGACCAAAATAATTTGCAAATTTTTTGTCCTTAATTAGATACTGGGTGTGAGCTTAAATCACTTAATTATATAATTTCTAAATTCTTCATAATTAGTTATGATTTATTTAGATATTTTCGGGTTTATTATGTGATATTTGGACAAATAGTTAGCAAACATAATCAAATTAAACTAATCAATTCAATTTTAGTGGAGACTAAATATTGAAAAACTAATTTTTTTGGTGGTTAGTTTAAACTTAAAAGGTGTTTTAAGTGTTGGTTATTGATTCTAATAAGTTAGAATAAGAAATTCCTAAATTTACCGAGTTGCTTGTACTGTAAAGTTGAAAATCTGATTTTCGGTCTTATTTGCATGATTCTAAGTATAGTATGGCCATAGAGTACTATAGTATCGGTACTGTACCGAAATGTAAGGACGGTATCCGATTGGTTTGTAATAATTGCGATCTCGTATCGTCGGTTTGTAATACTATTTAATTTTTTTTTTTCAAAAACGTATAATAGGATAGTCCATATGTACATTTGTTTATAATGAAGACCGACGCTTTTCACGGAGCCAATGGTTGGCGGATCAAAACCGAATTGAAGACGGAGCCTTTGAAGCTTTTGAAGCCTAGTTTAGGTTTAATTGCTTTTATTAGATTCTAGTCTTATGGCCATACTAGGACTTGGATTTATTTGATGCATGGTTGGTTTATTTTTTGAACAATTATAACCAAACGTAATCCCACATTGTCATATTCATTATCCGCGACTCGCTAAAATTAGTTCACTTAAAAGCGATAGATAAAATATGACAAGATCTCGCACTAAAATGTAAAATCGAGATTTAGTCATTCCGCAATTCACGCCTGTGCAACCCTTGTTCATTAGGGGCACGCTCGCCCTAGCGGGGTGTTTCCTTTTTACCTTGGGGGAGTAGGTAAATAAAGAGTTATTACGAGTGAATTTTGGTTTAATCTTGACGTGATTTGCAATACAAGTCTTGCAATCCGGGACTAAAGGATTGATTTAGTTGAAATCGATCAACCGAGAGTTCTAAGTGTAGAATCAATCATGAGTTGGTTCACCGAAATTACATAAATATGGGATGTATCGCCCTCCGCATACCTAAATTTATATAAAATCGGATCTCGGAATCATTTATATAATTAAGAGAGATCATTATATAAATGCCTAAATTCAAAGACTCATGGCTTCGTAATTTTATGGAAAAGAATGAACTAAAGGAGGATGGAAGCAATATCACTGATTGGGAGTTAAACCTGCGATTAGCCCTTCAATCTGATACGTTTTCTATACGAACCCCATATTCCCGCACTAGGTCCCGACGCCACCCCTAACATGATACAAATGTATGAAGAGTACAAGCATAAATCTGACCAGATTAAGAATGTATTGATTTTTGCTATGCACCCGCGTTTAAAGAAACGCATGATTGATTTCAGTGCGTATCAAATATTCGTTCGGCTCACGACTAGTTTCTTGCAAAAGCCGCAAATACTTCAATACGAAGCAGCTTCGAGTTTCTTTGAGACTAAGCTCTCAAAGGGCCAACTAGTTGGTCCTCATATTCTCAAATTTATTGAGAATGTTGAAACTCTTGAAAAGTTAGGTTGCACAATTTCTGAATATTTTGCGGTATACCGTCTACTTAATTCTTTGCCTGTAACATTCGATCGTTTTAGGACGAATTACAACATGAATGATTTAAAGAAAAATCTTCATGAATTGCATGCCATGCTCGTACAACATGAGAGGGATTTGGTGTCAAGTGGGAGCGCGAATAGAGATGTTTTATCCATGGCGGTAAAACAAAAAGGGAAGTTCAAGAAGGGTGCGGGGAAGGGTAAGAAACCCGCGCGTGGCAAAGGAAAGGGAAAAGTTTCTTCGGGCAACAATTCTATTGCTAAGAGAGGTGCGACTCGTGAGCAAAAATGCTTCCATTGTGGAAATTTCGGCCATTGGAAGCGAAATTGCCCACAGTACCTGGAGGAGAAGAAGTCGAAACAAGGTATATATATGATAGACATTAATTATGCAAGTACCACGTCCTCGGTATTAGACATTGGATGTGGATCTCACCTTTGTAATCACCTGCAGGGGCTGACGAAGGCACGTCAGCTGGCAAAAGGTGAAGTTGACCTCCGTGTCGGGAATGGAGCTACAGTAGTCGCCGTATCAGTAGGAACGTATATTCTGTCATTGGCCTCAGGGCTAGAGTTGTATCTAAATAATTGCTATTTTGTACCAACTCTAAGTAAGAATATAATTTTCGTTTCTGTGTTAGACACTGAAGGTTTTGAATTGTCAATACGAAACTACAATTGTACCTTCTCGTTTAATGATATTGTGTACGGAGCTGCCAAATCTATAAACGACATTTATGTTTTAGATTTGACAAATGAAGTCTATCATGTAACAAACTGATGAGTCAGACTGAGCTTCCTGATTCGTTCTGGGGTTTTGCTCTCCAAACTGCCATTTTCACACTTAATAGATGCCCAACTAAATCAGCTCCGAAAACTCCATATAAGTTATGGAGAGGAAAAGTTCCAAACCTCTCATTTATCAAGATCTAGGGTTGTGATGCATATGTAAAAAAAAAAGACTGACAATAAGCTTGTACAAAATCTGTTAAATGTCTCTTTGTAGGTTATCCTGTACAAACTCGAGGATATTACTTCTACAATCGTCTAGAGAACAAAGTTTTGTGTCTCGAGATGATATCTTTTTAGAAAAGGAATTTATTTCTAAAAGATAGAGTGGGAGAAAATTTGAACTTAGGGAAGTTCAGGAGCCACAAATGCAAATTGAGGCTCAAGATGTTTTGCCAGAAGACATTCCTGAATCGTCTAACTCTGTGGTTCCATTTTCCACTCCTAGAAGGTCAGGCAGATCAAGCCACCCACCAGATTGATGCCTAGGTGTGATCGAGGATGGTGGTGATCAGTTTTTGCTTCTAGAATGTAATGAGCCTGCAACCTACAGAGCAGCCATGACTGGACCAAATTCTGCTAAATGGCAAGAGGCAATGAAATCCGAGATAGATTCCATGTACGAGAACCAAGTATGGGACTTGGTTAACTTGCCTGAAAGAACCAAGGTTCTTCAGTGCAAATGGATCTTTAAGATCAAGACCGGCATGGATGGAAATCAGAATATTTTCAACGCTCGATTGGTAGCTAAAGGTTTCACGCAAGTTCATGATTTAAACTATGACGAGACCTTTGCGCCAGTTGCAATGCTTAGATCTATTCGGATAATCTTAGCAATTGCTGCATTTCATGATTATGAGATATGGCAGATGGACGTTAAAACCGCCTTCCTAAATGGGTTTCTGGAAGAAGAAGTGTATATGGCACAACCTGAGGGTTTATTGATCCAAACAATCCTTAGAAAGTTTGCAAACTTAAGAGATCCATTTATGGTCTTAAACAAGCATCTCGGAGTTGGAACCATCGGTTCAACCATGTGATTAAACAAAATGGTTTCACCCAAAGTGTCGAGGAACCTTGTTTATACATGAAATTTAGTGGGAGTAAAGTAGCTCTCCTAATCCTATATGTAGATGACATATTACTCATTGGGAATGACATCCCCATGCTTAACTCCGTTAAGGACTGGCTCGGGAAACATTTCCAAATGAATGATTTAGGAGAAGCGCAACGCATCCTAGGTATTCGAATCTATAGAGATAGATCAAAAGGAATACTAGCGTTAAGTCAAGAAACTTATATTGATAAGATTCTTGACAGGTTCAATATGAAAGACTCTAAAAGAGGCTTTTTACCCATGGGAAATGGGATAATTTTGAGTAAATCTCAGTGTCCAACTAAACCTGAGGATATTGAACGCATGAAATCGAAACCTTATGCTTCCGTAATCGGTTCGATCATGTATGCGATGATGTGTATGCGTCCAGACGTGTCATATGCTTTGAGCATGACAAGTCGTTACCAAGCCAATCCAGGCGAGAGCCACTGGATAGCCGTTAAGAACGTCCTTAAATACTTAAGAAGGACTAAGGACACGTTCTTAGTTTTCGGAGGAGATTCTGAGCTTCGTGTAAAGGGTTATGCGGATGCTAGTTTCCAAACAGATCGAGATGATTCAAAATCTCAACCAGGATATGTTTTCATACTGAATGGTGGAGCCATATGCTGGAAGAGCACCAAACAATCGGTGCCTGCGGATTCTATAACGGAGGCTACGTATCTTGCAGCGTCAGAAGATGTAAAAGAGGCAATTTGGATCCGGCAATCCTGGAAGGACAAAATGTAGTCCCTACAGCAGCAGATCCTATTGCAGTCTATTGCGACAATAGTGGAGCAATAGTTCAGGCTAAAGAGCCTAAATCTAGTAACAAATCTAGACATGTACTCAGGAAGTTCCATGTAATTAGAGACTTTGTGGAACGAGAAGATATATCGATTTGTAAGGTTAGGACAGACGATAATATCGCTGATCCTTTAACCAAGCCATTATCACAGGCTAAACACAATGGTCATATTGCCTCGATGAGTTTGAGGCGTATGCCTGACATGTGTTAGATTATATGTTGTAATAGTTAATAAGTCTATTACCTTTTACATATAAGATAATTAAATTCATCGTTCCAAGTTTTATTAAACTATTTAATAAATTCAGTTTTAATAAAATTCTGAATTATATATATGCTCTGTTGATTCCTAATAGGTCGTGGAGACGATTTGAACCCTATTAAGTGAACAGGATTAACAGTGTATTTTGTCTCTAGTCATAAAATGAGGTGACGTCTCAATTGACTAGATTGTAAGTCGGTTGATGACTAGTTCAATAGTCATAGATCATGGAGATGAATAACCGATTACATAGACATGCTGTAGAAGACACCGTGTCAGACATTTGACCAATAATAGAACCTTTGTGCCTAGTCGTGGCAAGGTAATCTATATTATTCCTATTATCGATTCTTTCGACCTGAGACTGTTTGTTTGAGTTTATGCAGCAGGCGGTGGCTTTGATTTATGTGCTAAGTCGTGGCGTAAAAGGAGGCTAAAAGAGCATCTATTGGGTCATAACCGACTGTATGAAACAAAGAAGACAAGTCAAGAAGGGATTGTCCACCCACGTCAGGGTATAATATCTTTGGGCCACTCGAGGAATTATGACTGGAAATGCGTGGCCACGCTCGAAAGAGATCTATGATAGGTATTCCGGTCAGACAGTCATAATCCAGATCAAGAAACCCACTTCTGATAATGATCCAATGCAAGTTCGACCTGAAAGATATTTCGCATTGAGTGGGAGATATAAGGACAAGAGAATCGGTAACGCATGACTTGCCTCGGACAAGTGGGAGATTGTTCGAGTAGGTGTCCTCCGACAATAATGCGTTGACTAATTAAATCTAATTAGGAATAAGCTTGGGATATATTATATATACTAAGTCGGTTGATTAACGTAAATCGATAACGGTTGGCTGGCTAGAATTTGACGTTATTGTCGTTTGACAGTGGTAATCAACTGATCCCTCTCGGTACACCGGTAAAGATAGTTTCTCCAAAGGATATTATATTTGTATTTTATACAATATAATATAAACCCTAATATTTCATTTAAAGAGTTAACTGATTATATCGGATAGTGTTTTGCGAGTTCTGAACTCTGGTCGTATAAATTATGATTTTTGTGTGAATTGTCATATAGACAATTAGCTAATTAAATTACAAATAGTTGTAATTTAGCTGAAATAATGTAATTAGTAATTAATTATTATATAATGATATAATAATTAACAAACACTTAAAGAAATAAGTGTACAAATTATACCCAAATTGTAACATAAGATGTTAAAGGCTGTATTTAGTAAGGGCAAAATAGTCATTTTGCCACCACACTATATATAATGTGTTTTATGGTCAAAACACACACAACACATCATTTTTTCTTTCACATATTGATTTTAGAGAGAGAGAAAGAGAAATTTTCCATTTTTCTCTCTAAAAATCAGCCAACTTCAAACACCATAAAGATCAAGTTTTCTTCATTGCATGTCAATGAAAACTTGATCAAAACACTTATCTAAACCTAGAATAACATTAGCTAAAGTGTTAGCTAATTTTATTTTGGTTTTAAGGTTTTATTCACCAATTTATACTAGCTTATTTTGGGTGAATTTTGGAGAGCTACTTTGGTGGATCAAGGGAGGAGGTTTCCTAATTTGGAAACTCAAGATTAAGGAGGAGGATCCCCATTAATTAGCAGCTCAAGATCCTTCATTAGAAGGAAGGTCAAAATTCCTCTTAATTAAGGTATAAAAACATATTTTATTACCTTATTTATGCTTTTATCTAACATGAAACTAAAGATCTTTAGCTAAACTTAATTAGGAGTAATTAAATACTAATTATAAGAGTCTAATTAAAGGCTAAATAACTTTCACCAACAACCGGTATCCCTTTGGGAGACAATCCACAAAGATTTGGTCCAGAGAATTACAATACACAAACTGGTTTTAACGAGACGGCTCACATAGATGGAACCCAATACGCTAATCCTAGCCTAATCATATCCCGATCTATAGCACATATGCTACACGGGGGCAATATGCTGGTCCCACTCCTGGAAGAAATCAAGTAGGTCAGAGTGGAGAGTTTGGAACACCTTATCATAACCCAGATTATAACATTCATAATGATGTTGGGCTGGGGCATAACGGATTCCGAAACCAGCAACCACCCGCGACGCACAATGTTGCCGGACAGTTTAGGACTGCACCTTCTGTACCTAATTACAGTGGGAATTTCAATAATCAGCATCATACAATACTAAACCAAGGGGTCGGCCAACAAACTGGTATGGCCTTGGAAGGAATGATTGAAACTGTATGAGAGAGAATGGGGGTTCCAATGGGTAGGAAAAATAAAGTTTTCGACCATTCACCTTGCCCGTCATATATTGATAGGAATAATCCTTTTCCTGATGAGAACATACCTTACGAGGTGTACACTGATGCTTCAAAGAATGGTTTGGGATGTGTCCTAATGCAGAACATGAGAGTAATCGCCTAGGCGTCTAGGCAACTCAAAAGTTACGAGGAAAACTACCCGACCCACGATTTGGAGCTAGCAAATGTGATATTTACACTGAAGCTGGTAGTGCTAATACCGGCGCCGTGGTTAACCGTTCCTTTAGAGTCTGAAAGGCTTTATCACAAGTCTCATCCCATTTATACTTGGTGGTTTTCTTCATCAAGGTCGTCATTGGTTTAGCAATCTTGGAGAAATCCTTCAGAAATCTCCTGTAATAGCCTACAAGGCCCGAAAAGCTCCTAATTTCTGTTACATTCTTAGGGGTCGGCCAATCCTTTACCGCCTTGATCTTAGTTGGGCCTACTGCAACTCCGTCCTTGGATATCACGTGCCCCAAAAATGCTACCTTATCCAACCAGAACTCACACTTCGAGAATTTACCGTATAATTATTTTTCTCTCAGAATCTCCAGTACTATCCTCAGGTGGTTCTTATGCTCCTCTTTAGTCTTGGAGTAAATGAGAATAT
This sequence comes from Spergularia marina, assembly GCA_963680865.1. Taxonomy (NCBI): domain Eukaryota; kingdom Viridiplantae; phylum Streptophyta; class Magnoliopsida; order Caryophyllales; family Caryophyllaceae; genus Spergularia; species Spergularia marina. Next base: position 8,025,452 of record OY804561.1, read on the forward strand.
CATCAATAAACACCACCATAAATTTATCCAAGTAAGGTCTGAAAGTGCGATTCATGAGATCCATGAACACCGCTGGTGCGTTGGTCAACCCAAAGAGCATCACTATGAACTCGTAGTGCCCATATCTAGTTGAAAATGCAGTCTTTGGTACTTCCTCATCAGCCACCTTCAATTGGTAATATCCAGACCTTAGATCAATCTTCGAAAACACACTAGCACCTTTTAGTTAGTCAAATAGATCATCAATCCTGGGTAAGGGATATCTGTTCTTGATAGTGACAATATTTAGTTCTCTGTAGTCAATACATAACCTCATTGACCTGTCTTTCTTCCTTACAAACAAGACAGGTGCTCCCCAGGGTGATACACTTGGTCGCACATAACCTTTTTCTACCAGTTCATCCAATTGCTTTTTCGGCTCCTGCATCTCTACTGGTGCCATTCGGTAAGGTGACTTGGCAATAGGACATGTTCCGGGCCCAAGTTCAATCTTGAACTCAACCTCTCTCCTAGGTGGCATTCCGAGAATCTCCTCAGGGAAAACATCATGGTACTTGTTTCCCAGTTCGATATCGCCTAACTCGAGGTACTCTACTCGTGTGTCCCGTACATGACACAAGAATAGGGGTTCATGAAGGAGTATGTCCTTAGATGAAGTTGTCAAATAGTTTGGTAATTAATTACGGAGTGAATTAATTCAATTACGTTTAGGTGATCATAATGTTTAGGCTAAAGATCTCTTCTGATTTGTTGATCGGAGATCAGCTGCTAAATGTGATTGGACCTACTGGGTCACACACACTAAATGTGGATCAGGTTACGCCCCGGCTACGTTCCAACGTGCCATGATGAGCATATTCTCCGATCACATAGAGGAGTTTGTGGAAGTCTTTATGGACGACTTCACCGTGCATGGGGACACCTTTGAGCAAGCTTTGGATCATCTAGAAGGGGTCTTAGATCGGTGCTTGGAGTCTAATTTGGTCCTCAATTCGGAGAAATGCCATTTTATGGTAGAGGAGGGAGTGGTGCTAGGCCACGTGATCTTGGAACAAGGGATAGAGGTTGATAACGCTAAGGTGGACGTGATTTCTACCCTCCCCTATCCGACTAATGTGAGAGAGGTGCGGTCTTTCTTGGGTCACGCGGGCTTCTACCGCCGGTTTATCAAAGATTTTTCGAAGATTGCTGCTCCCATGTGCAAGCTCCTTCAAACGGAATCGTATTTTAACTTTTCCATGGAATGTCAAGCTTCATTTGATGAGCTAAAGACCCGGCTTATCTCCGCTCCCATCATTAGAGCGCCGTGTTGGTCGCTCCCCTTTGAGATTATGTGCGATGCGAGCGACTACGCGGTCGGAGCCGTGTTAGGCCAAAAGGAGGGGAGGGCAAGTCATGTCATACATTATGCCTCTTTGATGTTGAATGAGGCGCAACGTCACTATACAACCACGGAGAAAGAGATGTTGGCGGTTGTGTTTGCTTTGGAGAAATTCTGATCATATCTCTTGGGAACGAGGGTAATTGTATATAGTGACCATGCCGCCATCAGTTACCTAATGTCGAAGAAAGAGGCTAAACCACGACTACTCCGATGGGTGTTGCTCTTGAGTGAATTTGAGGTGGAGATACGGGATAAGAAGGGTGCCGAAAATCTCGTTGCGGACCATCTTAGCCGGCTTGTACATGACAAAGAAACCTCTTATGCCAATGATAGAATTCAAGAGAGGTTTCCGGATGAGGCATTATACTCTTTGAGCACTAAGAAGATCCCGCAACCGTGGTTTGCAAATATTGTCAACTTTCTAGCATCTAGCCAATTCCCTCCGGGTTTCACTAAAAATCAAAGGGAGAAATTTCGGAGTGTTGCACGGTTCTACATGTGGGATGATCCGTACCTTTGGAAACAAGGAGCCGATGGGGCAATACGTCGATGCATTCCCGACGATGAGGTACGTTCTATCCTAACTTTTTGTCATTCTTATGCATGTGGTGGCCACTTTGGTTCCAATAGAACCGCGCTTAAGGTGCTCAAATGTGGATTTTATTGTCCTTCATTCTTTAAAGACGCTCATGAGTTTTGTCAAACATGTGATAAGTGTCAAAGAGAAGACAATAATTCACAAAGAAATGAAATGCCTCAAACTCCCATTATCGTTTGTGAAATTTTTGACGTTTGGGGCATTGATTTCATGGGCCCTTTTCCAAATTCCCACGGCCATTACTATATTTTACTTGCGGTGGATTACGTCTCCAAGTGGGTGGAGGCGAAAGCCACTAAAACTGATGACTCCAAAGTTGTTTCAGATTTCCTCCGATCCCGTATTTTCTCTCGTTTCGGTATTCCAAAGGCGTTAATTAGTGATAAAGGGACGCATTTTTGTAACCAGACGGTGAGTGCTCTTTTGAAGAAGTTCTATGTTGTTCACAAGGTCTCCACTTCATATCATCCCCAAACTAATGGGCAAGCCGAGGTGTCAAACCGGGAAATCAAGTCTATTCTCGAAAAGATGGTCAACCCGAGCCGCAAAGATTGGAGCTTGAGATTAGATGATGCGGTTTGGGCTTACCGGACAGCCTACAAAACTCCAATTGGGATGTCTCCCTACCGATTGGTGTTCGGTAAAGCATGCCATCTTCGCGTTGAGATTGAGCACCGGGCATATTGGGCTATCAAGAATCTTCACATGGGAATGAGTGAAGTAGGGGAGCACCGGAAGCTTCAATTACATGAAATGGAGGCGATACGGTTGGAATCCTACGATAATGCGGCAATTTACAAGGAGAAGACCAAAGCATGGCACGATAAATTGATTGCAAGGAAGATTTTTGAAGTGGGGGACAAAGTGTTGCTCTATCAATCAAGGTTGAAACTTTTCCCGGGCAAGCTAAGGTATCGATGGATTGGCCCATTCACCGTTTCTAAGATATACCCTCACGGAGCGATCGAAATCTTTGAGAAAGAGGAGCATAAATCTTTTAAGGTGAATGGTCATAGGTTGAAGCCGTATTATGAAGGATTCAAGGTGGAAACCGTAGAGGAAATGGCTATCTTTGAGCCAATTGTTGAGGAATGAAGCATTTGAGTTCTCATGTCGAGCCAACGACTTTAAACAAAGGCGCTACTCGGGAGGCAACCCGGGCCATATGTTTATAGATGTGATATATTTTTGTTTCGAGGAAATTCGGTTTCGGTTTTTGAATCAAGCAAGAGATCGAGGAAGAAGAGAAAAAGATGATGCTCGACTCGAGGATAAGGATCCCCGACTCGAGGAGAATTTACAGAAGGAACAATTTTGGGAGCAAATCCTCGAGTCGGATGAAGTATGACTCGAGTCGAGCGAGGCGCTCCTCGAGTCGAGGATATGTCTCCTCGAGTCGAGGAGATTATGCAGAAGGAAGGATTTTTTGGGTAAATCCTCGACTCGAGGATTTTCCATCCTAGTCGAGCGACGTTATCCTCGAGTCGAGGCCAATTTGCTCGACTCGAGGATTCTGCGAAATTTGTTTTTCTCAGTCTTCTTAAACCCGACCCCCCTCTCTCTCTCCTCACTTCATCTTCTTCATTCTCATTCCCCATTTCCGACCCCTCTTCTCCCAAACTCGTAAATCGCTCAAATCCTCACCAAATCACACAAAATCACTCATAATCTTCTAATTTCTTCACAAAAATCACTCCATAAACAACAAATCAACCACAAAATCTCTTATTCCATCAAAAAACATTCAAAATTTTCAATTTTTTTCAAGAACCCTAGAAATTAGGGGTTTTTTTTTTTGGAGAGTTTGGGTCGATTTGAAGGTTGGAGTAGCATCTTGGGACAGTAGTGAAGCTTTTGGAAGCGATTAGGAGGATTGACTTTGCTCAAACATTCCTTTTTGAGCTTAATTTGGTAAGAATCATCCCAAAATTCGATTTTGGTCCTTGTAGGTGTTTTGGTTGTTTGTTGTTGGCTTGGTGATGGTATATTGGATTGATTGAGGTTTGTGTAAGATAATCGTGGTTTGAAACAAGTTGGGTAGAGTGAATTTTGGCTTTGTAGTGTGGTTAGGGTGTTGGATAATTTGTGCAAATTGTGTGACAAGTGGTTGTTTGGGATTGGTTGGTGAATTGTGAATTAGAATTCGATTGTGGTAAATTTGTGTTTGTGCTACAATGAGTAGAAATGATGGTGAAGCCGGCCCCTCCAAGAAACAAAAGAAAGTTAAAGACCCTAAACATTAGGAGACAATGGGGGTTGAGGGGTTGGATGACACGGAGAAAAGCCGCTTCAATGATATGTACGAGCGGAAGAAACTTGTGGTCACCAAATTTTTCGATGCGGCTGCACTTGAGCAATTGGGTTTTCTCGAGTCCGTGCGTTTCCACTTGGGCATTGGGGGCATGCTCGACTTCTTGGGCAAGTCGGCTCCCACCTATGAGAGGTTGACCTATGAGTTCTTGTCCACTCTCAAGCACGAGCAGGACAACGAGAGAATCCTATTCCGCATCGGTAATCGCCTCGAAAAATGGAGTTATGGCGACATTGATCAGTGCTTTGGGTGGAACACTCCGGAGGAGGAGGGTAAGCCATACAATTTGTACTGGGGGTATGAGGTGAAGGTTTTGTGGACAAAGCTCACAAGGGAGCCGGTGATTCCTCCCTCGGGGAAGATTTCGATGGTCCCCCACCCGGCCATGAGGCTTATTTACCGCGTGATCGGTATTTGTGTTTTTGGGCATGGAGAGCCCAATAACATACAGTTTATGGAGATGGGTTGCCTCGCCTCGTTCATACCGAATGAGAGTGTTAGGCCGCGGTGGGCCAAGCTCTTCGCTGAGGCGTGCATGGCATGCCAGATGTTTCCCTCGCGATCTATCGGGTTGGGGGGCATGATTACCCTCGGGCTGAGGCGTGCATGGCATGTCAGGTAGCGAGGGTTGATGAGGAGGTGGCTTTGGAGGGGCTCGCGACTTTGAACATCCAAGCTCTCTGGAAGATCAGATGGATCACCCCAGTGTTGAGACTGCGAGAGTACGCTGGGCGTTACCACTGGACTTTGGGGACTGACGCGCAGAGTTACCTGTTGCTCCCCAACCCTGATCGGTTGAGGATTGAGGAAGGTCACCACGCGGAGGAGCTTTTTGTTGAGAGGCTGCGACTTAATGTCGCTCAGGGGCAGGCTGTTTTAGAGGAGATCCCAGGACCTCCATGAGTGCATGTGGGAGGACCCGGATTTGCGCCCCATATGGCGTTTCCCCCTGAGTACGAGGCTTGGAGGACAGGAGTTGGCCATTGGTTGGATGGCCTGGACCATAGGATGATGGTCCATGAGGCCCAGACGGAGCGCCTTAAGTTGTTTATGGAGGCTAACCACAACCTCCACATGAGAGTCTCCTGATTTCACTGAGATCGACGAGCGCCTCCGGCATCTCTCCATTCGTGGGCAGCAGGTCCGCGCACCCGGCCACCCTCAGTGATTTTTCTTTCCACCCTCCATCTTTATGCCTTGTTTTGCATTTATTGACCTATATTGAGCATGGGGGATGATTATTGATCTTGCTTGTATATTTGTATCATATTGTCTAACCAATTTCCGAGTGTTATTTAATTGTTTTGTGTGTTTGTTTTTTAGTTTTACTTTTATTTCGATCGTGATATTTTCCATTAAGTTGGAGAAGCCAAGGTATGAATACATTTTTCCCTACACTTTCTTCTCATCTGATCTCTAGCTAAGTTAGTCCATCGCCCTATTTTGTCCAATATTTTATACCATCTCTCGTGATATTGACCCCCTCGTTTGTTCCACATACTTGTTGATCCTTAAACCATTGACATTTGGCCCGCAACTCATAAAACATTCACAAAATGGCCTCTTTCCGGTTTTTGGACAACTTTTGGTGTGGGGTCATTACGATCCAACAAACACAAGAGGGGGATAGGAGTTTGTAAGGTGATAGGAGGCGACATATTTTGAGCAAGACGGGGTTGTGAGGTGAGAGAGTGGCTCTTCTGCCGGTCTTTGGACCATGAGCCACTTGCATTGACGATTATTGAGGGAAACGGAGCTGTCACGAGGTATGATTTCTTTTCCCTTAACTTTTCTCCCTCAATCTCGATTCTAACCTCTACTTCCCCAACCGTTTCATTAACCGTTTCTAGACCATCTCTCTTTGTGCCCCACCGCGTTTGTTCCCTCGTTATTCTTGTTCTACCCACCCCATTTTACCCCTTAAACCAATAAAATAACCTTGTTTGGTTCATTTTTGGTTGGGTTGTTTTTGGATGGTTAGTTATTATCGGAAGAATACGTGTTATTATCTTTATTCATGAGGGAGATGGAGTTGTGAGACGAGGAAGGACTCTTTTTCGAGGAAGATAGGGGAGTGAGGTAGAGTGGGTGTCTCTTGGCCCGAGAGCTCGTTATTTCTTCACTTGATGAGATGAGACGGTTTCTATTTGTACTAGTTTTATGGGATGCTTGAGGATGTTTTGTTGGTTCTCCCCCTCCCTAACTCGTGGTTGCCCAATCTTTTCGTTTGGGTGTTGATGGTCATTGTGGGCAATGACGACGTTCAAGCATGGGGGAGACGCTTGGCATGATAGTGTAATTTAGTTTGGCATTTGTCACTTTGTTTGTAATATAAGTGTGATTTTATTTTCCGTTTGAGGTAATCCATGGTGGGCGACATAAGATGAAGAGTTTGGGGCGTAAAGGGTTAGGATCACTACGGGAGTCATAAGGAGGTTCGGTGATAGGATTGTGGTCCTAGGTTAGAAATCCTCTTGCATTATGATGATAGGGGCGTCGGTGGATTGATTGAGGTGAGTCGTGCTCAATAACTTCTTTGGGAGCACGACTTTGAGGGAATCTGATGTGGCGTTAGAGTAGTGTGCTAATCCGCGTGATTTATACAACTTAGGGTCTATTTTAGCATGATGTTATCGTGATTCATGAACGACAATACTGGGAGTTGTTTGGAGCTTATTTGGTGGTTTTACGGGTTTTTATTCGTCGAGACCCTTTGGAGTGAATTAGGAGGGAACGTGGATCGAGTTGGAGTCGGATCGGGGTTCGAGAGAGGCTAGCTCGGGTACACTACGATAATCACAAGTGCTCGAGCCACGAAGGAATGAGAATCACAAGAGCTCAAGCCACGGGAAGAGAAGCAAAATGAAGAGGAATTCAAGTTCCTCGACTCGAGAGGAAGGCGCCTCGAGTCGAGGATTTCCTCGCTCGACTCGAGGAGAGTGTCCCTCGAGTCGAGGATTCCGTCGCTCGACTCGGGGATCTCTTCCCTCGAGTCGAGGAAGCTAGCTTCCGGGAAATTTCTCGAGGCTTTTGGACGGTTTATTTTTGGTTAAGAAATGTTTATTTTCGTCTTTTAGTGTTTTTCTTTGGGACTTATCTTTAATAAAAGGGGCACGTAACCCCTCCCTAGTAATTATCACCATTATCACCTTATCACCTTTCATTTTTATTTTTGATCTAGTTTTTATTTAGAGAGAGAAAGTTAAGGAGAATTTATCTTTTCACTATGATTTCAATCTCAAATATTATTGTAATAAATAGTTTTGAAGGCTAATCCCCTTCTAGACTCTTGGTGTAATCAATTCTTCATCCTATGTATTAGTAAGTATTTTTCTCTCTATTTTACCTTTATTTTCATTATAATTAATTCGTTGTTCTTTAATGCATGATTTATCCTTGTTTTATCTAATTGGTTGATTGGATTGAATTGGGTACTTCATATGCTTGGTTTTTAATTGATGGTCATTGATTATTAACCTTAAAGGAAGCAACTTTCACATGTTTAGTGTATGGTTATGACTAACTTGTGATTGGGGAATTAATTAGGCAACTAATAGATTAGATTTGATTAGTGTCGCGGTTGCGGCTAATTAAATACTAATTTGGGTTGTTCTCAATCTTTTATTAGTCATTGCTCTTCATGTCTTTGGTTGTGATTTGTTTGAATGGTCACTAGAAAAATTAGGACTAAAAAGAGGGGAATTTGGTAGCGTTTGCTCAAATTCCCCATAAAAGAGGATTAATTGGTTCAAACCGGGATTGTTAATGAATTGGTAATATTAGAGAGAGGTAAAACTTACTATATTAGGGTGTTAGAAGAGATTATCACCGAGAGTCGCTTTAATTAACTTGTTATCTCGTTTATTTCGTTTTAATCCAACTTTCAAACCAAAAATCCCCCAATTATTGTTCTTATTTATTTTATTTCTTATTTTTCCGCACTAGATTCGCATATTAGGACTTCCCCTCTTCCTCGTGGATACGATAACCACTTACCCTTGCTAGCTAGCTTGATTTAGTGGTAATTTGACTAGGAATAACGACTTCTTAGCTTGTCAAATTTGACGTCGTTACCGGGGAAGAAGCGTTTTTAGTCTTTTTGCTATTTTTGTGTGGTTTTGTACAGATTTGTTTTTGTTGTTGTAATTTTTTACGTGTTTTTGTGTCGTTAAGTCTATGTTTGTATTGACCATCACCTATGGTCTAGACATGTGATTTTATTTTTTTTGTTCTTGTGTTTTTTGTACATACTTTAATTTTATTTATTGTTTTTCTTTTATTTATTTATTTATTTATTTGTGATTGATGGATAATTATTGTTTTCTTCAATTGAATGATGAACCTTTTGTGTGGTTTTTGTTTTTAGTTATTTCTCTTTTCTTTTTATTTTCATTTTCTTTTAAGTGTGTTTGAAGCTTGTTCTTATCTCTCCTTTGCGGTGCTTGGGCCACTAGCCTATGGTCCAAACCCGTACTACTAATCTCGACTTGAGTTGTTTTGAGATAGATTGGGAGCTTGAAAGAACTTTGAGACAAAGAAAGAAGTTCTCACTGGAGCAACTTAATCAAGTGGTTGTTGAAAAGGAAGGAAACATTTTTGCCGACTTTGGGTTGTTTAGAGAGGAAGGATCTTGGACTTCGGCCTCTTCCGAGTTTTTCGAATCACCACCTAGAGTCATGAGTATAAGAGAGCTCACCGCCCCGGATCTCACGCAACAACCCTCGTGCATTGTCTTCCCCGATGATGAGGCTACTTCAAGAATAGAGATCAAGGGAGCTCTTCTACACCATCTACCTACCTCCTACGGTCTTAGCACAGAGGATGCTAACAAGCACATCATGGGGGTGCATTTGGTGTGTAGCAACATGAATCCCCCGGGAGTAGACTTGGATACATTTTTTCTCAAGGTATTCCCATTTTCCTTGAAGGATCGGGCATTAAATTGGCTATACATCCTTCCCCACAATAGCATCACCTCTTGGGAGGGTTTGAAGAAGGCATTCATCCACAAGTACTTTTCCAACACTAAAGCTTCGGCTTTGACGAAGAAAATTTCAACAATAGAGCAACGGGGAGAGTCACTTGCTTCTTATTGGGACCGATTCCGAGAGTTGATTGCTAGTTGTCCATACCATGGGTATAAGGAGCAAGATTTCATCTTATTCTTCTACCACGGACTTGATGATCAAGACTATAGGCATGTGGTAGCCGCGAGTAATGGTGGGTTGGACAAGATGACTCCCATTGATGCTTGGGACTTGCTAGAAGAATTGGCGACAAACTCACGTGACCGGGAGTCCAAGAGGTGTGTGAGGAGAGTTAATATGGTTGAGACGCCTCCCAATGACAATCAAGTGGGAGAATTGACAAGTATGATGAAGGAAATCCTCCGAAATCAATCAAGGAACTCACCACCTAGGGAGTATGAAGAGGTCAATGCCGTGAGTGGTTTTCAAGGAAATTCTACAAGAAGATATGACCCATATTCAAACTCATACAATCCGGGTTGGAAAGATCATCCTAACTTGAGGTATGGCAACAATCAAGAAGTTAACTGTGGCTACAATCAAAAGAATAATCGGTTCCAAGGCCAAGGAAGTGGAAACTACAACTCTCAAGCGCCTAGGGACGGGAACTACAATCAAGGGGGTCATGGAAATTTAAATCAAGGTCAAGGGGGTGGAAATAGCTTTCAAAATGCTCGGTTCCAAGCTAAACAACCTCTCTCCGGCCAACAATCTCAAGGTGGTCCCTCATCTTCAATGTCCGCGGAACAAATGATCAAGGCATTGACACTTAATGTCACAAATATGCAAGCCTCTATGGTCCAAAATCAACAAGAAACGAAGACAAGTATCCAAAACCTTGAAGGTCAAATGAGCCAACTATCAAGTGAGGTGAACCGACTAAAATCAAGAGGTTCCACCAAATTCCCATCTCAAACCGAAGCCAATCCCAAGAAGAATGTGAGTTTCGTGAGTCTAAGGAGCGGTAGGAAGCCACTTGAGCCGGATGATCGGGGAAAGGATGAATCTTGGGTTGAGGATGTGGAATATGAGAGCAACAATGTGTCGGGAAATGAGCAACCTCGGCTCGAGGAGCGTCCAGCTCGAGCCGAGGGAAGTAGGAGTGGAGAACACTCTACTGGAGTGAATCTCGAGTCGAGGGAGTCTTTGCCACGACTCGAGAAACCAAGCCGCAAAAACAATAACACTGTTCCTCACCCTCGACTCGAGAAGAAAGACCCTCGAGTCGAGGAAGATGATCCTCGAGTTGAGGGTGAAGCGCCTCGAGTCGAGGAAATGCCCCCTGAAAATAACCTGACTGATCTCACGCCTCGAGTCGAGGACACTCTGCCTCGAGTCGAGAAAAATCCGCCTCGAGTCGAGGTACCCTCTCCTCGACTCGAGACGACTACTCCTCGAGTCGAGAAATTTCCATCTCGAGTCGAGGATTCTGTTCTCGGGGATTGTTTACTTGGCCCTTCACCCGTTTCACAAGATGAGGTTATAGAGCTTGATGTTCCGTTTCCCGAAACACTTAGGGATAATCGGAAATACAAGCACAACTCCGACATGTATGCCCTCTTTCAAGATTGTAAGGTAAACATTCCATTTCTCAACTTTGTTAAGAGTGTTTCTAAGGTGGCGACATTTATTAAAGATATAGTCACACCTTGACGATCTCCTAAGCAAAAAGGGAAACAAAAAGTGAAAATGAGTGAGCATGTGTCGGCGGTTTTCCAACATAGATTGCCTAAGAAGTGTAGGGATCCGGGAATGTTTTATATCCCTTGTACATTAGGGGGTGCTAAGTTTGATAGGGGCATGTTAGATCTCGGTGCTAACATAAATGTTTTGCCTTATTCTGTGTTCGAATCTTTGAAACTTGGTGAATTGTATGACACGGATATCATAGTTCAACTAGCCGATAGATCAAATGTGTACCCTAAGGGAATAATTGAGGATGTGTGTGTTGAATTGGATAAACTTGTTTTCCCGGCCGATTTCTATGTGATTGAAATGGAGCACGACTTGCATGCGGCCCCTATTCTTTTAGGGCGGCCCTTTCTAAAAACGGCTCAAACAAAAATTGATGTTGCAAGTGGATCATTAACAATGGAATTCGAGGGTAGAGTTGTCAACTTTAATGTTTTTAACTCTATGAAATACCCTTCGGATGTGCATTCAATCTCTTCTATTGATGTTTTTGATCCTATTGTGCAAGACGTGTTTGACTCACATGCCAATGTTCTTGATCACGTGCTTGGTCAAGTTGAATGTAGTAGGATAGAGAATTCTTTGCTTGGTTCTTTGTGCACTAACCCGCAGGAAATGGCTCATGAGATCGGTAAACCGATTCGGATGAACTACAACTCCAAACCGATCACTCTTGAGAAGCCACTTGCTCGACCTAAGACGTCTACCGTTGAGGCCCCACAAGTGGAACTTAAAATCCTCCCGGACAAGCTCAAGTATGTGTTCTTGGGGGACAATGAAACTCTCCCCGTTATAATTTCGAATCAATTGAGCAAAAGTCAAGAGGAACGATTGATTGGGGTTTTGGCGAAGCATAAAGAAGCTATCGGGTGGACTATTGCCGACATTCGGGGTATTTCCCCCTTCACGTGTATGCATCGTATCATGTTGGAGGAGGGGTGGAAACGCGTAAGGCAACCCCAAAGACGGCTCAACCCACCGATGATGGAGGTAGTGAAGAATGAGATTTTGAAGCTTTGGCAAATGGGGATGATTTTCCCCATTTCGGATAGCCAATGGGTGAGCCCTACCCAAGTCGTCCCAAAGAAGGGTGGGTTCACTGTGGTTGCAAATAAGGAGGGAGAAATGGTTCCTACAAGGCTTCAAAAGGGTTAGATAGTTTGTATTGATTACCGTCGTCTCAATGCCGTAACAAGAAAAGATCACTTTCCCTTGCCGTTTATTGATCAAATGTTGGAACGACTAGCGGGGCATAAGTTCTACAACTTCTTGGATGGCTACTCCGGGTATTTCCAAATAGCAATAGCCTCGGAGGACCAAGAAAAGACCACATTCACTTGTCCCTTCGGTACATTTGCATACCAAAGAATGCCGTTTGGGTTATGCAACGCCCCGGCTACGTTCCAACGTGCTAAGCATATTCTCCGATCACATAGAGGAGTTTGTAGAAGTCTTTATGGACGACTTAACCGTGCATGGAGACAGCTTTGAGCAAGCTTTAGATCATCTAGAATGGGTCTTAGATCGATGCTTGGAGTCTAATTTGGTCCTCAATTCGGAGAAATGCCATTTTATGGTAGAAGAGGGAGTGGTGCTAGGCCACGTGATCTCGGAACGGGGAAAAGAGGTTGATAAGGCTAACGTGGACGTGATTTCTACCCTCCCCTACCCGACTAATGTGAGAGAGGTGCGGTCTTTCTTGGGTCACGCGGGCTTCTACCTCCGGTTTATCAAAGATTTTTCGAAGATTGCCGCTCCCATGTGCAAGCTCCTTCAAAAGCAGTCGGATTTTAACTTTTCCATGGAATGTCAAGCTTCATTTGATGAGCTAAAGGCTCGACTTATCTCCGCTCCTATCATTAGAGCACCGTGTTGGTCGCTACCTTTTGAGATTATGTGCGATGCAAGCGACTACGCGGTCGGAGACGTGTTGGGCCAAAAGGAGGGGAGGGCGAGTCATGTCATACATTCTGCCTCTTTGATGTTGAACGAGGCGCAACGTCACTATACAATCACGGAGAAAGAGATGTTAGCGGTTGTGTTTGCTTTAGAGAAATTCCGACCATATCTCTTGGGAACGAAAGTAATTGTTTATAGTGACCATGCCGCCATCCGTTACTTAATGTCAAAGAAAGAGCCTAAGCCACGACTCATCCGATGTGTGTTGCTCATGATTGAATTTGAGGTGGAAATATGGGATAAAGAAGGTGCGGAAAATCTAGTTGCGTACCATCTAAGTCGTATTGTGCATGATAAGGAAACCTCTTATGCCAATGATAAAATTCAAGAGAGGTTTCCGGATGAGGCAATATATTCCTTGGGCACTAAGGGGATTGCGCAACCGTGGTTTGCAAATATTGTCAACTTTCTCGCGTCTGGCCAATTCCCTCCCGGTTTCACTAAAAGTCAAAGAGAGAAACTTCGGAGTGTTGCACGGTTCTACATGTGCGATGATTCGTACCTTTAAAAACAAGGAGCCGATGGGGCTATACGTCGATGCATTCCCGACGATGAGGTACGTTCTATCCTAACCTTTTGTCATTCTTATGCGTGTGGTGGCCACTTTGGTTCCAAGAAAACCACGCTTAAGGTGCTCGAATGTGGATTTTATTGGCCTTCACTCTTCAAAGACGCTGACGAATTTTGTCAAACATGCGATAAGTGTCAAAGAGTAGGCAATAATTCACAAAGAAATGAAATGTTTCAAACTCCCATTATCTTTTGTGAAATTTTTGACGTTTGGGGCATTGATTTCATAGGCCCTTTTCCAAAATTCCCACGGCCATTACTATATTTTACTTGCGGTGGATTTCCTAAAACTGATGACTCCAAAGTTGTTTCAGATTTCCTCCGATCCCGTATTTTCTCCTGTTTCGGTATTCCAAAGGCGTTAATTAGTGACAAAGGGACGCATTTTTGTAACCGGACGGTGAGTGCTCTTTTGAGGAAGTTCTATGTTGTTCACAAGGTCTCCACTTCATATCATCCCCAAACTAATGGGCAAGCCGAGGTGTCAAACCGGGAAATCTAGTCTATTCTCGAAAAGATGGTCAACCCGAGCCGCAAAGATTGGAGCTTAATGATGCGGTTTGGGCTTACCGGACGGCCTACAAGACTCCAATTGTGATGTCCCCCTACCGATTGGTGTTCGGTAAAGCATGCCATCTTCCCGTAGAAATTGAGCACCGGGCATATGGGGGAGTTTGATGTGGCGTTAGAGTAGTGTGCTAATCCGCGTGATTTATACGCCTTAGGGTGTACTTTAGCATGATGTTATCGTGATTCGTGAACCACACTACTGGGAGTTGTTTGGAGCTTATTTGGTGGTTTTACGGGTTTTTATTCGCTCGAGACCCCTTTGGAGTGAATTAGGAGGGAACGTGGATCGAGTTGGAGTCGGATCTGGGTTCGAGGGAGGCTAGCTCGGGTACACTACGATAATCACAAGTGCTCGAGCCACGAAGGAATGAGAATCAGAAGAGCTCAAGCCACGGGAAGAGAATCAAAATGAAGAGGAATTCAAGTTCCTCGACTCGAGAGGAAGGCGCCTCGATTCGAGGATTTCCTCGCTCGACTCGAGGAGAGTGTCCCTCGAGTCGAGGATTCCGTCGCTCGACTCGGGGATCTCTTCCCTCGAGTCGAGGAAGCTAGCTTCCGGGAAATTTCTCGAGGCTTTTGGACGATTTCTTTTTTGTTAAGAAATGTTTATTTTCGTCTTTTAGTGTTTTTGTTTGGGACTTATCTTTAATAAAAGGGGCATGTAACTCCTCCCTAGTAATTATCACCATTATCACCTTTCATTTTTATTTTTGATCTAGTTTTTATTTAGAGAGAGAAAGTTAAGGAGAATTTATCTTTTCACTATGATTTCAATCTCAAATATTATTGTAATAATTAGTATGGAAGGTTAATCCCCTTCTACACTCTTGGTGTAATCCATTCTTCATCCTATGTATTAGTAAGTATTTTTCTCTCTATTTTACCTTTGTTTTCATTATAATTAATTCCTTGTTCTTTAATGCATGATTTATCCTTGTTTTATCTAATTGGTTGATTGGATTGAATTGGGTACTTCATATGCTTGGTTTTTAATTGATGGTCATTGATTATTAACCTTAAAGGAAGCAACTTTCACATGTTTAGTGTATGGTTATGACTAACTTGTGATTGGGGAATTAATTAGGCAACTAATAGATTAGATTTGATTAGTGTCGCGGTTGCGGCTAATTAAATACTAATTTGGGTTGTTCTCAATCTTTTATTAGTCCTTGCTCTTCATGCCTTTTGTTGTGATTTGTTTGAGTGGTCACTAGACAAATTAGGACTAAAAGGAGGGGAATTTGGTAGCGTTTTCTCAAATACCCCAGAAAAGAGGATTAATTGGTTAAAATCGGGATTGTTAATGAATTGGTAATATTAGAGAGAGGTAAAACTTACGATATTAGGGTGTTAGAAGAGATTATCACCGAGAGTCGCTTTAATTAACTTGTTATCTCGTTTATTTCGTTTTAATCCAACTTTCAAACCAAAAATCCCCCATTTATTGTTCTTATTTCTTTTATTTCTTATTTTTTCGCACTAGAATCGCATATTAGGACTTCCCCTCTTCCTCGTGGATACGATACCCACTTGCCCTTGCTAGCTAGCTTGATTTAGTGGTAATTTGACTAGAAATAACGACTTCTTAGCTTGTCAGAATCGTTGAGCCAAGCATGGGGGAAACGTTGTGTGTTAGTTGCCCCTAGCTTAAAGTGCGTGGGAAGGGAGTATAAGATGGTTAGAGTTGGGGTGTCGAGCATTTCATCCACTCCAACTCTAGCTAGCACCATTTGGGTGTTATGTTGGTTTGCGGTTCTTTGTTTTGGAGGAGTCTTGAGTGTTGAAACTTACCCCGTGCTATAAGAGAGACGTAGGTGTTAGTGTGGAGGATTGATGAACTCGAGGACGAGTAATGGTCTAAGCATGGGGGAGTTTGATATGGCGTTAGAGTAGTGTGCTAATCCGCGTAATTTATACGCCTTAGGGTCTATTTTAGCATGGTGTTATCGGGATTCGTGAACCACACGATTGGGAGTTGTTTAGAGCTTATTTGGTGGTTTTACGGGTTTTTATTCGCTTAAGACCCTTTGGAGTGAATTAGGAGGGAACGTGGATCGATTTGGAGTCGGATCGGGGTTCGAGAGAAGATAGATAAGGTGCACTACGGTAATCACAAGAGCTCGAGCCACGTAGAAGAGGAGCAAATGAGGGAGGAATTCAAGTTCCTCGACTCGAGAGGAAGAAGCCTCGAGTCGAGGATTTCCTCGCTCGACTCGAGGAGAGTGTTCCTCGAGTCGAGGATTCCATCGCTCGTCTCGAGGATTTATTCTCCCGAGTCGAGGATGCTAACTTCCGAGAAATTTCATGAGGCTTTTGACAGTTTCTTTTTGGTTAAGAAATGTTTATTTTCGTCTTGTAGTGTTTTCGTTTGTACTTATCCTTAATAAAAGGGGCATGTAACCCCTCCCTAGTAATTATCATCTTACACATTATTTTTGCATCTAGTTTTCATTTTAGAGAGAGAAACTCAAGGATAATTAGTATTTTTATTATGATTTCAATCTCAAATATTTTTGTAATAATTAGTATGGAAGGTTAATCTCCTTCTAGACTCTTGGTGTAATCAATTCTCTTATTTTATGTATTAGTAAAAATTTCTTCTCTCTAATTTGCCTTTAATTTCATGGTAATTAATACATTGTTCTTCATTTGCTTGATTTACCCTTATTTTCACTAATTGGTTCATTGGATTGAATTGGGTATTTCTTATGCTTTGTTTTTAATTGATGGTCATTGATTATTAACCTTAAAGGAAGCAACATTCACATGTTGAGAGTATGGTTATGACTAACTTGTGATTGGGGAATTAATTAGGCAACTAATAGATTAGAATTGATTGGTGTCGCGGTTGCGGCTAATTAGATACTAATTTGGGTTATTGTTAATCTTTTATTAGTCCTTGCTCTTCATGCCTTTGGTTTTGATTTGTTTGAGTGGTCACTAGACAAATTAGTATTAAAAGGAGGGGAATTTGGTAGCGGTTGCTCAAATTCCCCATAAAAGAGGATTAATTGGTGAAAACCAAGATTATCTATGAATTGGTGTAACTAGAGAGGAGTAAAATTACTATATTAGGGTGTTAGATGAGATTATCACCTAGGGTCGCGTTAGTAATCTTGATAAATCGTTTATTTCTCGTTCAATCGATTTTCAAACCAAAAACCCACCATTTAATTGCTTTATTTCTATTATTTCTTTTCTTTTCCACACTAGAATTGCATATTAGGACTCCCCTCTTCCTCGTGGATAGGATACCCACTTACCCTTGCTAGTTAGCTTAATTTAGTGGTAATTTGACTAATAATAACGACTTATTAGCCTGTCAACATCATTACTAACTAATTGACAATTTCCTTTCTCTTGAGGCATATAGTTCTTATATTTATTCAATTTTCATCAAATAAATTGAAACAACCACAACATAGATGATCTCGATTGATAACAAAAACATGGCTCTACCACATGATAATATACAATTACGTAGCACTGGAGTAAGGCCCCGTTTGATAGGACTGCATCTTTCTGAATGAAATTGATCTAATCTGATTTGAATAATTCTAATCTGATCTGATCTGAACTTAATAATTCTGATATGATCTAATCTGATTTGATTGAGATTTGTGATGTCTGAACTGAATATAATTTAACTGATTATATCAAGATTGATATAGAACATGAGGATGATATGTAATGGGATAATTAATTCTATGGCAATCCACTAGATACTTCAATTCGTTTACATTTTGATTAGTAATTAATGATGATTTTTTTAAATAAAATTTTCTTGTTTAGTTTTAATTTTGTAACCTACAATCATTAAAAATAATAGGATTAGTGTTAACAATGATATGGTCAATTATTTTCCTTGTCAACTAAAAATCAATAACAATAATGATATTATTTTGAAAGCAACCTATTTGACTGAACTGAACCAAATTTCAATCATTTTGATCTGATCTGAATGATTTTGATCTGATCTGATCTGAATGATTTTGATCTGATCTGATATGAACTGAATGATTCTGATCTGATCTAGTCTGATCTCAATAATTCTGATCTGATGTCTTCTAAATTCATCTGAAAATAAGTTCTATCAAACAGGACCTAAGAGGGTGATTTTTTTTTTATTATTGTTAAAACATAAGGGCAAAAAGACTAAGTCACATGGTTTTAGAGGGTCTGATAAATCATGAGGTACGGTGATATATGTTCGGGTTTTCGGGATCATTTGCAGAAAAATATGATGAAAGTTGGAATTATTTTTAGCTAACTGCAAATGGGAATTATTTTAGAACAACTAGTGAAAGTTGAGATTATTGCGATTAAATATGGTTGCAAAAATAATGGAGAGTAGACACCAAAGGATCAATTTAGACATGAAACGGGATTTTGTAACGAGGTTCAGCCCCTATGTAACTAGACATAGGTTTACAAGAACTCATAAAAACTCTCTTTACAAGTTGAAGTAATTAGATATTGATTATGGGTTCGGCTAGCTTTACAAAGTGTTTCTTTACCCTAAAATTTTAAACTTGGCCAAACATACACTTTTTTAGAAGGTAAAAATTCGTTAATAGAAAATGAAATCTATTTAATAACCCCAAAAGTAGAAGCACCTATTTGATGTTTTTGTTTCGGGTTGCTTAAATTCAATCAACTTATGAGATCTTTTCTTATCGCAACTTGAACCAAGCACTCATAAATTTTATTGCAAGTTGAACCAAACACTCGGAAAGTTTTCAAAACCGTTTTTTAAAGAAACGAATTCTAAATTTTTTGAAATAAATAATATAGAAAAACTGGGTCAAACATACTACTACATTATGCTCACTTAGTTAGTTATGAAGCGTAACATAATCTATGCATAGTTTTTATATAAATCACCTGGGAAGATTCGACCCTTCTAAGACTTAAGGGTCACTGACGTATATATGGCACTTGATGTTCACAAGAAAAAACATATAAATATATAGCTGACCGGTCGAGAAATGTGCTAAAATAATTTTAGTTGTGCTGTAAATGATAAGTTGATTAAATGAATCGTACGCGAATGGAATCTCTAATAAACTATGACCCTGGATTATTAGGTACAACGTTACTCAAAGAGTCATCATCGAATAATTTGGATTTCTATATGTGTTGCGAAACATAATTAGTCTCTGACACTTCGGAAGTTAATCAATCGCCAAGAAAAATACAGAAGTACAAATATAAGCAAGCAAGTAAGAGACACAAATCTAGCGACTAAACCCAGGGTAAAACCCTCTATGTTCGGAAGTAAAATTCGCTAGCAAAACCGCTTAATTGCACAATTACAAAATACCACCAGCTACAACCACTGTCTCAAATAATAAGAAAGCTAAACTACAGATGATAGCCTTGTCGGGAGGTAGTATTTGCATTGGATCTAATTTTAACATACTTGCTATGTGAATTATTAATTAGTTATATATAGCAACCTAGATCTTTAGTATTACTTTCCATCTTTTAAACCCGTATTTTTGTATACATTCATCAACTCTTATCGCCCATTAGCGTAAACTGACTTGTAATCTTTTAGATGACCCAAAGCTATCATTTTGACGTCCATGAAATCATCTACAACTACCTATACACTTGGGGTTAAATAAACTCAGAATTGCTTGTATTCTTAGTAACAGGCGGACACTCTAAGGGGGATGAATAAAGTGTTTGAAAATACCACACTACAACTTTTTCACACTTTGTAAAGAATAGATAAGGGAACTATAAGGGGGAACAATGTATGTGTGATTGTTGGCGATGAAACGATGAGAGGAGCACACGTGGATACCTATTAAAATATCCCGTTGGTGACTCCGTGTCATTGGCGCACCTCTTATCGGGAGAGCAGATTGGCAACCCGCCGGTACGACATCTCACACACGACAAGAAGAGGAATCGGCCACAGCTCATGCAGCATCCGGCCCTGGACAAAGGGTGCAATTGACGCACATATTAATCATATCTCGAGATCAAGCATAGACAAATAGTCTCATCAACGACTTTATCCCAAATATAACCTTAGGGTTATTATTGTCCCTTATTCAAAATATGCAATAACTGTAACAACCCGATCCACCGTCCGTCACAACACAACCCAATAACATGGCAAGTCACCCCTTACGCCCGAATATCCTCTCGTGGGCTCTAAAAGGTGAAAGCCTTGTTGTTTGTATGATGGTACGAATCTATTATAAACTGATCCTATGACCTTTATTTTCCCAATGTGGGACACGCCAACTTCATGTTCCACTTTCCAAATTTCGTATTGTTACAAACTCCCCCACTTAGAGAACGCAACGTCCCCGTTGCGTCTCGGCTAAATTATATCAACATCAATATAGGTCCAAGTTCTCCCCCGCTAGACGGCTGGTCTGGGCCTCGCCCCAGCACCCAGCACGTGGCACGCGGTTGCAGGGTTGCTCTGATACCATCTATAACAGCCCGATCCACCGTCCGTCGCAACATAGCCCAATAAGATGGGTAGTCACCTCTTAGGCCCGAATATCCTCTCGTGGGCTCTAAAAGGTGAAGGCATTGTTGTTAGTATGATGGTAGAAATCTATTATAAATTGATCATATGAGCCTTATTTTCCCAATGTGAGACAAACCAACTTCATATTCCACTTTCCAAATTCCGTACTGTTACAATAACAAGACTTAATTAAAAATTGTATGTAAACAAAACATACAATCCTCAAATCCAAGTTGTCAACACCATATATCAAAATTGATGACATGGATAATAAATTCAATGATTAGTTTACTCATAATTTTGCACGGGGAATATCACTCAAGAAGAAAAGCAATACTCAAAGTTCCAATAATCAAGACTATGATGAAGGTTATATATAGCTTCTCTTGCTATCAACCCCATCATCAATAGAAATACTTGATACACACCACTTAGTAGTGGTAAAATATGGGTTTTTATGCATTTAAAGCGTAGGTTTTAGATTGCCTTATTTGATTATTCGATTATTTGATTATTTGTGCTCATTCCAATTTGCACCCCACCTCGACTCGATGATCATCTTCCTCGGCTCGAGGGACCTCCTTCTCGAGTCGAGGATGAAGAACAGTGCTATTGTTTTTGCGGCTTGGTTTCTCGAGTTGAGGCAATTACTCCCTCGACTCGAGATTCACTCCTGTAAAGTGTTCTCCACTCCTACTTCCCTCGACTCGAGCTGGACGCTTCTCGAGCCGAGGTTGCTCATTTCCTGACACATTGTTGCTCTCATATTCCACATCCTCAACCCAAGCTTCATCCTTTCTCCGATCATCCGGCTCTAGTGGCTTCCTACCACTTCTTAGACTCACGAAACTCACATTCTTCTTTGGATTGACTGCGGTTTGAGACGGGAATTTGGTGGAACCTCTTGATTCTAGTCGATTCACCGCACTTGATTGTTGGCTCATTTGACCTTCAAGGTTTTGAATGCTTGCCTTCGTTTCTTGTTGATTTTGAACCATAAAGGCTTGCATATTTGTGACATTGAGGGTCAATGCCTTGATCATGTCTTCTGCGGACATTGAAGATGAGAGACCACCTTGAGATTGTTGGCCGGAAGGAGGTGGTTTAGCTTGGAAACGGACATTTTGAAAGTGATTTCCACCCCTTTGGCCTTGATTGAAGTTGCCATGACCTCCTTGATTGTAGTTCCCGTCCCTAGGCCCTTGAGAGTTGTAGTTTGCATTGTTCCCACTTCCTTGACCTTGGAACCGGTTATTCTCTTGGTTGTAGCCACGGTTAGGTTCTTAATTGTTGCCATACCTCAAGTTAGGATGATCTCTCCAACCCGTGTTGTATGAGTTTAAATAAGGGTCGTATCTTCTTGTAGAATTCCCTTGAAAACCACATACGGCATTGACCTCTTCATACTCCCTAGGTGGTGAGCTCCTTGATTGATTTCGGAGGATTTCCTTCATCATACTTGTCAATTCTCCCACTTGAGACTCATTGGAAGGCACCTCAACCATATGAACTCTCCTCGCACACCTCTTGGACTCCCGGTCACATGAGTTTGTCACCAATTCTTCTAGCAAGTCCCAAGCATCAATGGGAGTCATCTTGTCCAACCCACCATTACTCGCGGCTACCACATGCCTATAGTCTTGATCATCGAGGCCGTGGTAGAAGAATAAGATTAGGTCTTGCTCCTTATACCCATGGTTTGGGCAACTAGCAATCAACTCTCGGAACCGGTCCCAATAAGAGGCAAGTGACTCTCCCCGTTGCTCTATTGTTGAAATATCCTTTTTCAAAGCCGAAGCTTTAGTGTTGGGGAAATACTTGTGGACGAATGCCTTCTTCAAAGCCTCCCAAGAGGTGATGCTATTGTGGGGAAGGGTGTATAGCCAATTTAATTTCCGATCCTTCAAGGAAAATGGGAATACCTTGAGGAAAAATTTATCAAGGTCTACTCCCGGGGGCTTCATGTTGGTACACACCAAATGCATCCCCCATGATATGCTTATTAGCATCCTCCGTGCTAAGGCCGTAGAAGGTGGGTAGATGGTGTAGAAGAGCTCCCTTGATCTCTATTCTTGAAGTAGCCTCATCATTGGGGAAGACAATGCATGAGGGTTGTTGTGTGAGATCCGGGGCGGTAAGCTCCCGAATATTCATCGTGTTAAGATCAATAAAGTCGGAAGTTGCGGAAGTGTAAGGGCCGTCCTCCTTAAACAAATCAAAATTGGCGAAAACGTTCCCTTCCTCCTCAACAACTACTTGATTCACTTGCTCCAGTGATAACTTCTTCCTTTGTCTCAAAGTTCTCTCAAATTCCCAATCTATCTCAAAATAACTCAAATCGGGATTAGTAGTATGGGTTTGGACCATAGGCTAGTGGCCCAAACACCGTAAAGGAGAAATAAGAACAAGCCTCAAGCACACTTAAAAGAAAAATGAAAATAACATGAATAACAAAAAAAAAAAAATACTAAAATTCACATATACCACACAAAAATAGCAAAAAGACTAAAAACGCCTCCTCCCCGGCAACGGCGCCAAATTTGACAAGCTAATAAGTCGTTATTATTAGTCAAATTACCACTAAATCAAGATAACTAGCAAGGGTAAGTGGGTATCGTATCCACGAGGAAGAGGGGAGTCCTAATATGCAATTCTAGTGTGAAAAAGAAAAGAAATAATATAAATAAAGCAATTAAATGGGGGGTTTTTGGTTTGAAAGTCCATTAAAAGAGAAATAAACGATTTATCAAGATTACTAAGGCGACCCTAGGTGATAATCTCATCTAACACCCAAATATAGTAATTTTACTCCTCTCTAATTACACCAATTCATAGATAATCTCGGTTTTCACCAATTAATCCTCTTTTATGGGGAATTTGAGCAACAGCTACCAAATTCCCCTCCTTTTAATCCTAATTTGTCTAGTGACCACTCAAATAAATCAAAACCAAAGGCATGAAGAGAAATGATTAATAAAAGATTAACAACAACCCAAATTAGTATCTAATTAGCCGCAACCGCAACACTAATCAAATCTAATCTATTAGTTGCCTAATTAATTCCCCAATCACAAGTTAGTCATAACCATACACTAAACATGTGAAAGTTGCTTCCTTTAAGGTTAATAATCAATCACCATCAATTAAAAACCAAGCATAAGAAATACCCAATTCAATCCAATCAACCAATTAGAGAAAATAAGGGTAAATCAAGCAAATGAAGAACAATGAATTAATTACCATGAAATTAAAGGCAAATTAGAGAGAAAAAAATCTTACTAATACATAGGATGAGAGAATTGATTACACCAAGAGTCTAGAAGGTGATTAGCCTTCGATACAAATTATTACAATAATATTTGAGATTGAAATCATAATAAAAATACTAATTCTCCTTGAGTTTCTCTCTATAAAATGAAAACTAGATGCAAAATAATGTGTAAGGTGATAATTACTAGGGAGGGGTTACATGCCCCTTTTATTAAGGATCAGTACAAAAGAAAACACTACAAGACGAAAATAAGCATTTCTTAACCAAAAAGAAACAGTCAAAAGCCTCAGGAAACTTCCTGGAAGCTAGCATCCTCGACTCGAGAGAAGAAATCCTTGACTCGAGAGAAGAAATCTTCGACTCGAGGAACACTCTCCTCGAGTCGAGCGAGGAAATCCTCGACTGGAGGCTTCTTCCTCTCGAGTCGAGGAACTTGAATTCCTCCCTCATTTGCTCCTCTTCTACGTGGCTCGAGCTCTTGTGATTACCGTAGTGCACCCGAGCTAGCTTCTCTCGAACCCCGATTCGACTCCAACTCGATCCACGTTCCCTCCTAATTCACTCCAAAGGACCTTGAGCGAATAAAAACCCGTAAAACCACCAAATAAGCTCCAAACAACTCCCAATCGTGTGGTTCACGAATCACGATAACACCATGCTAAAATAGACCCTAAGGAGTATAAATTACGTGGATTAGCACACTACTCTAACGCCATATGGGATGTCACCGGTGTTTTGGTCAAAAATATGCACTATGGCCTATTTTCGACTTATGGGGTATCTAGTCACTATACTACTATAGGGAATCGAGTATTCAGGTGCTGGCTATACCTCTAGGGGTCTAGGCTATATGGCTATGGGTTAGGGATATAGGATAACTGATCTAGTACGTTGGATAACGAATTAGGGATGTAGGATTTCGGAGGGGACGTAGTATTCCGTACAGGGTAGTAGACGTAGATAATACAAGAAGTAAGTAAAGATAATGAACAAATATACAAGAGACTTTTGTAGGTGGAAAACCCTTGTGAATAAGGGAAAACCATCGGGGAATGACTTTGTCCCACCAAGTATTCCACTAGATGCGTTGTAGGTGACCTACAGTTACTTTTAGAGCCCCAAGTTACGAATACAATAGTAGGTGTATAGGATTTCGTGTGAAAGTATATGAGTATGATTGGAGATGATTCCGCCATTCTTCTTTCTCTTGGAGTCTTCTTTTATAGATGCCCATTTGTTGTCATTTAATAAAGTCATGTATTGCTCATCCCTTAAGTCTCTTTCTGTAGCTCCATAGCCCATAGATCAGCAGCATTTGCCCCATAACATTTAATGTCATAAATGCACCATAATATCCATATTAAACAGCCTCATTAATTGGAATATCCTCATTATTGCTACAATATCTTTATAATTAATGAGAATTAATGGAATAACTCTTGTTGACCCATTTAAACGACCTATGACTTTCCTTGTAGAATTCCTTGTACCCCGTACAGCTCTATAGGGTAATTTCTTACTTTTGCAGGGTAGTTCTAGGATCCATATTACAGGGTAGTTCCAGGATCCATACTATAGGGTAGTTCCAAGATCCATAGTACAGGGTTGCTCTTGGACTCTATAGGGTGAAAATCCACCCCCAACAACTAGGTAGTTTGCTTATTATGATTAGATGCCAATTTCATTAAAACAAAAGTACCCATGTATTAGCGAGACCTCGTATGGTTGTGGTGTTGATATTGGTTGTAGTGGTTGGCTTATGTGGTTTTTAAGAATTTGAGGAAAATAAAGTATAGTCTGAGTTAAACACGATGGGTTTAGAGAGAGAAAGAAGTGAGAGAAAGCTTTCCAATCAAAAACCTTGAGTGTACGAACTGATAACTCTAAGCTCCAGCTATGGCGAGAGGGAGGAGTTCATGCAACAAAAATAATAAAAAATAATAGTAATAATAGTAGATCTAAAGGAAAATAAGCAATTAATCAAGAAAAACGAGCAAGCTTTGAGTGAGTTCAGGAAGAGAAAACCATCAACGAGTGATGCAGTCAAGACCAAATCAATGAGGGAAACCATTCCAATACCACCTATCGAATTGTGTGAGAGTGAATTTTCAGAGGAGGAGCAAGATGCGAATGAGGAATTGATGTATGAACAAGGTAACCCAACTGAAAATGAAGATGAAGAAGGATGGACTCGGGTGGGTAAAGCGAGGATGAAGAGTAATGGAGAAGGAAAGAGAACGGGGGAGAATCATACCAAAAACTTGACTAAGCCAATAGTGAAGCTCACAACTGAAGACATCAAGGAAGGTATTGACTATTGGTCTAATGCTTTGGTTTGTTTTGTTCTTGGATCTAACCCACCCCCAGATATAATGAATGGATTCTTAAGGAGGATATGGGGAAGGAAAGGATTAGAGAACATATCAATTCTACCTGATAATGTGTTCATGGTTAGATTCAAAACAAGTGAGGAAAAAAATGCAATTTTGAGTGGGGGTTTTCATCTATTTGATAATAAGCCGCTTATTGTTAAAGATTGGTATCCTGGCATGTCAATGTGTAAAGAAAATGTGAAAACAGTGCCTATTTGGATCAAATTGTGGGGATTGGAGTTGAAATTATGGGGAACAAATTGTCTGAATAAGCTGGCTTTGGCAATTGGAAAAGTGGTTAAATGTGATGCTGCCACTGAAACTAGAAGTAGACTAAGCTTTGCTAGGATAATGGTTGCTGTGGAAATTGATCAAGAATTTCCTGAGGTAATTGAGGTACAGGAAAATGAGGAGACAAAGGTGGATATCAAAGTAGAATATGAATGGAAACCAGTCATATGTAAACAATGCAGGGGCTTAGGACATGAGACAAGCCAATGTAGGAAAAAGAAAGGAGAAGAGCCAAAGCAACAAAGGAAGGGGCAAACGAAATGGGTGCCAAAGGTAAAACAAAAAGCAGATGCGAATATAAGAGAAGAGGCACCCACTCCGGATGTGCAAGTGGACAAGTTTGCGTTTGTTACTCCAGAGATTTATCGAGTGGAGAGGCCTACCTCAAGTAGGCCAGTACATAGATAATTGGTTCTTACATATGGGATGGCAATGAAGACTTTGGATTGATTGGATACCCTACCACAGGAATAGGTGTACCAAGTTTTGCTCTGGTTCTACAAGGAATAACAAGTAGCACAAGGAATCAAGATGGTGAGGGGAATAAGGGAACAAGTCATGATCAAGTTGACCATGGCTAATGTTGTTTTCTGGAATAGTAGGGGGTTAAATAAGCCAGCTAAGCTACAGGTGATTAAGAAATTTCTTAATCAAAATGATTTTGGCTTATTTGGCCTCCTAGAAACAAAAGTGAAGCCTGGAAGAATGATAAAGGCTCACTTTAATATGTTATATGGATGGTCAATGTCAACTAATACAAATTTACATTCGGGGGGAAGAATATGGTTTATGTGTTGAGATATATGATGTTGTGATAATCAAGGTCACAACGGAAATCATACATAGTCAGGTGGTAAATAAGCAAAATAAAGAGAGCTGGTTCTTTACATTAGTATATGGGTTTAATGATCCTTATGAGAGGATGGGGCTTTGGCAAGATATAAAGGAGATTGGTGTAGCAATGAAGGAAGCTTGGTTAGTAGGAGGAGATTTCAATAATGTCTTGTATCCTAAAGATAAAGTTGGGTCTAAGATCAGAATGTCTGAAATTGCACCCTTTAAGACATGTCTGGAAGATAGTGGTTTAAAGGAAATGAAGGCTCAGGGGGCCTACTATACATGGAATAACAAGCAGATAGGAGATGATAGGGTGTGTAGTAGAATTGATTGGATCTTGCATAATGAGGAATGGATCAATAAGTTTGAGAAATGCTGTGCTTACTTCCTTCCTGAAGGTGTGTTTGATCACACATCATGTAAGGTTCAAATGTATGGTGATAGAAAGCAAGGGAAAAGGAGCTTCAAATACTTCAACTTCTGGAGCAAAGACCCTGAGTTTATGAATATTGTTAAGAGAGGATGGGATAAGGAGATGAAGGGTACTTGCAGCTACCAACATACTAGCAAACTGAACGCATTAAAGCAAGAGCTGAAGCAACTTAACAGGAAGAGTTTCTCAGACCTTCAGAATAGATTGGTTATGGCTATTGGAGAATGCTCAAAATGAGCTGCAGATGAATTCAAAGGACACTAACCTGACACTCAATGAAAAGAGGATAAGTGAAGACTTGATGAGAGTACAAGATGCACAAAGTAGTTACCTGAAATGAAAGAGCAAGATTGATTGGCTGGAGGAAGATGATGAAAATATTAGATTCTTCCATAACTCAATCAAAGCAAGGAGAGTTTCAAATTGTGTGCTGCAAATTATGGATATTCAGGGCAATGCACACACTGATGAGGAGAAAATTTAAGGGGCATTCTTAAATTTCTATCAAGATCTGCTTGGCACTTCAGCTAAAACCAAGCATGTCCACAGGAAAACAGTCCACGAGGGTGTATGCATATATGAGGTTATGAAGATGATTCAATTGAGAGAAGTGTCCAAGGAAGAAATAAAGCAAGCAATGTTTGACATTCCCAAGGATAAATCCCCTGGTCCTGATGGCTATACACGTGGGTTTTTTAGGGATTGGTGGCCAATGGTAGGAGAACTGGTGACCAAAACTGTCAAAGATTTCTTTGACACTGGTCAACTCCTAAAACAATTAAACTCTACCATCATTACCTTGATTCCTAAGAAGAAAAACCCAAGCAATGTCACTGAATTCAGGTCGATAGCTTGTTGTAATGTAATCTACAACTGCATCTCAAAAGTGTTATGCAACAGAATTGAATTGGTGAGGTGCTCCCGAGAATCATAAGTAGAAATCAGGGTGCCTTTGTGCAAGGAAGGAACATTGGGGAGAATGTTATGTTTCAATCGAGTGGGAATTTCTAAAAGGTATGCTCACTCCCTAAAGTTTCCAGATAAAATGATCTAGTGAATAATGACTTGTGTGAGTTCTCCAACTTTCACATTGGCTTTAAATGGAGAAAAATTTGGAATCTATAAAGGCAAGAGAGGCTTGAGACAGGGAGATCCTCTCTCCCCTCTCCTCTTCACAATTTGTATTTAATACTTATCGAGGATTCTTGTCAAAGTGGGAAAGAAGGAGAAGTTCAGATTTCATCCAATGTGCAAGCAGTTGAAACTCAATCATTTATGTTTCGCGGATGACCTCCTGATGTTTTGTAAGAGGGATGTGAAGTCAATAATGCTGATTTTGAGAGCATTTGCAACTTTCTCACAATCTTCGGGGTTGCTAATGAATAACAATAAGTCAGAAATCTAATTCTCAGGGATGAGCAGAGAAAGCAGGGAGGATATTCTGCAGAGATCAGGCTTTAATGAAGGTAAAATGCTAATAAGATATTTGGGCATACCTATATCCTCGAGGAAACATTCAAAACTTGAATGCAGCATACTGGTGGGTAAGATAGTGAATAAAATCAGAGCTTGGGGATCAAGGAAACTATCTTATGCAGGTAGATCAGTGTTGGTGAAGTCAGTTCTAGTGCATTTGCATTCTTATTGGGCCTAAATTTTTGTTATCCCGAAAGATGTGATTAGGAATGTAATGGCAGTGTGTAGAAACAATCTGTGGGAAGGTAAGGAGAGCTATATTAGGACCCCGATGGTGGTCTGGAAAAAAAATCTACAGATAAAAAAAACAAGGTGGCCAAGGGTATAAGGACTTGAAAAAAAGGACAAATCAATTCTCGGAGTGTAGCAAAACATGAAGAGAGAGAACGTTAGAGAGAGAAAGCCAGAAAAACAAAATTAAATCGCTTTGAGCAATATCTACCCAGAAACCTGAGAATCGATCTACTTTTATAGGATCTAGAACCGGCTATGGCAAGATCTAGAGCCTCTGGAGGTAACCGAAGATCTGGTAGGAGGAATAAGAGTAAGAAGAATCGAAACTCAAACAAAGGAAATTCAACTAAAGATGGTCCGTCCACTTCTGATGCGAGGAAGCATAAGTCGATGGCTGAGATTCAGGGGAATCCACCGCTAGTGCTTAAAGATGAGGAGGAATCAGATATAGAGGATGTGGAAGAGGACGATGCAGTCACAGGAGCTGAGAATGGAATTGAGACAATCACTGAGGAAAATGAAGGAGATGCTGATGGACACTGGCAATTGGTGAGTGTCAAAGGTAAGTCATCTCTTCCAAACTCTGGAAATAAGGAAAAGTCGATACCTTTAATGGCTTTGACTCAGGATGATGTTTCTGAAAATATTAAGTATTGGAATTGTGCTTTGGTCTGCTTTGTGCTTGGTGCTAATCCCACTCCCGATGTGATGAACAGATATTTTAACAGAATTTGGGGGACAAGGGATTAGACAAGGTCTCAACCTTACCAAATGGGGTTTTGTGGTTAGATTTAAGAGTATGAAGCAAAAAGATAATATCTTGAATGCTGGCCACTTTTTGTTTGATGATAAGCCCCTCATTGTGGAACCTTGGACAGCAGACATGGAGCTCACTAAGACTTTTGTCATGAAAGTTCCAATATGGGTTAAATTACATACTGAAACTTGACCTAAAGTTTTGGTCTTTAGCTTGTATCAGTAAGATAGTTGGACTTATAGGCAAAATGATGAAAGCTGACAGAGCTACAACAGAGAAATCAATGTTGGGTTTTGCTAGAGTGTTCATTGAGGTGGAAGTGGATCAGGAATTTCCAACCCTTTTGAGATTTTTGGATGAAAATGGAATTGAGGTTGAACAGAATGTTGAATATGAGTGGAGACCTACTGTTTGCAAGAAATGTAGAGGTGTTGGGCATGATTCTGATAACTGTAGGAAGGGGCAACAGAATAGAACTCAGGGCTGGCAGAAACCACCAGCTCAAAAGGAAAAGGTCATGGCAGGATTGGAGACCTAAAGTTCCAGCCCCTACTACTAGAACAAATGAGAATCAAGGAGAAACAACTGGTTTTACTACACCTGCAGGGACAACCCCAGCTATTCCTACTACTATATCTAGGCCTGTTAATAGACAACTTATCCTTTTTCAGCCTAATAATAGTGGGGAGAAGATTTCATATGCTGCAGTAGTTAGAAGTGGGCAAGAAATAATAAATGAGGAAATTGGTAGTGTGGACCATCGTCAACGGTGACCATGGCTAGTTTTGGGTTCTGGAATGTGAGAGGCCTAAACAACCCTTCCAAACAAGCTGAAATCAGAAGGTTCATGAATATTCATAAGGTGGGGTTGTTTGGTCTCTTAGAGACTAACGTGAAACCTAGTATGGTTGCTAAGATTCACCTTAGTATATGTCAGGATTGGGCTATTACTACTAATAATAGTTGTCATAGAGGAGGTAGAATTTGGGTTTTATGGGATCCTAAAAGATATGATGTCCACATTATTTCTATGGGAATGCAATTTGTTCATGTCAAAGTTGAGGATAAAACTAATAAGAACCAATTCTATGCTACATTCATTTATGGGTCTAATGATGCTTCAGAGAGGAATGAGTTATGGCAAAAGTTGGTCCAATTTAGTCAATGGATTGGAGAAGCATGGATAGTGTTGGGAGATTTCAATAGTGTGTTATATGTGGATGAGAGACCTGGCTCTAAAGTTCAAATGTATGAAATAAAAGGCTTTCAGGAGTGTCTTCATGATTGTGGTTTACTTGATATCAAGACTGGTGGGAGTTTTTTCACCTAGAATAACACACATAATGATGATACTAGAGTGTTTAGTAGGATTGACAGAGTAGTAATTAATGGGGAGTGGATGAATATATATCAAGATAGTCATGCCTATATCTATCCTGAAGGACTATTTGACCACTGCCCTTGTATTATTAGTTTGAGCTCTTCCAACTGTCTTCATGGGAAAACTAGCTTCAGATATTACAATATGTGGAGTAGGGCTGATACGAATTCTTAAGCCTGCGGAAGGGAATTACAGTACAGACCACGAATCTGCACTCTGGTCAGAAAATCGGAACTGAATAGGAAACTGAACTGGGCGTTAGAACAGAACAGGACTCTGTTCTCTAGCCAGCACGTCGAAACAGAACTGGAGTCTGTACTCTGTGTTGTTTTTGGTATACTCGTGTATTAAGAACAAATAAAGAATAAGGATATTTAATCTCAAGTTAGACCTATAACTCGGGATTAATGGGGTGATTATACCTAGACTACATCGCCTAAGTAATAATCTTATCAAGCCTAATTACCCAAATTAGAAACTCGACAAAGATGAATTGAAGTACGTCTCACCTCAAGTGATGGTTTTCTGGTTTTTATTTCAAGTAAAGATAATCTGAAAGTTACATAGACATACACTATTTATACTACCTAGAGACACACAATAGAAAAGTAGAAAACTACCTAAACAAATAAGGAAAGAACGATGCTAGGAAAAAACTTACCTAAAACGACTTATGGAAATTAACCTTAAACGACTTATGGAACTTAGCTAAAATGACACTTTCCTAAATATTTAGAAAACTTTATTCAACTAGCAATAAGGAAAAAAAAAATGCAGCTCCAATGCATCACTCAGGTCTGGAAATACGAAGTACTCCAACGCCTAGGTTGAAACGAGTATCTGCGTATAGACTAGACATCTATACTGTGCCAGTGCGGTACAAACTAGCCATCTGTTCTGTGCCAGTGCGATACAGACTAGCCATCTGTTCTGTGTCAGTCTCCAACTCGTCCATCTTACCAATAGCATTGTCAACAACATGATCAAGTGTACTTGCATCATCCTCCCCCTCTTGAAAAGGAATTGACCTCAATTCAGCTAGGCCATCATCATCAACATAAGGGGATAGATCTCTAACATTAAATGTAGCATGCACACCATAATCACCCGGAAGCTCTACCTTGTAAGCATTGTCATTCACGCGTTCCTTTACCTTTTAAGGACCCTCAGCTCGAGGCATTAGCTTATTCTTTCTCTTGCTAGGAAATCTTTCCTTACGTAGGTGTATCCAAACCAAATCACCAACATTGAAATTTCTAGGTGTGCGGTGCTTGTTAGAACGCCTCTTGGAAGCTTCATTAACCACTTCAATTCTCTTCTTGACTTGTTCATGTAGCTTGATCATAGATTTCAGCTTTGCTTCTGCATCTTTATGGACAAACTCATCTGACGGTAAAGGAATCAAATCCAATGGTAGGAAAGGATTGATGCCATATACAATCTCAAATGGAGAGTGCTTGCACTACGTCAAATTTGGGCTTCGAGAACCGGCATAAGAAAACGGAAATTTTTTAACCCGATCTCTTATATATTAGAGAACGGGTCCATTAAAAACCGTTCTAAAAGTTGTTTTTCAAAAAAGGAAAAATAAATATTATATACATAAGAGAAAGTCTAAAACCGTTCTTAAAGGTGATCGAGCACTATTCCAAAACCACACCTTTAAGAACGGTTTTTGTAAAAACCGTTCTAAAAGGTCCATCTAGGAGAACGGTTGTATCAATAACCGTTCTAAAAGACCCATAAAAACTAACACAAGAACCCCACAATTGATTTTCTTATGGAAAAATCAAAAACATAAAACCCCTCACCTCGTGGTTTCCGCCCCTCCCATTTCATTATTCATACCCTATACTTCCTTGATCCTTCTCTCTCTTTCTCTCTGATCTCCTCTCTCCCTCATCTTCATAATAACATTATTCCTTCTCTCTCTCTTTCTCTCTGATCTTCCTCCTCTCTCCGTCATCTTCATAATAACATTTTCTTATTTCTTTCATCTACGTCAAGATAAGATTTATATAAAGCAATTTTTTCTCAAGAATCTTCATTCAATTTTGCTGCGACTCACCCTCAGATTCAGACCCTTTATCAGGCGAATCTCACCACCATTCGTGTAGCACGATAACGACGAAGACGTTTAGAGGTATGTTCAAGACCTTGATTAAATGAATTAGTTTGTATTTCTTTTATTTTTAATTTTAGATCTTGTTCATCTTTTTTTGAGGTTAGGTCTTATTCACTTTGACATTTGGGTTTCAGATCTAATCGCCTTATATTGATTCATTTGTATAATTTTGGTTTTTCTTTTTTCTTTTTCTGCTCAGATCTAACATACGAGATAGTCGATGATTGAATATCGGCGACAAGACCAAAGTTACGAAGGAAAATGAATTAAGGTCTAAGATGGTTTTAGATTTGTTTCTTTTTTGTTAATTGAATTGTATTTTAGTATCCAACTTTTGGATCTGGTTGTGTTGTAATTATTGAAGTTTAATAATATTTTTTAATTTTGCAAGATGTCCAGATTATTTCTTTTAGTTTGTTGTTTGGTGGTGTTTGTGGTTCTTGTTGTTGTTGCTGCTGCTGCTCTGGGTTAGGGGTCATGGGTAGGGGTAAGTAGGGGTAGGGGTAGGGGTGTTGGGGGTCGTGGGTCGTGGGTAGGGGGTTGGGAAATCAAATATTTAATTTTTTTTTTAAATAATGGGTACATATGAGAACGGTTTTGCATAAAACCGTTCTGGAAAGCGTAAACTTATGAGAACGGTTTTCATAAAACCGTTTTTAAAAACCTTTAAGAACGGTTTTTAGTGGAACCGTTCTGAAAGGCTCTAAGAACAGTACAAACCGTTCTCTTAGCCTTTAAGTACCGTCGTCTAGAGAACGGTTCCACAACCGTTCTGCTTAGCTTTAGAGGAACCGTTCTCTTAGGCTATTTTTGACATAGTGTTGGTAGCAAAAATAGGTGATCAATAGTAAGCAAACTCAGCATGTGACAACTTCAAGTCCCAATCCTTTTGAGTCTTGCTCACTAAACCACGCAATATAGTACCTAAGATCCGATTAGTCAACTCCGTTTGCCCATCCGTTTGTGGATGGTGAGAAGTACTAAACCAGAGCTTTGTACCAACCTTCCTCCATAATGTATTCCAAAAATAACTCTGAAATTTAGAGTCTCGATCCGAAACAATTGTTCTAGGAATACCATGTAAACGAACAATCTTACGAAAGAACAAGTCCGCAACATTAGATACATCATCGGTCTTATGACAAGCCAAAAAATGTGCCATCTTGGAGAAACAATCAACAACAACCATAATAGCATCCTTACCTCGTTGAGTACGGGGCAAAGCAACAATGAAATCCATTGATATGTCTTCCCAAGGCCGATTTGGAATAGGCAAAGGCATGTATTCCCCGGGCTTGAACTTACTCTTAGCCATCTGACAAGTAACTCACTTACCCACAATAGCTTGGACATCTCCTTGCATCTTGGGCCAATGGAAGTGTTCATGTAACACGTCTATAGTCTTTTGAACTCCAAAGTGTCCAGCAATGCCGCCTCCATGCGCTTCTGTTACAAGTAGTTCTCGAATAGGATGTTTAGGAACACACAACTGATTGCTCTTGAATAGAAAACCATCTAGTAGAGTGTAATCCTTAAACGGACCAGCCTTATACTTACTAAACAACTGCTTGAAGTCTGGATCAGCCTCGTAATATCCCTTAAGCATCTCAAACCCAAGCAAACGAACATCCAAAGTAGATAAAAGAACATACCTACGAGATAGTGCATCGGCCACCACATTGCTTTTACCACCTTTGTACTTGGAGGAAAAGTGGAAAGATTGTAAGAACTCCAGCCACTTAGCATGTCTAGGATTGAGCTTTTGTTGGCCATTAATGTACTTCAAAGCCTCATGATCCGAATGAAGTATAAAGTGATTAGGCCTCAAGTAATGACTCCAATGATCAAGTGCTCTAACAATTGCATAGAACTCCTTGTCATAAGTAGAATAATTAACCCTAGCTCCTCCCAGTTTTTCTGAAAAATAAGCTATAGGACGTTTAGATTGGATCAACACAGCCCCAATGCCCACACCACTAGCATCACACTCTACCTCAAAAGGTTGAGTAAAATCTGGCAAAGCAAGAATAGGAGCTTCACAAAGCTTCTCTTTGATCAATTCAAAGGCCTTCTGCGCTTGTTCACTCCAAAAGAAAGCCCCTTTCTTCAAGCATTCCGTTATAGGACTCATATGTGTGCTAAAGTTGCTTATAAACCTCCTATAGAATGACGCCAAGCCATGAAATGATCTTACCTCAGTCCCAGACGTTGGTTTAGGCCAAGAACGGATTGCCTCAACCTTATTCTTATCAACAGACACACCATCTTTGGATACAACATACCCCAAGAACATACTTATCTACGAGAAAGGTACACTTCTCTAGCTTTCCAAACAACTTTTGAGCTCTCAAAACTTCAAAGACTCTTCTAAGATGCTCCATATGCTCCTCCACACTCTTACTATAGATTAAGATGTCATCAAGATACACAACGACAAATTTACCAAGAAAAGGCTTGAGTACTTCGTTCATTAACCTCATAAACGTACTTGGAGCATTGGTGAGACCAAAAGGCATCACTAACCACTCATATAACCCATGCTTGGTCTTGAAAGTTGTTTTCCATTCACTACCCTCTCGCATTCTAATTTGATGGTGTCCACTTCTTAAATCAACTTTAGAAAACACTACCGAACCATGCAATTCATCCAACATGTCATCAAGTCGAGGTATAGGAAACCTATACTTGATTGTAATGTTATTTACGGCCCTACTATCAATACACATACGCCATGTACCATCGTTTTTTGGTACTAACAATGTAGGGATAGCACAAGGACACATTCTTTCACGCACATAACCACGACCCATGAGTTCTTCCATTTGACGTTGTAACTCCTTGGTTTCTTCAGGGTTGCTTCTATATGCAGCCTTGTTAGGTAATGGTGCACCTGGAACAAGGTCTATTTGATGGTCAATGCCTCGAATAGAAGGCAGACCAGGTGGTAGGTCTGTTGGAAAAACATCTGCAAACTCGTGCATTAAAGGCTCCATGCGTGGATCAACTTCAGCAATTTCCTTAGTTGGGGACAGATTTCAGGTCTGTACCGTGCCAGGAGACTGGTTACTGGACTGCTGCCCGACAGGGGGCAGATTGCAGGTCTGTACCGTGTCAGGAGACCGATTACTGGACTGCACGACAGGGGACATATTGCTAATATGTTCTGTTGTAAGACTAGCCACCAATGCATAAACTAAACCACCATCGTCAATGACTTGCTCTACTTCTTTTTCATTAGCAAACATAGTCAATTTAGGACACTTACCATTCTCACATACATAACATGCACATCTTTTGGTGACATAGGTCTCAACACATGACGTTTGCCATCAATAAATAACACATGCTTATTAGTTCTTCCTTGATGATTCACATCTCGATCAAATTGCCAAGGTCGCCCCAATAATAGGTGACAAGCATCCATAGGAACAACATCACATATCACATCATCTTTATAAGAACCCATAGCAAAATTGACTCTAGTCTGTTATGTAACCCTTATCTTACTCCCATCATCAAGCCAATGCAATGTATAAGGCTTGGTAGTTAGAGCTAGTTTGTCAACCATCTCCGTCGAAGCCACATTGGTGTAACTACCTCCATCAATGATCATACTATACCACTTATCTTTTACCTTGCACTTGCTATGAAAAATCTGATCTCGTTGCTCACTAACAACCGGTTCAGTTTTGGCGTGAAGTGTCCGCCTCAAAACAAGTAAAGTATCAAACGTGGGAGCTTCAAACACCTCAGTCTCTACCTTCTCCTCTTCCTCCTCAACATACTGGGAGAAAATTCCTTCTTCATCAACACAATCATCATACAACTCATGTCTAAAGGTCACGGCTTCTCTAAGAGTCACGATTCTTTTGTTAGGACAAGCACTTTGATAGTGCCCAAATCCTTGACACTTACAGCATCGAACTTTAGCCAAATTTCGTTCTCTACTATTGCCACTATCCGTCTTGGAACCTGAATCACGATTCTTTTGTTAGGACAAGCACTTTGATAGTGCCCAAATCCTTGACACTTAAAGCATCGAACTTTAGCCAAATCTCATTCTCTACTATTGCCACTATCCGTCTTGGAACCTCCACTATCTTTTTTTGTGATTTTTGAAGGTGAAGCACTTGAACCCACACTCGAAACAGTAGACTTTAGTTGATCCGGCTTGTTCCAAGTTGCAGCCTTTTGATTGTAACTAGAACCATCCCTCTTATTTTTCAATTGACCCTCAATGGTAACACATAGATTGCACAAGTTATCAAAAGAAACATAATTTTGTAGCTCCACAACATCAGCAATATTTCGATTAAGTCCCCTACAAAATCTAGCCATCTTTTGCTCTTCAAGTTCATCATAATCATACATCAATCCCAATTTCTCAAATTCAGCAACGTATTGAGAAACACTTAATAAACCTTGAGTCAAATCTGCTACTTTCTTGTATAGGAATTGCTTATGGTTTTTGGGAACATACCTCTTGCGTAGCTTACGTTTCACTTCCTCCCATGATGTCACTTCTCCTTGCCTCCTCTAACTCGTTGTGCCTTCATGTTTTCATACCACAAAGATGCGTTCTTTACGAGCTTGAATATAGAATACTTGCAACGTCTCTCATCAGCTACATACTTGAACTCGAACATATGCTCCATCTTGCGTTCCCACTCAAGTTAATCCTCCGGATCAGAACCACCAGCAAATTCCGGTAACTCATTAACCTTAAATTCATCTTGAGGTTTGTGTTCCTCAAGAACACGCCTTGCTCAAAAGCCATGATCACCTTCTGGGAGTATATTAAGTAACTCACGCAATTGGTGAAGTAAATTGCCCTCCTCCATGGATGAACCTAAGCTCTGGTGCCACTAATGATACGAATACTTAAGCCTACGGAAGCGAATTACAGTACAGACCACGAATCTGCACTCTGGTCAGATGACCGGTACAGAATAGGAAACTGAACTGGGCGTTGGAACAGAACAGGACTCTGTTCTCTAGTCAGCACGTCGAAACAAAACTGGAGTCTGTACTTTGTGCTGTTTTTGGTATACTCGTGTATTAAGAACAAATAAAGAACAAGGATATTTAATCTCAAGTTAGACCAATAACTCGGGATTAATGGGGTGATTATACCTAGACTACCTCGCCTAAGTAATAATCTTATCAAGCCTAATTACGCAAATTAGAAACTCGACAAAGATGAATTGAAGTACTTCTCAACTCAAAGATTGGTGATCAAGTGATCGTTTTCTGGTTTTTATTTCAAGCAAAGATAATCTGAAAGTTACATAGACATAGACTATTTATACTACCTAGAGACACACAATCGGAAAGTAGAAAACTACCTAATCAAATAAGGAAAGAACCATACTAGGAAAAAACTTACCTAAAACGACTTATTAAAACTAACCTTAAACGACTTATGGAAACTTACCTAAATTGACATTTTCCTAAATATTTAGGAAACTTTATTCAACTAGCAATAAGGAAAATAAAATGCAGCTCCAATGCATCACTCAGGTCCGGAAATACGAAGTACTCCAACGCCTAGGTTGAAACGAGTATCTGTGTATACACTGGATATCTGTACTGTGCCAGTGCGGTACAGACTAGCCATCTGCTCTGTGCCAGTGCGATACAGACTAGCCATCTGTTATGTGCCAATCTCCAACTCGTCCATCTTACCAATAGCATTGTCAACAACATGATTAAGTGTACTTGCATCAAGGGCTCCTAGTTTTGATAATGTGGTCAGTACAGAATGGGGAAGTGACATTGGAGGGATTCTATGTTCAAGGTGGTAAAGAAGTTGAAAAATCTGAAGAAACCCTTAAAGGATTTGTACACAATCTTCTCCAATATTGAGAATGCTGCAGATCAGGCCTGTATTGAGCTCACTGATATACAAACTCGGCTTCATAAAGATCCAGCTAATGCTAGCTTGAGAAATAAGGAATGCTGCAGCCACTCAATACAAGTTTTTGGCTAGTGCAAAAGAAAGTTATCTCAGACAGAAGAGTAAAATGCACTGGATTGCTAAAGGGGATGAAAATACTGCTTTTTTTCATGCATCTATCAAGGCTAGGAGATCTAAGAATCAGGTATTGGAAATCACTGATATTCATGGAAAGATACAGAAAGATGGGAAGGGCATAGAAGAAGCTTTTTTGGAGTTCTATGAGCAGTTACTTGGACAATCTTGGACAATCTGCTCATAGAAAATCTATTCATGCCAGAACAGTTAGGAATGGCCATGTTATTGATGACAGAATGCAAGAGAGTTTGCTAAGGTCTATAACTAAGGAAGAAATCTAAAAAGCTATGTTTGAGATTAAGGGTACTAAAAGCACAGGCCCGGATGGCTATTCTAGCCCATTTTTCAAGGATTCCTGGCATATAGTGGGTAATTTGATTACTGAAGCAATTTTGGAGTTCTTTGAGAGTGGCAAGTATCCAACGCCTAGGTTGAAACGAGTATCTGTGTATACACTGGATATCTGTACTGTGCCAGTGCGGTACAGACTAGCCATCTGCTCTGTGCCAGTGCGATACAGACTAGCCATCTAGTGGATTCCTGGCATATAGTGGGTAATTTGATTACTGAAGCAATTTTGGAGTTCTTTGAGAGTGGCAAGATGCTGAAGCAAGTAAATAGCACAGTTCTGACTCTGATTCCCAAGAAACAAAACCCAAAGTTTGTCACGGAATTCAGACCTATTGCTTGCTGCAATACAGTTTACAAGTGCATTTCTAAAATCTTGTGTGACAGAATAGGGAATCTTTTACCAAGTATAATAAGCCAGAATCAAGGAGCTTTTGTAAAGCAGAGAGACATAATTGAGAATGTGATGATTTGTCAGGACCTTGTGAGGAAATATCATAGAAAAGGAATTTCTCCTAGATGCTTACTGAAAATTGATCTTAGGAAAGCTTATGATTCAGTTGAATGGGATTTTCTGAAGGAAATGTTAGTGGCTTTGAATTTTCCTGAAAAGATGGTCAGATTGATTATGGAATGTGTTAGTACACCATTTTACTCTATTGCACTCAATGGGAACTGCTTTGGGTATTTTAAAGGGAAAAGAGGTCTTTTATTTGCAATATGCAAGGAATACCTCTCAAGAATTCTAAAAGTTGTGTCTGAGAAGAAGGGATTCAGATTCCACCCACTTTGTAGTAAACTTAGGCTTAATCATCTTTGCTTTGCAGATGATTTACTATTATTCTGCAGAGGGGATGCAAAGTCTGTAAGCCTGCTACTTAGAGGTTTTGCTACTTTTCAGATGCTTCTGGACTTCAAACAAATGGTGAGAAATATGAGATTTATTGTGCTGGGATGGGGAAGAATGTGAGGGATGAAATACTTGCATACTCAGGGTACAAAGAAGGTACCATACCTTTTAGATACATGTGCATCCAAATCACTGTTGGTAGATTAAGTATTATTGATTGTAGCACCTTAACAGAGAAGATAGTGCACAGAATTCGAGGGCTGGGTACAAGAAAACTATCGTATGCTGGCAGGCTTGCTCTTGTGAAAAAGCAGTTCTAACTCATCTTCATGACTTTTGGGCCAGAGTCTTCATCATCCCAAAGATGGTAATGAGAAAGATAAATGCCATTTGTAGAAACTTCTTGAGGGATAATAGTGAGCACCAAATTAGAAGTCCCCTGGTGGCATGGGATACTGTTTGTACTCCAAAAGATGCAGGAGGATTGGGTATTAGAGACATTATAACCTGGAATAGAGCAAGTATTGGAAAGTATGCTGTTTGGATTTTCCAAAAAGCTGATAATCTTTGGATCAAATGGGTGAATTGTTTAGAAGATTTGTGGTGTTAAGGATTGCATTAAGGCTGATTTAGATAATACAAAATGGGATGATCCTAATGTCAGGTATAATGTGGCAGCTGGATATAGATGGATGAAATGTGAGTATACTAAGATTGGTTGGGGTAAATTTTTGTGGTGCAGGCATATTACACCTAGAGCTGACTCCACTAGCTGGCTAGCTATACAAAGAAGACTTCAACTCAAGGATAAACTGGTGAAATTTGGTGTAGCCAGGATGATTTGTGCATCTTATCTCAGAATGGAAAAGAAACTCATGAGCACATATTTTTCCAATGTCCATACTCTAAAATGTGCCTTGATCTGGTTAGTCAATGGAGCAGAATAACTTCCCTATAGTGGATACTTTCAAATGGTGCGCAAGGAAGAGAATGAGATCAAAGTTGGTAAAGCAAGTGGCAGGTGCAATGGTGTGCAACCTTATCTACTACATTTGGATGGCAAGGAATACTTGTCGAATTGATCAAGTGTTATGTCATCCGAGGATAGTCTATTTCAAAGTAGTTCAGGAAGTCCGAAATAGAAATCAAAATGTTGTAAAACAGTGTACTAGTAGAGATAAACAATGGCTTGTGGATAAAGCCCTTATGTAATTTGGCTCTTAACTCCTTGTGAGTGTTTTTTCAATAATATTCACATTTTATAAAAAAAAAAAAAGGGTATAAGGACAGCATAATCTGGAACACAGCAGTAGTTGCTAAATTTTGTTGGTGGATTTGCAAAGGTGAGGAAAGGCTTTGGATTAAATGGGTGAACAGTGTGTACCTAAAGGGACAATCTTGCATTGGGAGGAGTATCAGCCTCCAAATGACATAAGCTGGAATTGGAAAAATGTGTGCAGAATAGGAAAGAAAATGGAGGTTGCTTTTGCAAATGGTAAGTGGCTTGGCACAACAAAATATTATACAATTGGTGAGGGGTATAAGTGTCTGAGTGACCAACAACCAAGGAAAGCTTCGACTGGAGTATTGTGGAACAGGTATGCATTGGCGAAACACAGTTTCATAGCATGGATAGTAGGATGGCAAAGTCTGATTCTAAAGGACAAGCTGGGAGTAGCAACTGATGACTTGTGTTGCATTTGTCAAGAAAAGACGGAGTCTCATGACCATCTATTCTTTGAATGAAAATTTAGTCAGAAGTGCAAGGTGATGATGGAAGAGAGAACTAAGACCATGATACCGACCCATAATGTGATGGAATGGTGTAGCAAAAGAAGGGCTAAAACGAAATTCCAGAAGCAAGTAGTTGCTGCAACTGTGTATGGTCTCATCTACCATATATGGATGGAAAGGAATAGGAGCAGAATAGAGTGTAATATTAGAAGGCCAGAGATTATAGTTAGAGAGATTATAGATGGCATTTGTATTAGAGGAAAGAAAATGGTTAACAATGTCAATGTAAATGACATGGATTGGTTGGAGAACCTAGGATAATTATCTAAGGCTCAAAAGGTTGTAAAATTGGTGGGCTTTTGCCTAAGTTTTGAGCAATATATTTCTTACATTTTCTCAACAAAAAAAAAGAATAAATAAGTCTTCTATGTTCGGTATAAGAAAATGGTGTGAGTAATTAGGTTAGAAAACAATAATGAAAGTTGGGATTATTTTCGGACAACTAATGAAAGTTGGGATTATTTCCGTTAAACTTTCCTAAGTTTTATTGGTGTAATTAAATCACTACTACAAAAATAACTATAGACATCATTAAATAGTCGTATTATTAGTGAAAATAACCATCTAGTTTGGATTTTAGGACAATTATTATTCTCGAAAATAATTTATACAATATTTAAAATACAGAAGACATACAACACCTTGAGATTACGAAAAAGGGTTTTGTTAACCTCGACCCTTACAACTAAGTATAAGTAATTAGTACTAATATGATTTTGTGTGAGTCCGAATATAATACTTGAAAAATCTCATAATTGACCAAAAACATTAAAAGAACAACCAACCTCCTACTCTCTCCTTCGACAACCCGAGTAGATCGACCGCCCACAAACCCAAAGACACCACCCACAAATCCACAAACCCAGATCCACCACCGTCTTTCATCCCCCTCTCAAGCCATCAGAGAACCTCGGCGTCGGGAAAACAAAACGACACCCTACTTGGGGATGTGGTGAACGCCAACTAGGGATTGTTATCCAAAACTGGCCGGAGAAAAAGGTTTAGGGTCCCACTCCTCGGCACCGCTAACGTGGCGTCGGAAAATGGGACCCTTTTTCCGGCTAAGCATAGGAGTGCGTGGTGCTTATGATAGTAGTCGGTATCAATTGTGGTGGCGGCGTTTGTGACGGTTGTTAGAAGTAGGGGACTTCTGGAAGGGATTGGGTATTTGGTAGCCAAGAGAGGAGAGAACACCACATGTGAGTTAAATTGTATTTTTATTTAATTTTTTTCAATTGTGACCTTTATTGTAGTATTTATTTGAAAATGTAACTTACAAAAATCAAGGTAATGATAAAGGCTTATACTTAGCCCTTAGGGCTAGCTGTAACAAAAAAAATATACTCGCTGATTTGCAATCCATTATGACTGCGTTTCGTTTGTTGATATTGAAAGTTGAACGGCCACATAGATGGTTGTTACATGACTATTCAATTGCCCAAATCAATATGACATTAATCTCCAATTAATCAGCCATTAAGTGAGATTAATTCCATGTACTAAATGCTCTATGTGAGCCAATATATATGGGGAATTAGATTACTCATATGTCTGATGCTGATGGATTATAGACGGATAATCTAACA
The DNA here is from genome assembly GCA_963680865.1 of Spergularia marina. NCBI lineage: Eukaryota > Viridiplantae > Streptophyta > Magnoliopsida > Caryophyllales > Caryophyllaceae > Spergularia > Spergularia marina. Next base: position 8,069,848 of record OY804561.1, read on the forward strand.
GTTGCTCAAGAACAATCACACATACTCATACACGTATATCTCTAAGTTAGTCGAACCATCACATAGTGACTTGGGTCTTGGGGGGTGGACGTATTTCGGGACTCTAGTAGCCACCGGAGGAGAACCGACGAGGACCGTGGGCAGTGAGCAAGCACAACGATCCTAACCGCTGCCGCATCAAGGTTAGTCCTATTTTCCAACAGTGGTATCAAAGCAAATGTGTTTTGCCTCTGCCCCGATTGGTTAAACGCATGCAATAGTATGAATTCGTTTTATACGTATCGCTTTGTTGAATTTGTTTCATGAAAATAGAGAACTGTTTAGACATAATTATATTGTGGTACGTAGTGTTTAGTACACAGTGTATTTTTTGCCCAAACTAGACCCAGCAACCAACGGTTGCCCCCAAAACCTGTTGACGAACCCGAACAAAACACGAAAATTAAGACTTACATATAGACGGTGGTGCGTCTTAGTCACGCACAACGCCAATTCGCTTTGCACTCGTATGACTTCAAGCCTTAGTGGCCGATCTCTGTTTCACACATTTTTGGCATCTCCACGGCGACGCTCGTGTGTCACTCAATCCGCCGTAGTCACGCTTGCGCAGTTGCGCCGGCTCCTTGATCTAGGATAGAAATTTTGGGTGGTGCATGTGTTCTAGCTGTGCGCCAGGATCATGCCCATTCAATCAGTGATCGACCCGACTTTGTGTTGAATTGATCAATCAATTTTATGGGTTCACAGATCAACGTTTTTGTGTAATTGGAGTGATTTTGAGGGTAATGATGGTTTTTGTACTCACTTGATCGAATTGATTGTGTGTTGATTTGATCTAATCATCTTATTTCATTGTTCTTCTGTGTGAAGGAATGAAGTAGGGAGGATACAGAAGAAAGGCAGGGATATGTTGAAATGTTGAATGTGTTTCCATTTCCCTATGGTGGCCTGATGGGTCGTTTTTCTTGTGGCTTATCTTATGGAAAGAATTTGTTTCACTTAGCCACTTGTATTTCACTAACACTTGGTGTGTTGATTTCTGTGTACATAAGTTTCATTTTTTGGGCTAGTTTAGTACTCGTAATGTACGGTACCCTTGTAACGTATGTCTACTACTCTACTCTATGCATTTGTTTTGCGTTAATCTCAATTAGAATGATTTAGTATCGTAATCTAGATTAACATTGCTCATATAGCTACTTTATACAATTATGTATCGTACTTTACCCAATTTTATGAATGTGTTTCGTCAAAATTTGATTAGGTATCGAATGTTATAGATTTGTTCTTATATCTTAGTGATGTGTTGGGTTTTTGCGTTAATTAGTTTAGCCAATTTATATGAGCAAGTGCAAATAAGTTTTGTGTATTATAGACCAATATGTGAATTCGTTTCATCTAATTTGAATTAGATCTTGTAATTTTGTTTTACATGTCAAAATTCGTATGTCTTAGTGATATGAGTATTTTGCTAATTTGTTTGGCAAAATATACCACTTTATGAATATGTTTCATAAGACTATTATAAATACGTTTTATATGAGTAGTAAACATTCTTAGTGATTTTAACTATATTGTTCAATATTTATGAATTAGTTTCATAAATTATTAGTATGTACATGTGTTCTGCATACACAAGTTCGACGTCTTTGTGACATGTAGTCTTCGTGACGTTTTGTCGTAATTGTGGAATTTTATTTCGTATAAAATTGTCAATATCTTAGTGATAATTAGAAGCTAATTAGTTTAGCCAGTTATGGGTATTGTTTATATTTAGTGTTAAAATGTTAAATACTATTTTTGTGCACCTTACCCATGTTGTGTATAAAGAAGAATTTGCGTACAAGCAATGATTAGAATTTTATGAGTTTGTTTCAAAATAATTTAATCATGCTAATGTAAATTTGTTTTACATATCAGTCGTATCTTAGTGATAAAGGTTCATGGGAGTTCGTCTTCATGATTTATCGACTCGATATTTTTTATGTAAAATTATTTTTACATAAAAGATTTAAATATCTTAGTGATAATGTTTCAAGTCGTGCAAATTTATTCTTTTCGGACCTTAGTTTCTTTGTGAATTAGTGGTCGGTACAATTTAGTTTTGTACATGCAAATTCATTATTCTTTTTAGGCCATAGTATCTTTGCGATAGGTGGTCGGTACAAATTAGTTTTGTACAAGCAAATTAATGGAAACTTTGATATGTTGGGATTAAATTTCTGTTAATTTCTTACCGATTTGTGGTGAATTTGTTTTACATAGAACAAATTGAATATGTAAGTCATATTCCCGTGTTTTTGCTAATCAGTTTAGCAATTTTTTCAGGTCTGTTGAATTTGTTTCATTTTATTATGTTAATTAAATTACAAAGTTTTCGATTTTATGTCTATTGTGATGATTATGAGCTGAGCAAAATTTCCGATCAAGCAACATAGATGAGGAAATTTTGTGTAATTTAATTGTGGTGCCTAACGTCCAGTTATATGTATACTTGTAGATGGCAAATATTGACTTCAGTGATTTGTTCACTACTGGCAAGTTAGATGGCACGAATTTCGAGGTCTGGGGAGAGAAGATTCAGTATCTTCTCAGTAAGAACGGGGTTTTAGAAACCTTGTCTACTACTATGACCGAGGCTGCTAAAGGGCAGTGTAATGAGATTTCGTATCAAAACTTGTTCCAAATGAGGGATCATGAGGCGCGATCAATTATGTTATTTTGTATGCATAATGACATGCATGCTGATTTCGAGACTTGCCCCACATCTAAGGAGATGTGGGATAAGCTACAAGTCACATGCGGTTCAAAATATCGGTTGGGGTTTCGTGCTCTAAACTTAAAGTGGTTGAATATTCGTATTGAATCACACGAGGATATTACCGAACACTTGCATGTCATGAGTGACATGATAGGTGACTTGAAAGCTAGTGGACGTGATGCGACTGACGAGGAGGTGTTTATGAATGTGATTCGCTCACTTCCATCTCATTCTGGCGATTGGGATACCTTTAAACACCACGTCATGTGTAATAGTGCACACATCCCCACGTTTGAGGATGTCTCGCGACTCATTGAGATAGAAGTAGCACGCCAAAAGTCACTAAGGCCTTCTAGCTCGATGATACTTGGATCAAGAGATGATACTGTTGAACAACGACACAAGGCTAAGTGTCATGGAGAGAAGACTATAACACGTGAGAGGTGTTATAGATAGATGCGCCAGAAAGGGTCACTTCACTCGTGTTTGTCTCGAGTCGAAGAAGGTATCCTTCTCGATCGGATCATTTACGAACTATTTGTTTGTCCATAAGCATAAGTTGCTAATCTCTTCCTATTTTTGAATTGTAGAGATAAGGACGTATACGACAATAGTTTCAAATCAAGATGGTTTTACGGGCTTTCATCTTGTTGATAGGTCCATTATTCGTCTTGTTAGAAAATGATATAGAGAAACACGTTCTTTATATTAGAGATTATCATCTTAATTGTATGTAAAACAATGTGTTGTTTTATATTCTATGCTTTACTCACTTTGTGTGTAGTGTCGTTTATTTTTCAATAAATTAGTTTTGTTGAAACGTTAGAGCTCTCATTTAACTCATAATGTAGTACTTTTCGATCTCAAACGAAATTGGCAATATGTTATACCGTGATTCTTGAGATTTTGTACTCCATCCCGACTTTTAATGTTGTAATTTGCATTTTGGCTATCTACGTTATGATTTGTTGTTACCTTACATTTGTGAATTGCCTAGATTCCTTTAGAGTTAAATCCATTCTAAATAATTGTGGTCTTAATGCATGAAAAAGCGTGAAATATATGTCCAATGTGTTCTTCTTCGTCATATCTACTTCTTCGTGATATGGATTTTGTATCTATTATCTAGTCATTATAAGCACTTGATACGTTCAAAATGCTTAATGATTGAAGTAGAATTTGAAAATTAGAGGTTAGACTCCTAATTCCAATATGATGATTTCTTTGATATGTTCAATGAATCTATGACGATTGAGTATGAAGATTTTATCACTACTTATACTTTGGAGTATGAAGTATGGATCGGAGAAATCTTCCCCTATGGGGGAGATGCGTTGCTTGCGGCAACCATCTTTCTCAATCACGATTTATTTAAACGTTTTGTCATCCTTTATAAGTTGTGGGATGTTTTAATGTTTATTTTGGACTTTTCGACGTTTTTTTTCTTCAGATTGGTTAGCTATGTGCGTAACCGGACCCACAATTGTAGACTCATTTTTGACTTGTGTGGTCAATTAGACACTTACTTTTATTGGTTACAAAATCTATCTCTTGGTGAGGAGGAGGAATTATGAACTTTTCATGTCACCAAGGATAGAATAAGTTGTCCACACGTTATTGGATAGTGGGAGTAGTTCCACGACCCAAATGGTGGAAACTTGTGTACTAAAGAAGAACATGAGGTTAGTCCTTAAGTTCTTATATCTCACTCCTATTTAGAATAGTGGGAGAGATTTCTTTAGTAAAAGTGTTCCCTCTTATACCTCTTTTGCTGAGGGGGAGGACTTACAAAGTAATAAAGAATGGACTAACTCAAGTAGGGATCGTGACAATAGGTTATAGACTATGAGGGTATAATGCTTTTCTCATTCGTTGAGATTTTGACTTTGTTCGATTTCTTCTAACTTTGGTTGTCCATTTATACTTTGTGTTTTGAAAATGGACGTAAAGACTATTTCTCTATATATCGATAAGTCTATTGAGTTCGTCTCAATAGTTAAAACAACAAGTTAGCATCTTGTAATATCTATGTCTAGAGTGGTCTCCCGTTTGTGTCTCTTCAAATTCCATGAAAGCCTTTCATGATTTCTTCTTAGTGAAGGTTGAAGATTCTTTGTGCATATGTCAAGTAAATAATTGGTAAGTTTTGTGACATATTTGTTAGAAGAAACATGGAGATTAACTACACGAGTGATGCTAGGTAGGTCCTAGTTCTCTAAATTATGAGTGTTTGAGTTTATACTCGTATTTTCTCCAAATTAGATACCCCTATGTCTTGTCCTATGTCTGGAACAAATGGGAGTAAGAAACAGATCATTCGTTGCTTGTTGAATTGTGCAGACGATGATTTAATGTATGCCTTGTTGTGTACTTGGCTAGACATTAATCTTGTGGATAGATTGGTAAGTAAGCCATGACCAAATGAATCCACTTTACTTACAAGCAATTGATAGAGTCTTACTTTACCTTCGTGGTGCAAGTAGCTTAGTCCTTTGTGGACGTATATTCTATCTGATAAGATAGTTGTTGATACTTAATTAAACATGTTGCAAAAGATGTGTTCTAATGAAGCTCATGTGTAGAGTTTTTTTTTTTGCTGAGAGCTTAATGTAAGTTTATAATCTTGTTGATTTCTGGACTTATATGAACATTTGTAGTATCAAGGTGCGTTCCTTTTTTGAAATGTTCATAAGCATATGTTGCTAGTTAGGCATGTAAAAATGTCACCAGGCTTTATGACACCTAGTCACACAGGTAGTCGCCTTGGCGCTTGAGTAGCGAGCAAGATGAGACTGAGTCATGTTAACACTAAGGGTGTTCATTGTGAGATATCTTTGTACTTGTGTTGTATGGATAAGATATTGACTCGTTACATAGTCGCCTTAGTAAGTCTAAGATGAGACTCGAAGGAGTCGAGTATGACAAAATTCCTGATTCATACTAGAGCCTCAAAACCGAATCTTGAGTGTCAGATTGGATGTTGAGTATATCAATCTCGTGGCTCAGGTTAGACGATTGAGTGATGTCTATGTTTTGCACGACATAGTAGTGACATGCCCATCGTAGTGGGAGCTATGTTGTGACACATATATCATACTATGTGTGTTTATGTCGACCGTTATGGGAGTGACAAATGGTTCCCTACTTTGTCACTGTGTGAGCCCTATGGACTTTCAGTGTCCAATTAGAACGGTGCCCTTTGACTTAGAGCTGTGTTATGAAGTCAAGGTTTGATGTTGCTACTTTAGTGTGTCATCCAAGGGCCAGGATGAATGCGGTTCAGCGGACCACACTAGGAAAGCAGTCAAGTTAAGATGAATTATCATTAGTGTCTAAGGAATAATCGATTCGACTTCACCATATTATGCCGGCCGGCGGTTATATTTGTTATATAACTATAATATGTTGATAGCATATAGGACAGTGTATGCTAGCGGTGAATTCCGAATGATTTGGGGTATTGTTATCGTGAAAGTGTTATATTAGTTTTGATGGTAACTTAATATAACGCTACTTGTATCTTTTGGTCGCACACCTCATTTCCCGTATGAGACTTTAGAGATTGTTGATGGTGTTTTGAGTTATGGTATATTGTACGTACTTGGTTGTGTACCCAAGTGGGAGTATTGACTTGGTTGTGTGACCGAGTGAACATGGTTGTGTGGCCGAGTGGGAGTATTGAAAGTTGAACGGCCACATAGATGGTTGTTACATGACTATTCAATTGCCCAAATCAATATGACATTAATCTCCAATTAATCAGCCATTAAGTGAGATTAATTTCATGTACTAAATGCTCTATGTGAGCCAATATATATGGGGAATTAGATTACCCATATATCTGATGCTGATGGATTATAGACGGATAACCTAACAGTTGCTCAAGAACAATCACACATACTCATACAAGTATATCTCTAAGTTAGTCGAACCATCACATAGTGACTTGGGTCTTGGGGGGTGGACGTATTCCGGGACTCTAGTAGCCACCGGAGGAGAACCGACGAGGACCGTGGGCAGTGAGCAAGCACAACGATCCTAACCGCTTCCGCATCAAGGTTAGTCCTATTTTCAAACGGTTGACTTGTTACCTACTTTGGACATCCACTAAGCCTATATATACAATTCTATGTCTCTATGATACGTTCAAATTAAATCAAATAAGAAATATATAGTCCTATCAAAAAGGGTTATATTCCTAAATTTTTGCGATGCGCATTGGGCAGAACAGTGTTGGAACTTGATGTTGGAGTTAATCTCCAAGCTTATTAGTGTTTTATGGTAAAGAAGGAAAGTCACGTAGCATGGATGTATGAGAAGTTGAACAAGGGCATGAGACTCACGGCAAACCGTCGGACGGGAACCGACAGACCGTGGCTCATGTCTTGCGGACCTCGGACGTGTGTCGATTGTTTTAGACGTGTTTGTTCTTTTCCTAATATGTTTTAACCTTATTTATTTGCTATATAAACTGAGTTATATCTTGCCCTAAAAGACACACAAGAATAAGAGGAACATAAAAGTCGTGAGAAAATAGCCAAATAGGGTATAGAGATTGAGCATGAAAGGGCATTCTGGTCGGTGATATCACCTAGATTTTTTAAGTGTAGAGGAGGTTCAGTGTTGTGTAACTTGAATGGCGACCGCCGTAAGGAGTTTGCACCGTGGCTCAGCAAAACCGTCTTTAAGTTCAGAGATACTAGTGATCTCGGCACAACAATTTCGTTACTCCAATCCGATCAGATAATTAATTCCATTATTTCTAACAATCGAGAGTAACAACCCTCTTCTAGGTGTCATTTATAATTTAATAAAAGAAGAAGCAAACTATTAAAAGCGCATAGGTTGCCCTCAAAAAAAAAAGCACATAGCTAAACAACGAGAAGACCACATATATATCTAAGTCAATCATTTTTGTCACTGTTAACTTTCGAGTCAAGGTTAACATACAAATAGCTTGGTTTATTTGATTAAAATGTTTGTAAAGGTGATTTCAAAGGAGATCATCAAACCATCAGTTCCGACCCCCAGACACCTTCGTTATCACAGCCTTTCATTGCTTGATCATGTTAACGGCCCAGTGCTCATGCCGTTAATCTTTTTCTACTCTTGTAATCTGAGCATCAACAATCGGATCAACAATAAAACAGCCATTACCACAATGTTAACCCAATTGAAAGAATCATTAGCTACCACATTAAGCATATTTTATCCACTAGCAGGGCGAATCGAAGGCACTAATAACTATGTGGATTGTGAAGACGAGGGCGTGCCATACGTGCAAGGCCGAGCAGATTGTAACTTGAGTGATGTTGTCAATAAGGTGGAGGTAAGTGAGTTAGACAAATTGTTGCCGATTAAACCCTACGGTCCTAGTAAATTGATCTCGGCTATACAAGTTAGTGTGTTTGCATGTGGGGGAATTGCAATTGCCATGTGTATTAACCATAAAATTGCAGATGCTTATACTCAATTTAAATTTATAAAAACATGGTCAATTATCGCTCGTGGTGAAACAGGTTACATACTTCCTTGCTTTCATATAGCACAGCTCTTCCCATTATTGACGAGTACTGTAACTAAATTTGAGTTTGAAAATGAGGAAGCAGTCTCCAAACGTTTCACGTTCGATGCAGCATGCATTAGAGCTCTTAAGAAAAGGTATTACCATGGCAAAAATAATGTGTCATCTGGATTGCTTCTAATCGGTTTTATTTATAATCGAATTGTTTCAACTTCACAATCACGAGGTGTGAGTTTCGAAGTATCTCAAGCTGTTAACATACGCTCCAAGATAAATCACTATCAATTAAAGAAGAGTTTCTACTTTGGAAATGCATATGTTAATGCGATGGTCAAGCCCTCAATGGTTTATAAGAACGCCAACATATGCCTTGAGATGGTGGAACGAATGCAAGAAGCTACAACGAAAATAGACACAAATTTCTTGGAGAAAATTCGACATGGTATCGAAGACTTGAGTTTTGTTACTAAGCATTACGAAAGATCTAAGATTGGAGAAATTGTATCGATTGGATTCACCAACTTTTCTGGCTTGCCCATTTACGAGTCGGACTTTGGTTGGGGAAAGCCCGTTTGGGTAACTACTGCAACTCTGGCAATGAGGAATGTGATAACATTGATTCCTAGCTTGTCGAGGTCACATGTTGATGTTTATGTTTGTTTGAGCCAAGAGAACATGAAGAAACTTGAGTGTGATGAAGAGTTCATCACTTCCTTTGCCAAGGCACATCTGTCTAGCAAGTTCTAAGCTTAGAAACTTCACAAATAATGCAACTTTTTTTATTATTGAAGGACTTTAATTTGCCATTTTACGCAATTGTATTGCAAACGTTAATTGTTTAATAATTTATGGCCTAGTGTGAGGTACTGTACCGGCCGGGTGGGCCGATTCACCCTCCACAAAATGAATTGCTATTGTCCAGGAGTCGCCAGCGAGGTTTTCTTTTTTTAGGACCCCACGAACCTAGAATTGGAACTTTATTGCGGGATGTTAGAAGATTTTTAGGATTCGGAGACCAATGGTGACTAATCAACGATTGAGCGGCCGAGCCATCGACGATCAAGCGGCTAATCAACCTTTGAAGTTCATGTACATCAATATTATTCCTCGACTCGGGAGTAGGGCCATTCGAGTCGAGGAAAGAAGCAAAAGGAGGAGGAAATTCAAGTTCCTCGACTCGAGAGGAGGAAGCCTCGAGTCGAGGATTTCTTCGCTCGACTCTAGGTAACCTCTCCTCGAGTCGGGAAATTAAAGGGAGCTTCCGGGAAGCTTCCTTGAGACTTTTGACGGTTTATTTGTGCCTAAATATCTATTTTGTCTTCTAATATTTTGTACTTCGATTAAATAAAGGGGCATGAATCCCTCAATAATACTAATCACGTTTCATTATATTTTTGCATCTTGTTCTTAATTTTAGAGAGAGAAACTCAAGGAGAATTAGCATGGGAGGCTAATCCCCTTCTTAGACTCTTGGTGTAGTCGAATCTTTCATCCTATGTGTTAGTAAGTATTTTTATCTCTAATTTGCCTTAAATTTCAATATTGGTCTTCAATTGCTTGATTTACCTTTATTTTCTCTAATTGGTTGATTAGATTGAATTGAGTATTTCTTATGCTTGGTTGATAATTGGTGGTCATTGATTATTAACCCTAAAGGAAGCAGCTTTCACATGATTAGTGTATGGTTACGACTAATTTGGGATTGAGGAATTAATTAGGCAACTAATAGATTAGATTTGATTAATGCCGCGGTTGCGCTTAATAAGATACTAATTTGGATTGTTCTTAATCCTTTATTAATCCTTACTTTTCATGTCTTTGGTTGTGATTTGTTTGAGCGGTCACTAGACATATTAGGACTAAAAGGAGGAAAATTTGGTAGCGGTTGCTCAACTTCCCCATAAAACCGGGATTATTAATGAATTGTTAATATTAGAGAGAGATAAAACTTGCTATATTAGGGTGTTAGAATAGATTATCACCGGAGGTCGCTTTAAACAAATCGATATTTCGTTTATTTATTTTTATTCCGACTTTCAAACCAAAAACCCCCCATTTAATTGCTTTGTTTATTCTGTTTTAGTGTTTCCGCATTAGAATTCGCATGTTAGGCTATCCCGTCTTCCTTGTGTTAGATACGCGTTTATCCTATCTTCTTAATGGAATTTAGCGGTAATTTGACTAATAATCCTTTATTATTATTATTATTATTATTATTATTATTATTATTATTATTATTATTATTATTATTATTATTATTATTATTATTATTATTATTATTAGTACTAGTTTAAATCCCGTGCGTTGCACGGTTACATTAAGAAATTGTTTAAAGTATATACGCACCATCAATAACCGAAATCGTTATGGTATAGCTTAAAAATGTTTAATTTAAGGTTATAAGTATATTTTAGATTTTATATTCTCATTTTCAATATGATGGTGATAATTGTATCTTTCTGTCACTAGATAGACTTTATTTATATTTCGAAAATTATATAATTTAGAACGATGCATTAAGTTTTTCAAAACTCTAAGAGAATACCATTTGCGTTGTGGGATTTTCCCCATTTCCAAACACATTTAATATAACAAAGAAATAGTTGAATTTCAAAGAAGATTACATTAAGGTAGCTTACCTAATAATTTGGCTGCTAGCAAAAGTTTTAGTAAAAAGAAATTTACTCATGTAGATTAATTTCTTCCATTAAGACATAACTCACCTAATTGAATTCAGGTATTTTCTAATTATAGTAGATCACTTGACATCTGATATGAACAAATCAGATCAAATCATATAGATATTCTAAATAACCAAGACATAATCAATTTTTGCAAATAACCTCAAGCTAAGATTCTCTGGTTTTTTTTTAATTAATTTAGGTCAATTGACATTTCAAATGTTCAAATCAGATCATATAACTTCTTATTTTCAAACATCTTAATCAGATCATACAGAACGTAAATAACCAAGACATAAATCAATTGTTATGCAAATAACCTCAAGCTAAGGTGGTTTGATGTTCTCTTGATTTTATCATTTTTACAACAAAATATTTGTAACTGTAGTCTATCAGATGCATTAATGTAAAATGTAATAGAAAATACAAATGATGACAACTATAGAATATTCTCAAAAACAACAATATGCAAAAAAAAAAAAAAAAAAAAAAAAAAACAAAAAACAAACTGTAACAATGACATCAATGATGATGACAATATTATTCATATATATTACATTCTTTATTGAAAAAGGTGTTCCAATATCAATTTTGGAAGTGAGGCGTTAAAATACAAATACATTGTAGTTTATAAAGCAAAAAATTACAAAAGTATTATATTATCAAAGTAGATACCAACCAAATGAGTATAACTTTAAGTACATAAATCTTTTTTTTTTTTTTTGTGAATTTAACATCCAATACTTTATCTCGCAAAATCAAATCGTCATACATTTTAAAAATGAGGGAATATTTGTTTTTATGGTTACGGTACGTCCTCGTCAGCCACTTTCTGTTATGCCGCAATTGACTATCGAGTCAATTGCTAGGCTAAGAATTCAATACAATAGACCAACGAGAAAATCAAACAGCGAAAGTCTTAAAATTTGTCGAGTTACAATTCTCAAAACTTAAATCCAAAAATACATCAATCAAATGAAATAAGGTCTTTTGAAAAGCCCCAACATGATCAACTCCGTAAGCAAGCATCCATATCATCAAAACCTGTCAACTATGCCATCGAAGAATGACATAGGCCCCACAATAAGGTAGGGACAAACCAGAAAACAGAACGTCAGCACAGGCTGAGTAAAAAATATTAAACATAAGAATAACAAATAAGATACGCGCCTTGAGGCGCGTAGCTAAATAGAACAAATTGACGATATAAGTAAGGAGTATCAACAACAGTAGAACGAAGTATCGAATGAGCATCGCCGCTCAATATATATATACTTATATACGGATTATTTATTCATACTTTTCGGCCAGGGTCCTACCCCAAAGCCCCACTTAACGAACTTAGTTCGAGCTAGAGTTGTAAAATATCGCCCCTAATAATCCCGAGTGTGCACACCTCTCGCAAGACAGGCCGGTAGGACGAGTTCTCATCTAGGAGGAAGTCTATTAGGAAATCGGTAGCTAACCCGACCTGCTGTGATCAGAGGCATATCAAACGATGATCGGTCGAGCCGAATCCATCATACTCTAGGTGGTGACATTTCATTTTCTTTCATCCGTTTTACATACATTATTCGATGGTACGTTATTCGATAATACAATTTATAAACGGCCACAGCCGGATTCAATAATTCAACGAAATCAAATACACAAGCCAAGATCAACAAAAGCATACCACCCGGCCGGGGAGCCGAGTGGCCGAATGGCCGAGAGGAAGAGTAAGAAAGCCGAGTGGAAATAAAAGGGCCGAAGGGCCATTAGGCGAAACAATAAATCAAAGGCGGTTATACAATATCAAATAGAATAGAGAAAGATTGAGAATCGAATAGCAATGTATAATGTTGAAGACACGAATTGAGTTGGCTATAATGTGACAGCATATGATATTCAATCGGTAGATCAACTTTCTTACTTTACTTACGATTAGCGTGTCGGTGATCAAACTAGAAAGGAAACTCCTCGAACACACACCCTAAACACAAATGGTAAAACAAAATACTCATCAAGCGCTCTACCAATCGATACTTGCACAACACTTAATCGATAACGAGATATACTCACACATACTTCCACACAAGACTAAAAGCACCTAACCACAAAATAGGGGCAGCTCTACCATAAGAGCTTAAACATCACATATCAACTCCCAAATGATCTCCAAACATCACCAAATTCGCACCATACCTTACCAAGTATACTAACAACAATTATCCATCATTAAATCACGAAAACAACATCAAAATTATCCGAATTAGACAAAAATCAGAAGTGGGCTGAATACATACTCACAAATCAAAACACCATAAAACGTTCCCAAATTAAAACTATGGTTTACCCATCTCATACCAAGCATCTCCTCCAAATTTCACATGAATCCACCGATAAAGTCACCCCAAAATACATATGAACCCTAATTCAAAAGCCCTAATTTAGAAACCAATAATCCATGCACCAAAACTATAATTAAGCATGAATAGAGTTCATCAAAGCACTACCCATCAACACTAGTACAGTTAAACCGAAATTGAATTGAAATTAGCTAGAAAAGCCCTAAGTTGAATAATATGAGAAAGGGGTCAAACTTACAACTTTTGATGTAGAAATCAAGAGGGAGGACGGCTACGGTGGTCGACGGAGATGGTGGTGGGAGGTGTGCGCGAATCTCTTTCTCTTCTCCTCTTCTCTTCTTCTCTTCTCTCCTCTTTCACGTGCTTCCTCTTCTTCTTTTTTTCTCTTCTGCTGCTGTGCGACGTGAGGAGAGATGGGGAAGGTTTGGGTTTTTATTTTATTTTTTGTAGAAAATAGGAAGGTTTTAGTAAGGGTATTTTGGTAATTTTGCCCAATAGTTGCCCAATTAGGAAAGCGTCTCTAAAAAAGAGGTATACCCTAATTTCCAAAAATAGAAATTAATATTCTTAATATGAAATTCTCCCGATACCTTAAACAATTCAAATTACCCAAAAATATGGGGTGTTAGTCCTAGGAAGCACGGACACGCCTATTTAGTGCCGTGTCTGTGTCCGACACCGTGTCGGACACGGTACGACACGTGTCCGACACACCCAAAAACCGTGTCCGGTTTTTTTATTTAATTTTATGACACAGACACGGTTTTTTTTAATTGGACATGAACTAGACACCGACCAGACACCAACCAGACACCCGACACGACACAAAACTACGTTGTTTTGACAAGTTTTTGTTTAAAAATCTATTTTTTTTCTCTCTCCTATTCTACTTACACTAGCAGATAGCTCAACTACATGTGTTACTTCTTTGTCTCTTTTTGTTTCCCATCTTCTTGATTCGGTTGACTCTTCCACCTTCGATCGACGCCGCCTCAGGAGACCTCGTCCGACCGACGTCCACTAGCGGCCCCATCGCTACAGCCCAACCTGCACCCCACCGCACTAGCCCTACCTCTACCTACCCGCGAACAGTACGTGTAATTGAAAAAAGATGCATTCAAAAACATATTAATTTTTATTTTTTGCCGTGTCCGTGTCCGTTATTTTTCAAAGTGCCGTGTCACGTATCCGTATCGGTGTTCGTGTCCGTGTCCGTGTCCGTGTCCGAGTCCGTATCGGTGCTACCTAGGGTGTTACAGTACTCTCCGGTAGATAGCTATGGAAGGGGAGGAAATCATGGATATTGATACCATGTGGTTTATTGTGTAATCTATTGACTAACACAATAATGTTTTACAAAGGTTAAAATTTAGGTTTTTAAATAAAAAATATTAAATTAGGCGGGTCTATGAGTCGGGTCTGGGTCTCAGTTAGAGATTCATATCCGACTCATCACACATGTAACCGGGTCTGGGTCCGACCCAAACCCAGTGGGTTGTAAAAAATGAAGACTCATGTCCGACCCACATGGGTAAAGTCTGATGGATCCGGGTTCCATGCCCATCCCTAGTTGCGACTCCTATTCTAGTGCAATTATTGTACCTTTATAAGTTTTTAAGAATTCTCTTTTACTCAATGAAGTGTTCTATTTGTCAAAAAGAAAAAAAAAATGAAGTCTTTAAAATTCAGTACAACTATCTTGTAGTGTCTCATGTCGTGCGGTCTAATTCAAATTAAGTGCTCCTAAATTATATGTTATACTCCGTATTTTACCAGGTACGTACTCCCGTATATTATGCAACCTAACGACATGAGATACCAGGTTCCCTCTCTCTATTTTACTTAAGGAGCACTTAATTCAAATTAGACCGCACGATATGAGATACAACAAGATAGTTGCATTGAATTTTAAAGACTTTATTTTTGTTAATTCATGGTTGATAGGTGAGTTAGATGAGAGAGAAAAATATGAGAGAAAAGGAATACCAGGTGGCATATTAGGTACTCCGTATGAATACCAGGTGCTCCTTGAGTAAAATATGGAGTATCAACAGATATATATCAACAGATATATGGACAACGAATTGAAAAGGGCATGTTATCAAATTGAAGCTAAGTGATGATTGTCACATTATCTTAAGATTCCATTGTTTTTAACGGAGTCCTTGGACGATTGCTTGTCTAAGCATTCATTAAGGTTTATTTTATGATCAAGTTGGGAGAAAATACAGTGAAGTTGGCATGCTGGTCCAATTAGTCCTCTGAAGTTTAATCTCGAATAAGAGGAGATCATGCCTAGTGACATTAATATTATTGGTATCTGCTTCTTCGTCCTTAGAGCATTGTCGTGAATACCAGGTTATAACCTATTATTCCCTCTCTCTCTTATTTTCTCTTTCATCCAACTCATTCAATATCAACTTTTTTACACCTACTTTAGTTTTACAAGTTTATTAGAGCATTGTTAATGGTCACATAGTTAGAACCTGATATTCTCTCTCTCCCTTATTTTCTCTCTCATCCAACTCACCCAATACCAACTTTTTACACCTACTTCATTTTCATAAGTTTATTAGTCTACCAAGTTTTCCCCCACTTTTACTTACCCCACCATAATTTTTCTCTCCTACTTACATTTTAAATCTATCTAAAATTATTTTGTTAATTTATCTTAACATATCTTATATTATCGGGAAAAAATATACGAAAAAAAAATATTGTTGAAAAGTTTATTTTAAATAATAAGTAGTTGCACACTTACATTAACTCAAAACTAAAACGGTATTAAAAAAAATACAAAGTTAACTGAACGGTATCAAAACTAAAACGGTATTAAAAATTATTTGATAAAGTTTGGTTTCTACGAATATTTGAATTATTTCGTGAATTTGGCGGCATTCTATAATTAAAGTTATTACTCATACTTAACTTAATTTTGGAGGTATTAATAACAATGACAAAGTTAATTTTGTTTTAATGTGGAAAAACTAATTTTTTTTTATAACAAATACCCAATATTGGTCTCTATTTATAGAGGAAGGAAAAACAAAGCCGTTGGTATAATTTGTTTTTTTTTTTATTTGTCGTTTGAAAAATATAGCCATTAAAGACGTTGCAACGGTAATAAAATTTCTACTCCCCTTTTGTGACACGTGACAAATTTTGGCTGGTTGTACCTTATCAAAATGGTTGAAGAAAAAGAAAGAGGGACCGAGTGAAAGAAATTGAAACCCGGTACTACTTCCCACCTGGTACAACCACCTTCTCTCCTCCTTTTCTTTCTTTTGCATTATTTTATCTCTTCCCCTACTTCTAACCTGGTGGGAATTTTCCCACTAAAAATGCTCTTAGTTTACCGGATTTCCCCCCACGTTTACTTATCCCACTATAACTTCTCTTTCCTACTTATATTTTTAATCTATTTGAAAATACTTTTTTAATTCAGGTTAATAGATCACATATATTCAGGAAAAAATATACAAAAAAATAAACTTCCAAAAAATCAATATTATTGAAAAAAATTATTTTGAATGAAAAGTAGTTACACACTTACATTAACTCAATAATAGTTAGAACGGTATTTAACTTTTTTTTTGTAAGAACATATCTAATATTGTTCTATATTGATAGAGGAAGGAAAAACAAAGTCGTTGGTATAATTTTTTTTTCTTTTAGATTGGTGGTTTGAAAAATATTAGTCGTTTAACGAAGTTGCACGGTAATAAAATCTTTGTCCATCTCACCTATTACACGTGACAGCGTGTGGCTGGTTGTAACTTATCAAATTTGTTGAAGAAAAAAAAAGTGGGAGAAATTGCAAGACGATACTACTTCTCACCTGGCATTCGCAAATTATACCATACTCCCATGAGCACAAGAAGTATAATGGTCATTGTCACAGTAGAGGAATAAAATCACACTTAAATAGATTTTAAATTATTTGAAATGTGATTCCTACTCCTCATCTATTGTGAGAAGCAACACTATGTTATTTGTACTCACGGAAGTAATAAATGGGAGATATGAAAATGTGTATTGCCTGGTACTACGTACCATTCTCTCTCCTCCTTTTTCGATCTTTCTTTTTCATATTTTAATTCCTTCCCTACTTCGTACCTGTTGGGAGATTTGGCTTTAACAATGCTCTTATTCTTATTATCGTCATCACATGATCAACAACGTTGTAAATTTGTAATATTATTGTTGGCTAGTTACATCCTCCCTCCTACTTAGTAAGATCTCCCCTTTTCATTTTACTATTTGTCGGGCCATGTTTGAGGTTACTTATAGACAAAATGACTCGTTCACTTGTTCTAAAAATTAATATATATTTTATTCTGCAATCCATTCTACCAAACCCATTTGATTTTATGACAATCGAGTTTTTTCATTTAGTCTAAAAATATCCTCCAACATAGTCAGTTAAAACATAAAAAATAAAAGGGGGAGATAATTATGGGTAGGAGGGAGTATGTATTTAATTTGTTAGATCACTGATATTTTAGGTTATATCAACCTATATCGGGCCATGCATTTTGAATTCATGTTTTCTAATAAGGGCAATTTTGAACTCCTAATTATTGACAACTTTTTAAGTAAGCTGGTAACGGACTCAGTTTAGTGAGTAGGACATATTATTTCATTTATTTTTTTGGTATTATTGTACGTGTCGTTGTTTTCGTAAAATAATTACGGTTAAGGTCGGTACATGTACTTGCAACACAAGTAGTATGCTGATCTTTCACGCAATAAAAGAGTAAGAATCACACTTAAATAATTTTAATTATTTTTAGTGTTATTATTCCTACCCTTCCATAGTGAGAACGAAGGACCATGGTATAACCATATTTGGAGGCCAATATATACACCTTATTATCACCATCACATAGATAGAACCATAGAACTTTGACCCAATAATCGTATGTTTTTTCAATCAAACAGAAATTACATTGATACAGGAATTGTGGAACAACACTTCAGTCAAAGATTATGGTGCCTTTGAGATGACCTAATCGACAATTTCTTCGTCAACCCAAGCAAATCAACATCTTTGTATCTTTCAATAGCAAAAAGGTTGCAACATACAATGATGACAATATTGGAAATTATATATATATCCCTACAGTTTGCTGCTAGTAAGAGACGTAGTGGCTTTCTTGAAAACTAAGGAATTGAACACTTGATCAGCTTCAAGTTTGATCATATCATCTCCGCTCAAGTTGATAGTAGCAATCACATCCTTACTATATGGTCCGGCCCGTGAGAAAAGAACCAAACCATCCACCATTGGTCCAGTTACGGCCCAAACCGGGTTTCCCCACCCAAAATCAGGTTCAAGTACTGGTAAGCTTGGCACATTGCTAAACCCAAAAAGTCTAACCTGCCCTCTCATTTCCCTCTCAAATTGCTCAGTCACAAAACTGAAATCATGTTTTCCATCTTTAATGTCTTTACCAAGATTCTCATCGTTCTGAAGTTTTTGGACAGATTTTTTCACTTTCTCCATGAAGTCCCAACATAAATACTCACCATCCTCATCACCATTTCCTAGTGTACAAGACGGCTTCGCGATCGCGTTAACGATGAAGTTACCAAAATAGAATGAGTGATCGTCAGGAGTACAAACCTTAGCGCGAATATTAACGGGAACAAACGCTTCATATGGTATTTGACTAGCACTAGAACCTTTGCATGCAATGATGATTCTACTCCAGATAAATGCAGACAACACTATGGTAATAGATGGAAGACTCTTCAAATCTTTGGTGGAACGACGACACAGTTTAGACCTTAAACCCTCAAGTTTTTCTCTAGTAAACATGAACCATTTTGCGACAGGTTTATCAAATGAGATATCCGGAAAGGGTTCTTCCGATACATTACTAATTGGGTTATGGTGGGGGGGAAATAATTTCCAAGTTTCAAAGTAAGGGCGTGCGAGGAGATTCGGATCCTTACCATTAGTTATGTCAGCCCAAGCATTCAGGAACATTAATACGCAAAATCCATCGGAAATTTGATGGTTCGACTTAACTCCAATGGCCACCCCACCACAAGAAAACGAGTTCACTTGAATGGCTAGCAACAATCTCGTGAAATCCTTGTGCCCTACCACTGGCATCAAGTTCTCAAGATCAGATATCTGTGACTTGCGGACAACGTCGACCAAGCTAGTAGACTGCACCTTGGCTTGTAGGTATGGCACGCCCTCGTCGTTGCAAGCGACATAGTCTGCGTTGTGAAGCCTCCCGGCTAGTGGATAGTAGATAGATAAGGTGCTACGCAAGGAGGTTTTGAGTTTTTGTAAGAAGGTATTAGTTTGATGATGATTTGAATTTTTAGGACAATGGAAGAAGTAGATTGAGGGAATGAAAAATGAAGAATTTAGTTGATCGAGTAATGAAACTTGAAAGTAACGTAGATGGTCAGGAGTTGAGAGGGATGGTTTGAGAATGTCTTGAGATATCACTTGGACGTCCATCTTTAATAATGTCCGGTGCTATTTAATTACTTACTTTGGCAACCACATTTATAGTCCTCCGAAAAGTACATTAATGTAACTCCATTAAGGTGTTAACTACATACTGCAATTTCGAATGCTAATCGTAAATCTTCGTGACTTATGTTAAAGTTGTAATATTATTATTAATTAATTAATGATAGATTATATATTCTACCTTAGCTGTTAACTTGTATCAGCTTGATGCCCTGATTTGTCCTATATGACTCCTCATAGTACAACTGTACAAGCGCTATTGTAGGTCTCCCAGAGATCTAGTGACAATATTGACTCGACGTTTTTTGTTTTTGTCGATCAAGCGTTGATTATCTATTTAACCTGATCGCTTTTTGTAACCCCAAGTTTGCCGCCTTAAATTACTTTTACCCTTCACTAATCTAATATTCTACCCCTCCCTAATCTGTTGTTCCCTCCCCTATTGTTCACTCCATTGTTTTGATTTGTGCGTTTCTGGAAACCACGGTACGCTTACCTCCATACTCCATCTGTCACCTTTAAACAACCCGTTCTCTCTTTACGTGGATTAACGTGGTGTGGTTTGTTTATTATTATTGGTGATAATGGGTGTTTTATTTATTATTGTTGAAGATAATGGTTGGTTTGTTTATTATTGTTGGAGATAATGCGTGGTTTCTTTAATATTTTTTAGAGATAATGAGTGGTTTGTTTATTGTTTTTGGAGATAGTGGAGGGTTGATGTATGGTGAAAACTTACCACATTTTGAAAGTTTTGAAATGAGGTGTTTAAAGAAAGACACCCCGAAAAAGAAAGTAGGGTGTTTAAAGGGGGACGGAGGGAGTGTATATATATGTCCTCTACATCACTTTGACTCCATGTGTGGGAAAGAGACCTAGGCATTAAGTGTGGAGAACTGGAAGACTCGAGGACGAGTAATGATCTAGGCATGGGGAGTTTGATGTGGTGTCATGGTGGTGTATTAATTCGTATAGTTTAGGTGGGGATTCTTTGGGCATGCTTTAATCGTGACTTGTAGAGCATATCATTTGAGATGAATTTTAGCTTAATCATTGGTTTTACGAGTTTTGGTACCCATAGACCCTTTTGGTAAGTCTGGAAAGATACTAGGGGATCAAGCTACGAGTGGTGCGAGATTCAAGGAGATGATAGCTTGACCACACTCCAAGAACCACACGCCATCACCTCCGACTTCACAGGATCATAACTTTTTAACCAAAATCAATACCAAGATCTCCCATGATTTCCCCCAAATTGTTTGCTTTTCCGACATTGATCAAAGTTTGAATGCATTCTTTCACAACATCCTCACTTTCGGTCAAATTCCTAGTGAGTAATCCTTGCCTTTGTAGTACGGACTTCTTTAGATGTGGTAGTGAGTAGTCATTGTGGCCACCTCTTTTCATGACCTCAGTCATGACACCTTGCAAACTTAGCCACACATTGTCTAATGTAGCCGGATCAAGGTCTTTAAAAGCTTGTTTGACATTCTTGATCAACTCGGGTATTGTCTTCGATGGTTCTTTGTCTTGAAGTGATTGAATTGAGTTAAAGAAACCAAGTCCAATATGTTTAAATCTAGGCTTTGTGCTGGTTGTTGATTCAATGTGATATTAAATCCGTCTGATGTTGCATGAGCCACAAAATCTTGACCGTCACCTCTTATGTGAGGAGGTGCATTGTCTTGTTGAATGTGAATGTCTTTGCTTGCCCATGATGGCCATTTGGCTTTGATAGCTGGAATAATTTTGTTGATGAGCATTGTCTTTGTCACAATTTTGTTGATATTCTCAATGGGTTTTTAGACTATAGTACCTGTTGGCCTATGTATTGAGTTTCTGATTGCTGGTGCTTTAATAACAAAGGGCCAAATGCCAATTTGACCATCGAAAATGCACTCACCATCCGGTGCGTACCTCGGTCTTGCTACTGCTGCCATAAACATAACCTTAGGGATATACCTCTTACTTTGTGTGCTTCTAACTGGTTCTTCTTCCCCCGGTGTGAGTATCATCCTTTGTTTGATCTTAGTCATCCAAAACCATTTCTCATCAATATGTAGATCATTATCTTGTGATCGAAACTTGATTGCATTTAGTAGTCGATCAAATAACAATCTAGACATGATAAAGTTGAGATGAAGAAACTTGTGGTCGCTTGATAACGATGGTTTAATAGCATTAGTGTGCCACCTCAATTCTCCCTTTGCAATCCATCTTTGACATGTGGAATAACTTATGTCAATTGCAAATGATAGTCGCTTGATTGTGCATCTTTTCAATTGTGGAAGTGACTCGATAACTTGCATCGGTATAAGTACCTTATTTCTGCCTTTTTTGCCTTTGATTAAGCTATTCACATTGATTGGAAGACCCAAAGCTTTGATTTGCTTGTTACGCCTTTGGAGATTTTCAATTGTTTTTGTTGTGACATTATATTTTGCTGCAATCTCCTTAATTTTGCCATGATGGGGTTTCCCATTTTTGGTGTTCTCTAATAAAAAAGCAATGTATTTCAAGTCTTTGAGCATCTGTGAGATTGTTTTTGGCAGGCATACTTTACTTTTCCTTGTGATTCCCTAATGAAACTTGTGCTACTGGCCTTGTGATTCCCTTGAATGCTAATAAGATAGGATGGAAGCCTCCTCTAGAAGAAGAAGCAACAGCAACAGCAGCAAACAAGCAACAGCAGCAGCAGCAAACAAGCAGCAGCAGGCTTGCCCCAGCAGCTTATTTTCACCACGCAGCAGACCCCACCACGAGCAGACCAGAATCTGACCAAAACCGAGCTGAAGCAGCAGCAGCGACACCGAGCACGAAAACGAAAACTAATCCTAGTTTTTTTTTCCGTTTTTTTTATGGAATTTGAGTGATATTCTCTCTTTTACTCTAAATTCCGAGATAATTTGTGTGAGATTTGTGAATGAGTATTGTATAAGGATTGGTTTATGGAGATCCACAATTAGTGGGTTCCAATCTTATCAATGAAATCTGATGTGGTTTGGGGGGAGTTTCAAATTCTTAAAAACTCCCTCCAAAAACTTCCACTTGCATTATTTGAAGTTCCCTCCAATTGTGGAAACTAATCATCCGCCAGAATTTTTGGTGGGAGGATTAGAGGGGTCTAAATTTTAATTAAACACCCTTACCCCACCAAAAACTCCACTACCACATTTCTTTATTACTTGTTGTTGGTTGTTGTGTCCTACCCAAAGAGGAATATCTAAAATTATCTAAAAATAATTTATTACGGCATGTTCCGGTGCACGTCGTGTACCATAGAATTATTCGAAATTTTGATGTTCTAACTATAAATATAATGATTAGAACTCAAAACTTCAAACTATGTAGGAAAATAAATTTTGTGAAAATTAATTAATTTGGTTGTGCAGTTAATTTTTAAAATCAGTAATAAAAATGTTAGTGACAGTAAATCAAAGATATTATGAATCTATCAATGGAAACAAAGTATCAATGTAATCTCTTATGCCTATGCAAAATCTTTTGATGTTGGCATAGCAGTAGCGGTAGTGAGGAATTAGGGTCTTGTAATGCTGAGGGGATTGCCCCGTAGTGGTCTTGTAAACTTATTTCTTTATTCAATTATTACATTTCATTAAAAAAAACAAAGTATCAATTATTATATGACTAGATGTAAGCCTGTGCGTTGCACGGGTCTCTTAAAATAATATCCAATAAGTTGAACCTATAAATATTTTACCCTTATATAAAAACTATTACAGTATTACTTGTATTTTACTTAATTGGTAGACAATTATGTTCACTATATGACCATCATTTTACAAACTTGAAAACTTATATTTTTCATTTTAACTTTGTCCAACATTTTGTTTCTAAACAGTAAACTTTAATTTCACATTGCTTCGCTATTTAAATGTTTCACTGTTGTAATGAACTAATGATGGATACTACTTCAGACAACACTTAATGTTAACATTTCTTCTAATAATTTAGCAAATGAGTGTTATTTTCTTATAAAAATCATACTTCATGGGTACTATGTACATAAACATCCGATTGCAGATGCTCTATAAAAGGGGGGAATTAGATAGTGAATTTCATTTTCAACTCAAAAATATTTTTTTATAAAGTATATTATCTGTATACTCTGTAGTTGTACAAATTAAAAAAAAACTATATATATGTACGGAGTATAAGTTTTTTCCAACAAAGCACTACATTTAACCCTATTTTTTTAATACTAACACTGACATAATTTGTTATCTTCAGTTATTCCAGTATAAACTACCTTAACTTTTTCATCTATATATGCCTCTATCCCCTTTCTCCACATTTTCCTAAAACACTACATTACAACTGACAGATGAATGTTGTATTAGATAGACATATACTAAAACGGATACCGAATGAGTATTTAGTTATGAAAACAACCTAATTTATTAGAAGAGCTCAGACACGGTCTCAATACGTCCATTTTCTTCGTGATTATTAATTGCAACATAATGCCAAAAACAAATGTTTTTCTTTGAAATTTAGATGTCAATCTTAATTTTAATGGATTCCTTAAAATATTTCTAATAAGTAATTCATTACTAACTTTAGCTTAATTACGCACTATGTGCCCAAACAAATGAGTGAAATCTTCGATGGATGGATCATCAAGTTTAACCTCACTATACGAATCAAACGAAAACAGAAATTTAAAAAAAGAAGCTAGAATTGGTTATATACGCCCAGGTTTTTGTACACTCGTATTCATATATATTCATAGTTTTATCGGTCGATCATGTTTGTAAACAATAACATCATTACACCAAAAGTCAAAAAGTTACAGAAATATTCACAAAGATAAACGAAATATCCAAAAAGTATAGAAAATTCTCACTGTAATATATAAAGAAAAGTCTGTGCGATGTGCATACACTCGGGGTGTGTGGTACACATTATAAAAGATTTTGTAACAAGAATAATATCAGATTCAAGCTAAAGTATTATCTGTGAAATCGATTCGTGACCATATAAAATACTAAAATTAGAATGACAAACGGTCTCGCCATTCATATACACGGCTGGGCTCCTACCCCGCAGCCACCACAATCTCGATCCGACGCGAGCTAGAGTACAGTAAAACAGATCCTAAGGACTTGAAGTGTGCACACCCCTCTCTAGAGGGCCAGTATGATGCGAAGCCTTTAGGAGGAAAGCCTATTAGGAAGTCAGTAGCTACTCCGACCCAAACATTACCTGGATCAGAGGTATACATAGTGATCGGTCCGTGCCGCATCACATTCACTCTAGGTGGTAATCATATCGTCATTTTCTTTCATCCGTTTTAGGTACATTATTTGACGGTACATTATTTGATACACAATTTATAAACGGCCGAGGTCGGAATTCAATTCTCATCAATACGAATCAGACAAATATTTAAGAAACGGGAGGTCAAATGAACCACTCGGCCGAATGGCCCAGTGCTTTAGGAGACAGCAAAGCTGAGAACAAGGCAAGCGATTATAACAAAGGCAAGACGATTAACTCATACGAATACAATAAGAATGCGATTAGAGGGTAAGAATTGAGTTAACAGTCAAACAAGGTGGTTTGTATAGGCTCAAGCGGCGATCAACGTTCTTACCTTCACCAAACTAGAAAGGGACTTCTTCAAACACACACCCTAATCACAAAGCAACGAGATTGAGTTACTACACGATCGCCATCAAAACTCAACATGAAGAGAACACTCGGCTATCACCATAGAGCGACACATTTCACAAATTTGACAATAATCCTTCCAACAACACATCAATTTATCACCATAACCTACCCAACTTACTAATTACTCACTTCCATCCATTAATCAACAAAACAACATCAACAATACTTAACATTCAGAATTGGCAGTAGGATTAATCATCACTGAAACCACCATAAAACAATCCCAAAACAACAACATAACAATCCCAATACGTAACAATTCAATCTACCCAAAAACCAAACAATCTCCCACACAAAATCAACCACAATTTCAACACAAACCTTATGAAAAAAAACCCCCAAATTTCGAAAATCAAACCCACGAATTAACCCATCAAAATCACTATTAACACCAAAACAATCGAATTAAACAACTCCATCGGACACTAATCAACAACTTGACCCAAAATCGAAATCCCAAATTAAATCAATTGAGCAGGGTTTGAGACTTACGACTCTCGATTGAAATCAAGAGAGAGAGAGACGGCTGGGGAACTGGGCGACGGCTAGGGCGGCGATAGGCGGCGCGCGGTGAGGGGGGTCGCGAATCCCTTCTTCGCTCCTCCTCTGTTTCTCTTCCTCCTCTTCCTCTTTTCCTTCTTCTTTTTCTTTCGCGCGGCAGTGAGGACGGGTGATGAGTGAGGTTTTTTTTTTTTTTATATTATAGAGAGGGAGGGTTTGGTAAGGGCAAAAAGGTAATTTGCTAGCTAATTCTTGATTAGGAAAGTGACCCAAATAGGAAAGTGGCTCTAAATTTCCCAAATAGAAACTCGTAATTCTTAAAATGAATTTCTCCCGACGACTTTAATAATCTAAAAGCCCTAAAAATATGGGGTGTTACAAGAACCATACTAGAAAGCCGAAAAGATACACCGTAATTGCATGCAATTTCCCGCTCTTCGAATCAGTTTATTGCTTGTGTTGCTGTGTAAGGTCAGATTCGCACCGACTTTCTTCCTTTTTTTGCCTTTACTTTCTTTTTTAATATGTCGCAAGGTTAGTTGATGTACGTTCTGGTTACTGGGTGTTAATTGAATTTAGATTCTCCCATAGATTTGCACTCTGCTTCTAAGAGCCTTTTAACTGAAAATAGAGAACTATCATTAATTTGGAACTTCCTGTTTCGTGCTGCATTTCAATCAAAACATTCTAATGACATGTATGGAAGAGAAAATGACTCATTTGATGTGCTATAAGAACATGTTGTAGTATGCTTTATTTTCTTGTTTAGTGTCGTAATCCATAAATCTTATAGGAAACAACCAAATATTTGGTATGGATGGTAACTATTGATCGCATAGACCCTACGTACCAAAAAAGGGTTGACGTCATGAGATACATGCTGGAAATCGTTTTTTTACATAAAATCATGTGAAGTACAATTAAATCTAGTGTATGTTCCAACAGGTTATATATCATTTTGTAACACATTTTAAATGCATAAATTTTCAGCAATTTCAAGACACAACGTCGTACTCTCAGGAAGACATTGACAAGGTTCGAGATTTATGGGCAAATGACAACAAGATTGTCGTTCAATCCTAGTCAAATTACCACTATTCGTAGTAAGTTATCTAGGGTAAGTGGGTATCGTATCCACAAGGAAGAGGGAAGTCTAACATGCAATTAAAGTGTGGAAAAAAGCAAAACAAATGAAATAAAGCAATTAAGTGGAGAGTTTTTTGGTTTGAAAGTCGGATTATAGCGAAATAAACGACATATCAAGTTGATTAAAGCGACTCTCAGTGATAATCTCTTCTAACACCCTAGTATAGTAAGTTTTATCTCTCTCTAATATTACCAATTCATTAACAATCCCGGTTTTAACCAATTAATCCTCTTTTATGGAGAATTTGAGCAACCGCTACCAAATTCCCCTCCTTTTAGTCCTAATTTGTCTAGTGACCACTCAAACAAATCACAACCAAAGGCATGAAGAGCAAGGACTAATAAAAGATTGAGAACAACCCAAATTAGTATCTAATTAGCTGCAACCGCGACACTAATCAAATCTAATCTATTAGTTGCCTAATTAATTCCCCAATCACAAGTTAGTCATAACCATAAACTAAACATGTGAAAGTTGCTTTCTTTTAGGTTAATAATCAATGATCACCAATTATCAACCAAGCATATGAAATACCCAATTCAATTCAGTCAACCAATTAGAGAAAATAAGGATAAATCATGGATTAAAGAACAAGGAATTAATTATAATGAAAATAGAGAGAAAAATAGAGAGAAAAATATTTACTAATACATAGGATGAAAAATTGATTACACCAAGAGTCTAGGAAGGGGATTAGCCTCCCATACTAATTATTACAATAATATTTGAGATGAAAATCAGAATGAAAATATTAATTCTCCTTTAGTTTCTCTCTCTAAAATGAAAACTAGATGAAAAATATTATGAAAGGTGATAATTACTAGGGAGGGGTTACATACCCCTTTTATTAAAGATAAGTACAAAAACAGTAGAAAACAAAGTAGATATTTGCCAAAAGAAACCGCCACATGCCTCAAGGAAAGTTCCCGGAAGGAGACTTTCTCGACTCTCCTCCTCGAGTCGACCTCTTCTCTCCTCTCCACGGGTCGAGGTGGTGCGTCAATCCCGATGCAAAGCCAAGCTATCTTCTCCCCATGACTCATCACAACTCCAAGCTCGGTCTTCTATTCTCGTCCAAGGGTCGCCAAAGGTATTGAGCAACCAAAATCCCGTAAAACCATCGTATAAGCTACAAAATACTCCGAATGGTGTGGTCCACGAATCACGATAAAATGTTGCTCAAAAACACCCTAAGACGCCTAAAACATGCGGGTTAACACACTACAATTATACCACATCATCAAACTACTATCTTAATGTTTAGTTGGGCATAATTCGGGCACACCAATATTGTAGTTCTTTGTTTGATGAGCTGTGTGGGGCACACTAATAGTATTGTAGACTTGTAGTGGTAGATGAACTCTAGGAAAGATATATATATGAATGAGTTATGTTGGGGAATTGGAAGACTTGGGTTGAATGAATTTGGTGGTTTAAATGAATTTTGGTTGTCTTGGAGCAGGTTTATGTATTGTTGTGGGCTTTATGCCCAGTGGAAATGTTGCAGATTTTTTATTTTTAAAGTTGCATAATTAGACGTGGGTTTTCTGTACAAATCTGATGTCTATATTAAATATTGATGGGATTTTTAAAAGGCTGATGTCTATGGTCAGAAATAGACATGAGACTTCAATAAATTCTGACGTCTATTCCAGAATAGACATGGGATTTTTAACTAAATCCGATGTATAAGGTCCGTATAGACGTCGGATTTTTACATAAATCTCATGTCTATAAAAGTGATAGACATGAGACTAAAAACCCATGTCTATCTGTTTTTAGTAGGTGTCAACCAATTTAACGTCGACCTCATATTCGACGTCTATTATTAAAAAAGTCTGACGTCTATTGTATGTTTTGTACTAGTGGTTCTTGAGGAGGAAGTTTATGTTAGGCAACCTCATGGTTATGTGAAGCAAGGGGAGGAACATAAAGTATACAGGTTGCACCGTGCTCTTTATGGGCTAAAACAACCCCCTCGTGCGTGGTATACTCGTATTGATACTTAGTTTCAGGATCATGCATGCATGGATTCCAGAGGTGTCCGCATGAGCACACGTGTTATGTTAAACTACTTCTGACGATGGTATTATACTTGTGTGCTTATGTTGATGATATGATATTGACGGGGAGTAATTCAAAGCTGATTGACGAATTTAGGGAGGCTATGATTTCGCACATTGAAATGACAGATTTGGGTTTGATAACCTATTTTCTTGGTATCGAGGTCACTCAGACTGATTATGGGATTTTTATTTGTCAAAAGAAGTATGCCCATGATACATTGAAAAGGTTCAGAATGGAATCCAGCAAGCCCATTTTGATTCCTGTAGAGGAAAGATTGAAGCTCACAAAGAGTGATCATAGTCCATTGGTAGATTCTATATACGTATTTTAAGAAGATATTTGATAGTTTACGATACCTAACAACTACTAGACCTGATATAACCTTCGGAGTAGGTCTTATTAGCAGATTCATGGAAACTCCTCGTGAAAGTCATTTACAGGCTGCAAAGAGAATATTGAGGTACGTCAATGTTCTATTCTGATGTTGGTTCTTCGGTTTTGGTTGGCTATACAGATAGTGATTGGGGTGGTGATGTTGAGTCGTCAAAGAGTACTTCCGGGTATAGTTTTCATATTGGGTCTGCTATTTTTCCGTGGTCGTCAAAGAAACAGTAGACGGTTACTTTGTCAACAACTGAGGCCGAATATACAGCAGCTACAAACTGTGCTACTAGCGGATATTTTTACGAAGCCATTAAGAGCGGAGACATTTCTGAAACTGAAACAATTGTTGGGTATGACCCGATATGATAACTTGGCTTAAAGGAGGCGGTTGGAATATAAGCCAAGTTATAAGAAGGAATTATCCCATAATTTGTATTAGGAATATTAAGTAGTTAATATTCTAGGATTACTTTATTATAAATAGGCTAGTGGACCTTGCTTTATTGTAGTATCAGAGAGTTATACATATAGACTCATAGTATTTTCGAAAATAAAAGGATGATTCTAGGAGTCTATATGTAGACAAAGTAAGATTGTCTATAACATAATCAAGGGTAGTAAATTAAAGATGTCATGCAGTAAAAAATATGATTGTGTAGTAAATTTAACGTTTTTATAGTAAATTGATGACATTGGTAGTAAAATCAACATTGTTACGGATCTATCAATAGAAAGAAATTTGAATTGATTTAATTTCAAAATCAAGCACCCTTAATTGTCTCCCTTTCCTTATAATCCATCATTTGCCAAATTATACAACAAAATTTACTACACGTTTAATTATTTTTACTACAAATTAGGCATAAACATTTTTTTCACTTGTCTACATATAGACTCCTAGTATTATTGTAAAAACAAACGTGTTCTTCCCCAAAGTATTTCTCTGCTATCAATAAATTGGTTTTATGGGTTTCTACTCCTACAACATCGACTCAACAATGCATTTGTGCTCTAGGATTTCTCCAATGTCTCTGCAGACCCAAATCCTGATCTAATATGCATAAGATTCTGTTTTGAACAGTATTGAGGTGATTAACTTTTGTACGAATTGGGAGTATACAAAACATTATTTAATTTATACTATTTCTACAATGGCTACCAAGTCATGGTAGCCATTTCAATGTTTGACCATATGAATATTAAAAATAATTAATTAAATCATAAAAATAATTAAATGACAGTTTCTAAATATTCCACTCATCCCCATCCTATCCTCTCGCATCCCCACCCCTCCACCCGACCCACCCTTGCCCCACCGCCGGCCAGCCCATACCGACACTAATACGGGCACCTTCCTTACTAACTCAACCTTGAGGAAAATGAGGAAAATGTCGACCCTGCTCCTCCGACCCCGCCCCCGCAGTATGTATATATCACTGTGGTGGCCGAAGTTTCCGAACCTTGCTCCCCAATCACCACTCTAACATTGGTATGAATAGGAGCCTGAGAATAGGGAATGGGTGCCTAGCTGGGAGGGGCAATGGATCAAAGAGGAGGCGGTATAAAGAGTGAAAGATAACATTGGTATTGGTGGTGGTCGGTGCCGTAGCGATGGCGAGGGGGGGTGGTGGAGCTGGTGGTTGGAAGGGGGGAGAGCCGAAGGGGTGAGGACTCACTAAGGAGAGAGAAAACGAAAGGAATTGGTAATCTGTAGGGATCCTCTAGAGTTGATTTTCAACTCTATTTGGTAGAGTTTACCTAAAAAGGTAATAATAAATAAATTAAAATTTTTATACGTGCCTTTCAAAATTCTTTCTTTTTGTCTTATTACTAGTTTTAGTAAACTTCACAAACTCTACCACAAACAAACTCTAGAGGATCCTTACCCATTGGTAATTGGGTATTATTGGGTTTAATAAATTAATTTTAGTTATATTTAGGGTCAAACTTAATGAATGGTTAAGATTTATTTAAGTAAATCAACGACTATGATTCATCCTTTTACAATGGCTACCAAATCTTGGTATCCATTGTAGAATCACTCATTTAATTTAATATCATTGACATCGAGCAATACATATACATGTATGTATATTGAAGTATGATATAAGGCGATAGAGTATGGTATGCAGCTAACCTTTTATTATCATTTTATCATCAAATTCATCACTATGGTCATAAACATAAAATTGATCTCTAAAGAAGTTATAATACCATCCCACCCAACTCCTGCCCACCTTCTTAAGCTGCAATCCTCTTTATTTTATGATGACGCTGACCAAGTTCTTATGCCTCTAATCTTCTTCTACTCCAAGAAAAACGCTCCTAGTAATTCTGAAGTCTTGTACCAACTCAAATGCTCACTTCCGGCGACACTATCCGTTTTCTATCCACTTGCGGGAAGGATCCAGTCGAACTACATCGCCTGCAATGACGAGGGTGTTCCTTACGTGCAAGCTCAAGTACGGTCAAGTTGTTTGGCAGACGTCGTTCATAAGGCCGATGTCTCCGAGCTCGACAAGTTATTACCCTCTCATGGCAGTAAGGAAGGCTATACTAAACTGTTGTTGGTAATCCAAGTCAGTTCATTTGCCTGTGGCGGAGTTGCCATTGGAATTAAGATGAGCCATGCTATTTCGGACGCCTTCTCCATGGCTATGTTCGTTAAAACTTGGGCAGCCTTCGCGAGAAACGAAGACCACTCCAACAAGTGGCTCCCTCGACGCCCTTATTTTGACATATGGAAGGTGTTTCCAACACACCCATCAGCAGTTAGATCTAACACGGAGATACCTACTGAACCAAATCCTGATCTAATACGCAAAAGACCGGTTACCAAGTGGTTCTTGTTCAGCAAAGCTGATTGCGTGGCTCTTAGGTCTCGGCTTGGGACCGATAAAATCGATAATATTACGGCCTCCCTCACATTAGTTCTATCAGCTTTCATTTACAATAGGATCAAGATAGCCTGCAGAAGCAATGGTGTTGACGATATAATTCGTCATGTTGTATTCCATGCGGTTAATATTCGGCCGAAAGTGAATACGACCCTAATTGATGAGAAATCATGTTATTTGTTTGGTAGCATGGTTGTGAACGCCGTAGCAACACCGAATAAGCATAACTTTGTGACGGTTATGAAAGAGTCTATAGAGAAAATAACAGGCAATTCCGGGGTGTTCGTAGATGATTTGCTGGAGGGCAGGAAGGACTTGAGCTTCATGATGGAGTATTTCGAGCGAGAGAGCCGAGGGGAGATAGCCTTGCTTGGGTTCAGCTCATTGCGAAGTTTGCCGGTATATGAAGCAGATTTCGGATGGGGTAAACCGGTATGGGTAACATTAGCCACTCTTGTATACGGAAATTTGGTCATTTTGATCCCCGCTGGCCCATCAAGTGAGGACACCGTTGCTTATGTTAACTTGGCCGTCGACGAAATGGCTAAGCTCGAAGCCGATCAGGAGTTTATGTCCTTTGTTTCCAAGTCGGCCGCAACCTTTGCTAGTAATAGCAAGCTGTAACTGCAATCATAAAAAGATAATGTCAAACCAACTTAATAATAATGTGCCTCTTCATAGTTCTTGATTACGTAGGTCAGTAGGTGCCTTAAGCTCTACAATATGACCCTAAGTCGTGTTAAAATAACATTGTGCGCGCATTAATCTTTACGTAACGAATGTGCAATTGGAATTTTTCTTAATTTCGGGAGTCTACCGAATATGTTATGCAACTAGTTTAAAGGCAGTGCAACGCCACATTAACAATCTAATCAATATCAATCTATATATATATTATGATTTAGGTTCAGGTAGAAATTATATGTATATAAGAACTTTAGGAACCAATCTGAATCATACAAATATAAATCAATCAAAGGCTGAGATTCACCCTACATCATTAACCATCAGTTAAATCTATTTCTCATTTTTCCCAAAATGATTCTCTCTAGTCTCTTCTCACTCGTTGTCTCTCCTACCACCGCCCCTTACCGGTCCCAACCACCAATGCTCGTCCACCTACCACCACTCTGTGCCTCGGAAACTACCACTTCCTTGGCCACCCATTCCCATCGACCCATCGCCGGCGCTTAGTGGAGCGATTTGCTTCCTCATATATATTCTCTCTCATCATCTCCAATGCAACGCAACCACGAGTCGACTTCATTATATCGTCGCCTCT
Organism: Spergularia marina; assembly: GCA_963680865.1. NCBI lineage: Eukaryota > Viridiplantae > Streptophyta > Magnoliopsida > Caryophyllales > Caryophyllaceae > Spergularia > Spergularia marina. The sequence goes on from OY804561.1 coordinate 8,103,633, forward strand.
CTCCGTCGCCGTCTGCATTTTTGGTGAACGGAGGATCGTTCGTTGCCGGATTTCACTGGCTTTTAATGAATGAATTTTTTTATTGATAATAGATGAACATTCACGTTTAATTGGATGCCCATATGTTTCGATTTTGATGAACATTCATTTAGAGGTTTTATTCTTATCAATCCATAGCCGTAAGAGTATAGGTTCATCTAATTTCATCTTCATGTTCATCTAATTTCAATGGATGTTCATTACTCTCAAACCAAATATTCATCATATTTTTCTTTCGTAAACTTGCTTATATCTTTGAGATGAGGACGATATCAGTAAAATAGACATCAAATCTGAGATGTACATAAAAAATCGAGTCCAATGGTGTTTTATGGGCTTTGTTTTGTGATTGTGGAGGAGAAAAGAGGTGAAAATGGCGGAGGAGAGAGAAGGTGACACGGGATGACAGTGGTGGCCGGCGAAAGTTGGTCAAAGTGTTCGTCACGACAGATTGGTGGTGTCGGTGATTGGTATGATGGAGGTGGGCCGAGTGACCGTCGGTGGTGGATAAATGGGTGGGGAGGAGAGAGAAAATGATGGTTCTAGGTTTTATTATGAATCGTTGGATTAGAAAGAATCTAATGGTTGTAAATGGTTCCTAAATTTCCTATATAACTAAGGTTTCTACTTGAACCTGACCCTATATATTATATTTATAGGGGCTGCATCCGATCACAAGTAATCTGAGCCACTACCGCGCCTTCCCTGCCGCCCCTCTGCGCCACCACATAGGGCGGGGGTGGCAGCGTGCGTGTGGTCGTTGGCGACGTGCGAGGGGCAGGGGACGGTTTGTGGGCGGATGAATGTGGTGAGAGTGGCTGGGAAAGGGAGTGAGAGAGGAGAGAGACAATGAGAAAAAAGGACGTAGAGGACGATGGAGGAGGGGGGGTACGGTGAGATTGATGCGGCCGTGTGGTGGCTAAAGTGGTGCTTCACTTATTCAATATACTAAAACTCCTAGATTAATGGTGCCTCTAATAACATTCCCAATTCATTAAGGCAAGTTGTAGTAACTTGCTTAAACTTCCAATGGTGTAATGTCTTGCACTTATTTGTGTAACACATCCAATAATCAAGTTTAACTTTTAATAGTGAAGAATAAGGGAAGGAACAACATATTAGGGAGGGGTAGAATAATAGATTAGTTAAGGGTAACACTAATACATTAATGACATATTGCAATGCCCCAAAGTCGCTACCTTAGACCCAAAAAAACGTTACAACAGACCTAAGGTAACGTGCAGAGACGTTGCAAATACCCGCGCTGCATTAGGTCTAAGGTAACCGCAATTTTGGGTCTAATGTTTCGCTTATTACTTTGAATCATGTAAGCGTTACCTTAGCTCGTAGTGTTGTTACAATAGGTATAATGTAAAAGTAACGAAGCTAAGGCAACGCTCTTGCTTTCAATTGCATCTAATGCAACACTAACTAGGGTGGTCGGCATTAATATTATTTTGGCGGAAATAATAATAATATTATTAATATTATTATTTATTACTATTATTATTATTATTTAACGTATGTATATAATAAGAAAAGTGCGAATAATATTAAACTAATTAATTTGGTAGCTTATAATTAATTAATAAATAGTGGTTTGATTACAAAATCCAATCAACCTATCTAAAATGTACGTGCCGAGACGTATAATAACCATCTACAGCTCAGAAGCCAAAACAAATTGCTAGCACATGAGATCATCGTTTCTTATCCAAAAAATTAGATTTACAAAATTTCATTGGCTAGCTAGTAGCTCGAGCTTTGCTTAAAGTCGTTCCGCACTACTCCACTAATCCAAGATGGGCAAAACTATCCAACTTTCAGCATTATAACTAGTGCTTATAGTTCAAAGCAACCACGTCATAATGTCTTTGACAACCAGGCTACTAATTTAGTTCAACCAAGTCATAGACTCTAACTCCATTCGTTCTCTTCTGGTACTAAATTTAGTTTTCATACCTTAGAAGCGTCATAAAGTCACTGATATAGAGAAAGAGCAAGAGAGTTTAAAAGATAGAGAGAGAAAATTGATGAACCTGATTAGCTGTGCTCGTTCCAAATATTGATCACTACTTGGCTGAATGCTCACATTAAAATCAGGAACAACGAGATTCATACCAGGATTTGTTGCCTGAAATTGGGTGATGATGGTGGTAGCTATCTGAGGTCCAATACGTGACACTATATTTGATTGTATTCTCTCTAGGTGCTCAGCAGGTAATATGTAACTTTCCTGCACAACATGTTTTAAGTTGGTCTTAGTTACACCTCGTCCATGGAGTCGTAGCCGTGCTTTCTGCTCATCTTTCTCTATCACCTGATAGTACGGATCCTTAGGCTCTTAACTATCTCCAAGCTCGTATTCAGCTTCAAGGTCACTTAGTTTCTCCTATTTAAGCATCGACTGACATAAAATAATTCAGAAGGCCAAGTAAGGTGAAGCTCAAATTTATTAAATTACAGACTATTTGATTTTCTTAAGGTGTCGACTTACCATATTTTCATTTATGGAGTTAAAATCGGTCTTGTACTTGCGTTCTGGCCCTCGTTTCCTAGATTCTTTGTAGACCTTGGATTGGTGGTTTCTTATTAGGATCGCTTAGTTTCTGACAAAAAGCAGAAAACACATAAGGTTTCATAATAGTTTTATACAAAAAAAAATAAGCAAATGCATTTCTACCAGTTCACGTCTCAACGATGCCAATGACTTGAGACCCAAAGTGTGCATGTCTGTTTGTGTGTCACGATTGGCTTTGTTGTCTTTACTTTCTTCCTATGCATAAGCAACAATCTTATGTGATGCAAGGATTAGTAAAGGAGCAAGTGAATTGAACTCCACAAACATCCAACCTAGCTTACAAGAGCTATATATAGAGTGTTTCTACTACAAATGCAATAGACAAGACAGCCCACAAAGATAACAAAAGGGCAGGTTGCTAGTAGTCCCTTTCAGACTCCTCAGTTTTAAATATTACCTAGGTGCAGGCAAGTTCCACAAGTCTAAAAGCTTAAGGAAGTCTTCTTTAGGCACATTGTCTGGACGATTCTCCCATCGGTCATTATCGGTATCATACTTTTTGTAGTGTTTTTTCTTTATACGACAATTATATGCACGCCACATGTCATTTAGAGTCGCATTCACCCATCTCTTCGCTTCTTCTGGTACAATATAGGACCTCTCTTAAAATAAAAATTATGAGTCACATATCTAACTATAGCTATTACTATAGTTTTTATCATATCACCAACATGTTTGAATTTAGGATCATACCAAAACATGGGTCTGCGGGGCTCGCAAAAAATGGGGTTGGGTTTGCAGGTTATTGAACTAACTTAAGGTTTGATCGTTGAAAACTCAGAGTCGCCAACCTGTCTTAACCCCGACAAGGAAGGGTTTCGAAACATGTTTAAAAAGTACAAGTTCAAAAACAAATGAAATAATTTTAATGAAAACCTTTCGAAAACCAAAAATGACTCCATGCGCTCTAAAGGCAAAAATTTGTCTTATTGCTTGCTTATTTACAAATTTAATAAAACTGGTCTGCGAAATAGAGAAAAAGGGTTTGGGGCCTTAGTTAAGGGGTGCGGAATTTGGAACTCGTCTCCCTTCCGTCGTAAGGACGGGTACTTAGTAATACATACATAATTTCTTTCTAAATAGTTTCGGTCTAGTGGTTCGTTAAAATCCATATAAATAAGTATAAACAATAGAAAACCACATATTTTCACGTTGTCATTCACATGCAGAAGTTTAGAAAAAAAATTTACATAAGTTTCCGAGTCTTTTTTTACGGACTTGGGGGTTTTGAGCACCAAAATTGCCCTACGTACCTTTCATTGTGGGATTGGAATCCACTCGAGGATCAAAACCCTACGTAGTTCTGACGGGCAGCCCACGACAACGGCCTTTTCCACTGGGGGTAGCGTCTAATATCTGCGAGGGTAGGAGGATGGATTCACAAGGTAGATATCATTCCACTGGGGAAATGATCGGGTTGATTCCACTGGGGATATCACCCATGTGGAGGGTAAAGATGGGTTTTAATTCGCTTGGAAGGGGTAGAAAGTCGTTTCGCTCAAAGTCGTGCTATTAAGAGACTTTATAGATGACTCACATTAGAGTCAACTCGATCCACGTAGAATAGAGCAAGGTATATTCCGCTTGCATCTATGTTTCTTATATTGAGACGACGATCACCATTGATCACCATTAGACCTGGCAAACGGGTCAATCGGATCGGGTCCGGATCGGGTCCGGGTCGGGTCTATTCGGGTCACTATTCGGGTCATATATTTCGGGTCTACTTCGGTTCGGGACGGGTTCAGTTTGGGTTGAGTCTAGATCGGGTTTATCAACTACGGGTCAAATTCGGGTCGGGTCGTATTTGGGTCGGGTCGGATTCGGGTCAAATCATTCTAAATGTTCAAATTTAAACATATTAATATCAAAATTTGTCTCATATTATCTTAACTTGAAATTTTATTGCTAATTGGAGTGTTTGAAAATATGATATAGCTATCCAAGTCCCTATTGTTCAATCGATTCATTTAAATGTTTAATTATTCGGGCCTGAGTCATTTCAGTTCGGGTCTGTTTCGGGTCGCGTCAATATCGGGTCAAACAATATTAGGGTCATTTTCGTTTCGGGTTCGGGTCGGGTCATTTCGGGTTTTGGGTTGAATTCAGATTACAAATTCGGGTCAAATTCAGATGTTCCGGTCAAGTATTTTGGGTCGGATGTTCGGGTCTTAACCAGGCATGTTTCCTCAATGAGGTCTTAAAAGTGGATGACTTGACCTCTCTAATGCGAGTTTAAAGATTAGACTTCTCAATAGTTTGAGGTTTGAATTGACTCTCGCGGGGAGATTTAATGGATTGGGTTAGGTGTTTAGGCTCGGTGGAATTGGGCGTATCGTTAGAGCTGCCCGTGTAGGCCCTACAACAATATAAGGAAAATAAATCGTCGATTCGATTGTTCGATCAAGAAGTGTTCCACTAAGGCGTTGGTGGAATAGTTGGTAGAGGTGAATGTAAATCGACCTCATGATTGCGCATAAGCGAATTGGAAATCGTTGCCTAGTGTTGGGGTAGGGCCCTGATGTGGCGTAGTGGTAGTGTGTTAATCTGCATGTTTTAGGCGTCTTGGGGTGTATTGGAGCATGATTTTATCGTGATTCGTGGACCACATCATTTGGAGTAGTTTTGGAGGTTATACGTGGGTTTTACGAGGATTCTATGGCTCAAGACCCTTTTTGGTGAGCGTCGGATGATTTTAGAGAAACACACACCATCACCTCCAACTTCATTTGATCATAACTTTTTATCCACATAATATTTTGTAGAAATTCCAATTGGAAAAGAAAGTTTGTGATCTTAGCTTTCCGATGATATATTATGAGCTCAAAATGAAGTTCGGAGGTGAGAGTTATGCCCGTTCGAAGATTGGCCTGCGCACAGTCCCTCGACTCGAGAATCACTTATTTCAACTCGGGAAAGATTATCTCGACTCGAGAGTTTCTTCCCTCGAGTCGAGGAGATTTGACAAAACGAGTATTTAGAAGGACAGGATTCTCGACTCGAGAGTGAGCGACCTCGAGTCGAGAAGTTCCTCGCACGACTCGAGGATTTCTCTCCTCGAGTCGAGGAAGCTAGATTCCGGGAAGTTTCCCATGGGCTTTTCATGGTTTCTTTTTGCTTAAGAAATATCTATTTCGTCTTTTAGTGCCTTTGGTACTTATCCTTAATAATAGGGGCATGTAACCATTCCTTAGGAATTATCACCATTATCACCTTATCACCTTTCATATTATTTTTCATCTAATTTTCATTTTAGAGAGAGAAACTCAAGGATAATTAGTATTTTTCATTTTGAATTTCTTCTCAAATATTATTGTAATAATTAGTATGGAAGGCTAATCACCTTCTAGACTCTTGGTGTAATCAAATTCTCTCATCCTGTGTATTAGTATGATTTTCTTCTCTCTATTTTGCCTTTAATTTCATAGTAATTAATTCTTTGTTCTTCAATTGCTTGGTTTATCCTTGTTTTATCTAATTGGTTAATTGGATTGAATTGGGTACTTCATATGCTTGGTTTTAATTGATGGTTATTGATTATTGACCCTAAAGGAAGCAACTTTCACATGTTTAGTGTATGGTTATGACTAACTTGTGATTAGGGAATTAATTAGGCAACTAATAGATTAGATTTGATTAGTGTCGCGGTTGCGGCTAATTAGATACTAATTTGGGTTGTTGTTAATCTTTTATTAATCCATGCTCTTCATGCCTTTGGTTTTGAATTATTTGAGTGGTCACTAGGCAATTTAGGACTTAAAGGAGGAGAATTTGGTAGCGGTTCCTCAAATTCCCCACAAAAGAGGATTAATTGGTGAAACCCAAGATTATCTTTGAATGACATAATTAGAGAGAGGTAATAATTACTATATTAGGGTGTTTCAATAGATTATCACCGAGGGTCGCTTTAATTAACTTGTTATCTCGTTTATTTCGTTTTAATCCAACTTTCAAACCAAAAATCCCCCATTTATTGTTTTTATTTCTTTTATTTCTTATTTTTCCGCACTAGAATCGCATATTAGGACTTCCCCTCTTCCTCGTGGATACGATACCCACTTACCCTTGCTAGTTAGCTTGATTTAGTGGTAATTTGACTAGATTTAACGACAATCTCGCTGTCAAATTTGGCGCCGTTGCCGGGAAAGAGGCGTTTTTAGTCTTTTTGCTATTTTTGTGTGGTTTTTGTACATATTTGTTTTTGTTGTTGTAATTTTTGTGTTTTTTTGTGTTGTTAAGTTTATGTTTGTATAGACCATCACTTATGGTCTAGACCCATGTGATTTTTTTTTCTTCTTGTGTGTTTTGTACATATTTTTATTTTTATTATTTTATTTTATTTTTCTTTTATTTTATTTATTTATTTGTGGTTTATGGATAATTACTACGTTCCTCAATTGAATGATGAACCTTTTCATAAGTATTTTTCTCGACTAGACGAGATGTGTAACATTTGTCCTTTATTCTCCGATGGGGAAATAAACATGATTATTTTAGAGGGTATGAATTGTGAAACTCGTGAATTGGCTGAGTATATGAGTAATGGCAGACTCTATGATATGGATCTCTGTGAGATTTGGGATTTTTGGCGATTCATGGCATATCAATGTGCGCAGGATGAGGATTTAAAACTGCGTGAACTCTTACAAATAGCCATAGATCGATGCCAGAGTTTCAATAATGCAATGACAAAATTGAACAATGAGCCTCTCACTTCTTTTAAGACACAAAAGCCCCCTTTTGACATTGACATCAATTACTTCAAAATGAATGAAGTAGAGGAGTCTCAAGAAGTGGTTTTCGGTGTTCATGGGCACTCACAAAACTATGTAGATGATTCTTTGGTAATAGACACTGAAGTGAGTGTGCATGATTCTCCTTTGAGAGAGGATACTTTCTTGTATGATAATGAGGATGATGATTGTGTGGATTCTAATGAGCTCTCTTCTTCTTTGATTATGCCTATATCGTCCATTGATCTTGAGACTGTCCCTATGGAGGTTCTTGGTGGTCTCACCTTGACTCATACCTTAATTGATGATGATAAGCTTAATATTTCTTTGGACGAGAGATTAGAAGAGTCGAGAGGACTTGTTGTTTCAAAGGAGAATAGGAGTAGAGAGACAACGGATGAGCATTTTGAGACTTTCCTTCCTAAGGAAGAGTCTCTCATAACCCCTTCGACTAAATCTGTACCCTTGATCCCTAAGCCCCCTTCGTTTAATTGTCATCATTCCTCTCTATTCCTTGGTCTAAGCTTGTCAAATCTAAAGCCTAAAGATGATGACTTAGAAGACAATTATGAGCATAGAGGTCCGAAAAATCCTTGTCTTCATGATTTTGCCTTTATTATTTATGCATTGTTGTTTGCTAATGTTTTCTATTGTCACTCTTTTGAGATGTATTCCATATCATTCGACAAGCTTCTAAGAGCGTTGAATTGTTCTACTCTTGATTTTTGGTGTGGGTAATTCTAGGGTGATTCCCTAGCATGAGTCGAGCCAACAACGTTAAACAAAGGCGCTACTTGGGAGGCAATCCAAGCTTATTGTTTTGTGTTGTTTGTTGATTTTTGGTGTGTTTTTAGCTCGTGACATTTGTCATACGATGGAGAAGCTAAGGTATGAATACATTCTTCCCTTACACTTTCTTCTCATCTTATTTCTAGCCGAGTCACTCCATCACCATGTTTTGTCCCATGTTTTATACCATCCCTCTTCATATTGACCCCTCCCGTTTGTTCCACATGCTTGTTTGTCCATAAACCATTGACATTTGGCCCGAAACTCACAAAATTTTCACAAAATGGCCTTCTACCGGTTTTTGGACAACTTTTGGTGTGGGGTCATCATGCACCAACAAACACAAGAGGGAGCTGGAAGTTTCGTAAGGTGATAGGAGGCAACATATTTTGAGGAAGACGGGAGTTGTGAGGTGAGAGAGTGACTCTTCTACCGGTCTTTTGACCATGAGCCATTTGCTTTGATTGTAATTGAGGGAAATGGAGCTATAACGAGGTATGTTTTCTTTTCCCTTAACTTTTCTCTCTCAATCTCGATTCTAACCTCTACTTCCCTACCCGTTTTACTAACTATTTCTATACCATCTCTCTTTGTGCCCCTCCGCGTTTGCTCCCCCCGTAATTCTTCTTCTACCCACCCCATTTTACCCCTTAAACCACTAAATAGCCTTGTTGTTTTATGTTGGTTAGGGTTGTTTTTTTTTTGGATGGTTTGTTGTTATAGGAGGAGGACGCGTTATCATTATTGTTCATGAGGGAGATGGAGTAGTGAGACGAGGGTGGACACTAATATTCGAGGAAGAATAGGGGAGTGAGATGGAGTGGGTGTCTCTTGACCCGAGAGCCCGTACTTCTTTGATGAGATGAGACGTTGTACTTCCATTAGTTCGTTGTTGCCTATTTTCATCGTTGTTGGTTTGTTATTGTGGGCAATGACGGGATTCAATCATGGGGGATACGCTTGACATACTATTGTAATTCGGTTTGGCATTTGTCACTTTGTTTGTAATATATGTGTGGTGTTTTTTTTCCGTTTGCAAAAAAAAGAAAAAAACAAAAGAAAAAGAAAAAAAATGAGGTAATCCATGGCGGGCGACATAAGAAGAGGAGTCGGGGCGTAACGGGTTAGGATCACTATGGGAGTTATAAGGAGGTTCGGTATGAGGAATTGGTGGTCCTAGGTTAGAAATCCTCTTGCGTTTTGATGATAGGGGCGCCGGTGGATTGATAAGAGGTGAGTCGTGCTCGATAACTTCATTGTGAGCACGACTTTGAGGGAGTCGTTGAGCCAAGCATGGGGGAAACGTTGTGTTACTTCCCCCTAGCTTAGAGTGTGTGAGAAGGGAGGATAAGATGGTTAGAGTTGGGGTGTTGAGCATTTCATCCACTCCAATTCTAACTAGCACCTTTTGAGTGTTTTGATGGCTATGTTATGGAGGAGTTGATGGTTGTGATTCACCCCGTGCTACAAGAAAGGTGACAAGTGTGGAGGATTGGATAACTCGAGGACGAGTAATGGTCTAAGCATGGGGGAGTTTGATGTGGCGTAGTGGTAGTGTGTTAATCCGCATGTTTTAGGCGTCTTGGGGTGTATTGGAGCATGGTTTTATCGTGATTCGTGGACCATATCATTTGGAGTAGTTTTGGAGCTTATACGTGGGTTTTACGAGGATTCTATGGCTCAAGACCCTTTTTGGTGAGCGTCGGATGATTTTAGAGAAACACACACCATCACCTCCAACTTCATTTGATCATAACTTTTTATCCAGATAATATTTTGTAGAAATTCCAATTGGAAAAGAAAGTTTGTGATCTTAGTTTTCCGATGATATATTATGAGCTCAAAATGAAGTTTGGAGGTGAGAGTTATGCCCGTTCGAAGGTTGTCCTGCGCACAGTCCCTCGACTCGAGAATCACTTATTTCGACTCGGGAAAGATTATCTCGACTCGAGAGTTTCTTCCCTCGAGTCGAGGAGATTTGACAGAACGGGTATTTAGAAGGACATGATTCTCAACTCGAGAATGAGCGACCTCGAGTCGAGAAGTTCGTCGCCCGACTCGAGGATTTCTCTCCTCGAGTCGAGGAAGCTAGATTCCGGGAAGTTTCCCATGGGCTTTTCACGGTTTCTTTTTGCTTAAGAAATATCTATTTCGTCTTTTAGTGCCTTTGGTACTTATCCTTAATAATAGGGGCATGTAACCCTTCCTTAGGAATTATCACCATTATGACCATTATCACCTTATCACCTTTCATATTATTTTTCATCTAATTTTCATTTTAGAGAGAGAAACTCAAGGAGAATTAGTATTTTTCATTATGAATTTCTTAAATATTATTGTAATAATTAGTATGGAAGGCTAATCACCTTCTAGACTCTTGGTGTAATCAAATTCTCTTATCTTATGTATTAGTAAGATTTTCTTCTCTCTATTTTGCCTTTAATTTCATAGTAATTAATTCCTTGTTCTTCAATTGCTTGATTTATCCTTGTTTTATTTAATTGGTTAATTGGATGGAATTGGGTACTTCATATGCTTGGTTTTTAATTGATGATTATTGATTATTGACCCTAAAGGAAGCAACTTTCACATGTTTAGTGTATGGTTATGACTAACTTGTGATTGGGGAATTAATTAGGCAACTAATAGATTAGATTTGATTAGTGTCGCGGTTGCGGCTAATTAGATACTAATTTGGGTTGTTGTTAATCTTTTATTAATCCATGCTCTTCATGCCTTTGGTTTTGAATTGTTTGAGTGGTCACTAGGCAATTTAGGACTTAAAGGAGGAGAATTTGGTAGCGGTTGCTCAAATTCCCCACAAAAGAGGATTAATTGGTGAATGGCATAATTAGAGAGAGGTAATAATTACTATATTAGGGTGTTTCAATAGATTATCACCGAGGGTCGCTTTAATTAACTTGATATCTCGTTTATTTCGTTTTAATCCAACTTTCAAACCAAAAATCCCTCATTTATTGTTCTTATTTCTTTTATTTCTTATTTTTCCGCACTAGAATCGCATATTAGGACTTTCCCTCTTCCTCGTGGATATGACTTACCCTTGCTAGTTAGCTTGATTTAGTGGTAATTTGACTAGATTTAACGACAATCTCGCTGTCAGGCCCCGTCCAAAATCTATACAAAGAACGGGAAAGAAAACTTTACATGCAAAACAGATCAAGAAAAGTTTATTTACTTCCATGTGCAAAATGTTTGAAAATAAAAGAAATGAAATTCTTTTAAATTGTTAGGGAAAATGGAGAAAACGACTTTAATTAAAAAAATTAATTAAGAAAAAGATATTTGAAAATAAATAAGGAAACATTTTTGGGGGTTTTGATTTTATTAATTACATTATTTACAAAAGGTTTAATTTTAGTCCTTATTGACTTTAATCGACTCGGGTTGATTTTGGTTGACTTAAATTTATTTGCAGAGTTGACTTTAGTCGGTTTTCGGGTAGAGTCGGGTTGATTTGGGTAGGCATTCGTTGACTTTCACCTATTTTCAAAGTTGACTTTAGTCAATTTTTGGGTAGAGTCGGGTTGACTTGGGTAGACATTGGTTGACATTGGTAGATTTGTTTGACCTTGGTTAACTTGGTTATATTTTGGTTGGTTTTAGACCACGGTTGACTTTCATTGACTTGTACTCGATTGATTTAATTTAGGTTGACTTGATTTAGGTTGACTTGACTTCAATTCACCTAGACTTCTTTCTAAGTGTTTAGAGTCATCAAACAAGTGGGTTGATTAATTAGACTCCCTATTAAGTCTAATTTATTTTTAACATTTTGAAATCTCAATGAGGTGGACAAAATTAGACTCCCTATTTAGTCTAAACAATTAGTTAATTAAATCAATTAATTTGGGTAAGAAACATGTCATTTATGACCCCAAAAAACAGAAAGTTGGTGGAAATTGAATGGTTTGAAAGATCAAGTGAAATCTTAAAGTTTTTCTGGGTTGAGGGTGAGTTTATGAACATCTTAGGATCACTCGTGAGATTTTACATGATCCCAAGAGTTCATTTACTCACAAAAGAAATTTAAGGTTGAAAATCGGATTTCTGAGCAAAACATAGTTTGTTTTCAAAAACTAATAGCTATTGATAGGGACATGACTAATTTTTTATCCTTAACATTATGGAATCCTAGGAATCTTCTCTTAAACTTTTATGAAGGAGATATACCCAGAAAAGGTCATCTTAAATGCTAATAAACGCATTAAATTCAGTTGGTCGGACCGAGGATCAGGGTTGAGCAGTTTTGCCACATATATTGTCATAAATATTCTGCAACGATTTTAGATCTAAACTTTTGCAGGAATGATTTTAAGACTTTATATAAGTTTCCTTTATAAGATCAAGATTTTTAATCAAAGGAATGTTTTTAGACAAAGTTTACAATTCGGACTGAAAAACAGTTTTGGCTAAGTAGAAATCCGGGTTAGATATTTAGGCCATTTTGTACATGGAAAAAATATGATAAAAATTTGTAAAGATATTAATATAACTCATAGAGGTAGAAAAATAGTAACATATCAAAATAAAACAAAACAAAACAAAACGCTCCGCTCCTTATACTCTTGCAAACTAATGTTCCCCTCAGTAAAGGGAACGGCCACAAGAGGCCCTAGAGGCATGTTGATGAATTCATAGGGCTCAATAAACCACTACTTCATCATTACCAATCAAGGCTCGACAATAAAACAATTAGTAATGTATTGGAGAGAAAAAATGAATTGAAATAACAATAAAAGAAGAAAGGAGGAGAGAAAACTACCTTTGATGATCAATGGTTGAAAATCCTCCAATGTTAAGGTATTAAGTCATCTAAAACAATTTTAATCTAAGTGAGGTTGGTTGATTTTAATTACTTATGTGCTAAGGTGATACCAATACTACACATTTATTAGTAGAGATTAGTTTTATGGTGGAGTTTTTGATGTGAAAATAAATGAGAGAATGTATTATATGTAGAAGTGAATGTAGAAGCAAACTCTCGTCTTTTTTCTTCTCTTGATGGCCGGCTCTTTCCTTCCTCTCTCTTTTTTTTTTTTCTTTTTGTTTGTGAGTAATGAATGTGGTGAGTAGTAAGTATTAAGTGTGTGGTGAATGAAATTTTTTCCTTAAGTATTCAGAGAGGAAATAATGAGTGAAGGAGAGCGAATGAGCATGACAAATATCTACTTAATGAGCAAGTAAACAAAGCAAAACACTTGCTCACCAAGGCTTCAAGTTGGCCGGCCCTCTCCTACCTCACACCTCACCTTTTTTTTTCTCTTTTGCTCTTGTAGTAAAGGGGGAAGCATAATGAGTCATTAGGTTAAAAATTAAAGGAAAATAGAAATAGTTAGCATCTTGTTAGTGTAAATGTACATGACATAAGGGTGAGATCATGAGGTGAGCTCATTGCCTAGGTGGTTTAGTAGTTAGGAAAATAAAGTCGGATTAGACTCATTTCGAGCAATTTTGCCTCGGTTTGCGCAAAAATGAAAACTGGGTGAACCGAGGTGATGAATTAGAATTAAAAACAATGAAAATCAATATTATTAATATTATTTACACAATTTTCGAAATTTAGAAAATAATAGAAAAAATGGTGAAATTGAAATTGTTGAGAAATCGTTTTATTCATAAATAAACGAATAGAAATGGGTAAATAAAAATGAATTAAGTGAAATGAAATTAGAAAGTAGAAATGGATGAATGAAAATGAAATAAAAAAAAAAGAGTGAGACAAAATTTGGTGTCTACAGTTTGCCCCTCGTTGGTCGAGTTTTGCAAAAATGAGGACCAACGCCATAAGAAGATGCAAAATTTTGGATCCCGACTCAACTTCATCGTTGGCTGGGAGGAAAGACCCTATCGTCTGACTTTGAAAATCCCTTTTAATTTTCAAAATGTGGGCTCTTCGCCGTTTGCTTAGTTGAGGTAGATTGGTTGGATGCGACTGAGTTGTCGTCTTTTGAGGTGATCACCATTTTTGTTTTCGAAAATGCGGCTTAATGCCGTTTGAATTTTGGTTGAGGTCGAGGTTGAGGTTTGAGGTCGAGTTTGAGGTTGATGTCGATGTTTAGATTGACTTTGAGATTGAAGTTGTGGTTGGGGTAGATTTACGACCTTATCGTCGTGGTTTGACCTTTGATTAGAGATTGATGTTGATTGTTGATTTACGACATTATTGTCGTAGTTTGACTTTTGAGTTGAAGTTGTGGTTGGGGTAGATTTACGACCTTATTGTCGTGGTTTGACTTTTGGAAAAACCTTTATAATTTTGAAAAAGCAAATCGAGTTTGAGAGTTAGACCAGGGCCAATTCCTTCGACTCTAATAATCATGGTGAACAGGTAGTAATCGTCGGGGTTGATGTTGGTAGTGTTGAATAGGTTGCTCACGGGATGAAATATCTCTGATTTTGGTTGATGGGTTGATGTCGGTGTAGATATGGTCGGATTCGCAGCAGATGGGAGTAACTTCCCTTTTCTAGCATAGGTCGCCCTTTCTGGTTTTCAACCTAGCTCCTCCTTTTCTCCTTTTTTTTTGTTTTTTTTTTTGTTTCTTCGGGTGTGACTTCGCATGTCGGTGGAGGGCTTGAATGTCGCTTGATCGAGATAACCTTATCTTGTCTCAAGTGTTTGCATAAGGATTTTCCTTGTTCGATCTTCGTCTTGCAGAGCGTTTATGTTAGAGCTGAGCTACAAAGCTAACAGGGTTGTATGTGTCGGGTGTTGGTTTTCAACAAGGGTTGTAATGGATGAGGTTTGATAAGATGAGGGTTAATTTAGAAGAGGTGGAGGTTGAAGATGGTAGAATTTGAAACGGTGGATTTGGAAAAGGTGGAGCTCGAAGGGTAGAGTTAGAAAAGGTGGAGGTCGGAGAAGGTAGAGTTGGAAAAGCTCGAAAGTTGAGATAGGTAGGGCTATGGGTCGAGGTCGGGGATCTATGACTTGGAGGTGGAGACGATGGTTAGAATATTCACGGTTTGAAGTTTGGGATAGCAAAGGGTTGTTAGGTTGAAAAGGTGGACTTAGCGTGGCTTATTGGTCAAGTAAGCTTTATGTACTTGCAAATGAAATGGGTTGCAATGAGATGGCAGTGCATGAATTTCAATCTAAAGCATTTTTTATGAATGATAATGATTTGATCAAAGCGTACTTTGAACACATGAGTCCAAAATGATCCTTCAATTATGCATGAAGACTCAACACAAGATTAGCCTATATGCAAATTAGAATGTAGAAGATTGGTTAGATCGCAAGGTAGCCAAGTTGAGGTCGAAGTTGATGCGATTCGACTGCAGGCGAGCCCGTTTTCACCCGAACCTTTTTTTTTTCTTGAGTCTTTCTGTTTTTTGAGGATCCTAACTTTTGCAGAAGCCATCTCTCATTTTTTTTCCTCACCTCTTTTTTTTCTGCTTATCGGGTTGTTTAGCGGGTCTCTATAGACCTTTTCGGCTCTAGAGAACTTTTATTGGTAGATACATGTTCACGAGAGCCAAAAACTTCTCGCGAACCTTTGACCGGACCCACTGAAGGGTTGCCTACGTATTCCGCCATTGGAAATCAGGTCATGCGTAGTTCAGGCCCCGGTTAGCCCTAAATTCTGGTAGATCAGATTTGTGGTCATTTGTTGGAAGCTCCATCAAAAAAACATTTTTCATTTCGGTACTTTGATGGCATAGATGCGTTTTTTAGGGAAGAAGTCACCGTACTGATCTCCCGAAATTGGCCCTTCTGCCAGGGCTTGTGAGATTGCCCCTCGTTTTACGAATTTCTTATTCATGTATTAGATGTCGAACTCAGACAATGTAGCATGCCACCTCGCAAGCCTTTCACTGAGTATTGGTTTGTCGATGAGATGCTTGATCAAATTGAGCTTAGAGACCATGTATGTTGTGTGAGCTTGGAGGTGATGCCTCAACTTCTTCGTAGCGTACACAAGGGAGATGCAGGTTCTTTCCAAGGGTGAATATTCATTTCGTACTCAAGAAATTTCTTGCTCAAGTAGTAGATGTCTACCTCCTTCTTAGACCCTTCTTGGTATTGTGCCAGCAATGCCCCCATGGCAGTTTCCGTCACCGTGAGGTACAAAATCGACGATTGGAAGATAGGTTCACATTTGACCGTGAGTTGAGATATTCGTCTTTTGACATTCGTTGAGTCAAACGCCTTTTGACATTCGTCGTTCCATTCCCTGGTGTTGAGGTGAATTCTTTGAAGGACAGTTGCTCGGGAAGGCCTCGCCGAATACCTGCACAAAGGGAGCCCGGTTTTCACCTGGCGTCGCCCCTCCGACGCTCAAGTCAGTATGACGGCTCGAGAAGGGGTTGCAAATAAGGACAAGAGATGCCTTTTATGCGTGAATCAAGGAGAATAATAAGAGAATAAAGAATGTCAGAATTGTTTCAGAACCTGAGTTTTGATGGGTCATAAAGGGGGTATTTATACTAAAAGAGGGAGGTCCTAGGAATAATCCTAGGTTTCCCCACTCAATCATGACCCTTTATTCCCCTTCCATCCAAGGCTACCCTTAATGAAGCTTTATTGTATCACATGGGCCTTTACTAAGGTGCACTATTTTAAGGGCTATGGCCAATTCACAAAGTGGTACCAACAGAGCCCCACGGAGCCTGGTTGCGCCCTTCGTTTGGCTTGCTTCCTTCTTTATCTTTTTTGAGGGTGACTCTTCGGTCGGTGTTTCGCTAGGGTTCACCATGGGAGGCCTGAGTCCACCGTGATAGCATTCGCGAGCGACCTTTTGGTCGGCTCGGACAATCGCGGCTCGGCCGTCATCTGTGACGTACAACATCAGCAGTCCCAGGGGAAAAACTAGCCCCACAATATCGTTCAGCAATGGCCTTCCAATGACAATGTTATATGCGCATGGTATGTCGATAATTACAAACTCGACATTGGCTCGCCTCATATTGGCTCCTTGGCCGACGGCTCCCGGGAAGCGTATCGTTCCCATTGGATAGATCGTTTGCCCTCCGAAGGCTACTATCGGCTCACGAAGTGGCGTGATGTCCTTTGATGTATACTTCAATTGTTGGAGGCACTCAAATGTCATTATATCCACGGACGAGCCTGTGTCAACCAAAGATCTTCTCACTTGTTTGTTGGCCACCTGCATGGTGATCACCACTGGATCGTCATGGGGCGTCCGAACGTTTTTAATGTCTGACTGCTGTAACACCATGGTGGGAATTTTGATCTCGGTGAGCGCTGCCGCGACCGAGTTGACAAAAAGCCTCATGTTGGTCTTTCGACCTCGATGACTCGGTCCTCCACTTGCGAGACCTCCTGATATGGTATTGATTACGCCAGGGCTTCCAGCTCTGACTCCATTTCCTGCCTGACCGCCACCACGAGGGTCCCTTTGGTTGTTGTTTTGACGGTACCGGTCCCTCTGCCCTTTCAGACGCTTCAAGTAACGGTTAAGTAATCCATTATCGGCCAACTTCTCAAGCACCTCCTCGAGGTCCTTACAGCTCGCAGTGCCATGACCGTTCTCTATATGGTATTCACAAAATGCGCCCATGTTCCTCCGATCGTCCTGTGTCATGGGTCGGGGAGGCATCAGCAGGTCCGTCTTCTTGATCGCCATGAACACAGTCCTGAGCGAAGTGTTAAACCTATATGGCTTTTTGCTGAGAACAGGGGGTCCGAGCCGATCCTGGACTCTGACTCGGGGCATCGAGGCTTCATTGTGTCCTGCCCTGTTTACCAGGGAGGCATTAATGTGGGCGGCGGCTCGTTTGTATGCTTGCTCGAGCGTCTTGGGGTCACACTTCGCTAGGTCGTATTTACACTTCCCTTCGGCCATCCCTTGCACCAGTGCGCTCACCCCCATTTCGTTGGTTAGGTTGGCAATGTGCGTGGCCGTCGAGCGGAACCTCTGGATATAGTCGTCAAGGGACTCCTTGTCTCCTTGCTTCACGGCTGTCAAATGTATTGACGTTTTCTTCCTTGTTTTGCTGGTGACGAAGTGTCCGGTGAACTTCTTCTTCACCCCAGACCACTAACGGATGCTTCCGGGTGGCAATTTGTCGAACCACCGTTGAGCGATTCCCGCCAGCGTGGTTGGGAACAACCGGCATACCGTTGCCTCATCCTCGGTCATGTACCCAATGTTATGCATGTAAGATGATAAATGGTCAAAAGGGTCATCAACTCCATCATATTCCCTCATTTTAGGCTTCTTCACCCCGGGGATCATTTCGGCCTCGAGAATCCATCTAGCAAAGGGTGGAGGCGAAGGTCTTCCTGATTCGGTGTGAGCGGTGAGAGCGGTCTGTCGAGCTTGCCTCGCTTTCCGAAGCAGCCTCTGAGTCATCACTCACTGAGTCCAACCTGATCTCACGAGTCGCGCTTCTGGAAGGCTTGGATGGTATGGGCGCCCTTCGCGGGGAGCATGATCCCCTTCTGCTTTGGGGTCGGCTTCCGCGAGACTTAGATCTCCTAGTAGGCTCTTCCTCAACCGAGATGCTTTTACCCTTATCTTTCGCACCGATCCCCGAGTGCTTTCTCTGCGAAGCCTGAGTCGCCTCTCTCTCTTCCCTTTTTTTCTTCAAAGCATTGATGGTATCCCTTAACTCAGGTGGGTTGTGCTTATCATAAATCGCCTTAATTCTTTGGACAGCCGCTGCTGTTCGCTGCGAGGGCGTCTTTCGAGGACCTCGCTTATGCTTGCTCTTGGTGGGGGCTACCTCGACAACTGGCGTCTTAGCTTGGGAAGCTACCCGCTTCTCTAACTCGGCCATCCTCTCACCCATCTGGCGCTGTAGATCGGCCTGCACCTCAAGCCTCGCCCGCGCCTCGGCGAGCTCTTTCATCAAGGCCACATCTCGGGGATGCGGCTCACTCTCCTCATAATCTTCATATTCTTCCTCGAGATCCACCTGCTCTTCGGGATTCTCTTCGGGAATGGGCTGCGCTCCCCCCTTCGGTGCTGACCGCTCCGCTTCGAACGCCCTCGAAGAACCCTCGCCAGGGTTGTCGGGTCGCGAGGGATTTGGGTCAACAAGTTCGAGGATGGGGTTTTCGCTCGTAGCACGCCCCTTGGATCGCGCGGGTCTTCCTCTCGGGGCCATCTTACCACGAAGCGTTTTTGGTATTGTCGAACGACTTTTCCTCACTAACTGTCCCCACAGACGGCGCCACTTGTTGAGGTGAATTCTTCGAAGGACAGTTGCTCGGGAAGGCCTCGCCGAATACCTGCACAAAGGGAGCGCGGTTTTCACCAGGCGTTGCCCCTCCGACGCTCAAGTCAGTATGACGGCTCGAGAAGGGGTTGCAAATAAGGACAAGAGATGCCTTTTATGCGTAAATCAAGGAGAATAGTCAGAGAATAAAGAATGTCAGAATTGTTTCAGAACCTGAGTTTTGATGGGTCATAAAGGGGGTATTTATACTAAAAGAGGGTGGTCCTAGGAATAATCCTAGGTTTCCCCACTCAATCATGACCCTTTATTTCCCTTCCTTCCAAGGGCTACCCTTAATGAGGCTTTATTATATCACATGGGCCTTTACTAAGGTGCACTATTTTAAGGGCTATGGCCCATTCACAAAGTGGTACCAACACCTGGAGACTCCTTTCCTCAACAGTTGGAAGATACGTTCACATTTGATCGTGAGTTGAGATATGAATCGACTGATGTACTGGATTCGACCTAGAAAAACTCTGATTTCTTTTTTTGTGTCTTTGGTGGTGGTAATTTGATGATTGTTTTTGTTTTATCGAAATCCACTTTGATCCCATCTTGACTCTCGACAAAACCAATTAGTTTTTTTGAGGTTACCCCGAATACACACTTCTGCGGGTTCAGTCTGAAGTTGTACTTTCTTATCCTTTCAAATAAAGTTCTCAATGCTGGGAGATGCCCCTGGAGGTCTCAACGTAGAGTTCGATTATGTCGTGGATGAGATCGTGCAAGATGGTCGTCGCAGCTCTTTGGTAGGTGGCGCCGGCATTTTCAGCCCAAATGGCATGACTCGATAGCAGTAGGTACCCCAAGGGGTAATGAATGCAGTTTTGTTCATGTCCTCTTCTGCCATGAGAATTTGGTTGTATCCGGAGAACCCGTCCATGAATGAGAACATAGCACGGCCGGCGGTGTTATCAACTAGAACGTCGATGTGAGGCAGCGGAAAAAAATCTTTCGGTGACGCTGCATTGAGGTCTCTGTAGTCAACACAGACTCGAACCTTTCCTCCTTTCTTTGGCACGACCACAATGTTGGCGAGCCAATGTGGGTGTTTGATTGCTTTGATGAAATTTGCTTTGAGTTGTTTCTCAATGTCCTCCTTGACTTTGAGGCTTACCTCAGGCTTCATTCGGTGAAGTTTTTGTTGCTTTGGCTTGCATTCTGGTAGTAGGGAATTTGGTGCACATCGATTTGTTGATCGACTCCGGGCATATCAGCGTAGGACCATGCAAAGACATCTACGTACTCTTTTAACAATGCAATGAATGCAAGACTCTCTTGTGGGGAGAGGGATTAGCCTATTTTGACTTCTCTAACGTCATCATTCGACCCTATATTTACAATGATATGCTCCTCTATGGGATTCATACATGATTCGGGAACATCTATGGACTCGATGTCAGAAGATGTGTCATGATATGATACAATGTCATTTATGCAAACATACTCGGATTTTGATTTATACACAATATTTTCATTATTAGAAATGTCAGATTTGGTAGAAAGGGACGAATGGTCGGATAAGGAACTTTGTAAAAGGTTGAGTATATTGACAAAATTAAAAGGTTGTGTATTGCAAGAGTTTGAAAATTTGCGTATATAAACAAAATTTGAACGGTTGTTTATATCGACAAGGTTTGGGGGTGATGCCCACATCCGTGAGGCTTGCCTACGTATTCCTTTCGAAAATCAGGGCAACGTAGTTCGGAAGTGAACTACGGAAAGGTAGATTTCGAAAAGACCCTTATATCTTTCGGGAGACCCAATTATCTCGTTTGATTAGTTGAAGTAGATTGAGTTAGATCGTTGGTAGTTCGAGTGAGACTCTATTATTTCGAAAAACGTTTCTTTTGAGATTTGATTTTTTTTGTCTTTTGGATGTTCGTTGGATTTTTGAAACTTCGTATGAAATCGGGCGAGGTTGTTATTGTGAGTTGGGAAGGAATTTTCTCTTTACAAAAAGAAATCGATGAGGTGGAATTTTGATTGTGGAGAATGGTTTATTTACAAAAAAAAAAGAATTGAATTTGATGACATGAACAAGGAAAAAGTCTCATTCTTATTTTGAAAACTTTTTGAGAGTTTTATTTACAGTTTTCCAAAGGAACATAAAGTTAGTAGTTAGTTTCGTTTGAAAACATTCGATTTTGAATTGAAGAAAATGCACTTGAAATATTCTTTGAGAGACAAAAATTATTTTTCGGAAAATTCACGTGGTGACCCTGAGTTTTGCAAGATTGTACTACGTGGTGACCCAAATTTTAAGTTTCTGCACACGGTAACCCTGAACTATGCATTTTGTGCACGCGGTAACCCTATATTTTAACACCGTTAGAATTCCGTTAAGTTATGCCATAATTAAGTTCTAATGTACAATTTTTTGATAAAAAAGTATAACTAATTGAAGTTAACTATGTGTTAAGACGATATTAAATTAATGTTGGATGAGGTGTAAATAACTAATTGCTACCTCCAAAAGATGATACTAAAGCATAATTTGACAAAAACTTAACGGACTTCTAACAATGTTAACATATAGGGCCACCACGTGCACAAAATGCATAGTTCAGGGTCATCGTGTGCAGAAACTTAAAATTTGGGTCACCACGTGCAATCTTGCAAAACTCGAGGTCACCACGTGACTTTTCCGATTATTTTTTATAAATGAAGAAAATGTGTGTATTTACACAAAATTGAATTTTGAAAACGGTCGGGAAAATTTCTACTCTTATGTTAGACAATACTCGTGAGACGGAGTCGGACTCGATGAAATTAAAAGAATGACTATGTATGTAGACGTGGTAACGATGCTATTCAAGCATGCGTTGGTCCATGTGTCCTACACTCGGACTCAAGGTGGTTG
Source organism: Spergularia marina (assembly GCA_963680865.1). Classification (NCBI taxonomy): domain Eukaryota; kingdom Viridiplantae; phylum Streptophyta; class Magnoliopsida; order Caryophyllales; family Caryophyllaceae; genus Spergularia; species Spergularia marina. The sequence goes on from OY804561.1 coordinate 8,125,849, forward strand.
ATTAAGCTATTTTTATTTAAGTGACCTCGGCGCACTCCACTGTGCCCTCCGAGGGTTGAACGCTCTTGCATAGCTAGTCCTCGATAAGTCGGGGATACAAGTTTACGCTCTTAAGTATTTTAATAATCTTTTCTTCTATTCCTGACCTGTCCTCAGTAAGGATAGGTGTCAGACCTAATTTTGGCTTTTCTAGAGAACAACATCACAGTGCAGCGTGTGCGGACCGGATTCAAACAGACATTCCCAAATACACGTAATTTCACAGATATACATGCTAGAGCAAGAATATACAAAAGCGATGGATCTACGCAACTAATAAACGTCCTTAATTCTAAAGAAGGAAATGATGTACTTTCTGGTCAAGGCCTCGGAAAGAATTTCGTTTATTTTATTTGTATATAAAAAAAATAAAAATAAAATGTCCCCAGCGGAGTCGCCAAACTGCGGGGCTCGCAAAAAATAGGGTTGGGTTTGCAGGTTATTGAACTAACTTAAGGTTTGATCGTTGAAAACTCAGAGTCGCCACGCTGTCTTAACCCCGCAAAGGAAAGGTTTCGAAACATGTTTAAAAAGTACAAGTTCCAAAACAAATGAAAGAATTTTACGGAAAATCTTTCGAAAACCAAAAATGACTCCATGCGCCCTAAAGACAAAATTCCGTCTTATTGCTTATTTACAAATTTAGGAAAACTGGTCTGCGAAATAGAGAAAAAGGGTTTGGGGACTTAGTTAAGGGGTGCGAACATTTGGAACTCGTCTCCCCTTCCGTCATAAGGACGGGCACTTACTAATACATCATTTCCTTCTAAACAGTTTCGGTGTAGTGGTTACGTTAAGATCCATATAAATAAATAGAAATAATAGAATAACACATATATTCACGTTGTCATTCACATGCACAAGTTTAGAAAAAGAATTTACATATGTTACCGAGTCTTTTTGTACGGACTTGGGGGGTTTGAGCACCAAAGTTGCCATACCTTTCATTGTGGGATTGGAATCCACTGGAGGATCAAAATCCTACGTAGTTCTGACGGGCAGCCCCACGACAACGTCCTTTTCCAATGGGGGGTAGCGGCTAATATCCGCGAGGGTAGGTGGATAGATCCACACGGTAGATATCATTCCACTGGGGAAATGATCGGGTTGATTCCACTGGGGATATCACCCATGTGGAGGGTAGAGATAGGTTTTACTTCGCTTAGAAGGGGTAGAAAGTCTTTTCGCTCAAAGTCGTGCTATTGAGAGACTTTATAGAAGACTCACATTAGAATCAAGTCGATCCACGTAGAATAGAGCAAGGTATATTCCGTATATTCCGCTTGCATCTATGTGTCTCACATCGAGACGGCGATCGCCATTGATCACCATGCCTCCCGTACCAGGCATGCTTCCTGAACGAGGTCTTAAAGTGGATGACTCGACCTCTCTAATACGAGTTTAAAGATTAGACCTCTCAATAGTTTGACTAGGTTTGAATTGACTCTCGCGGGGAGATTTTAATGGAATGGATTGGGTTAGGTGTTTGGGCTCGATGGAATTGGCCGTATCGTTAGAGCTACTTGTTTTTGGCCCTACAACAATATAAGGAAAATAACGTCGATTCAGTTATGTTCGATCAAGAAGTGTTCCACTGGGGCGTTAGTGGAATAGTTGGTAGAGGTGAATGTAGATCGACCTCATGATCGGCATAAGCGAATTGGCAATCCTTGCCTAGTGTTCGGGTAGGGCCCCGTCCAAAGTCCATACAAAGAATCGGAAAGAAAACTTTACATGCAAAACACATCAAGAAAAGTTTATTTACTTCCATGTACAAAATCTTTGAAAATAAAAGAAATGAAATTCTTTTAAATTGTTAGGGAAAATGGAGAAAACGACTTTAATTAGAAAAACTAATTAAGAACAAGATACTTGAAAATAAATAAGGAAACATTTTTAGGGGTTTTTGATTTTATTAATTACATTATTTACAAAAGGGTCATTTTTAGTCCTTATTGACTATAATCGACTCAGGTTGACTTCGGTTGACTTACTTTAGTTAGTTTTCCGGTAGAGTCGGGTTGATTTGGGTAGGCATTGGTTGACTTGCACCTATTTGCATAGTTGACTTTAGTCGATTTTTGGGTAGAGTCGGGTTGACTTGGGTAGACATTGGTTGACATTGGTAGATTTGTTTGACTTTGGTTGGTTTTAGACCACGTATGACTTTCATTGACTTTTCCTCGATTGACTTGACTTAGGTTGACCTGACTTAGGTTGGCTTGACTTAAGTTGACTTGACTTAGGTTGACTTGATATCAATTCACCTAGACTTCTTTCTAAGTGTTTTAGAGTCATCAAACAAGTGGGTTGATTAATTAGACTCTCTATTAAGTCTAAAATGTTTTTACCATTTTGACATCTCAATGAGGTGGAATAATTAGACTCCCTATTAAGTCTAATCAATTAGTTAATTAAAACAATTAATTTTGGCAAGAAACATGTTATTTATGACCCCCAAAAAACAGAAAGTTGGTGGAAATTGAATGGTTTGGAAGATCAAATGAAATCTCAAAGTTTTTCTGGGTTGAGGGTGAGTTTATGAACATCTTAGGGTCACTGATGAATTGTTTCATGATTCCAAGAGTTCATTTACTCACAAAACAAATTTAAGGTTGAAAACCGGATGTCTAACAAAACATAGTATATTTTCAAAAACTCATAGCTATTGACAAGGACCTGACAAATTTTTAACTCTTATCTTTCTGGAAACCAGGGAATCTGCTCTTCAACTTTTATGAAGGAGATATACCCATAAAATGTCATCTTTAATTCTACAAAACGTATTGAAGTCAGTTGGTCGGACCGAGGATCAGGGTTGAGCAGTTTTGCCTCAGAAATTGTCATAAATATTGTGCAACTATTTTGGATATAACCTTTTGCAGGGATCCTTGTAAGACTTTAAATATGTTGTCTTTATAAGATCAAGATTTTTAATCAAAGGAATGTTTTAAGACAGATTTTTCAAGTCGGATTGAAAAAAAGTTTTGGCTAGGTAGAAATCCGGGTTAGATATTTAGGCCATTTTGTACATGGAAAAAATATAATAAATTTTTTTAAAGATATTAATGTCACTCATAGAGGTAGAAAAACAGTAACATATCAAAACAAAACAAAACAAAAAAACGCTCCGCTCCTTATACTCTCGCAAACTAATGTTCCCCCCAGTAAAGGGAACTGCCACAAGTGGCCCTAGAGGCAGGCTTATGAATTCGTAGGGCTCCCTAAACCACTACTTCATCATTACTGACCAAGGATCGACAATAACACGGTTAGTTATGTATTGGAGAGAAAAAATGAATTGAAATAACAATAAAAGAAGAAAGGAGGAGAGAAAACTACCTTTGATGATCAATGTCTATAGATCCTCCAATGTTAGGGTTTTAAGTCATCTAAACCAATTTTAATCTAAATTAGGTTGGTTGATTTTAACTACTTACTCCCTCCGCCCCCCTTTAAACACCCCCACTTTCCTTTTTGGAGTGTCCCTATTTAAACACCCCATTTCAAAACTTACTTAATTGGGTAAGTTTTGACCACACATCTACACTCCACTATCTCCAAAAATGATAAACAAACCATCCATTATCTGCAAAGCTAATAAATAAATCACTCACTATCTCCAACAATAATAAACAAACCACCACTATCTCCAACAATAATAAACTAACCACCCACTATCTCAAACAATAATAAACAAACAAGCCATTATATCCAACAATAATAAACAAACAAAACTACCTTAATCCAAGTGAAAAACACAATGGGGTGTTTAAAGGGGGACGGATGGAGTATGTGCTAAGGTGATACTAATACTACACATTTATTAGTAGAGATTAGTTTTATGGTGGAGTTTTTGATGTGAGAATAAATGAGAGAATGTATTAAATGTAGAAGTGAATGTAGAAGCAAACTCTCCTCTTTTTTCTTCTCTTGATGGCCGGCTCTTTCCTTCCTCTTTCTCTTTTTTTTTTTCTTTTTGTTTGTGAGTAATGAATGTGGTGAGTAGTAAGTATTAAGTGTGTGTGGTGAATGAAATTTTTTCCTTAAGTATTAAGAGAGGAAATAATTAGTGAAGCAGAGTGAATGAGCATGATAAATATCTACTTAATGAGCAAATAAACAAAGAAAAACACTTGCTCACCAAGGCTTCAAGTTGGCCGGCCCTCTCCTACCTCGCACCTCACCTCTTTTTTTTTGTCTTTTGGTTTTGTAGTAAAGGGCGAAGCATAATGAGTCATTAGGTTAAAAATAAAAGGAAAATAAAAATAGGTAGCATCTTGTTAGCATATTGTTAGTGTAAATGTACATGACATAAGGGTGAAATCATGAGGTGAGCTCATTGCCTAGGTGGTTTAGTAGTTAGGAAAATAAAGTCAGGTTAGACTCGTTTCGAGCAATTTTGCCTCGGTTTGGGCAAAAATGAAAACCGGGTGAAACGAGGTGATGAATAAATGAATTTAGAAATAAAAAAAATGAAAATCAATATTATTAATATTATTTACACAATTTTCGAAATTTAGATAAATAATAGAAAAAATGGCGAAATTCAAAATTGTTGAGAAATCGTTTTATTCACAAATAAACGAATAGAAATGGGTAAATAAAAAAAGAATAAAGTGAAATGAAATTATAAAGTAGAAATGGATAAATGAAAATGAAAAAAAAAAGGGTGAGACAAAATTTGGTGTCTACAGGGCCCATATCCTATTAAATGTACCAGCAGGCAACCAATGCCAATACTCGTAGTTCAACGGCGCTAATTCAGGATCCCTGGCCAAAGTCCCCAGAAAGCGACTACACGATTGCACTTGTTGGTCCAATTTGTTGGCCAGATGGATTTAGAACAATAATTGAAAGCTCTTCAAGCTTACGAGCATGTATATTTGGCATCAACGTTGGACCTCGACATTTCTTTTCAGGTTGAGGTACAACTGTTGGATGTACTTCAGGTTTCTTAAAACTTTCATCAGCAGAAACATGTGCATGATCCATATCATTATCCTCGATTAGTTCTTCCAAAGGAGCATCTTTCCTTTGACTCGACACAACAACCTCTTTTCTTGAACTACCCTCTGCCAAAATTCTCTAGAGTAAGCTCTGTTGACGCGTTAGTTTCTATAGTTTTTTGCCTTTTTGTTGATGGTAGGGTGGCTGTGTAGCTTTCTGTTTCCTGGTAGGAGTGATTTTGGAATTGGCGTTGGCGAAGCCTTGCAAATGAGCCCATGGAACCAGGAGGGCAAAATGATATTTGTTGCTTATCCGTGCCTTGCTTTTGCTTTTTCAGATTGCTGGTTGATTTGTCACATGCACTACTTGAAGCTCGAAGCTGACGGTATGCTAATCTAGAATTAACAAACTAAGAGTTTTTGCAGCGGAATTAAAACTAAAAGCACCTATTTTTGTGTTTTTGTGTTTATATGAAAATAAACTAAAGAAAAACAATAAAGATATGATTCAATACCCGCAAGTAATTGAATTTGCCGATTCAAAGAGCCGCAACCCTTAATTCGATCCTCCGCAAAGGATTAAGTACTCACGCATGAGTTTGTCACACAAAGAATTTGATTCCTCCGACTCTTCGATATTAATACTCAACTGGAATTTGAAATTTGTGTCTGTAATGCATGAGACAATCTCACCTTATATAGGTTAGAGATGTCTAGCTTATTACCTTAATTCTAGCTATATTAGAATAAGGAAACTAACTTAGAACTTACTAAATAAGCAGACTTCCCAAATAAACTAGGAAATACTAATTATCGGAAACAAATTATAAGACTCTCTAAGGAAATAAGGAAAACTTTAAGCTAGAATGAATTTAGGAAAACTCCATAACTCGATTCTTGCTTGGCTCCCGCATCATTCCCCTCCTCTTGAAAGCGAATTGTCTTTAATTCTGAATCAACTACAATTCCACCCGGATCAAATATCAACCTAAAGAATTTTAGGACAAGAGTTACAAGGGACCCAAGTACCACACATAAGGCCAGTAGCAATACTTGGAACTGAAAGCATCAATAGGTGATGGATGATATTGTATTTGACACATGCCAATAACAATTCGATCAAGCTCCCTTGTAGTAGGCAAAATTCTTCCAACTTGTGCACTTGGACTTGTTTCAATCTCTTCCTCATATTCATCATTAGAACTTGTTAATGGACAAATTAATTCACTAGAACAAAAAAAATTTAACGGTTCAGAAGTTGGATATGTTGATAAGATATCCATGTTATCACTATCATCTCATTGTTCTTCGGCCACATATTCATCTCCACTGTCATCATTGGTCAACTTGCTATATTCAACCACTTCTTGTATTATCAATACACGGCTAGTAGGACACTCACTTTTATAATGCCCGAAACCTCTACATTTGTGGCATTGTCTCTTTAACTTGGGATCATGAGACGTCGGTCCTTTGCTCTTTTCCTCAGTTGTAGGCTTTCGATATTCATGCTTCTTTTCAATTGTTGTGTCTTTCTGCTCTAGATCAAACGAGATGATCTTTGACTCACTTGGAGTAAAGAATTTCTGATTTCTCGTCCTTGCTTTTCTTTGTACTTGCTTCTCACACTTAATGGTCAGTTTACAAACATCACTGAAAGTCTCATACTCACGCAATTCAACCATATCAAGCACATCAGAATTTAAACCATCAATGAATCTAGCAATTTTTTGTTCTTTCCCCTCCTCTAAGTCACATAGCATGATCAACTTCTCAAATTTAGCAATATATTCTTCAACAGAAAGATTACCTTGCTTAAGAGATGTCAAACACTTTTACTTGTCTTGAATGAAATGACAGGGAACAAACCTTTTAGTTAGATGCTTCTTTAGTTTAGTCCAAGTTCGTATCTTTGGCTTGCAATCTTTCACTCCCTGTTTCTTTAAGTTATCAAACCACAAAGATGCGTATTTTGTGAATTTAAGAGTTGCAATCTTGAAACTTTTCTCATCATCATAGCCTTTTTATTCGAAAACCCGCTCAGGTGCTCTAACCCAATCTATGAAATACTCGGCATCTAGCTTACCATTGAAATCAGGAATGTCAAGTTTCAGGCCTCGATCATCATCTTTCTTAGGCTTTGACGTAGTTACACCTTCGTCACAATCCGAACTATTCTTCCAGTTGTTTGAGTTGCGCAATTCAGACCGTTCTCGTAGTAGAGATAATTGAACCAACGTCATCTCCTTTAAATCAGAGATTTCTACACTAGACTTACTAGGAGTCTTTTCATCGCCTGCCATAATGCGTCCTAACTAAAACATCAATTAAGGTTTTTTTTTTCATTTTTTTTTTCGATCACTGTAACCCACAGAATAGTAAATTTGAGAAAATTCACTAACCTAGCTCTGAAGCCACCTGATGCGTATGCTAATCTAGAATTAATAAATTCAGAGTTTTTGCAGCGGAATTAAAACTAAAAGAACCTATTTTTCTGTTTTTGTGTTTATATGAAAATAAACTAAAGAAAAACAATAAAGATATGATTCAATACCCGCAACTAATTGAATCTGCCGAATTCAAAGAGCCGCAACCCTTAATTCGATCCTCCGCAAAGGATTTAGTACTCACGCATGAGTTTGTCGCCCGCAAGCAACCACACAAATAATTTGAAGGAAACTTCCTTCGACTCTTCGATATTAAAACTCAACTGGAATCTGAAATTTGTGTCTGTAATACATGAGACAATCTCACCTTATATAGGTTAGTGATGTCTAGCTTATTACCTTAATTCTAGCTATATTAGAATAAGGAAACTAACTTAAAACTTACTAAATAAGCAGACTTCCCAAATAAACTAGGAAATACTAATTATCGGTTTCAAATGATAAGACTCTCTAAGGAAATAAGGAAAACTCTTAGATAGAATGAATTTAGGAAAACTCCATAACTCGATTCTTGCTTGGCTCCCGCATCAAAAGCTCACCTATCTTCTTAATTCTGATATTTTCATTCTCATCAACAATATCCTCCGATGGTTGCTCTTGGGCTGAATGATGGCAGTTTCCTTTTTTTCCTGGATCTAAAAATCCTCCTTTCAGCCATTGGAAGACTTGAAGCTTGAAGCTCACCTATCTACTAATTTCTAACATTCTCATTCTCATCACCACTATCCTCTAATTGTTGCTCTTCGTCTGATTGTTGGCGGTTTTCTATTTTCTTCAAATTCCTCATTTCAGCCAATGATACTCTTTGAGATTTAGCTTTCTTCAGCTTATTTGACCACATGTCTTTCTCACTTATTTTGTAACACCACGGCTCATCGCTTGAACCGGAAGTAGTCACCTATGGCAGCTCGCCACGATGTGGGCTGACCTTACAGACCAACACGGGTCCTTCCGGCGCATTTTGACCTTACTCATGCGCACCTTGGTAAACTTCCCAAGAGGTCACCCATCCTGAAATAGCTCCCAGTCAAGCACGGTTAACTGTGGAGTTTTTATCACGTGGGCTTCCTAAAAAGAAAGTAATAAAAGCTAATACTTTCCCAAAAAAAAAAAACTAATTTTACATTGGTTGCTATAATTGGTCGCTAAATGACCTATTTCTTTTAGTGACGTACTTTAAAACTTATAGTAGTATATAAACAAATCAATTATGTTTTAATTGTCTAAAGTTTCGGGCAACACAAATTATGTGTTATATTTAACACAAATTTGAAGTTTCCAGTCCAACTACGCTAATGGTGTTACTCCCTATTTCTTGAGGTTGAGGTATTAACCATATTGCAGGACTTCAGTATGCGCATCATGTGTTGCATCGCTATAGATGACATATCCAATATTCGAGGGATTTCATCAAGGCCTGCTTCATAGGTAGCTTAGGTGTCAGAAACTATACTCAACACTTGAAATTTCAGTTTAGGCATTGTAATCAGTGTGATTACTGACCAATGGTCTAACCTTCAATCCTTCATGTTTTGACTCTCATGCCTCAGTGAATTGTGAGTACTTTCGGAAAGTTTCATCCGGTCGGTCGCTTCCAAAAACACATTCTTGTTTTTATCATAATTGTACCATCTAATTCTTACAAAAGCTCTTAAGAATAGAGCGTAGGTCATAGATGTGGCTCTCTGTTAAGTGTGGTCTTGTTTCAAGCAATTGAGTTTAAGTGTCTTTAATCATTCTTGATTACTTTTCGACCAAGGATAGACTGTAGTTTGAGTGAGATCTTTCAATAGCTAATTTTGGTGACTTTTCAAAATTTTGTGCGCTTAATTAATTTTACTTTGTAGGCATCAAGCAAATGAGCTCTCTTAAATGCATTTAAGCCTAGCTAATGTAGGATATATTGAGATTAAGATGTGTTCCAGGACGCGCATTTTGTGCCAAATTTCCTTGCAAAGAGTTAATCAATCATACTAAGTTAGTATTTCAGTTGTGCCCATTAAATTTATGTAGTAAAACATTGTGTTCATATGCACATATATATATAAATTTATATTGGTGACAAAACATTATGTGATTTACTTACAACCAGATAAGTTGTGGAAAAAGTGGATTAATATCATCTACCTTAAGAATGAAAATTGGGAGGAATATGAACCTCTTAATGACGCGAGTGGGTTTTATTTGGAAGATGATTTGTGGAGTGAAAAATCAGATGAAAAAATGGTTTTAAGAATGAAAACTGGCTTCAAATTGGAAAACATACAATACTCTGTCTCATCAGGCTATAAGTGGACTTGTGGAGAGCATACTAAAGTTTGCTGAGGGAAGTATATATGGAGCAGATATACCATTCCTAGGGTTGCTTTTGTTGTGCAATTCGGCGCGAAATTCAGAAGCGTATAAAAACGATAACAAACAACAATAGAAAAGATCACACCAAAATTTAACGTGATTCACTATCAACGTGATAGCTACGTCTACAGGGGCTAGGAATCAATTTCACTATGGTGGGGAATTACAGATACAAGATGAATTGAGAAGTTCTCTACATTTGCTAGACTAAAAACTCTCTTTGTGTGGCTCTCCCACTAATTCTCTTCTACCAAATAAGCTAGAGGAGGTGGGTTTAATATATTAACCACCTTACCAAAAGAACTATTGGATTTAGATAAATAGTAGCTAGTAAATCTCCCAAACACTCTAAAAGTAATTAGGAAATAAGACAAACATCAAGCAAAGAAGAAGCCAAAATCGTTTCTTCCATCTTAAGTTTTCACCACATACATCACCAAATGCTATCTATACATTCCCGAGACTATCATTGTGATGTTCTATTCACAATTTCAACAATCTCCACCTTGACTTCAACGGTCGCATACCAAGATCTTCAATTAAGAACCCCTTCTAAAGTAGTTTGTACCTAAGTACCAATGCACTCACATGAACCATGATCTCTTTATAGCCAGAAATCAAACCATCTTCATTGGATCGCAAAGCTCCACCATAATCAAGATGAGTGAAATCTGCCAGTAAAGTTTTAACCAAACACAAAACTATCGCACCTAAAACGACCATTTTTGTTTCAAGAAACCCATGACCCACGCCGGAGTCCCTGCCTATGCCAAGGCACACTATCATCCCGCCGGAATCCAAAATACCTCCGTCGAAGTGCCCTGTGTTTTAGACTAAATACTAATTAAAATCTAATTAGTCACCGTCGAGGCCCAACTCTCTGCCCGTGCCGGAGCACACTCACCACCTCATGGAGCATGCCATCGGCTACTCCCTAGCTTAACCCAATGACCCCTGTCTCAAGTCCATTGTCCAAGACCGGATTCCAAGTACAATAGGATCGATTGTACCGAACCTCAAAGTACCTTGACGACGTTGAAAGCCTCTTTGTTGTTCTTCTTGAATACCCAAAGCACCGACTACTGACTGAGCTACTTCAACCTCCACCCCACTCTTGGCCCGATCATCCTCAACACAAGACGAACTCTTCAACTCGCCCACCTCTAGACTCGCCGGCCTAGTATGACTCACCTCCTCATCGACCCTCTGTGCTATTGGCAAGATAGCCACAAGTCCACGACGCTCAAACGATGATGTCACCTCTTTAGTCATCTCTCCCATCAATGCCATCCCTTGTAGTTCATACAAAGAACCCGCCCTTGATCTTACACTACAAAGCACCTCTGATCTAACAAACCCTTCCACACCCGCAATACTCCACCTCTTCCTTGAAATCTACAACCTTTACGGTCTAGCATTCCAAGCAAAATAAGACTACTATTAAGTTGTGGAACATGCACTACATCCTTGAGAATCCTAGCAACACCATCATGCATCCGAAACCGAACAGCCCAATCCCAGCACCTTCACACACTGAGTTATTACCCATGATATCAAACTCCTACGCGCAGTATAGGTCAACATCTTTCTATTAGGACACATATGTGAAGTAGCCCCACTATCAAGAACCCACCTATTACCAAGGTGTTCCTCCGATCCTCATGTGCTACAAGAGCATAATCCCCCTTCGAATTGTAGTCATAGTATTGTTGTATCGTTGCTATTGAAGCGGAACCACTCTTCTTCAACCTAGGAAAATCATTCTTCCAATGACCAGGTTCATTACAATTATGGCAGCGATCGTCGAACCTAGGACTTCTAGATTTGGTTTTATACTTCCTCCTACTCCCACTAGAACGACCATTTCATTCAGCACCGTTTACTACTAAACCTGCCACACGGTCCTCCACAATATCCACGGAATCTTTCTGGCATAACTCCCTAGTAAAAAGTGATGACTTTACTTTTTATAGGGTTAACGTGTCATTCCCAACCACAAGAGAACCCACAAAATTCTCATATGACAAAGGCAAAGACACAAGTAGAATAAGAACAGCATCTTCATCCTCAACCTTAACTCCTATATTCCGTAGGTCTACCAATATAGAGTTTAGTTTATCTAGATGATTACTAAGCAACGTACCTTTCTCCATCTTTAAGGAAAACAACCTCTGTTTCAACAACAACTTGTTGGTGAGTGACTTCTTCATGTATAAAGACTAGAGTTTTTTCCACAGTTTGATTGCGATGTCTTCTTTGCTCACGTTTGTGATGACATCGTCCTCTAAACACAGTAAAATGGTGGAGTGAGCTTTCTCCTCCATGATCGCACTACAAGAAAGTTGGTTTTTGGCCACGGGTTTTGGCAACAATATACAAGTCGTTGCTAAATACTCTTTAAGTCCACAAAGAGTCGTTGCCAAATAATTAATTTCATTTCCCCCCCCCCCCAAAAAAAGGTTCAACGCGGGGAATTAGAAACTTTTGGTTTTTCGCCACAAGGGTAACTCGTTGCAATAAAAAAATTAATTGTTGGCCACGGACCATTGTTGTTGCCGAAAAAGGTAGACTCTTTTGCCACAAGATATTTGTTGCTAAAAACTGAGCACATTAAATAAAAAAAAAAAATTACTTTCTTTTAGGAGGTGGACCTTCACAGCTTCACAGATCTACCACGTTTTTCCCTTTTCCCTTCATTCTCTCACCACCAGAACTCACGACCCTAAAAAAAAGAACTCACCACCCTCGCCTCCTCACTCCTCACTCTCGTCAGTCGCCGGTCTTCGGGGGGTCGGTCGTCACGTCTACTGGGTCCTCTTCATCGACCATCTTCAGTTGTCTGTGTTCTTCATCTCCTAGTCGCGCTCTTCTCCTCAAGCCTCCGTGTTTGGTTTACTCTCTAGAAATTCAAGCTGAAATTCAACTCTTTGGAGGTATACTTCCTTAATTCATTTCTTAAATTTGTGTTTAATGATGATATGATTATTTTGTTATTTGTAATTTAAATAAATTCGGCGTTCAAACCCTAATTTGACAATTTGGGGGTGAATTCTTGCGGGTTGTTAGTATCTTGTTTGAGTTGTGATTTAATATGGTATGGTAGATATTTGTTAAAAGTTAGAAAATTGATGCCAATTGATTAAAGTTATGTAATGATTTTTGAGCTTGGTTGATCGATTTGCTGGATATCTGATTTATGCTTTATCAATTCAATTTTACTTCTTTCTCATATTCATTCTTACCTCTCAAACCCTAGTCTGGATCAGGCTCGTCTTTTACTTCCCTTAATTCTAGTAAATTATTGTTTACTTGTGAAATTATGTTGGGAGGAGAATACACTAGTACACTATTTATCAACTACGTCGGTCAAATTGCTGCTTAACAGCGGTTCTAGAACCGTTGTAGTATCCAGCACTATAAAAAGTGTCATACTGTTCTACAGAGGTTGTTGGAACCACTGTTATATTTACATCTCATCTACAGCGGTTCAAGTCTGACCTCTATAATACACCTGCTATAACATTTTATAGTGTGTCTTGCACAACCGTTGTAAAAGGTCATTTCTTTGTTTTCGCAGCAGGGAGTTGACCCACGACCTACGCTTTTATTTTATTTAGATGTTTTGAGCTTTTAGATGATTACATTAAATGACATTAAAGGAAAGAAGTGGATGACAAATTAAGTGTCATTGATAAATCATAGGTTCATTTACATTTTGAAATGTCAAATAAAATACAATGCTCCATAATCACCTAATAAAATTGAAACTAATTATAGGCGCGAATGTGCTTGTCCATGCCAAAATCTAACTAAGAAGCCAGCACTCCAAAACCCATGATATGTGAGCCAACTCAACCAGTGCTTAAATAATTTGATGGCGTACGTTCTTAATTAGCAAGATGATCCACAATCCATAAATTACTGGAAAAGAAAGAAAAAAATCAATCAACAAAGTGCACTTCAAGATGATTGACAAAGTATAGTTCAAAAATACAAACTAATAATGTAATTGATAGTATAAGACAGTACTCAACATCTTTAGCAATATCATTAGTGAAGTTGTCAGCTTCCTTGACAAGGCTGACACTGAAGTTCAATACTCGTACTCAGAATAAGGATCATTAGCACAAACTGTTGTAAATAATGTCCATGTGTGTATGTTCTTGGTAGTAAAAATAATTTAATGTTGTGCTAATCAAATGAGTACCTTAATCATTCCTACATTCTTGTCAAATTCATCCACATCTCTGATTGTCTGTTACACAACATGTTGTAGACTTGCTAAAGGCGCACCATTTTCCATTCATAAAGGAAACAAAAACGATCATTTATTTCTCTTTTGTCACTTGATTAACATGACAGTAGACTAGCTTGGGTATTAGCGATGCTACCCACTAGTGAATGCTAATGCCTTTAAAATTTAGGTAATATGGACATTAACACATGCCTTATTTGTAGACAGAAAAATGGCAATATAAAGCCAAGTGATGATATTATTTGGCTGGCGGAGCATTCTCGTACAAGTGATAAAACATACTCCTAGGTAATTTTCTAATCTTTAACATTGTGAAGTGTATTTTGGAAAGTTAAAATGGTGACTGTGATTTTGTTACTGTACGTGCTGGGTGGTTTGTGATATGTGTTGGATTTGGTGATTGTTGTGGCCATTATGATGGATTATGCTGGTAGCTAGTTGTATTGATAATTCTGGTGGTTTTGTGCTACATATTAGTTGTTATATGGGCTTGTCCCGAAGGAAGAGACTCTGGTTCTCAAAGCAATAATGTTGATTGCAGTGATATATTCACAAGTTTGAACTTAGATGTTCAAGGCAGTTGTAATCATTGTCTACTTTCTCCTTAGTGCCATAGGTTGTGTTTTCATAATTGATACTTATGAACATTAAGTGTTGTCGGCTAGCATATTCCCCTTGTCTGCTGCTAGTGCTTGTACATACAATTTATGTTTACAGTATCCTGATATACACCGAAGATGTGTGTAGTTTACATGAGAATACGATGTAGTTTACTTAAAACTAAGATGTACTCTCGTTTTTTTGCTCAACTTGCATGGGCTGAGGTGACTCCCAACATATAATCATGACAAATAGTCGGACAAGCTTCAAATGATTTTCATGAACCTTCACTTACCTATGTGGTCTCAATTTTCTTGCTTTTATTTTTTTCGTGGTCTTCACATTTTTTATAGCAACCCTATGTAATCCGTAGTCATAATACTCCTCTGGTGTTGATTTTGCAGGATTGGACAACTAATTAAGTTATACCTCTATAATGAGATGAGCTAGAAACTGACTAGGAGTGTGAGGTACGTAATAGGCTAGGAGAGGAGCATAGCAGCTCTACCAACATCCCAAAGTATGAAGATCAGATTTTGTCCAACTACATTGTCTAGTTCATTCTCTATGGTTGTTACCATTTGTATATGGGGAATATTTTGTATTAGTAGTACTAATCTACAATTAAGATAAGTTTATTATTAGGGAACTTGACTTCCCTATAACCTTGTATGTACTTACTCAATTAGATATTAATTTTAAGAAAAACTATGGCTATTCGAATCCAAATTTTGTTTAGCGTTGTAATTTGTATAAGGTCACAGGAGGGTGCACAAAAAAGGTTGCAATTGGAAAGTGTACCAGCGTATGTAATTCATATTTACTGTCACAAGGAGCAAGGAGCTTGTTGCGAAAAACAAAACCTCGGTGTGTTGAAGCTGGTATTTCGCAACGACAACTTTGTTGCTAAATAGAAGCAGTTGTTGCAAAATGTGAATGTCCTTCCTGCACCAAAAATATTTTTGCCACGATAAAGTTGTTGCCAAAAAAAATACTACAGGTTTTTGGCAACAAATCTTTTGTTTCCATAGTTGAGTATATTCGGCAACAAGGTGTTTTCTTTAACAACAGTATTTGTTGCGAAAAACTGGAAACTTTAGCCACGATGCTTTATTGTTGCGGCACTTTTTAGTTACGCCATGTCTCATAACAAGTGGTTTTCGTTGCCAAATATACTTTGTTGTTGCCAAAAATATTTTTGGCAACAATTTCGCTTGTGGCCAAAAAGTGAATTTCTTGTAGTGTCGCCAGATCATAATCGGTAAGCTTGCCTTCAGTTACTGCCTTCTTATCATCCTCCTCTTTTTTGGCAAGAGGTAACCATAAGCCCAGCTGCTTAAGGAAAGCCCTTATGTTTATCTGCCATCGTAGAAACTTGTCGATCATCGTAGCTATCGTCGCACCGGCCATCGCTCTCCCCAAGGATCTCCCACCTGGAGCTCTGATGCCAATTGTTGTGCAATTGGGCGCGAAATTCGGAAGCGTATAAGAACGATAACAAACAACAATAGAAAAGATCACATCAAGATTTACGTGGTTCACTATCAACATGATAGCTACGTCCACAGGGGTTAGGAATCAATTTCACTATGGTGGGGAATTACAGATACAAGATGAATTAAGAAGTTCTCCACATTTGGTAGTCTAAGAACTCTTTTTGTGAGGCTCTCTCACTGATTCCCTTCTACCAAATAAGCTAGAGGAGGTGGGTTTTATTTATTAACCACCTTACCAAAAGACCTATTGGATTTAGGTAAGTAGTAGCTAGTAAATTTCCCAAAACACTCTAAAAGGAAGACCTATTGGATCACCACATACATCACCAAATGCTAACTATATATACATTTCTGAGACTCTATCATTGCGACGTTCTAGTCACAATTTCAACAGCTTTCATTGGGTGGCTCACACTTTTCCAGAAATTGCAGATGCGAGATAAACTCAAAATAAAGGATTAGTGTCTATACTGAAGATCGGTGCTTGCTTTGTGCCAATGCAACTGAATCTCATGCATGGGCATGTCTTCTTTGAATATCAGTATGCAAAGAAATGCCTTGAGTGGATAAAGAGTTAGATGAGAATTGATTTCCCAACCATGGATACTCTAATTTGGTGCTCTAGAAAGAGAATGGCTACAAAGATGATGATGAAGCTGCAGCCTGAAGTATTATTAATAGACTTACAATAAGTACGAATGTCTTGCGTATCAAGACTTTCCATATCTCTGTACTATATGCGGTATAAATACCGAAAATTGTGATTCAGAAATGCAAGTAATTAACAAAGCAATACAAATCCTATTATGGTATCAGAGCCTCTTTCCTAGAGGACTCTGCAAATCGCTTCCGCTGCCTGCCGATGGGCTGATAATCTACCACGCCCATCGGCAGGATTTCTTAAAAATCAAAATCAAGCTTTCCAATTAGTTTTCTGTTCCTACGTTGAATCTTATTTTAGCGTTTTCAATTCTACATGCCACCTATGTAAGTCTACCCTAATTCCCAACCAAAAGTCCCAAATCAAAGTTCCTTAACTCTACGAAAACCTCCTTGTTGGGTCAAAACCCAATTCCGTTGTTCTTCTACATTCGGCCCTTATTACTATCTACTATCCGGTCGAACAATTCTCGACCTCTGACAATCAAAACAAACAATTTTGGTTTTTCGGTGTCCAGTAAACCGTACGATTTTGGTTTACGTGTCCACCAAACCGTGACAAACAAACTATGTGGTTTTTCAGTGTCCAGTAAACCGTACGAATTTGGTTTTTCGGTGTCCATAAACGGTGAAAATTTGGTTTTTTCGGTGTCCACTAAACCGTCTCAAACTGTTGCTGAACAAGGATGAACGAGGGATTGCGGATCGGTCAAGCTACTACGAATACTATTTTTTTTTTTTACCCAATTATTGTAATTTTCAAACCCATGGAAACTTTTGCAAAGTTAACATGAATTTGAGGGGGGGTGTTAGAGGATTTGTAAGTATTCCTTATTGTATTAGGAAGATATGATTAGCGAATATTAGACTTAAGGTAAGAATAGCGTAAAGAGCCATAGTAATCAGAGTCGAGACCGAACAGGAAGTCATGAAGACGATCCCGCCGGCGACGTTCGGAGTGCTGATTGCCGACGTCGCACTCACACTTGCCGCACTTACATGAGATTAAAGGGTCGTGCTGACCAAGTTCTTCCCATAAAACTGAAAGTTTGCCGTAATACACAGCAACCGACATATCCTTAGTTTGGGTACAATTTTTAAGATCACTGGTCAATTGATGAACCCGGGGGCCGTCCACCGAGCTAAACCGCACACTAAGATCATCCCATAATTTCTTAGCATCTGTATAGCGACCAACCAGTTCAGTAACTTCGGGACTAAGGGTGTACATAAGCCAAGACACCAGCATACTTTGTACTGCCCTCCAATGTTCTTGAGTGGCCGAAGGAACAAGGCTAGTGATAGTGCCATCAACGAAGCCGAATTTCCGTCGAGCACTAAGAGCAAGTTCAATGGCATGGGACCATTCATCATAATTTTTTAATTTGAGACGAGCCGAGGTAATATAATTGCGGGGTTGATCTTGGCCGCCGAGATAAAAGGGGCGATTAGGCTCGATTTTTGCTGGTGTGAAGGGAGGTGGCGGAGGGGATTCCTCATCGCCAGCCATTGTAGAAGGCTAGGGATTGATAGGGTTGTGGTAGACTTTAGGATCGAAATCCTGATACCATAATAGGATTTGTATTGCTTTGTTAATTACTTGCGTTTCTGAATCACAATTCTCGATATTTATACGGCATATAGTACGGAGATATGGAAAGTCTTGATATGCAAGACATTCGTACTTATCGTAAGTCTATTAATTATACATGGATGATGCACAACAAGCTAAGTGTAGAGTAGAGAATGTATTGACTCACACAGAAAAAGTATATGTTAGCAAGTTAAGAAATAAGTAGAAGTTAGGGTTATAAGTATGATCGAGAATATTTTGTCTTAAGATGCATAATGGTTACAAAATAAAGATTTGTTGTAAGATATGGATAAAATAGACTTTTACTCGGTTCTTTGTAATTTTGTTCATGACATAAAAGATTCACATTTTCACAAAAAAAAAAAAAAAACGACTAGATATCATCATCAAATTGATTTTAGGCTCTTCCATGACTTGGCCCCGGGGCGTCGCGCGGGTTCAACCCGTTCAGATCGGAGTAGCCGACCCTATGTCCCTTTGTCATCTCTATAAACGACTAGTTTGGGACAGACCCAAAGCCATTACCCTGGCCATGTCCCTTAACATGAACTTTTTAATCTTCCCAGTGGAAGTCTTCGGGAGTTCTTCCATAAACACCACCTTCTTAGGCACCATATAATGCGGCAAGTTTGACCTACAATATCCAATAATCTCATTTTCAGTTGGCTTCACCTTGATGCCTTCTTTGAAGCTCACAAATGCACATGGTGTCTCGCCCCAATGATCGTGGGGCTGCGCCACCACAGCCGCCTCATTAATCCCCGGAAATGTATAGAGCACGGACTCAACCTCGACACTACTAATATTCTCACCCCCACTTATAATTACATCCTTGGAGCGATCCTTGATCTCGAGGTACCCATCTGGGTGCATCACTGCTAAGTCTCCCGTTCGAAACCAACCATCTTCCCCCATACACTTTGAAGTTCCTTCTGGATCTTTAAGGTACCCAAGCATTATCGAACATCCATGGAGAACAACCTCGCCGATCATTTTTCCGTCTCGAATCACCGCCTGTTGTGTGACTGGATCAACCACATCGAAGTCCGCCATTCCAGCGGTTCGAACCCCTTGACGTGCTTTCAGTTTTGCTCTCTCCTTTGGGGGCAGTTTAGTCCAGTTTGACTTCCAGGCACAAGAAATATTGACTCCAGCAGACTCGGTTAAACCATACCCGTGGTCGACAACAAACCCGAGCGCTTCTGCTCCCTCGAGGATTGATGGCGGAGGTGGGGCCCCGGCTGTAAGAACGTGCACCGGCCAATCCAGAGGCCGGGCTGCGGGACTGTTGATCATCATGTTGAGGACCACAGGAGCACCGCACATATGAGTCACACGGTAACGGTGAATGGCATCATGTATTTTAGCCCCATCGAAGTGTGTCATGCAAATATTGACACCTCCGACCGCGGCCAAGCCCCACGGAAAGGACCAACCATTGTTATGGAACATCGGCAAAGTCCAAAGGTAGACCGATTGCTTCGGTACGGACCAGTCAATCAACGCGTCGAGGGCCATGATGAATAACCCTCGATGACAATTGACCACCCCCTTTGGAGCGGCTGTGGTCCCTGATGTGTAATTGAGGACTATTGGGTCCCAATCACTCCTAGGCCGAACCCACTTGAACTCCGTATCTCCGCCATTGATGAGCCCCTCATAGGTGGCGCAGAAGCCATCTAAGAGCGGTAACTTCTCGTTCTTGTGGTTGTCTTCGGTGATGAGGACAAGGAGTGGGCGAGGGTGGTTCAAGGGGAGGTGAGAAAGCGCCTCGAGTACAAGAGATTGGCATTGGTGGTGTATAAAGATGAGCCTAGACTCGCTGTGTTGTAGTATAACCGAAACGGTTTTCGGGTTTAGCCGGGTGTTGATGTTGTTAAGCACGGCACCTGTCATTGGGGCTGCAAAGTGGAGCTCATATGCTGCAGGTACGTTCGGTGACACGACAGATACAACGTGGCGTCGGCCTATACCCATGGCCGAGATAGAGGAGGCTAGTTGGATGCATCGACGGTTGGTGTCGGACCACGTGTAATTGGTATCGTTGTAGACGATTGAAGGCGAGTCGCCGTATGCAATAGCTGCTCTTTCTAGAAAGGTCAAAGGGGTGAGAGGACTTGAGTTCACTGCTGACGGTTTCAGCTCCTCCATCTTGTTTCCTACGGAAGGATGCTATCAATGGTGACAAGATGCAAGTTAGGCTACCAGCAAATGGCAATTCGTATCTTTATACAGTAACCATGCAAGTGTTAATTTGACTGGAATTGGTTGAACATTATCCTAATATGAAATGCCAGATATATAATGTACAAACATATTGCCATGTGTTTTCTTAATTTACTCATCACAATGTACCTATTACCAACACACATTTCTTTTATAATCTTACGGCTCGTTTGATTTGAGGGAATAAGGGTGGGATGAAATTTTAATTTCCATCTGTAAATTATTTCCATGTCTGGTGAATGGGAATTAGACTTCGTAATAAGGGATGTGTGACCATCATTTTATTACCTAGGAGGGGGTGGTATTAGGGAGAGGGATAACTTTAATATAAATTGACACAATTGCCATTAATAAAATGAGAGATAGAGGGTTAATTATCAAAGGACAAAATTGTAACTTTTTAACAATTTTCATCTTAATTCCCATCATCTATTTCCAGTTTTATCGAAACAAGGGAGTATGATTATTTCCTAATTCTCACCTCGTTATCCCTCCCCTATTCCCTCCTCTTGTCCCCCTAGTTCTCATCCCTCAATCCAAACGACCCCTCAAGTCAATTTTATTTTCATCATTATTACTCAACCAAATTAGTTTGCCGACTTGTTGAAATAGTGATCCTATCTCCATCAATAAAGCTAAGCATGAACCTAGATCGCTCATATATAGCCGGTGGTTAAGAAATACGGCTAGCTACAGCCTACATACATAACTTGCCGTCTATAGATCACGTACTCAATTGAACTATCTTAGATGACACGAAACAGATTAAATTTTGCGTAATTATTAGACCTGGTCTCTTGCAATAAAGTATATCCTAATTGCAGTTCATGTATATATATTGAAGTCAATAATCAGCATATATATTACTCATTAGAGGAATAAAGTATACATGTTTGAGGCAACTTGGTCAGTGGAAACATATATGACATGTGCCGCTCTGCGGTTCTGGCGCTATTGCTTAAGTTTATAAACTAATTAAGGCTTGACTAATAATTAATAAGCCAGTTTGGCAATGTACAGTATGTTGAAAACTTTGGTCGATCATATATACCTGTAGGAGAGGATCAAGGTAGGCTTACCGGTTAGAAAATGAACCTGCCTAAGTGTTTACTGTTGATGGTTTCAGCTCCTCCATCTTGTTTCCTACAGAAGTTCTGATGCTATCAATGGTTCTTACAAGGTGCAAGTTTAGGCTACCAGCAAGGGTATATTTGTCTTGATGAAAATTATCCTAATTAATATATATAAAATGCCAGATGGATAATGTGTGTGCATATGTGTGTTTTCTTTACTTATCCCAAATGTATTACCAAAACACATTTTTTTAATCATCTGATCTTAAGTCAATCTTATTTTCATCATTACAACCCAAATTCGTTTGCCGTCTATAGATCACTTACTCAATTGAAGTCTCTTAAATGAAATGGTATGTATATTCTATAAGATTGTATAATACTCTAATAATCGACCTGTTTATTATTGATAATATTATGCGATTTTATATTACATAAGATAAACAAGTTCATCACCACTAACCTAATGGTTAGTACAATGTGCCTTGTAGGTACAATATACAAAATAATTACGTTCTTCGTATTTACCACTAAGTTTATACTCATCCTCTATCACTCCCCGACAGTCGAAACGGCAATTGCAACGATGTTGCGACTGGATGTAGAAAAGGATGGCACGACATGATCAATCAGGGAGCGGTACCACAACCACATAGCGTGGACCACTGTGAAAAGAAAATAAACAAAACTGCAAATATGAACCCGTATGTGAGGCCATGGGCTCTCGATCGACTAGCCCATTTGGGAGACAGGGTGCGTAAAGCAGACTATCCCCATAGGGTGATAGGACAAGCATGAAAACAAAACGAAAAAAGAAAAAAAAAGTGGTGAGAGAGCCGTGCATGACAAGGCCACTTCAGAATCGGCGAAGAACACGGAAAAGAGGTAGCGACGGAGCGACAATAGCGGCTCAGAGGCGGCAAGAGTGTCCTGGAATACTCATCATGCGGCTTGAGCGGCGATGGCGGCTAGGCAGCAGACTATGGGCTGCACGACGTCGCTTTGGCGATCCATGGGCAAGGCTGGGCGACAACGTGGTCGTAAGGGGCTGCAAGAGCCAGTGGTGTGGCGTCCGGAGGTGAGTCTGCACGGAGGTTGCTCCATGAGAGGATCGTGCCCGATGAACCTCCTAATTATGATCATCGCAAAACGGTGGGAGAGAATATTGTGGTGATACAAGGATTATGTAGACGCGTTAGGGTGAAGTAGTTGCTATTATTCATCAAATCAGAAAATGCTAGTAAAAAGAAAACTAATGAAAAAAAAAACACTATTACGGAGAGCCCTGGCCGAAGAGCGGAAGCAAGAAAAAGTTGTTTAGGATTTGTAGTTTGTGATCGAACCCTCTGATACCATGTAAGATTGTATAATACACTAATAATCGACCTGCTTATTATTGATAATATTATGGGATTTTATATTACATAAGATAAGCAAGTTCATCACCCCTAACCTAATGGTTAGTACAATGTACCTTGTAGGTACAATGCACATAATAATTACTTACTCCGTATTCACCACTAAGTCTATATTCATCATCTATCATATTCCATGAAAGGATGCTAGAGATCTATAGTGTAGACACCCGAAAATATCTACAATCAGAAATAATTTTACTACACTATCAAAATTTTACTACTCACGCAATTAGTTTTACAATCTGAATTTTTTATTACAATTAATTTCACTCCTACTAACTCAATTTTACATTGTAAACAAAGCAATTAATTATGTGTAATTATTAGACCTGGCCCCTTGCAATAATCAAGTTAAGATATCCTAATAACTGCAGTTCATATACATCTATCGAAGTAAATTATCGGCATATTACTGATTAGAGGAAAAGAAGTATACATGTTTAATTTGAGGCAACTTGGCCAGTAGAAACATGTATGACATACATATGCCACTATTGCTTTCGTTTGTAAACAAAAGGCGTTGACTAACCACAAGCCAATTTGGCAATGTAGAGTATGTTTAACAGAGCAATGATACGGGGAGCACTTTGTTGTGGCACTGTTCACACAGCACAAATAGGACAAACGGGAGTAAGGGGTAGCGGAGCAAATCTGGGCAACACTGAATTATATGTGGGGAAGGGCTTCTAAGCAAAAAAAAAAATCAGACAAAGGGGAAAGGAGTTGTGTCCGACATCCCCATCTTCCCTTCCCTCTCTCTCATCTGTACTGAAATTAGGTTTCCCAGTGCTTTCTCTCTCCTCTTGTCTCAATCTCACCCTCCATTCTGGACACCATCATCAGCTCGCGCCGACGTCTCCACCTCCAGACCACGTCGCCGCCAAATATGCGCACGGACCACACTCTTTTTGTCGCACATCTTTTTTACAGGTCAGATTTTTTGAGTTATACTCAAACCATATATAATCTGAAAATATTTAATTTCCATTGTCATATAATAAGTTTAATTACATGATTTTAGTGCTTTGATAAGGTTTATAGTATGATTGATATATTTATTAATCTTGAGTAAAAGAAAAGAGAGAAATTTTGGGGGAAAATTGATTAGAGTTAACTTGAGTTTTTAGTTTTTGTTATTGGATGTAATTCATTTTCAACAATTCAAAGAATTGGAGCATTTTGTGCTGATTTTGTGCGGTTTTCGTTGTTGTTGGATCTATAGAGGATGCATGTGTGTTATTTTCGGTGTGATAGGGTACTTTGAATGAAATTTGAGGAAGAGATTGGGTGGTTATTTTGCTAATATTTGGGAATTCATAGTTACGACGACACACCAGGGCAAACTGTAGTCTATAGTCGATGTGCAGTGAACTTTGCTATTTGAAAATGAAAATTATTCATAGTTACTAGTTGGTGATTTAAAAAAAAAAATTAGGATCCGCCTCGTATATGTAGCTCAAGGCAACACTTTGCGCTAAAATGCAAACAGCGGAAATATGTTTTGTACTGCCTAATGTCACTCTCAAATCTGAAAGAGGAACTATCCGTGTTTGCCATAGAATTCACTTGCAATGATTTGTGTAATAGATAGAGACACAGTTTTGGAATGTTTCGTACATTTTCATGAAATTGGTGAAATTGTTTTGATTTTGGACTTGGCTTCCAATGAATTCTTATGTTATTGGTGACCATGAATGCTTGTTGAGTGTCTTTGCTCCTTGTTAGTGCTGAACTATTTGGAAATCAATCCACAGTTCAAATTAAGCCTAATTTCTGAGTTAGTCTAATTAAGCATTGGACATCAAGCTTTGTTAGTTTCAAGCAAGTTGGCAGTATAGGGCTTTCATTTGATTAAAAATTGAGATCATAATGCATGTGAATATGCATGGTGTAACACCCCGCCTCATCGTCTGAGCCGAAAATAGTCAACTATGACAGCTTGCCAGGCTGTGGGCTGACCTCACAGAGCAACACGGCTCCTTTCGGCGCACTTTGACCTCACTCGTGCGCACCCTGGGAAACTTCCCAGGAGGTCACCCATCCTGAAATTACTCTCAATCAAGCACGCTTAACTTTGGAGTTCTTATCACATGAGATTCCTAAAAGGAAAGTCGACTTTGTTGGTATGAGTAGCACTGTCAATCCTTTTAAACACCTCATATGAACCCTTAATTTCTCAGGAACCTCCTCTGAAATTTGGGGTATTACACACGGTTCCATGATTTTCACCAATTCTGTACAATTGATAACATTTTCTTGAAACTTGCCGTTGGTTCTTCATATTATTTTGTCTTTCTTGACCCCAATTCAGGTGGTGGATTCCAGTTTGGTCCTCCCCAATTCAGCAGAACAGTCAACGGTATCCACGTTTGTCTTCATATTAAATGACTTCTCTTCACTGCTACTTTGTATTGTGGATGCCTCCTCAATCAAACATGATTCAGGCAGCACACTGTTGCGCGCCCAACCTGTACAGCACGCATAGGACAAATGCCTGAAGGGTACCGGAGCAAAACTCCCTCCTTCTTTCTCCCTTCTTCGAGCTCTCATCCATCTTCTCTCACCTTCTCTCTCTACAGCTCCCCACTCTGTCTCCTCTATACTCATAAACACTAACTTCCTCTTCACCTCAATTATTTCCTAAATCAAAATTAAATCTCATCTCATCCAACGTATCTCAATCAAACTCGTCTTTAATAGACTATCAAACTTGATTGCACGGACCTATACTATTCAATCTAGCTGCTAAGAACATTCAAAATGATGATAAACGGGTCGCCAATGAGAGACTTGATCACGAGATTCAGCAACTGAAGGTATGTGAATGATATTTTTGTTTAATAAATTTAACATATTTGGGGTTTTATTTTTTTGAGATTAAAAAATATTTTGGGGTTTTATTTAGGACGTGATCTACAAGTAAGATATATGTGGTGTTAGCTATAAATCTGGTCATTAGTGTTGGTAATGTTGTCATATAATTGTTGTAATGTTAATTTAATGGTTATATAATTGTTGAAATTAGGTTCATGAATTGGGTATATGAATTGATGTATGAATTGGGTTCAATTAATTGTGTATGAATTAGGTAAGAAGTGTGAGAAAGTGTGTTATTCATATTGTTTCGTATTGCAGTTGATTAAGTTTTATTAGATCCAAAAAAAACACTGTAATATCGGATTAGTTACTTATGTTATTGGAAATTTGGAAAATGATATTTGATGTTATTTGTGATTAGGATGCATTGGACAGTGGGGGTGAGGAAGTTGAAAAGTGTATAATCAAACCCTTGACAGGGGGAGAATGTAGCAATAATGTAGATGTAGGAGAACCTCCAATTCAAAAATCTTTAACACCTCTTAAGAACTCCTCTTCTGTTGTTACACCTTTTTTGGGCATGGTTTTCCCAGGTTTTGAAGAATTAGAAACTTATTTACTTGCATATGGTGAATCACAAGGATTTGGTATTGTGCGTGGTAATAGTGCTTTTAAGGGTAAATGTGACAATAAGGTGAAAAGGTGTCAAACATGGAAATGTGAGTGTAACGGTGTTGTGAGATTCCATAGAAAGAAACCGAATGATGTTGATGGTGATTATGTTGAAGTGGCATCAGTGCCTCATTTATCAAAGAAGTGTGGTTGTCCTGTGCAATTGCATGCTACTTTACAATCTAGTGGTGAATGGGTCGTGCAGATATTGGAGTTAGAACACAAAAATCACAACCCTACTCCTAGCAAATCCAAAAATATTGCCGCTTATCGCAAAAAAAAGTTTCATCCACACATAAGAAGGAGGTTTGAAATAGGTTTGAAAGCTGGTATCACCATCCGCAAAATCCTTGATTCTTTATCTCTTGAGAGATGTGGGGATGTGCAATTAACCGATAGGGATGTGAGGAATGTTATGGATAAGGAGAGAAGGAAGAAAATGAGTGAAGGGGACTGTAATGCAATGTGGCAATACTTTTTGAAGATGTATAAAGATAATAATGAATTTTTTCATGAAATTAGACTTGATGAGGATGGTGTATTGAAAGACGCATTGTGGATTGATGCGAGATCACGTGCATCATATGAAGATTTCGGTGATGTTGTGTGTTATGATACCACACATTGCACAAACGATTATGATTTCCCATTTGTTAATTTTATTGGTGTTAACCACCATGGGCAATCCATCTTGTTAGGATGTGCATTGATTAGGAATGAAACTATTGAAAGTCACGAATGGGTGTTTAAGACATGGTTGAAAGCAAAGGGTGGTATTGCTCCTCAAGGCATACTCACATACCAGACTGTACCCATGAGAAGAGGATTGGAGTCCGTAATGCCACAAACAAGGCATAGGTGGTGCTTATGGCACATTATGAAGAAATGGTCTACTAAGTTGGGGATGTGTACTAATTTTCCTACTTTTGGGCCAATGTTGAAAAGTGTTATATATGATTCAAATGATGCCAAGGAGTTTAAGAATAGGTGGCTTTTGATAGTTCATGATTACAATCTTGGTAGCTTAGATTGGCTTACGGGGTTGTATAAAGAGAGGGCTATGTGGGTTCCTGCCTTTACAAAGCACTTAGTTTGGGCGGGGATGAGAACAACTCAACGTATTGAAAGCATTCATTCTTTCTTTGATGATTTTGTTCACAGGAATACTAAGTTTTCTGAGTTTGCCGAAGGGTATTGTTTTGCTATGGAGACTAGATGTGGTACGGAAAAAGATGCCGATGATCATTGCAATGTCTTTACTAGATCCATAAGCCCCCATGCTTTGGCTGTGGAAATGTTTTTCCAACATATTTACACGGATAAAAAGTTTATCCAAATACAAATTGAATGCCAAAGAGTTTCATTGTTATATGGTCCGACTGAAATTGTTTTGAATGATGAGGAGACGGACAACATAATTCAGGATAGGGTGTATGTTCATTTAGGGGGGAAAAGGGATGATATTGTTACACACAAAAGAAGGATTTACACTGTCCGATTCAATAAGATTTCACATGAGGCATCTTGTGAATGCAAGCTGTTTGAGTGTAGTGGCGTGCTTTGTAGGCATATCATTAAAGTATTTGATAAGCACGAGATTACCAAATTTCCTGACATGTATGTTCTAATTAAGACGTTGGCGAAAGGATATTATTCGTAAGCATACCTTAGTTAAGGTTGCCTAGCATGACCACACTAAGGTAGAGCATGTGAAAAGATTCGACGAAATACATGTGGCATTTGAACCTATTGCCACTGCTGCCATGGTAAGTGAGAAAGCTTCTAAGCTTGTCCTCCAAACCATAAAGGACTTGCATCATTCAGTCTCAACTGTTTTAGGCGATGAAGAACACGATTCTGCTGTAAATGGTGTTGACGCTGGTGATCAATCATCAGTAGGAATTAATCATGATAGTTGTTCTCTTGTTGGAGGGACTGCTAACGGTGATCATTGTGTTGATTCTCCCTCTAGTCAGTGTGGTGCTAGCAACAACTATCAAGTACTAACTGCTACTAGTAATGTACCGTCAATTAAAGATCCAACAGCTAGGCACAAAATGCAACGTGGGCAACGAGGTGGGTATGTACGCCGGAAGCCTATTGATGAGATAGTCTTGAACAAGGCGCAAGCGTCTGCAAAGGTAAAATGAAAAATCTTGTTTACAAATTAATTTCATTACTTTACCTTTTACCTAAAGAAATATACTTATTAGTCTACACAACTTTGATGATGTAGGCTAGAGCATCTGGCAACAATTCAAGAACCAATGCGAATAGCTCTACAACAAAAGTCAATTCAAGGACAAGAGGTGAAAGGGTAGGTGCTGAAAAGAGAAACAAAGGAATCGATGACATGACAAGCTCTCAACTTTAATCGAAATTGCCTTATGTTGTTTTTATGTATCCGTCATTTTTTATTTTAACACTAATTGTTATGCAGAATGTCGTTGTCGACCCACACTTCCCTATTGTGAATGGAGTAGATGGAAAGAGTTATATTCAGCTTCAATTCCAACACAAGTATGTGATTTTTTTTTTTAATTTCTACACAAGCACTCCTTGTTCTCTTCATGAACTATTATTTTAGTGGCTCAACGTAACATAAAGTTATTGTATAATTTAGCTTCTCCAATCATATGCATCCAATCATATGTTCCAAAACAATGGTGGAACATTCATGCCCCTGCACACGCTTATGCCCTTTAGTATACAGCCTCAAGTTTTGCCAAACAATCAACCTGTTGGATTATTTGCACCTCCCAATTATTTTTCGGACCAGGTACGAAACATCACACTTTACCATGATATTACAATTGCATCATCTCTATGGTGCCCTTATTTGTTTGGTTGTGCCCATGCCCATGACCTCTAGCTTATTTACTATATGATGAATATATGTTATACTTATTTTACTATGCCGATGGTATGATGTTAAATGATATGTTCATTTATATTCAGTAGTTGGAACTTAGCATTGGCACAAGCTCAACAAGAGGATCCATGGAACGTCCCATGTTGCCACCCATACGGTTGTACAATTTGAGAAGTGATGTCAGTGACCATCGCGGACAATGATGCAGATATCTTTAGGCATTTAGTGATATACACATTTCAATATTATGTTTTGGTGCCTAAAGCACCTCATTGTATGTAAATTATGACCTTAAGCGACTTAAAATGTAATTTGTGGAGACGTCTTTTTACAATAATGGACTTTGAGAATGCATCCTCAACATTTGTTCAACAAGTTTGATTTGAAAAAGGAGTTTCATAATGTAGGTGTTTAAAAATTAAAAGTGTATTTGTGTCCTACAATGTGTTCATGTTGTTGTAATAGTCATGAAGAGAATTGCTGAAATACCGAATAACACCGGCGTTTTAAAGGGGAAATTGTCCATAATAAACCGCCTCGTAACAGGGCGATTTTACTGAAATAAAACCGCTGTAGAGGGCAACGGTTATTATCCAGGGACGATGTGATTTATTTGGGCAAAACAATTTGACAAGTTTAAAACCCATAAGGGTAAGGATGGTTATAATACAATGAAACCGTCCGGCAGCCTGGCGGTTTTAAGTCGTAATAATAATTAGTTTTTCTTAAAAACTGTTGTGTCGTTTGAATTAATTTGGGGTTAAAAATCAACCCAAATCGCCCCGACATCTCCACACGAACAACCCCAATCCTCCAACTCCTTTTCTCCACTACATCGGTTCCAGCCCACATCGCCTCCAGCCCACCTGTCGCCGCCTCCTGCCGCTGCCTCCGGCTGCCTTCTCCTGCCGCCGACTCCGCCACCTCTTTTTAAGTTGTTGTTTATTTTTAGGTAAATATTTTCCTCTCTCCTATTTCCACCATTTTCATTTTTCGATTTTCAATTTTCAATATATTACTAATTTGTTCAATCTGTTTTTGTTAGTATTGATTATTGATTTACTCTTTCAAGTGTCTATTACTCTTTTTTTTAGCAATTATGAGACCACTCTAATTTAGGTTTTTAATTGGTATTTTACATTTAGGTTACTAATATCTATTGATACTTGATTGTACTTCCTTATGTTAGATTACTAATATCTACATTCCAAATTAGTTAGTATTGATACTTGATTTTACAATGCTGGTCCATCAATTATAGAGAACATACAAACGAAGTGATGTAATGGTAAACAAATATTCTCTTTTTCAAAGGGTAAGTTTTAATTGCATAAGTGAAGGTAAGGGATGAAATGCTAATGAAAGAGCAAATGCAATCTATTTCGTGATTGTGAAAAATCCTACACCTAATGTTGTTGTGAATCATTTTCACCTAGTATATTTGGTATAACGTCTTAACCCCTTTATTTTTCTTTTTGTACCTGTAATGGAGGCGGAGTTTCATCCGGGACCGATCAAACAATCTCTTCTCAAATTGCAAGACAAACACAGGAGTCAAGCAATTTGGAACGGAGAGGAGGTTAGTCCGCTTAGATGTAGGACTCACATAAAATGGCTTAGTGAATACCGTCCTAGTAAGCGGGTAGTCAAGTTTATTAGATGAACCCAATTTTATGGGGCACATAGAGTAGCTTGTGTTAAATTAGATGCGTATTTAATTAGTGCATTAGTAGAACGATGGAGGCAAGAAACCCACACTTTTCACTTGACCGTTGGGGAGGCTGCCATCACTTTACAAGATGTACAAGTTATGTTGGGGTTGAGTATAGATGGAAATTATGTGACGTATAATACTAATCAAGATTGGAATAAATTGGTTTTTAAATTGTTAGGAAGATCACCTGGAGAACATTTGAGTGGGAGTTCTTTGAAAATTTTTTAGTTGATGAAGAATTATGGTTATTTGCCCCTTGATGCGGATGATGTGACATTTCATTGCTACATTCGAGTGTATTTGCTCATTTTGTTTGGCACTGTTTTATTTCCTGATAAGAATGGGGATGTTATTCAAGTAATATATTTGTCATTGTTAAGTGATGTGAGTAGATTGGATGATTATTTTTGGGGAAGTGCAGTGCTTGCAACATTGTATCGTAACTTGTGCCAAGGGTGTCGTAGAGGTGCATTAGAGATACCTGGACCTCTTATTCTTCTTCAATTATGGTCTTGGGAACGCATTGTTATCGGACGCCCTATCAACAAGGGAGCATTAGATTCAGATTCGGATGAGGAGGAGGAT
The DNA here is from genome assembly GCA_963680865.1 of Spergularia marina. Lineage (NCBI taxonomy): Eukaryota > Viridiplantae > Streptophyta > Magnoliopsida > Caryophyllales > Caryophyllaceae > Spergularia > Spergularia marina. The sequence continues at coordinate 8,157,621 of OY804561.1, forward strand.
GAGGGTGAGGATTCGGATGAGGATGAGGATGAGAATGAGGGTGAGGTTATACCTAGCCCATTTGGCGCACATCATATATATGGGAGAGATGCATTAGGGCGTAAATGGCTTATGATCGAACGGCGAAAAGCCGATGGGATTTGCTCTCTTACCGCCTATAGAGATGCGTTCGATTCTATGACTCATGATCAAGTGAGTTGACTTATTTATGTTTTGTATAACCATTTGCTCATTTTCCTCATTTTGTCATGCAAATAATGAAACTCGTCTTATTTGGCAGCCATATACACCGGATGTCATTGCTGCTCTCTCTCCGTTTTGTCGTAAGGATGAACAAGATTGGCTTGTTTTGGCTCCTTTGATCTCCTTTGATATTGTAGAGTGGCATTTTCCAGACAGGGTACTACGCCAATTTGGTTTCAAGCAAACAATCCCGGTCCCTTGTGATACAAATGAGACTCTTCATAAAATGGATAAGATAGGAAACCGCAAGTATAGTTGGGCTGACCTCCACCAGGTTATATCGACTTATGGCGTAGGCGGAGGGAGAGGGTGGCTTATACTGGCCAAGTAGATGATGCCATAATGGATTACAATGATCCGTACATGATTTGGTATCGAGATCACACCCGCGTATAATTGGAAATGTTAATCAATCTCAAGGCGCCTCCGTTGCTTACCATCCTTATTCTCCCTCAATTCAATTGCTTGTAAGTTTGGTCTATCTTTATTTCACTATTAGTCTATAGTAAGCATGTACTGACAATATTTGGTTCAATCTTTTTATTTTTGATATTATAGACTCAAGGTTTTGCAACTTTACACATGAGGTATGATCATGACCTTGAACGTGCATTGCATTACCCATCAACCGTCAATCGTGTCCAATCCTTAACCAAGATTCGCAAACACTGCTCAGAATGTCTGGAGAAGGTGGGATTTTCACATCTTATCCAACCATCTCAAGAGCAACAATCTCAAGAGTCAAATGATGCAAGTTTGGATAATCATGCTCCTCTAATACAATATATGCGTCGACGTAAAGGGAACACTCCAGGTTCATCCTCAAGCCAACCCGCTTCCACAATTGAAACTCGAGCTACACGCCGTCGCCGAGTAACGAAAGAGTAGCAAGTTATTTATAGTACGTTTGTAATATATCGGATCAAATTGCATCATTTACTTTGTATTTGACTCTTTTAAGTTTGTAAGATAATTAAAGATATTTAATGTCAAGCCATGGTATTCGAGACTTAATTTTGGCGTCTTAGATTGGAACCATTGATGTTTGGGCAGTTAACTATTGGTGATTATTATCCAGGTGCAGGTGAATTGGTATATAGGCAAGGCAAGGTAGATCGCGTCGAAGCTATAATTTATTTTCTTAAAACCGCCACGCAATAGAGCGGTTATTCTGCTGCATAAGCCGCTGTGGGGGAAGGCTGTTTCATACTTCCGTCCCTTCAAATATTCTGTGAATAAACCGCTTCTCGGAATGGCGGTTTCAAACATCTGTCCCTTAAATCATATGTATTTGTTGATATGAATGATGCACAAAAATACAAATTATCCATAATAACACATGAAATCAATCAAACTTTCAACTCACAAAATACAACGAGGGGTTACAAGAAGAGACAACAACAGAATGTTAAGACATAATAAAAACATTATGCAATAAATAGCACTGCGTTTACGATAAAATGAAAAGCGTAAATACTAAATCATAAAGCAGAAACGTATGACTTCAACAGGTTCATTCAACCTCCTTCTTGATCGGAATTTCGACCAGACATCATCTTAGGTACTGCAAACAAACGTGCACCATGCACAATGTTGTGTTTTTCAATGGTATGCTCAGGTTTAACCTCCACGATATCATGAACTAAGTTAAAGCTCCTCACGCGGACGCCCATAATTTTTGACCATGAACGATAAACCCAACTAAATTCCTAGTTCGCGTCAAGTAAAATCGGTGTTGCACTGGTTCATTCATTAGATTTTGGACAACTATCATGATCTTTGCCTCATTCTCTTCGCAAATGGGTTCACCGCAATCAGATTTCAAAAGTTTATTTGGATTGTATCAATAAATTACATACGAAAATGACTTATGAATATCCAAAATAAATACTCCTACAATCACTAAATTTACCTCGTTGAAATATGCGGTTAGTCTTTCGCCGTCTTCAATACTTTGGTTTTTCGGACTTATATTGGGATCAATTGACGGATGAAAGCAGGAATTTCCATTTTTGGTATATCTATTCCATGACGTTTTGCGTAGTCACAAAACACACCCCGAAGGCCTTTGTTTTGATTTGTGGTGTACCTAACCTTCCGATTACCATCTCTATCTGATATGTAAATATCAATTAAGATGTTCTTATCTTCAGTTTCATTATCAACACTCACATTGTACACACCACTTTGTTGTGTAGACATGTTTTGGAATGGTATGTTATGAAGACCCTTTTAATTATTTATAGGTGTAATAGGTTGTTGCTTAAATAAAGGTAGTATTACCCATGCTTAAAGTATAAATGATTAAGACACCATGTGTAAAGTGACTTGACCCCATTCTTGTATCCACAATCATTAATAAAATGCCTCCACATCGAGACCGGGAAAACTCAAATCACAAACTTTTTTTCGATAACATAAAATTAGTTTACATCGCACACAATAAGACGTACGTTATTTAATATAAGCGACATTTAGATACTTAAACTTAGATAACATAGATTTACTATTCGCCCAATGAGAAATTCTCAAACCTAAAAGTTGAATCATGTATATCTTTAATTACTTTAACCTTTCTTTTGTACTTATTTATCTTCTTCTCAAGAGATGCAATTATATTGTCCTTCTCAACTTGTTCCGCTTGTAAACGAAGAATTTCATCACGGAGTGCTCCTACAATACCTTCACCACTTTAGGGAAGGGGACGATCAATCCATTTCCAACTACCGCAACCACTACGTGTGCCATATTGTTGAAATCTCCTTCCCGGGTTATCTATTGTGAATGAGGTTAGGACTTCCATTTGTCTTCCGCACAAAGAAGTAGATCGTGCAGCCATGTTATTCCAATGTTGAACTCTATGCAACTGATTTAGACCGGTACATTTTCGTTCCTGCACAAGCAAACACTCATATTTACAATAATATAAGTAAAATACGCTTAGTACCTTGTTAACACATATTAAAAACTCACCCTATTTCCACTTGAACCACTTGCAAAATCTGCCATTCGACAATTTTTTACTAATGTCCTAATATTTTCCAAAACGGTACAATAATTCATTGATATGAGCCATACATTTATAGGAAATGAACCTCCTATGATATCACGTGGTAACAGTATTATTGACGTACTCATTGGTATTGTCGTGTAGTTTCATCAAAATAAAGTTATTCCAAAAACTACTCAAAACTTAAAACTAATTTATAAATCATTGATGCCGACAAAATAAGTTAAGATGAATGGAATTTCTTTTATTATCCGAAATACATTTGATTATGAAGTTCAATTAGGCCGGAGAGAACGAGAAGTTTCAAGAAAATCATCATCTCCGTCCAACACTATTACACATTTTTTTGAGTTACGGTTCACATTGTTTGAACCAACTGCACATTCTTCCCTAACCAAATGGGTTGTAATGAGATGATTTTCGGCCACTCCATGTCCTTCATTGGATAACCAGCGAAATCCAAATGTTTTTCCTTCATTAGCGCACATAATACATTTGCTAAAATAAGCGATACATGGTGCCCTATAGTTTGGCAAGGTAGTCCTTTCAAAATGCATCCAAGGCCATGAGTTAGAATTATCTGCACCTGCAAATTAAACGACATGGAAATAAGCCATGTTAGCAAGATACGATCTACACCAAATTGACATTAAGCATAACTACATATATTAGTATACCTTTGGATTGTCCCACATCCCTACTTCCCATATTTATTTAATTTGCAATGTTTAAAAGTAGAAGTGATTGGCAAACCAATTTTATAGGCTTGAGTTCAAATATCATCCATTCACAAATATAAATAACTTCTCCACAATTGTCGAAATGTAGTAGTGGCTCCTGGGACCAGACCTTCAACGTTTTCAATTTGTCTTATTGCTTTTAATATTCCCTTTATCTTGTTTACTTTGAATTATGTCAAGTCCCATCTTGTTTTATTGCTGTTTTCTGTTTTCTGTATTTGAATGCGCAATACTATTATTGTATCATGACAGATATAAGTTGTTAATTTATTGTAAAAAACATAACTTAGATTATAGTATTTCAACGCAATACATTGAATTATAATTTCATTTGAACATATAAGGTATGCCCGTCCTTTATGCCTGTTGAGTCCACACTGAGATTGGCTGATACTTCTTTGTTTTTATAAAGAATTCTAAAGTCTTCCAGTGAAATGCCGCGTTCGTTTGCCCATATGCGGAAAACGTGAATCATCTTTGCACATGACCGCATGTGGAATTCCTCAATTACGGGTGTAGTTTGCAAATCTTGAAGAACAAAACGTACCATGTTGAACGGTGTATCATTAACTTCTCCAATAAATCTCTGCAATGACATGTATACGTTTTTTTAGATCCAAATGCTACAAAAATCTCCAAACAAATCATGGATTAAGGGTTCCTTAACATACCTTATCAAATATGGCCCGAAGTCTTCCTCCATTTTCAACATCCTGCATATGTGGACTATGCCCCGGATCCATTAAGTCGTTCCCACAATGTATCTTCAATTTCCCTTCATCTACACCAACCCTATTAGCATAATCGTGGTAAAGTATGTGGAATCTCATGCGTGAATGCATATAGTAGTGATATTCATAATTCACATCCCTATCACAAACAACAAAATTAACATTTTATGCGCAGATACGTCGGAGTCAATTTCATTATGGACAATCTTATATTTGTGGATACCACTTTCCCGAGTACTACCTCTTATGGATGATGACGATTTTTTGTTAATACTATCATTTGTAATTGAGGAGGAAATGGTTGTACATGTTTCGAAAAGCTTTAATGTGTAACCTTATATATACTCAACAAGAATTAATTACAACATAAATTACTGATATTAATATTAAGGATTCATATATATATATATATATATATATATATATATAAATACAATTAATATATCATATGAATTGAATGGACGATAAGAAAATTCTCGGATATTGATTTCACGCAATCAAAGCTATTGACATCCAATAAAACCAATTGCTGATAAGACAAGATATAGTCATTACTGAACACTATCTGACAAAGTAAATGGTTTTTTGAAAACGACTACAGTTTTCGAAAAAGCAATAAAATGAGTACTCAATGCTATAAACAGAAAAGCAGATATGATAAGATACAATGGGTCGGTAGCAATGAATTATTTGGACAACTGACACATAATAAATGAATATATAATACAAAAAGTACATATGGAAACGTCTTTCAATATATAATACAATACAATGTAAGATAAGATAAAACTCTGAGGTGATAAAATGAGATACCCAAGCAATCGGAGGTGAACACATAAGTAACCTACATAGGCTGAGAAGATAATGCACACTACCATTAAAAGGACCTGAAATACCGGGAAAAATTAAAGAAAGGGAATAACATCATGTCGTCTAGTATTATAAATCATGAAGTTGAAGGTAGTAATGATTTCCATTTACATTATATCATACCCTTTTTTTTAGAGATCATTAATCTTTGTGTTAGACAATAACATGTCAATTAACAGGTACAAGAACAAAAGGTAAAGCAACACCCATGTCTGAAGAACGTATATTGCTAAAATTTATTAATGTAAATGATGTATTTACTCACAATATATAAACTAACCAAGTAATCGAAAGTTCACAGAGTCTAAATTTTTTGGATGGAGTAATTGGCTGTGAGTTCATTTTCAAAAGACGCCAATTTTTGAAAGTGGTGTTGAAGTAGGGTTAACCATGAAGTGTTTGAGATGTGAGGATGAACAAAAGAAGATGGAAATTGTGTACACGTATCGTCGAAGGGATAATGGTGAGTGTGAAAAACATATATTAAACGATCATGGCCTGGAAAAAAAATATGATACTAAACGATAGCAATGACATTTCCGAAGATATCTATCAAGAAGAAGAATATTGTGTTTTTATTTCCGAGGATGAAGCCGAACCATCTCAACCATATGTTTGTGAAGAGGAAGAACGAAGAAGATTATTTTTCGGACGATAAAACACAAGACAATTCGTTTTAAAATAGGAAATTGTTTCTAAATATGATTACCAAAGTTGTATTCTTATCTACCGGTGGTATTTTCATATGCAACATTGTGGTTAGAAGAATATAATAACTCAATTGTATGACTAAATGACTCGGTTTGATAATTGGTGTCACTACAATTTAGCAAATCTACTTAAATCCAAAAGCACTTAACATAGTTTAAATTGCCAACCCATATTCTAACATATAACATATACACACGATAAGATAATGTTTATATATGATAAAGAAGTGTACCGTTAAGATACACTAGCTTTTTAGGTAACTATGCATAGGTGCAATAAAATAAGATTTATTTGTGATAAAAGTAGTGGACTGTCAGGATATGATAACGTTATAATTAATTATACTACTATATAAAGAATCTTTACCCATATCAAATATTGTATAAACTGATGCCATTTAATTATAAGAATGAGAATGGTGCAGGTGATGTGTTCATGTTCTTAAGAGATTAACTAACATTTAAATATGTATACATATTTAGTTAAAGTTTTTTTTTATTATTAATGGTTTAACATCAGGTGGTACAAGAAGGAAAGCAAAGGTGAACACGGCCGTAGTAAAACACTGGACAACTAAGATTTCGGATGAAGGTATTTATGTTGTACTCATAACTAACGCTACTATTTTATTGTATAGTTGACTAACAATTATTTTGATTGTATTTTACACTGTTTACATGGCAGAGTGTACACATCGGGGAATAGATGAATGGCCTTACGTTCATTTCGATAAAGAATTTTGTTGGGAATTTAATAAAATTGTAGGGGTACGCATGAAATGTAGGATATGTGAAGAAAATGAAGCCCTCAATATATTTACCTATGAATGGACAATGGGAGAGAACAATGGTGTACTATGTAGACATGTCGAACAACATGAATTGTTGAGCGATATAGTAGTCACGGATAGCAATGATATTAGCGTCAATCATAATTACGTCAATGACACTATCGTTGATAGTTATGAGGTTGAACAATGTTGTGTGCTAATATCGTCAGATGAGCCTTCTGAGTGAAAATACAAAAGTAATAAGGTGTAGCAGATGATGTATGTATGTAATAAAGTTGTGGGTTGAAAAATGATGCGTATGAGATAAGAGAAATGACTTTATTTCTGTCAATATGATGCCAAAGTAATGGAAAATAGAATGTTTGTATTATTTCAGGGCACTGTCATGTTATCTTTGACTAAACTTGTATTATTGCGTACAGATGTAATCTTTCTTATTTACCTGTTTGATCGTTTGAAGGCACTAAGTTGATGGGAACATAAAAAATCGATCATACTTAGACGAGAAACATAAGAAAACATAATGATGAAATTATTGATCTTTTACTAAAAAAAAGATTGATAATCGAAACGGTACACGAGAATTCAACATAAAACATAAAGAATACACAACAATTAAAATAAATTTACTAATAGTTACTACAAAAGCGAATAATCCAGTCGAAATGTATCCTTCTGCAATGGGTACACATGCGACTAAAAACAATAATCGACGCCGGCAAGGTGGTTGTGCAGGCTACAAATGTGAACAATGAAATAAACAATAGCATGTTAATATATATAATGGCAATCATTTGTACGAAGGTTCTCATTTAAATTTTAGTGTGATGAACGTACCTCTATAGTACCCGAGAAAATACCCCTACTATGTTCCGGGTAGAGCATGACCGAGGAGACGTACGGTTTCCATAGGACCAATACACCACCACGTAATCCAAGTTCAAGTAAGTGCCAATTATAAGGAGTAAAATTGAACATAACACGTTCGCAATTTTGAAAACTACTCCTAGCTTCGGTTATTAAAATTACATGCGGATCGTACACAACTTGAATACGATTCATAGTGGACACAAATGAAGGACGACAAATACCCCTTGAGTTCCAACAAACAATAGTTAGACCTTGTGTATGCTGGATCCTACCATTTCTTGGCGAAATTGCAATGACATAGTTTCTAACGCTCAAAGCGACATCTTCAATTGTGTACGACACATTCACACCTAAACATTGGATGGTAGGAAAGGTTTGATAAGCAATCAAGCCATCACTATAGCTTGAAACGACATAAGAAGTTGGTTGTTCTTGTATTTGGTGAAGTGTACATGGAAGAGGTAATACGAGTTTAGGATCGATTAAATGCATAAGATAGCCTGGAAATGGGGCTCGGTGTTGGCGTATATACAATAAATCAAACAACCATTGAATCCAGACTTGAAATGCAGGGTGCAATGGATAAGTGTCCATTAGATGAGGTAGATGTGCACTATGTAGATATCCGTCTACACCTATCATTTTGAGAGATTCAAACTCATCTCCGTTACCTAGTGGATCTCTAATTAACGATCGCACTGCTTCAGAAGGGATAAGTTGATGTTGATTAACTTCCCACTCCACATAGTAGTTTGTTAAATGCATGTACAACTCAACATTCTCGTAGGATGGTGCCCACATATGTTCCACCAACATAGGTGAAGTTACAATTTGAAATCTATTAGCCATTTGTAAATTACAAAAAAAATTGGTAAGGTTTGGAATTATTATAAGGGTTTTTTGTTGTGAACGAGGTGAACTCAAGTAATGTATGAGTTTCTACCCTTTATAGAATATGTGGATTCATCAAAATATGTATACAAGTATTAATCAGATAACCAAGGGGTGTAATAAAACAATAGTACTTTATGCCAGAACATTACTACAAAAGAATCAAATCTTTATGGCAGACCTTTTGGTGGAATCAAAATAAGGCAGAAATTTTGACAAAGGCAAATTTAACCGGTGGAGTAAATGGATTTAACATTGAAGATGCTTAAAAGGTAGGGAATTACCATTTCAAAGTGGTCCACAAATCGTGTAGCACACCTCTTAATCGCAGACAACATATAAACCTCGCAACTATGGGTGATGGCAAAAACATGGGTTTCATTATAAACATTGCGATAGTGATCTCGTTTGAACAACAATATGTTATTTAACAATAGTAAACTACTCACATGTCAGATTGTTGAGCCATGGATAACAATTTCCGGTCCCAACTCATTAGCTCATCGACTTTCCAACCCCCATCAATGGTAACCAACAAAATGTCCATGGCCTTGCACTTTTGCATTTGAAATCAACCAATAAAAAGTAGTGTTTCACAACCTAGCATTAATATAGAGCCAAAAAAAATAATTAACATTTCAGTAGAGTTGCCTCACCAATTCGTCCAATACATGGTTATGTTTTTCGAGCCCGTTGACAACATTTAAGGAATCAATAACCCATAACTCCTTGTTATGGAAATTGAATGCGGCACACCACCAGTGCTTATCTTGTAGTACGGGAACAAACACCTACAATGGGTTAAATTTCTTATTATTGCCATAATCAATGTACTAAACTTGTTGCGCCTCAAAAAAAAGGTGAGAAAGCAGTCATATGTGCACAAACAACAACGACCAAGTTAAAGTGAACTAAACTCACAACGCATATTTGCTGAGCTGTGTTCAAACCGAATTCAGATTTCCAATACTTGACGTGATGTTGAACCACTCTCTCAAGGTCAGACAAGGCCCCTTATTTTGATTGAGGAACATTGTTGATCATAGTAGTTGAAGAATCTTCACAATTGACAATATCAATATAGTCTTGGGCAGATTCACGGGGTTCTACAATCGTGCCCTAATAAATTCCAAACATAACAATATATTAATAACTTAGCAAGACGTAACATGTCCGATACATGTAAGGTTAAATCACGTACCGCAAAGTCTGGGTCAATGAAACACCTCATTGTGCTCCGATTAGCAAACAAATGTTTGGCCCAATAGTCCGTGTACATCTTTGCCACAACCCTCACATACTGATACCATGGAAACCTTTAGATGATGCAACTAATATACCATATAAAGCAAAGTGATAAGAGTGTTAAATCACCTGAATATGAATGCCTTGTGTACACTTGAGCACATTGTAACATTTAGAAAGCTCTACAAAGTGGCCCCTGCATTCAATCAAATCCATATCCATCCCAGTCGTATCTTTCTTGCGCTTGTGATTCCCCCATTTGTTCACCTTATTCACAAGGTTTTGCTCGACAGCATTTAACCTACTATATTGGGGTAGGTTGTACTCAAAATCCTTTTGCTTGCCAGCCATGCGCTTGGGTGTTCTCTTTTCACGAGTACTAGGATGTTTAGATAAAAGACCATGTTCATGAGGTGCACCACGAGGTGGTGAACCGCCAGGAGGTGAACCACCAAGTGGTGAACCACGAGGTGGTGAACCCCCAGGAGGTGACAATCCACGATGTGGCGATCCACGAGGTGGCGATCCACGAGGTGGTGAGAGTTTCTCGTTTTCAGAACCACTCAAATGTTCACTGGTTTCATCTACAATCTCCACGTTATGAGTACCCTTCATACCTGAAGTTACTGGTGCAGATCTTTCTCCAGACATGGGTGGAGATCTTGGAGATGCTGTTGATGAGGACTCTTCTTCCACGCTCTTGCTTATCTTACTTGCTCGTGACTTGTCTTTAGCTCTTTGCTTGTGGTAGTTCATCAGGTTTGTTGTTCCCTTGCGCTTTTTCCTTGGACGATCAATCTCATACCCATCTTCAGTGCGTTCACGTGAAGGGACAGTTACACCTTGGTCTTTAAGTATAGGGACTAATATACCAGCAAGCTTAGCATGCATATGACATGAAATTAGGAGCCACCAACAAAATGACGACAAGTTCACAAAAATGGGTGATATGATAGGCAAGAAGGTTTAGCTCAAAGAGAGAGACACCACCAAGAACTATTATCATAGACTATAATTGGTATTGTCTCAACAACTCAAACTACTATCACAACATAACCATATTACAGCCATGACTAAATCAATATGAATATACTACCCGGGTATCATCTATAACTAGCAATTTCAATACAAAAAAAAGGCAACCTCAAAGGAGTCGTGAGGCATGGTGACGCAACTTTTAACCAGGCAGAAGACATGGAAGAATTGGAACCCTTGATCAATGTCTGATCTAACACCCCACCAATAATTAAAACACGGGTCAGTGAGCACACATAAATCCAAGCATAAGAGGAGAGCGCAAGGTCCTCTAAACCTACCAAACGTTATGGCCAAACCAGTTATCCGATGCAAGGATCACAAAGCATATAATTGAAGCTCGATGTTAAGAATATAAATTAAGAAACAACAACAACGAATACCTCTAGCCCTAAAGCATGTGATGAATTCCCCTGATATAATGTATCCCGAGGTTGAGAAGGGTGAGACAAGCCATAAGCTACATCCATAACCTATTACAACAAATTAACGAGTAGGGATTAGGAAAAATGATATCTCATAATTTGCACAAGAGGGTACAAATAAAAACAAAAACGAACTTACACCAATGAATCCATAATCACCGTTAGGATCTTTGTCTGCATTCCTTACAAAGTTAACTAATTCCGACTTCCATACCTTGACACGAGGGAATTCATTCCACCTAATAGGCGGTCTTGCAAGCCGGTCAAAGTAGAATAACTTGGTAATATATAAATATATCTTGGAATTAGTAAACAAGTGGGCAATAGGTACATGTAAATTCACTAAAGTACAATAAAAATGAATATTGATTTAAACTTACCGCAAGGAAATAAGTACATCCCCCTACACCTGCAACATAGCCATTCTCATAGAACTTGTTGGCAAAATTACGACCAATTTAGGCCAACCAAGACAAAACAAGATCACACCAATCATATTTGGAACTCTCACGATATATGGTAACGGCAGGCAACAAAGTAAGTGGAAATCTAGAACAAGTAGTTGGGCATAAAATGGTGGTTATCGTATACATCAAAAACCCTAACTTAAACTCGTCTTCATCTCCCTCATTCTCAATGTTTTTAGATATCAAATACTGGTGGGTACTCATGGTTATGCCTAATGTCTTCTTCCCTTTACCACGTTTGCCCAATGTCTCGGCATATTTATCCATGATACTTTTCTCTAAAATCTCACTTTCACCAAATGTTTCTGTCGGAACAGGTCTTCCGATACAAGGAATTCCTAAAACCCAATTAACTTGGATTTTGGATACTTTGAACTCCGTCCCCCCATTAAAAGGAGTGAGAACCATCCGATACAGATCGAACCGAGACATCAACCAGCAGGACAAAAGACGTGGGAAGGATTTACCAGCAAAATGAAGTAAATGACCAAATCCCATATCTTCGATAATTGCCCTTTTCCGAGGACTGAACTCTGACACAGCAATTCCAAATGCCTGCACTCGACAATTTACATTTGGTTGCTGCAACACTCACAAATGAATACATAGTCAATTTAACATGCACACCAAAATTGAAGGGTTAACGTAAGATATGACACAAATCAGTGGCTATGTGTTCTGCAAATCTGATGATTGAATACCTTCTATTTCACCTTACCTGATTCGCTATACTACCAGTAATGCTCTACACTACTACCAGCCAGCTACGTACTTGGTTGAAATTTCACTAGCCATAATGCACTGGGCCAGGCAAAAGGGAGACAAGGAAAAAGGCCTAGCATTGATACCAAGAGCAAATCTAACAAACAATACAATGATTAGGAACATATGATCACATAACATGAAAGGATGATCAATTTCCATATGAAGGAAACAAGAAAACAAGAAAAAAATGTCAAATGAATCTATGTCATTAATCAGAGAAGCGAGTACCCTCTTTAGTTCATGAATCACAAGACCTATGATGGACTGCAAATTATAGAAGCCCGAGATGGGTACCAACCCACCAACCCATATATCGATGACTAATGTACTGCGGGGCTAAGAAGAGAATTGAGATTAAATGGCTATGTCTGCTAAGAAAAAAGTATTCCTATGATTTAGTACAATAAAATACAACGCAGAATAGAGCACTTCAACTTCAAATTTTACCTCTCAGACAATTGAGAGTGCTACGTGTTATGCAATCCCTATCATTTATACCTTAAGTGACTATTACTGTTGATAATATTTCAAGAGTGATCACTGATCTTAGCTTTCCCAAATCTATCCTCAAAGGCTTGCAATACCCTACAATCGCGTAGAACTTCAGCTCCAACACCCTAGAAACAAGAAATTCAAAATACAATTACTGTGAATGATATAAAAATATACAAGAACCTCTTCCTTTGGATGTAACTATATTGCACATATAAGTAAACAACACGGAAATGAGGTTTAATACTTATAGAACTCATATCCGGGGGCTTAATGAGTTTAACAACTTTTGATCCCCTCCTCACACATTTACGCTTAACCTTCATATACATGTACAATGGATATAATTCCATTATATTGTAACATATAAATGAATAATATAAACAAAATCAGAAATTTAAGACTATTTGCTACCTCCTTAATACCAGCCTCACTAGAAGAATTTCCACTAACCGACTCAGAATCACTATCGGTAGAAGAGGCAGCATCACTCTCAGAAGAGGAGATATCAGTTAGCTCTTCTGAAGATATTTCCAAATCAAAGTTGCCTGGGTTTACATCACCTCTCTCATCAGCCTTCTTCTTACTCTTATCGGCTTTCTTCTTAAGTGCAATTTCTTTACCCTTACGTTGCTCAGTCTTCTTTGCCATTGTCACAACACCTCACATCATAAATCAAATTAAGGTCAGTAATGTATGTGAGAAAATCCAATTATTGATATTGAAGCTAAGCTAGTAAACCACCGATACGATTTCCAATTATTCATATGGAAAAAGAGCACATGAGCCGGTTCTCAACTAATCTAAACAGACCAGATTAGCCAGATTTATGTATGACATGACACGACACATATACAAATTAGACTTTCTTCAATGAGATATAGAATGCAATAACAAAAAGATACCCTAATTTCAAACTGACCACGAGGGCCCATCTTTCTTAGACCATATGCGCACAAATGGAACAACAAAAGATAAGACATATAAATTAAAAATATCCATGGCAGAACTCATATAACTAAACGACACGTCACTCACCTTCGTATTAATTGAAATCCATTCAAAAGAAGGTACACTTGTCATTACAAAGTCAGTTTCAGGCTCTTTCGTGTATGGACAACCTGGATTTCGGTCTTATACCATAACCTTAATCATGAAATGATAAAATATTTGTCAACATAAATTATATCTTGTAGTAGTGATGCACAGAGCTAGACGACACAAAGGTAGTCAACATAAACCAGAATCTAATATTTGAATGAAGTGTTGTGGAAGAAGAATAAATAAAAGAGGATTGGTTAGAAAATGGAGATACTAAATGGGTTCTAAAGTTTCCTTTATATAATGGACTTCTAGTGAGAAATGGACACTTTACATTAAAACAATATAATAATCCCTCCTACCCAAAGAGATTTTCCTCTTTGGGTAGGGCACAACAACCAAAGAATAAATAAACAAATCTTAATTAATTCATAAGTAAATGTTTAATTAGACTAATAATATACTTACCTTATCATCACACCCCTCCCTACCCCCGATCAACTGCTACCCACCACCAAAACACACCACCATACCCCACCTGCAAATCTGCAATCCACCACCAAACCCCACCGGCGACACCCGTGCAATCGTTTCTCCCACCGATCCCCCTACCCCGTCGATCTTTGAGTCCCGATGACCAAGCCGATCAACTGCGACGAGCCGACCGAGCTCTCCAGCGGGGCGCACTCTTTACCATTCCCCCGCAAATTAGACCAGTCCGCAAGATGGAGAAAGCCGATAGCGTAGTAAAAGCAAGCCAAAGCCGATGTGCGCTGAAACCAGGCGGCGCAGTCCAGAGGAAACTAAGCTTGGAGCAGAGATTTTGTTCAATTGAAATTTAGCTTTAGTTTCTGTGGGTTTTTCATTTGATTTTGCAGAGATTTGAATTGGGGAGGAAAGGGAAAGTGGGGGTGGTCTCGGTTGTGCCGTTTTTGGGTGGTAGTGGTGGGGGTGATGGCGGTGAGGAGAGAGAATATGGGTTGGGGGAGATTATGAGGTGATGATGCAGTGACAAAGGTTAAGGGATTAGTGTTTCATTAAGGCCCAAATCTGAATATTTTTAAGGGTAATTTAGTTCAGTAAATTTGCCAAGTGGGGTAAGTTTTGAAAGAGGAAAATGTTAGTGAATCGTCCCAAAAAGGAATACAGGAAGATATCTTTGGGTAGGACGGAGTATAAAATTGCGATAACGGAAACGTGGTATACGATCGCTTAAATGTACAATACGACAATATAAACATGTGGGATACTGTTTATTGATGTTGAACTGTTTTATTAACACATGATAATGAAATATTCATATGAACAAGGTTTCATGGACATACCATGTTGAATTTCATAATCTCAGACATGGATTTGTTCTATAAGCAAGATTAGATGTGTCGAAACACTACTACAAAACTAAGCATAGACATCAGTGCATAGACATCATACTTTTGGAAAACCCATGTATATAGTGGACCGGTGGCATTTTTGAAATTATTAGCAAAGTATAGACATGAGTTTTTATTAAAAAAAACTCAAGTCTATTAATAGACATGACCTTTTTTAGAAAAGCCGATGTCTATAGGCATTACATACACATCATATTTTTGAACAAAAGCCATGTCTATTCCCCCTAGATATTTTTCTCTAAAAACAATGTGCACTTTGCACACTTATCCGAATGTCATCCTATCTCCACCTTAGTCACCTTGTATACTCTTCTCTTTCCTCATTATTTCTCCAAACCACAATCTTTGCGTATCTCTCTCCTCATTCATCCTTAATACTCAAATGGAATGATTAGTTTTCTTATCTTGAACATCCTTCATCTCTCCTATCTTTCTCTCATATGTTTCTCTCTCTGATTTGCTAAACCTAGTCTGATCCCAAATTTGAAATTTTTTTTTCCCAAAAGTAGATCCAATTGTACAAGTTCGTGAATCACTAGGGTTATGAATAATAATCTCAATAAAATCTTTGTTCTCCCTTTCAAAAACCCCAGACTCATGTCCAATTTACCTTGTCTTAATTAGAATTCATATCGAATTTCTTATTCTCCAGTTCAAGTTTCTGGATCATTCAAAGTGAAATCAAACAGTTAAAAGGAACCTCGAAGATTTGACCTTTACAAAGGTATTTTGTCCACTTTGTATACATTTTGCTATGTGAAATTTGGGTTTGATTACGTTTTGTAAAATTTAAATTAATTAATTCGTCTTGATCGGAACATGAAAAGGAAACAGATCTTAAAAGCCCAAATTTTTATTTTCACGAGTTTGATTTTTTACTCTTTCTTTGATTATATTCCATATGATTTTGTGAAGACTAATTAAGATTGATGATTGTGTTTTTTGTATTTTTTTTTGTTTGCAGGGTTCTCCTTATCTGTGTTCCAAATCTGCCATTTTTAATTTCTAGATCTTAGTGTTTTGTATAATGTAAATAGGAGTGATTCTAGAATAACCGCCGGTCACGGCCGATCATACTAAAATTTTACCATGGTTAAGATAAAAATTCATACAAATGTATATGCCACGTAAATTATATATCATTGAGCCAGACTGGCTGAGTTGGTTTGGGTTTGCAAGGTGTAAGGATTGACCCAGGCTCAAATCTCATTAGCAATACTTTTTTACATAATTGATTAGGCTGAGTCATTATCTTCTCGCCCCTTTTTTTGTAGTTCTTTTTTTCTTTAACTTGTTTGGGCTTGGGCCAATAAGCCCGTCTACGGGTCTATCATACATTTTCACCCCAAATTTTTGATATATCGTGTTATTTTTAGCGAAATTGAATTTTCACTTTACTTGTGAAATTTTGAAATTTGAAAAAACTTCAATTTTTTTAAGTTTGAGAATCTAAAAAATACTAACCGTAATTGACTGATATTTCGAGTATTATTACCTAGTTAAAGATTTTAAGCATTCTACTCCTATAAACTATTGGAAAATGATTGATCAATACAATTTTACGTATACATTTTCATGAATACCATCGGAAGATCAACCGGCTACGAACTATTTTCAACAACTAGCTAATTTGTTTTCCAAAGCTAACATATACGGAGTATAGTAGAAGAATCGACTATATCACCGTAAATCTCTATCATTGTCCATATATATACAACCACTGAGATTGGTTCCTAAAGTTTATATATACATAAAGTTCCTACCTGAACCTAAATCCATATATATATTATCATGTTTCCCTTAGCAACCATATAACTTTGCTTTAAAAATAAGAAACATAAATAGTGTGTAGTACCTTATAAGAGACTTACATAGAACTACGTCTGCTTATTAAGTTAAACTAGTTCTTTAGCCCGTGCAGTAATGCACAAGTTGTCATATTAACATTGTTATGCATGTTATATAATTTTATACTATGATGATAATAATAAAAAATTAGCCAATTATACTACCTATTGAAATATTTTATCATCAGGTAACTCAGATTGATCCAATCCTCTTTTAGTATCCACGACCCGCATTGTCCTAAACCTGTTATGACCACCACATTTTTAGGTCAACCCCTACGTGACCCGTCAGCACATAACCAAGAGAAATATAAGATAAACATTAAACTCATAAATGAATTAAAATAATGTAAACTTCACATTTTCACAAGTCTTATGTGAGACGGTCTCACCATAAGTTATTGTGAGACCAACACACAAAAACTGAAATGTAAATATAATTATTTATTATTTCAGTGTATTGGTCTCACGTGAGACGGTCTCATATGAGACTTGGGGTATGCGTAATCTCGTCATAGTTAAATAAAATGCTACACTTTCAATATTTCTTTTATCAAGTCCAATATAACGAATAAATAAGTCATAAACTCATAATATAATACTTAGTTGCGGAGTAATGTTTATTGCAAATCACTCACTTTAGAAGATCGTATTTTTTATGAAGTAGTTATATAGATCGGTCACATTTAAAAAGTAGTTATCTAGATTCTTATGGTGGTGACAAAGAACAGTGGATTTAAGTTTCACCCTATGTGCCATAGAACGAAGTTGAATCATCTGTGCTTTGCAGATGATCTGCTTATGTTTTGCAGGGGTGATAGTAGATCTATTTCACTAATGCTGAGAGGATTCTCAACCTTCTCAGGTGCTTCTGGCCTTTGCTCTAACAACTCAAAGTCAGAAATTTACTTTGCAGGCATGGGGAGCAATATTATCAAGGAAATGCTGAAATTTTCAGGGTTTAAAAGAGGAGACATTCCTTTTAAATACTTGGGGGTGCCTATTTCTACTGGCAGACTATCTGTGAGAGATTGTTCAATTCTTGCCGATAGAGTTGCAAGCAGAATCAGAGCCATAGGAGCCAGGAAACTTTCTTATGCTGGTCGACTTACACTAGTGAAAGATGTCCTGTCTCACTTGCATGATTACTGGGCTAGAATATTTCTTCTTCCCAAACTGGTTATCAAAAAGATCAGAGACATTTGCAGGAACTATCTATGGGATGGCAGTGAACACTACATTGGATCTCCTTCGGTAGCGTGGGAGGATGTTTGCCTACCTAAAGAAAGTGGTGGTTTGGGCTTGAGGAACATTGAGTTGTGGAATGTAGCAAGCATAGGCAAATTTGTTCATTGGGTGTATACAAAGTCAGATATTCTCGATTGACAGCTTCTATTTAAGGGGAGCTAATTGGGAGAGTTATACTCCTCAAACAGATTCTAGTTGGCATTAGAAGAAAATTTGCCATGTGAAAGAAAAGATGAAGGATGGGTTTAGTAATGGAGAGTGGAGTGGCACAGGTAAGGATTACACTGTGGCGGAGGGGTATAATTGGCTTGCAGCACTACTACAAAACTAAGCATAGACATCAGTGCATAGATGTCATACATTTGGAAAACCCATATGTATAGTGGACCGGTGGCATTTTTGAAATTATGACCAAATTATAGACATCGGTTTTTATCAAAACAACTCACGTCTATTAATAGACATGGGCTTTCTTAGAAAAGCCGATGTCTATAGGTACTACATACACATCACACTTTTTGAAAAAACTCATGTCTATTAATAAACATGGGCTTTTTCACAAAAGCCGATGTCTATAGGTATTACATACACATCACACTATTTGAAAAAACCCATGTCTATTTCCCCCTATATATTTTCTTCAGAAACGTCTATTATTGTCCTTTATAACTCCGTCCCCTATCTTGTTTTTTATTCTTTTCTTTTAATTTCTTTTCTCTCTCTCTCCTCAATAGCTCCGCTCTTAGCTTTTTCCCCCTCAATGTCAGCCCCTATCCTGGCTATCCATATTTCCTCCTTTCTCTTTTCTTTCTCTTTCTCTCCTCTCCTTCTCTCTCCTCTTACAAGCTGATTAAATGCAAACATCAAATTAAAGATCTAACTGCTAAAGGTAATGTTTGTATATTTTCTTTTTAATTAGATTATTTTCTTTTATTTAAGTTCATGATTTCAATCAAATTGTTGTTGCA
This sequence comes from Spergularia marina, assembly GCA_963680865.1. Lineage (NCBI taxonomy): Eukaryota > Viridiplantae > Streptophyta > Magnoliopsida > Caryophyllales > Caryophyllaceae > Spergularia > Spergularia marina. The sequence continues at coordinate 8,177,404 of OY804561.1, forward strand.
TGCGGATGATTCCTACTCTAAATGAAAAATTCAGTTTTAGTTTCTTAACCACCTCTCTCTCTCTCATACGTTTTGCCTTTTCTCAAGGTTAGTTTTTCTGAATTAATCGATTGTTTTAATTTTTATTTTATAGATTTTGTTGTTGTAGAGACTATTGAATTTGATTGATTTTAATAATTAGGGTTTTCGATTTCTTCCAATTCTGGGTTTTTTTTTTAAGAATTTGAATAATTTTTAACGCAAGGTGGTCGTTGTTTCTTTGTGTGTGTGTCTTTTTTTCTCAAATCTAAAGCATGATGTTCAAGAAAGATAAAGGATTGAAGATGAAGAGTTAGATAATACGAATCTGCTAGATCTGCTTCATATTGCTAATAGTGTTCCAGATGTACTTTTAAATCTTTGGGTTTCAAACCTTTTTCAGTTTTTTAGTTCAGATCTGTTTCATTATTATTTAGTCTCTTGTGAGAAGTTTGTATTGATGTATTTAAGATTCTTTCAATAAAAGTTGGTATCATTCGTTTGTTACATCCTCAAATCTCCCTCGTATATGGCTACGTTTCTACGAGTATAATTTCAGGTCTTTTTTTTTTTAATAATTAATTGGAGAATAGACATGGGATTTCTTAGAAATCTGATGTAGAAACTACCCAGTACACATGGGTTTTGCCAGAAAATCCGACGTCTATCTCATAAATAGACATCGGCCTTTTGTCTAAAACCCATGTCTATAAAAGTTAAGGATGTCGGACTAAAAACCGACGTCTATCCCTTAGGAATAGATGTCACCCAACTCCACATCGAGCCCAAAACCGACGTCTTTATCCAAAAAAGTCCGATGTATGTATATGGCTTTTTGTAGTAGTCCAGGCAGCTCACCTAAGAGAGAGTGGGGTAAAATCATCTGGGCCAGGCATGTCATTCCTAAAAACTCCTTCATTACCTGGCTGGCTACTCTAAACAAGCTGCAACTCAAAGACAAGCTGAAGAAACTGGGGATTTGCAGTGATGATATGTGTATTCTGTGTCAAGGTGAGACTGAAACACATGATCACCTTTTTTTCAGATGCATCTACAATAAGAAGTGCATGGAAGTTGTTAAGGAATGGAGTAAGTTAGACTATCCTAGTGCTGATACTGTCAGGTGGTGTGCTAGGAGGAAAATCGGTTCAAGAATAAGAAACCAGGTACCAACTGCAGTCTTGTGTAATCTGATCTATCAAATCTGGCATGTGAGGAATAAATACAGGCATGAAAATGTTATGATCAGACCTGAAGCTGTTGCTGCAATGGTGAAGAAGGAAGTCCGGAGCAGAATAAGGAGAATGACTCACAATTTGAAGGAAAAAACTGTTGAGTGGCTAAAAGAGAGGATGTTGATTTAGAAACAGGCCTGTTTTTTTTTTTGGTCTCTTTGTACTTCTTTGCTAGGGAGAGCAGTGTATTCTACTTTGTAATCATATTCTTTGATTTATAAAATTTACATTTCAACCAAAAAAAAAAAAGTAGTTATATAGATCCGTGTCATTTTAAATGGCAATTTGCCCCCTAGACTTTCATCAATTGTGCAATTGAGCACCCTAACTTCTAATTGAACAATTTGTCACTTTATCTTTTCAATTCGTGCAATTTCACACCTACCTCTATTTTTCAACTAATTTGTGTAATATAAATACTTTCCTATATTCACAAAATTTAAAAAAGAAACATTATACAATACAAATACATTACAGATACGACTTTTATACAGTACCTCATCTATTACCGTATGTTATACTGTAACTTTTACAATACCTTAAAAAAAAAAAAAGCTCGTACAGTATAACACTCCTACCTTCTCTATTACTATTCACCATCTTCCTTCTATGACTTCTATCCCCAATCCCACCAAGCTCACCACCACCACTAACCGCTGCGTGTACCCCTAGTCCTCTTTCGACAACAACAACGGCTAAATCAGGCCGGAGAAAAGTTCGCCGAGCGTGAAGAACGAATGGAGCACCATCAATTTGAAGGCGGACTTCGCCGATCGATTCATTTGCCTCCATGTTCAGGTTAGTTTATAGCCTGAGAATCAATTGGCTTGAAGTTATTAGAGTGAATCAAACTGAAGTTATGTATGCAATTTATAACTTGATTAAGTTGGGTGTTTATCAAATTAAACACTTGCAGGAATTAAGAAAAATTGGAGCAAATTAAAGTGGGAAAGTTGGAGTTGTCTATGTTGAAAGCAAAAATCTGGGTAAGTTTTGCAATTGAGATGTGCAAATCAGTTGAAGTGTATATGACGAAATAGATAAGTTCAATACGTAGTTGAATGACGCTATGTATACCGTGAGAGATGATGTATAATTTTCTTTTCACGTATATGTGCTGTATTTTTATAGTATAATGTTTTTTTTATAAATTTTGTGAATATAGGAAAATATTTATATTACACAAATTAGTTGAAAAATAAAGGTAGGTGTGAAATTGCATGAATTGAAAAGATAAAGTGGCAAATTGCTCAATTAGAAGTTAGGGTGCTCAATTGCACAATTGATAAAAGTGTAGAGGGCAAATTGCCACTTTCGCCTTAACAAAACTAAAAGAAAACGTCACAAAGGCGAATCGAACCCGCAACCTGTATAACAATGTTATCATGACTAGACTTCAACCACTGACGCCCAACACTTGTAATGCTAATTTAAGGGAAAGTAATACACATTAAAATCCATTTATCGGAGTTGGTACATTAAAATCAAAAATAGAAAAAACGCATAGTCTTCTTCCTTCAATTTTGTTATGAAACTCCCAGTCAAATCAATTGCCATGGACAACACCACCGCCTAACTTTAATCACCACCGACACTACACACGTCCCGCGCTACCGCCCCATTAAATCATCGGCGGTCATGGGATCGTTGAGATCCACCGTTTCGGGTCGGCGGACACATGTTTGAGTTCGGCGGCGCCGATGGTTTGGTTGAAGTCGGCGCCGATCGTCTAGAGTGCCGCCGTCGAACGAACGCGGTGGTTAGTCGTGGGTTGGTTGCTTGTGCTGCCTCTCTTCCCTGATAGCCACCATGTATCGACTATTGTACTACCATGTTGTTTGCCGTCAATAAGATAGTACTGCCGGAGCATGACAGGGAGGAAATTTCAAATAAATAATATAATTAAAATATTTAAATCCAATGTGGTGAGGGTGCACTATAAAAATATAAGTTAACCATGGTTAATACGATTGAATGGCTAAGATCTTTCTAGAATTGATTAATGGTTAGGATTTAGTTTATTTTCGTAACCGGCGATAACCGTCGGTTATTTTAGAATTTTAGATGTAAGTAGTCATGTTCCTTATACATGTATTGACTTGTGTAAACTTTATGAAAATCACAGATCTTCCGTTTAGTGCAGTTCTTGTATTGTCAATGTGGTTTATTACTATTACTATAAATGCGTGTGGATATAATTTAGGTCGATAATTTTTTTTTTCAAATTTAGTAGGAAGAATAGACATGGGATTTTCTAAAAACTCTGATGTCTAAACCTCCGATAGACGTGGGGTTTTTCCAGAAAACCCATGTCTATTAGTATTATAGACGTCAGACTTTTAAAATATCTCATGTCTATAAGAGTGGTTTTAATGGTTATCGGGTTTAAAGTAGGTATTCACCCTCTCTCTCCATTTTTTAATTCAAATTCATCAATTTTCTCTCTCCAGCCCCACTTTCCCCTCTTCAGCCCCACCTTTCCTTCTCACAATTTCTTCAACCCGGTATATTAACCTGGTAGAGAAGAGTACCAGGCTCCCCTATCCTCTCTCCTCCTTTTTCTCTCTCCTCACTTTTTTATTAATTTCTCACTCCTTCAACCCGGTAGAATTTCTACCATTAAAACCACTCTAACACTTATAGACATCGGCTTAAAATCCGACGTCTATGCTACTTTAATAGACATGACCCAACTCAACGTCGAGTGAGAATCTGACGTCTTTGTGAAATTAAGCTTTTTGAATAGCTTATTTTCCGATAACTTAAGTTTAATATAAGACAATATAAACATGTGTGATTCTGTTTGATGGTGAACTGTTTTATTAATACATGATAATGAGATGACAAGTATTATGTACTTATTTATGAAGATGAAGAGAGTGATCGTGATATCATGTATTATTAACACAAAGATGACGAGTATTATTGACGCAAGGATGGTGAGGATGATGATGTTTGAAATACTTTTCCAATAGTTTTCTTTCTATGACTTTACGCTAAAAAAATCTAATATTAAAATACGACAACGGAAACGTGGTATCCGATCGCTTATATTTAAAATAAGACAATATAAACATGTATAATTCTATTTATTGACGTCTAAAACTTTACTTACATTATGTCAATATACATCAACAATAAAAAATATTGAGTACGAAAAAATTATAAAGTTGTCGGCAAAAAAAATAAACAATAAAGTTGTCGGAGAAATTATAGATACTACTACTATCTTGTTGCTTGAAACCACGACTTGAAACAACGAGTGGATCTAGGCAGAACTCAACAAATGAGGAACAACCAAGTCAGATTGCCGCTTCTACTGCTAAATCAGAGAAGAATAATGTTGCTCAATTTACACGACTTACTCAATTTATGGACAAATAAGCTCTTTAATTTAAAATGCTCAATTCGTACCTGTACGATGGCGAATACTCAATGTATTTTACTTAGGTAGTTGCTCATGAGTGTCACTTCGCAAGTAGTACGGCCTAACAGGTGGCTGCCTAATCGATTGGAGAACAGGGCTTGTACCAACCATGCTAACTTGAACCTAATTAGTAGCAAAACTGTTAATAACCATGCTATATGGTTTCCACTTGACCTAGAATCATGAGGTAAAAGTAACATAAAAGTGGTAATACCTGTGTGCCGAAATCCATGGACGAGTTGAAGACTCCACCTTGATTAAAGGATGGACAAAAGTGTGGGTTCATTGGCAAGTGCATCGGCATAGGCATGAAGGTTCCAGTATTATTCATGGCGTGATTTCTAGCTTGGAACTGTAAAGACTGGATAACCTACATAATATAACCACCACATTCATTCACATATTAGTACTTTGAACTAAAATGAAATAAAATTAAAAAATTGAAACTTCGAACATCCTACATTGATGAGGACCTGTACTACACCGTTCAAAGTTGGATATTAGGGTTGGACAACCTACAAGTAGCACATGCAAGTATACATTAGGCTCCTGATGAAATAATTATTATGTATACTTGTCGTATCATCAATTCCTATATGTTACGCTTTTGAGCACCCACGCACAACCTTGTTTTGCAAATGGGTTTTCCCTTGGACTTAGATACGGTATCGGTTGATAAGTTATTGCCCGACGCTATAGCCTAGTAAAAAAAGCACACCACAAATGGGGTTAAAAATCCATGACATTAGAAAGTGAGGGGTTCTGTCAATGTACACAACATTCGTAAACTGAGAAGAATCGTCAACTGATAAGAAATTGAGATGGATTAGCAGACTGTTTACCTTAGCAGACGCTCGTGCCTTCTTTAATACAATCTCGTCGATGGGCTGTCGGCGATCATAAGACCCACGTCCCGTTTTAGCTCTACGCAGTGGATCATTTATTGAATCTACATTACTACTAGCTGTTAGAACTTGATAGTTATTGCTAGCTGCACATGACATGGAGGGGGATTCTACACGTCGAATTGGATTAACATTGCCTCCAACAAACGAGGATGTCTCGTTATTAATTCCTACTGAGGACACATCTGTAAGCATAACATGTGCAGGATTGACATCGTCGTTGTCCCGGACAATGGAGAGTACTTTTTGGTGAAGTTCATTAATACTTTGGATGAGAAATTCAGTAGGTCTCTCATTCACCATTGCGTCCACAGCCACCGGTTCAAATGCAACATTGGTTTCATCATACCTTTTGACTTATTCAACCTTCTCCGGGTCATTACATGCAACTTTCACTTGAGTGTGCAACCTGACGACATCCTTACGCCAGCGCCTTAATACATACTTATCAGGAACAGTTGTGACCTCATGGTAGTCATACACTTTGATAATATGCCTACAAAGAATGCCACTACATTCGAACAACTTGCACTCACAAGAGATGTCATGCGTAATCTTATTGAGGCGCACGGTATAAAACCATCTTCTCTCCATTGCAACACTTTCTCTCTTCCCTCCTAAACGAATATACACCCTATCTTGAACAATATAATCACTCTCCTCATTGTTCACTATTTTTTCCGTTGGACCACGTATTAAGTGACATCTCTGACATGCAACTTGTACATCTACAAACTTCTTATCGGTGTATGTTGAAAAAACTTCTCAACCGCCAATGTTGGTTGGTTCAAAGTTTGGGTAAATACATTACAATGATCATCAGCCATTTTTTCATCACGACATCTAACCTCCATAGCAAAACAATATTTCTCAACAAACTCCCGTAACAATGTGCACTTGTCAAATATTTTATCAAAGAACGAAGTGAATGCTCTTAATACGTAGGGTAGATCTCATTCTTGCCCAGAATATGTGCTTCGTGATTGCGGGTACCCACATCTCCTTCTCATTATACAAGCCACAAAGCCAATCAACACTAGAAATGTTATATTCTTGTACAATGACAGCCCACCTACACTCAAATTCCTTCGCATCCAAACAATCATATATAACACTTTTCAACAAAGGGCTAAACGTAATAAAATAAGTAAATGCACCTAACTTCGTTCCCCATTTTTTCATTATGTGCCATAGGCACCATCTATGCCTTGATTGTGGCATAACGGTGTGTACGTCACTTCTAATTTTTGCTGCCTGATCCGTTAGTATACCTTTTGGGGCGTTATTCCCCATGGCTTTCAGCCATGTCTTTAAGACCCATTCATATGATTCGGTGGTCTCATGATCTATCAAAACACAACCAAGCAAAATAGTTTGGCCATGATAGTTTGGCCCTACAAAATTAGCAAAAGGAAACCCATAGTCATTTGTAAGGTGAGTTCTATCTAAACACACAACATCACCGTACACTTTAAATGCGGCACGTGAACGTGCATCAATCCACAATACATCTTTCAAAACGTTATTCTCATCAACTCTAACGGCATGAAAGAAATCCTTGTTCCCGGCAACCATCTTCATAAAGTATTGCCAAATTGCATTACTATCCCCTACGGACAACTTACTCCTTCTCTCGACATCCACCATATTCCTCACATCCTTATCGGTCACAAGGAAAGACCCACACCTTTCTTCCAAAAGCATGCCCAACATGATGCAAGAACGCTTGTTCAGGTTGTTGAAACTCGCGCAAAAAAGATCGCTAGTCTTTATCGCGACGACACAGAACAGATGTCTAGTCTGTACGCAAATACTCGTTTCAATCTAGGCATTGGAATATTTCCCATATTCGAATCTGGGTGATGCGAGATCACATTCCATATTATTAGATAGTATTATTTACCTTATTGTTGTTAGAATAAAATTAAGGGATAAGTAGTATTCTTATTTCCTTAGAAGTCGTATTTTCCATATTGTATTAGGACTAGTTTAAGGAATATTCTAGATTTTAGGTTTACTATATAAACAAGTCTAGGACGTCTATTGTATCAAGTGTATTGTTGAATTAAAGAAAAGCAATAAAAGAGTCTGAGAAAGGCTTTCTCACCCCTATGCATTCGTTTTAAATTCTAAAGGTAATTGAACTCAAGACAGGGAACGGAAGCCACTCGTTCTATCGTTCATCGGCTAGAGGTACTAGAGGACAAAGGCTAAAACTAAACGACCGTACTGTTTAGGGATTGGCTTAGTTCGATTGGGTCTCTAAGGGTTGAGATTCATTCATCCATATCTTTATTTTTCGTTCTCTAAACTCGAAACAGCACAGACCAGCAGCCAGTTCTGTACCCACGAGTTTTCAGAGAGCAGATTTCTGTTCTATTCTAACGTACAGACCAGAATTCAGTCATGTTCGTCCTGACCAGAGTACAGATTCTTGTTCTGTACTACAACTAGCTTCCGCACACATTCGTACTTGTATCATTAGTGGTATTAGAGCTTCGGCTGTTGATTTCCTCAATCATGCACGTTCTTGGAAGAGTTCTTTGATGCTACAACCATGGAGATTGAGTACAAATTTTTATCTAAGTGTTTGGTAGGCGAGAACAAGATTGTTTAGTTTTCTATTGATCCCAAATTTTCAAATCTAGGTTCAACTTACTTGGTGAATCGTTTGAATCTGAAGACCGAGGTACATCCTAATCCATATGGGCTACAATGTTTTCGAACTCGTCGTTTATTTGCGGTCACAAAAAAAGTTAGGGTTCATTATTCATTGGGTCCTATACTCAATTGCGTATTATGTGACGTTGTTGATATGAGTGACATACACTTGCTATTTGGAGAAGATTGGATTAGAAATCTTAATGCTTATTATGATGAATCGCAAGATGCCTATGTTACTACTTATGGTAAGAAGAAAATTGTGCTCATTAATACCTATAAGGATTCGCTCAAATCTTTTTGCGATGGAATGAAATCAGATTTTTAGCTTATAGTTGAGAACTCATTAAGGAGGTTAGTATTGTGTTTGTCTGAAGAGGTTGGAAAAGAGTCTCCAAAGGTCGTATCTTTGACTTGCGGGGAAGAACATCGATTGAGATTGAAGAGGCTGTCAAGGTGGAGTCTTTTGAGTCTACCATAGAAGACAATCAAGTTAAATTTATGCATCCAAGTTCATGAAGAAGATAAGGTAAGTCAAGGTCGCAACAAGGCAAGTTCAAGTGGATATACATCTACTATTGATAATACGTTGCAACCTAAAAAGATTCACTTCCTAGAAATTGAAGACATGTTTGAGCAAAACACACTCAAGTCTTTAACAATGGATATTGGAGACCATGAGAGTCTAAGGCATACAAGGAAAGACTTTTCTTCAAAAGGTGTGGACAAGACTACTATGAAGATGAACAGGAGGTTTGAATCAAAACCTAAAGGTAGGATCAGAGGGTGGTTGGGTGGCAAGAGAGTTAATGTGTTCAATGTTGGGTTGACTTCATTTTATTGGATTCGAGGTCGAATCTTTTCGAAGAAGGGGAGTATGATGGAAGAACGCTTGTTCAGGTTGTTGAAACTCGCACAGAATGGATGGCTAGTCTGTATCGCGACCACACAGAACAAATGTCTAGTCTGTACGCAAATACTCGTTTCAATCTAGGCGTTGTAATATTTCCCATATTCGAATCTGGGTGATGCGAGATCACATTCCATATTATTAGATAGTATTATTTACCTTATTGTTGTTAGAATAAAATTAAGGGATAAGTAGTATTCTTATTTCCTAAGAAGTCGTATTTTCCATATTGTATTAGGACTAGTTTAAGGAATATTCTAGATTTTAGGTTTACTATATAAACAAGTCAAGGACGTCTATTGTATCAAGTGTATTGTTGAATTAAAGAAAAGCAATAAAAGAGTCTGAGAAAGGCTTTCTCACCCCTTTGCATTTGTTTTAAGTTCTAAAGGTAATTGAACTCAAGACAGGGAACGGAAGGCACTCGTTCTATCGTTGATCGGCTAGAGATACTAGAGGTCAAAGGCTAAAACTAAACGACCGTACTGTTTAGGGATTGGCTTAGTTCCATTGGGTTTCTAAGGGCTGAGACTAATTCGTCCATATCTTTATTTTTCGTTCTCTAAACTCGAAACAGCACAGACCAGCAGCCAGTTCTGTACCCACGAGTTTTCAGAGAGCAGATTTCTGTTCTGTTCTAACGTACAGACCAGAATTAAGTCCTGTTCGTCCTGACCAGAGTGCAGATACTTGTTCTGTACTGCAACTAGCTTCCGCACGCATTCGTACTCGTATCATTAGTAGTATTAGAGCTTCGGCTGTTGATTTCCTCAATCATGCACGTTCTTGGAAGAGTTCTTTGATGCTACAACCATGGAGATCGACTACAAATTTTTATCTAAGTGTTTGGTAGGCGAGAACAAGATTGCTAAGTTTTCTATTGATCCTAAATTTTCAAATCTAGCTTCAACTTACTTGGTGAATCGTTTGAATCAGAAGACCGAGGTACATCCTAATCCATATGTGCTACAATGTTTTCGAACTCGTCGTTTATTTGCGGTCACACAAAAAGTTTGGGTTCATTATTCATTGGGTCCTATACTCAATTGCGTATTATGTGACGTTGTTGATATGAGTGACATACACTTGTTGTTTGGAGAAGATTGGATTAGAAATCTTAATGCTTATTATGATGAATCGCAAGATGCCTATGTTACTACTTATGGTAAGAAGAAAATTGTGCTCATTAATAGCTATAAGGATTCGCTCAAATCTTTTTGCGATCGAATCAACTCAGAATTTAAGCTTATAGTTGAGAACTCATTAAGGAGGTTAGTATCGTGTTTGTCTGAAGAGGTTGGAAAAGAGTCTCCAAAGGTCGTATCTTTGACTTGCGGGGAAGAACATCGATTGAGATTGAAGAGGCTGACAAGGTGGAGTCTTTTGAGTCTACCTTAGAAGACAATCAAGTGAAAAATTCAGATTTATGCATCCAAGTTCATGAAGAAGATGAGGTAAGTCAAGTTCGCAACAAGGCAAGTTCAAGTGGATATACATCTACTATTGAAAATACGTTGCAACCTAAAAAGATTCATTTCCTAGAAATTGAAGACATGTTTAAGCAAAACACACTCAAGTCTTTAACAATGGATATTGGAGAGCATGAGAGTCTAAGGCATACCAGGAAAGACTTTTCTTCAAAAGGTGTGGACAAGACTACTATGAAGATGAACAGGAGGTTTGAATCAAAACCTAAAGGTAGGATCAGAGGGTGGTTGGGTGGCAAGAGAGTTAATGTGTTCAATGTTGGGTTGACTTCATTTTATTGGATTCGAGGTCGAATCTTTTTGAAGAAGGGGAGGATGATGCAAGAACGCTTGTTCAGGTTGTTGAAACTCGCACAGAATAGATGGCTAGTCTGTATCGCGACGACACAGAACAAATGTCTAGTCTGTACGCAAATAATCGTTTCAATCTAGGCGTTGTAATATTTCCCATATTCCAATCTGGGTGATGCGAGATCACATTCCATATTATTAGATAGTATTATTTACCTTATTGTTGTTAGAATAAAATTAAGGGATAAGTAGTATTCTTATTTCCTTAGAAGTCGTATTTTCCATAATGTATTAGGACTAGTTTAAGGAGTATTCTAGATTTTAGGTTTACTATATAAACAAGTCTAGGACGTCTATTGTATCAAGTGTATTGTTGAATTAAGGAAAAGCAATAAAAGAGTTTGAGAAAGGTTTCCTCACCCCTTTGCATTCGTTTTAAGTTCTAAAGGTAATTGAACTCAAGACAGGGAACGGAAGGCACTCGTTCTATCGTTGATCGGCTAGAGGTACTAGAGGACAAAGGCTAAAACTAAACGACCGTACTGTTTAGGGATTGGCTTAGTTCGATTGGGTGTCTAAGGGTTGAGATTCATTCATCCATATCTTTATTTTTCGTTCTCTAAACTCGAAACAGCACAGACCAGCAGCCAGTTCTGTACCCACGAGTTTTCAGAGAGCAGATTTCTGTTCTGTTCTAACGTACAGACCAGAATTCAGTCCTGTTCGTCCTGACCAGAGTGCAGATACTTGTTCTGTACTACAACTAGCTTCCGCACACATTCGTACTTGTATCATTAGTGGTATTAGAGCTTCGGCTGTTGATTTCCTCAATCATGCACGTTCTTGGAAGAGTTCTTTGATGCTACAACCATGGAGATTGAGTACAAATTTTTATCTAAGTGTTTGGTAGGCGAGAACAAGATTGTTTAGTTTTCTATTGATCCCAAATTTTCAAATCTAGGTTCAACTTACTTGGTGAATCGTTTGAATCTGAAGACCGAGGTACATCCTAATCCATATGGGCTACAATGTTTTCGAACTCGTCGTTTATTTGCGGTCACAAAAAAAGTTAGGGTTCATTATTCATTGGGTCCTATACTCAATTGCGTATTATGTGACGTTGTTGATATGAGTGACATACACTTGCTATTTGGAGAAGATTGGATTAGAAATCTTAATGCTTATTATGATGAATCGCAAGATGCCTATGTTACTACTTATGGTAAGAAGAAAATTGTGCTCATTAATACCTATAAGGATTCGCTCAAATCTTTTTGCGATGGAATGAAATCAGATTTTTAGCTTATAGTTGAGAACTCATTAAGGAGGTTAGTATTGTGTTTGTCTGAAGAGGTTGGAAAAGAGTCTCCAAAGGTCGTATCTTTGACTTGCGGGGAAGAACATCGATTGAGATTGAAGAGGCTGTCAAGGTGGAGTCTTTTGAGTCTACCATAGAAGACAATCAAGTTAAATTTATGCATCCAAGTTCATGAAGAAGATAAGGTAAGTCAAGGTCGCAACAAGGCAAGTTCAAGTGGATATACATCTACTATTGATAATACGTTGCAACCTAAAAAGATTCACTTCCTAGAAATTGAAGACATGTTTGAGCAAAACACACTCAAGTCTTTAACAATGGATATTGGAGACCATGAGAGTCTAAGGCATACAAGGAAAGACTTTTCTTCAAAAGGTGTGGACAAGACTACTATGAAGATGAACAGGAGGTTTGAATCAAAACCTAAAGGTAGGATCAGAGGGTGGTTGGGTGGCAAGAGAGTTAATGTGTTCAATGTTGGGTTGACTTCATTTTATTGGATTCGAGGTCGAATCTTTTCGAAGAAGGGGAGTATGATGGAAGAACGCTTGTTCAGGTTGTTGAAACTCGCACAGAATGGATGGCTAGTCTGTATCGCGACCACACAGAACAAATGTCTAGTCTGTACGCAAATACTCGTTTCAATCTAGGCGTTGTAATATTTCCCATATTCGAATCTGGGTGATGCGAGATCACATTCCATATTATTAGATAGTATTATTTACCTTATTGTTGTTAGAATAAAATTAAGGGATAAGTAGTATTCTTATTTCCTAAGAAGTCGTATTTTCCATATTGTATTAGGACTAGTTTAAGGAATATTCTAGATTTTAGGTTTACTATATAAACAAGTCAAGGACGTCTATTGTATCAAGTGTATTGTTGAATTAAAGAAAAGCAATAAAAGAGTCTTAGAAAGGTTTTCTCACCCCTTTGCATTTGTTTTAAGTTCTAAAGGTAATTGAACTCAAGACAGGGAACGGAAGGCACTCGTTCTATCGTTGATCGGCTAGAGATACTAGAGGTCAAAGGCTAAAACTAAACGACCGTACTGTTTAGGGATTGGCTTAGTTCGATTGGGTTTCTAAGGGCTGAGATTAATTCGTCCATATCTTTATTTTTCGTTCTCTAAACTCGAAACAGCACAGACCTGCAGCCAGTTCTGTACCCACGAGTTTTCAGAGAGCAGATTTCTGTTCTGTTCTAACGTACAGACCAGAATTAAGTCCTGTTCGTCCTGACCAGAGTGCAGATACTTGTTCTGTACTGCAACTAGCTTCCGCACGCATTCGTACTCGTATCATTAGTCGTATTAGAGCTTCGGCTGTTGATTTCCTCAATCATGCACGTTCTTGGAAGAGTTCTTTGATGCTACAACCATGGAGATCGACTACAAATTTTTATCTAAGTGTTTGGTAGGCGAGAACAAGATTGCTAAGTTTTCTATTGATCCTAAATTTTCAAATCTAGCTTCAACTTACTTGGTGAATCGTTTGAATCAGAAGACCGAGGTACATCCTAATCCATATGTGCTACAATGTTTTCGAACTCGTCGTTTATTTGCGGTCACACAAAAAGTTTGGGTTCATTATTCATTGGGTCCTATACTCAATTGCGTATTATGTGACGTTGTTGATATGAGTGACATACACTTGTTGTTTGGAGAAGATTGGATTAGAAATCTTAATGCTTATTATGATGAATCGCAAGATGCCTATGTTACTACTTATGGTAAGAAGAAAATTGTGCTCATTAATAGCTATAAGGATTCGCTCAAATCTTTTTGCGATCGAATCAACTCAGAATTTGAGCTTATAGTTGAGAACTCATTAAGGAGGTTAGTATCGTGTTTGTCTGAAGAGGTTGGAAAAGAGTCTCCAAAGGTCGTATCTTTGACTTGCGGGGAAGAACATCGATTGAGATTGAAGAGGCTGACAAGGTGGAGTCTTTTGAGTCTACCTTAGAAGACAATCAAGTGAAAAATTCAGATTTATGCATCCAAGTTCATGAAGAAGATGAGGTAAGTCAAGTTCGCAACAAGGCAAGTTCAAGTGGATATACATCTACTATTGAAAATACGTTGCAACCTAAAAAGATTCATTTCCTAGAAATTGAAGACATGTTTAAGCAAAACACACTCAAGTCTTTAACAATGGATATTGGAGAGCATGAGAGTCTAAGGCATACCAGGAAAGACTTTTCTTCAAAAGGTGTGGACAAGACTACTATGAAGATGAACAGGAGGTTTGAATCAAAACCTAAAGGTAGGATCAGAGGGTGGTTGGGTGGCAAGAGAGTTAATGTGTTCAATGTTGGGTTGACTTCATTTTATTGGATTCGAGGTCGAATCTTTTCGAAGAAGGGGAGGATGATGCAAGAACGCTTGTTCAGGTTGTTGAAACTCGCACAGAATAGATGGCTAGTCTGTATCGCGACGACACAGAACAAATGTCTAGTCTGTACGCAAATAATCGTTTCAATCTAGGCGTTGTAATATTTCCCATATTCCAATCTGGGTGATGCGAGATCACATTCCATATTATTAGATAGTATTATTTACCTTATTGTTGTTAGAATAAAATTAAGGGATAAGTAGTATTCTTATTTCCTTAGAAGTCGTATTTTCCATAATGTATTAGGACTAGTTTAAGGAGTATTCTAGATTTTAGGTTTACTATATAAACAAGTCTAGGACGTCTATTGTATCAAGTGTATTGTTGAATTAAGGAAAAGCAATAAAAGAGTTTGAGAAAGGTTTCCTTACCCCTTTGCATTCGTTTTAAGTTCTAAAGGTAATTGAACTCAAGACAGGGAACGGAAGGCACTCGTTCTATCGTTGATCGGCTAGAGGTACTAGAGGACAAAGGCTAAAACTAAACGACCGTACTGTTTAGGGATTGGCTTAGTTCGATTGGGTCTCTAAGGGTTGAGATTCATTCATCCATATCTTTATTTTTCGTTCTCTAAACTCGAAACAGCACAGACCAGCAGCCAGTTCTGTACCCACGAGTTTTCAGAGAGCAGATTTCTGTTCTGTTCTAACGTACAGACCAGAATTCAGTCCTGTTCGTCCTGACCAGAGTGCAGATTCTTGTTCTGTACTACAACTAGCTTCCGCACACATTCGTACTTGTATCATTAGTGGTATTAGAGCTTCGGCTGTTGATTTCCTCAATCATGCACGTTCTTGGAAGAGTTCTTTGATGCTACAACCATGGAGATTGAGTACAAATTTTTATCTAAGTGTTTGGTAGGCGAGAACAAGATTGTTTAGTTTTCTATTGATCCCAAATTTTCAAATCTAGGTTCAACTTACTTGGTGAATCGTTTGAATCTGAAGACCGAGGTACATCCTAATCCATATGGGCTACAATGTTTTCGAACTCGTCGTTTATTTGCGGTCACAAAAAAAGTTAGGGTTCATTATTCATTGGGTCCTATACTCAATTGCGTATTATGTGACGTTGTTGATATGAGTGACATACACTTGCTATTTGAGAACTCATTAAGGAGGTTAGTATCGTGTTTGTCTGAAGAGGTTGGAAAAGAGTCTCCAAAGGTCGTATCTTTGACTTGCGGGGAAGAACATCGATTGAGATTGAAGAGGCTGACAAGGTGGAGTCTTTTGAGTCTACCTTAGAAGACAATCAAGTGAAAAATTCAGATTTATGCATCCAAGTTCATGAAGAAGATGAGGTAAGTCAAGTTCGCAACAAGGCAAGTTCAAGTGGATATACATCTACTATTGAAAATACGTTGCAACCTAAAAAGATTCATTTCCTAGAAATTGAAGACATGTTTAAGCAAAACACACTCAAGTCTTTAACAATGGATATTGGAGAGCATGAGAGTTTAAGGCATACCAGGAAAGACTTTTCTTCAAAAGGTGTGGACAAGACTACTATGAAGATGAACAGGAGGTTTGAATCAAAACCTAAAGGAAGGATCAGAGGGTGGTTGGGTGGCAAGAGAGTTAATGTGTTCAATGTTGGGTTGACTTCATTTTATTGGATTCGAGGTCGAATCTTTTCGAAGAAGGGGAGGATGATGCAAGAACGCTTGTTCAGGTTGTTGAAACTCGCACAGAATAGATGGCTAGTCTGTATCGCGACGACACAGAACAAATGTCTAGTCTGTACGCAAATACTCGTTTCAATCTAGGCGTTGTAATATTTCCCATATTCCAATCTGGGTGATGCGAGATCACATTCCATATTATTAGATAGTATTATTTACCTTATTGTTGTTAGAATAAAATTAAGGGATAAGTAGTATTCTTATTTCCTTAGAAGTCGTATTTTCCATAATGTATTAGGACTAGTTTAAGGAGTATTCTAGATTTTAGGTTTACTATATAAACAAGTCTAGGACGTCTATTGTATCAAGTGTATTGTTGAATTAAGGAAAAGCAATAAAAGAGTCTGAGAAAGGTTTTCTCACCCCTTTGCATTCGTTTTAAGTTCTAAAGGTAATTGAACTCAAGACAGGGAACGGAAGGCACTCGTTCTATCGTCGATCGGCTAGAGGTATTATAGGTCAAAGGCTAAAACTAAACGACCGTACTGTTTAAGGATTGGCTTAGTTCGATTGGGTCTCTAAGGGTTGAGATTCATTCGTCCATATCTTTATTTTTCGTTCTCTAAACTCGAAACAGCACAGACCAGCAGCCAGTTCTGTACCCACGAGTTTTCAGAGAGCAGATTTCTGTTCTGTTCTAACGTACAGACCAGAATTCAGTCCTGTTCGTCCTGACCAGAGTGCAGATTCTTGTTCTGTACTACAACTAGCTTCCGCACACATTCGTACTTGTATCATTAGTGGTATTAGAGCTTCGGCTGTTGATTTCCTCAATCATGCACGTTCTTGGAAGAGTTCTTTGATGCTACAACCATGGAGATTGAGTACAAATTTTTATCTAAGTGTTTGGTAGGCGAGAACAAGATTGTTTAGTTTTCTATTGATCCCAAATTTTCAAATCTAGGTTCAACTTACTTGGTGAATCGTTTGAATCTGAAGACCGAGGTACATCCTAATCCATATGGGCTACAATGTTTTCGAACTCGTCGTTTATTTGCGGTCACAAAAAAAGTTTGGGTTCATTATTCATTGGGTCCTATACTCAATTGCGTATTATGTGACGTTGTTGATATGAGTGACATACACTTGCTATTTGGAGAAGATTGGATTAGAAATCTTAATGCTTATTATGATGAATCGCAAGATGCCTATGTTACTACTTATGGTAAGAAGAAAATTGTGCTCATTAATAGCTATAAGGATTCGCTCAAATCTTTTTGCGATCGAATCAACTCAGAATTTGAGCTTATAGTTGAGAACTCATTAAGGAGGTTAGTATCGTGTTTGTCTGAAGAGGTTGGAAAATAGTCTCCAAAGGTCGTATCTTTGACTTGCGGGGAAGAACATCGATTGAGATTGAAGAGGCTGACAAGGTGGAGTCTTTTGAGTCTACCTTAGAAGACAATCAAGTGAAAAATTCAGATTTATGCATCCAAGTTCATGAAGAAGATGAGGTAAGTCAAGTTCGCAACAAGGCAAGTTCAAGTGGATATACATCTACTATTGAAAATACGTTGCAACCTAAAAAGATTCATTTCCTAGAAATTGAAGACATGTTTAAGCAAAACACACTCAAGTCTTTAACAATGGATATTGGAGAGCATGAGAGTCTAAGGCATACCAGGAAAGACTTTTCTTCAAAAGGTGTGGACAAGACTACTATGAAGATGAACAGGAGGTTTGAATCAAAACCTAAAGGAAGGATCAGAGGGTGGTTGGGTGGCAAGAGAGTTAATGTGTTCAATGTTGGGTTGACTTCATCCTATTGGATGAGGTCGAATCTTTTCGAAGAAGGGGAGGATGATGCAAGAACGCTTGTTCAGGTTGTTGAAACTCGCACAGAACAGAAAGCTAGTCTGTATCGCGACGACACAGAACAAATGTCTAGTCTGTACGCAAATAATCGTTTCAATCTAGGCGTTGTAATATTTTGCATATTCGAATCTGGGTGATGCGAGATCACATTCCATATTATTAGAGAGTATTATTTACCTTATTGTTGTTAGAATAAAATTAAGGGATAAGTAGTATTCTTATTTTCCTTAGAAGTCGTATTTTCCATATTATATTAGGACTAGTTTAAGGAATATTCTAGATTTTAGGTTTACTATATAAACAAGTCTAGGACGTCTATTGTATCAAGTGTATTGTTGATTTAAAGAAAAGCAATAAAAGAGTCTGAGAAAGGTTTTCTCACCCCTTTGCATTCGTTTTAAGTTCTAAAGGTAATTGAACTCAAGACAGGGAACGGAAGGCACTTTTTCTATCGTCGATCGGCTAGAGGTATTATAGGACAAAGGCTAAAACTAAACGACCGTACTGTTTAGGGATTGGCTTAGTTCGATTGGGTCTCTAAGGGTTGAGATTCATTCGTCCATATCTTTATTTTTCGTTCTCTAAACTCGAAACAGCACAGACCAGCAGCCAGTTCTGTACCCACGAGTTTTCAGAGAGCAGATTTCTGTTCTGTTCTAACGTACAGACCAGAATTCAGTCCTGTTCGTCCTGACCAGAGTACAGATTCTTGTTCTGTACTGCAACTAGCTTCCGCACGCATTCGTACTCGTATCATTAGTGGTATTAGAGCTTCGGCTGTTGATTTCCTCAATCATGCACGTTCTTGGAAGAGTTCTTTAATGCTACAACCATGGAGATCGAGTACAAATTTTTATCTAAGTGTTTGGTAGGCGAGAACAAGATTGCTAAGTTTTCTATTGATCCTAAATTTTCAAATCTAGGTTCAACTTACTTGGTGAATCGTTTGAATCAGAAGACCGAGGTACATCCTAATCCATATGTGCTACAATGTTTTCGAACTCGTCGTTTATTTGCGGTCACACAAAAAGTTTGGGTTCATTATTCATTGGGTCCTATACTCAATTGCGTATTATGTGACGTTGTTGATATGAGTGACATACACTTGTTGTTTGGAGAAGATTGGATTAGAAATCTTAATGCTTATTATGATGAATCGCAAGATGCCTATGTTACTACTTATGGTAAGAAGAAAATTGTGCTCATTAATACCTATAAGGATTCGCTCAAATCTTTTTGCGATCGAATCAACTCAGAATTTGAGCTTATAGTTGAGAACTCATTAAGGAGGTTAGTATCGTGTTTGTCTGAAGAGGTTGGAAAAGAGTCTCCAAAGGTCGTATCTTTGACTTGCGGGGAAGAACATCGATTGAGATTGAAGAGGTTGACAAGGTGGAGTCTTTTGAGTCTACCATAGAAGACAATCAAGTTAAAAATTCAGATTTATGCATCCAAGTTCATGAAGAAGATAAGGTAAGTCAAGGTCGCAACAAGGTAAGTTCAAGTGGATATACATCTACTATTGATAATACGTTGCAACCTAAAAAGATTCATTTCCTAGAAATTGAAGACATGTTTGAGCAAAACACACTCAAGTCGTTAACAATGGATATTGGAGAACATGAGAGTTTAAGGCATACCAAGAAAGACTTTTCTTCAAAAGGTGTGGACAAGACTACTATGAAGATGAACAGGAGGTTTGAATCAAAACCTAAAGGAAGGATCAGAGGGTGGTTGGGTGGCAAGAGAGTTAATGTGTTCAATGTTGGGTTGACTTCATCCTATTGGATGAGGTCGAATCTTTTCGAAGAAGGGGAGGATGATGCAAGAACGCTTGTTCAGGTTGTTGAAACTCGCACAGAACAGAAAGCTAGTCTGTATCGCGACGACACAGAACAAATGTCTAGTCTGTACGCAAATACTCGTTTCAATCTAGGCGTTGGAATATTTTGCATATTCGAATCTGGGTGATGCGAGATCACATTCCATATTATTAGAGAGTATTATTTACCTTATTGTTGTTAGAATAAAATTAAGGGATAAGTAGTATTCTTATTTTCCTTAGAAGTCGTATTTTCCATATTATATTAGGACTAGTTTAAGGAATATTCTAGATTTTAGGTTTACTATATAAACAAGTCTAGGACGTCTATTGTATCAAGTGTATTGTTGATTTAAAGAAAAGCAATAAAAGAGTCTGAGAAAGGTTTTCTCACCCCTTTGCATTCGTTTTAAGTTCTAAAGGTAATTGAACTCAAGACAGGGAACGGAAGGCACTCGTTCTATCGTTGATCGGCTAGAGGTATTAGAGGTCAAAGGCTAAAACTAAACGACCGTACTGTTTAAGGATTGGCTTAGTTCGATTGGGTCTCTAAGGGCTGAGATTCATTCGTCCATATCTTTATTTTTCGTTCTCTAAACTCGAAACAGCACAGACCAGCAGCCAGTTCTGTACCCACGAGTTTTCAGAGAGCAGATTTCTGTTCTGTTCTAACGTACAGACCAGAATTCAGTCTTGTTCGTCCTGACCAGAGTACAGATTCTTGTTCTGTACTGCAACTAGCTTCCGCACGCATTCGTACTCGTATCATTAGTGGTATTAGAGCTTCGGCTGTTGATTTCCTCAATCATGCACGTTCTTGGAAGAGTTCTTTGATGCTACAACCATGGAGATTGAGTACAAATTTTTATCTAAGTGTTTGGTAGGCGAGAACAAGATTGTTTAGTTTTCTATTGATCCTAAATTTTCAAATCTAGGTTCAACTTACTTGGTGAATCGTTTGAATCTGAAGACCGAGGTACATCCTAATCCATATGGGCTACAATGTTTTCGAACTCGTCGTTTATTTGCGGTCACAAAAAAAGTTAGGGTTCATTATTCATTGGGTCCTATACTCAATTGCGTATTATGTGACGTTGTTGATATGAGTGACATACACTTGCTATTTGGAGAAGATTGGATTAGAAATCTTAATGCTTATTATGATGAATCGCAAGATGCCTATGTTACTACTTATGGTAAGAAGAAAATTGTGCTCATTAATACCTATAAGGATTCGCTCAAATCTTTTTGCGATGGAATGAAATCAGATTTTTAGCTTATAGTTGAGAACTCATTAAGGAGGTTAGTATTGTGTTTGTCTGAAGAGGTTGGAAAAGAGTCTCCAAAGGTCGTATCGTTGACTTGCGGGGAAGAAAGTTCGATTGAGATTGAAGAGGCTGACAAGGTGGAGTCTTTTGTATTATTAGATAGTATTATTTACCTTATTGTTGTTAGAATAAAATTAAGGGATAAGTAGTATTCTTATTTCCTTAGAAGTCGTATTTTCCATAATGTATTAGGACTAGTTTAAGGAGTATTCTAGATTTTAGGTTTACTATATAAACAAGTCTAGGACGTCTATTGTATCAAGTGTATTGTTGATTTAAAGAAAAGCAATAAAAGAGTCTGAGAAAGGTTTTCTCACCCCTTTGCATTCGTTTTAAGTTCTAAAGGTAATTGAACTCAAGACAGGGAACGGAAGGCACTCGTTCTATCGTTGATCGGCTAGAGGTACTAGAGGTCAAAGGCTAAAACTAAACGACCGTACTGTTTAGGGATTGGCTTAGTTCGATTGGGTCTCTAAGGGCTGAGATTCATTCGTCCATATCTTTATTTTTCGTTCTCTAAACTCGAAACAGCACAGACCAGCAGCCAGTTCTGTACCCACGAGTTTTCAGAGAGCAGATTTCTGTTCTGTTCTAACGTACAAACCAGAATTCAGTCTTGTTCGTCCTGACCAGAGTACAGATTCTTGTTCTGTACTGCAACTAGCTTCCGCACGCATTCGTACTCGTATCATTAGTGGTATTAGAGCTTCGGCTGTTGATTTCCTCAATCATGCACGTTCTTGGAAGAGTTCTTTGATGCTACAACCATGGAGATCGACTACAAATTTTTATCTAAGTGTTTGGTAGGCGAGAACAAGATTGCTAAGTTTTCTATTGATCCTAAATTTTCAAATCTAGCTTCAACTTACTTGGTGAATCGTTTGAATCAGAAGACCGAGGTACATCCTAATCCATATGTGCTACAATGTTTTCGAACTCGTCGTTTATTTGCGGTCACACAAAAAGTTTGGGTTCATTATTCATTGGGTCCTATACTCAATTGCGTATTATGTGACGTTGTTGATATGAGTGACATACACTTGCTATTTGGAGAAGATTGGATTAGAAATCTTAATGCTTATTATGATGAATCGCAAGATGCCTATGTTACTACTTATGGTAAGAAGAAAATTGTGCTCATTAATAGCTATAAGGATTCGCTCAAATCTTTTTGCGATCGAATCAACTCAGAATTTGAGCTTATAGTTGAGAACTCATTAAGGAGGTTAGTATCGTGTTTGTCTGAAGAGGTTGGAAAAGAGTCTCCAAAGGTCGTATCTTTGACTTGCGGGGAAGAACATCGATTGAGATTGAAGAGGCTGATAAGGTGGAGTCTTTTGAGTCTACCATAGAAGACAATCAAGTGAAAAATTCAGATTTATGCATCCAAGTTCATGAAGAAGATAAGGTAAGTCAAGGTCGCAACAAGGCAAGTTCAAGTGGATATACATCTACTATTGAAAATACGTTGCAACCTAAAAAGATTCATTTCCTAGAAATTGAAGACATGTTTAAGCAAAACACACTCAAGTCTTTAACAATGGATATTGGAGAGCATGAGAGTCTAAGGCATACCAAGAAAGACTTTTCTTCAAAAGGTGTGGACAAGACTACTATGAAGATGAACATGAGGTTTAAATCAAAACCTAAAGGAAGGATCAGAGGGTGGTTGGGTGGCAAGAGAGTTAATGTGTTCAATGTTGGGTTGACTTCATTTTATTGGATTCGAGGTCGAATCTTTTCGAAGAAGGGGAGGATGATGCAAGAACGCTTGTTCAGGTTGTTGAAACTCGCACAGAATAGATGGCTAGTCTGTATCGCGACGACACAGAACAAATGTCTAGTCTGTACGCAAATAATCGTTTCAATCTAGGCGTTGTAATATTTCCCATATTCCAATCTGGGTGATGCGAGATCACATTCCATATTATTAGATAGTATTATTTACCTTATTGTTGTTAGAATAAAATTAAGGGATAAGTAGTATTCTTATTTCCTTAGAAGTCGTATTTTCCATAATGTATTAGGACTAGTTTAAGCAATATTCTAGATTTTAGGTTTACTATATAAACAAGTCTAGGACGTCTATTGTATCAAGTGTATTGTTGAATTAAGGAAAAGCAATAAAAGAGTGTGAGAAAGGTTTCCTCACCCCTTTGCATTCGTTTTAAGTTCTAAAGGTAATTGAACTCAAGACAGGGAACGGAAGGCACTCGTTCTATCGTCGATCGGCTAGAGGTACTAGAGGACAAAGGCTAAAACTAAACGACCGTACTGTTTAGGGATTGGCTTAGTTCGATTGGGTCTCTAAGGGTTGAGATTCATTCGTCCATATCTTTATTTTTCGTTCTCTAAACTCGAAACAGCACAGACCAGCAGCCAGTTCTGTACCCACGAGTTTTCAGAGAGCAGATTTCTGTTCTGTTCTAACGTACAGACCAGAATTCAGTCCTGTTCGTCCTGACCAGAGTACAGATTCTTGTTCTGTACTACAACTAGCTTCCGCACACATTCGTACTTGTATCATTAGTGGTATTAGAGCTTCGGCTGTTGATTTCCTCAATCATGCACGTTCTTGGAAGAGTTCTTTGATGCTACAACCATGGAGATTGAGTACAAATTTTTATCTAAGTGTTTGGTAGGCGAGAACAAGATTGTTTAGTTTTCTATTGATCCCAAATTTTCAAATCTAGGTTCAACTTACTTGGTGAATCGTTTGAATCTGAAGACCGAGGTACATCCTAATCCATATGGGCTACAATGTTTTCGAACTCGTCGTTTATTTGCGGTCACAAAAAAAGTTAGGGTTCATTATTCATTGGGTCCTATACTCAATTGCGTATTATGTGACGTTGTTGATATGAGTGACATACACTTGCTATTTGGAGAAGATTGGATTAGAAATCTTAATGCTTATTATGATGAATCGCAAGATGCCTATGTTACTACTTATGGTAAGAAGAAAATTGTGCTCATTAATACCTATAAGGATTCGCTCAAATCTTTTTGCGATGGAATGAAATCAGATTTTTAGCTTATAGTTGAGAACTCATTAAGGAGGTTAGTATTGTGTTTGTCTGAAGAGGTTGGAAAAGAGTCTCCAAAGGTCGTATCGTTGACTTGCGGGGAAGAAAGTTCGATTGAGATTGAAGAGGCTGACAAGGTGGAGTCTTTTGAGTCTACCATAGAAGACAATCAAGTTAAAAATTCAGATTTATGCATCCAAGTTCATGAAGAAGATAAGGTAAGTCAAGGTCGCAACAAGGCAAGTTCAAGTGGATATGCATCTACTATTGATAATACGTTGCAACCTAAAAAGATTCATTTCCTAGAAATTGAAGACATGTTTGAGCAAAACACACTCAAGTCTTTAACAATGGATATTGGAGAGCATGAGAGTCTAAGGCATACCAAGAAAGACTTTTCTTCAAAAGGTGTGGACAAGACTACTATGAAGATGAACAGGAGGTTTGAATCAAAACCTAAAGGAAGGATCAGAGGGTGGTTGGGTGGCAAGAGAGTTAATGTGTTCAATGTTGGGTTGACTTCATCCTATTGGATTCGAGGTCGAATCTTTTCGAAGAAGGGGAGGATGATGCAAGAACGCTTGTTCAGGTTGTTGAAACTCGCACAGAACAGAAAGCTAGTCTGTATCGCGACGACACAGAACAAATGTCTAGTCTGTACGCAAATACTCGTTTCAATCTAGGCGTTGGAATATTTCCCATATTCCAATCTGGGTGATGCGAGATCACATTCCATATTATTAGATAGTATTATTTACCTTATTGTTGTTAGAATAAAATTAAGGGATAAGTAGTATTCTTATTTCCTTAGAAGTCGTATTTTCCATAATGTATTAGGACTAGTTTAAGCAATATTCTAGATTTTAGGTTTACTATATAAACAAGTCTAGGACGTCTATTGTATCAAGTGTATTGTTGAATTAAGGAAAAGCAATAAAAGAGTCTGAGAAAGGTTTTCTCACCCCTTTGCATTCGTTTTAAGTTCTAAAGGTAATTGAACTCAAGACAGGGAACGGAAGGCACTCGTTCTATCGTCGATCGGCTAGAGGTATTAGAGGTCAAAGGCTAAAACTAAACGACCGTACTGTTTAAGGATTGGCTTAGTTCGATTGGGTCTCTAAGGGCTGAGATTCATTCGTCCATATCTTTATTTTTCGTTCTCTAAACTCGAAACAGCACAGACCAGCAGCCAGTTCTGTACCCACGAGTTTTCAGAGAGCAGATTTCTGTTCTGTTCTAACGTACAGACCAGAATTCAGTCTTGTTCCTCCTGACCAGAGTACAGATTCTTGTTCTGTACTGCAACTAGCTTCCGCACGCATTCGTACTCGTATCATTAGTGGTATTAGAGCTTCGGCTGTTGATTTCCTCAATCATGCACGTTCTTGGAAGAGTTCTTTGATGCTACAACCATGGAGATCGACTACAAATTTTTATCTAAGTGTTTGGTAGGCGAGAACAAGATTGCTAAGTTTTCTATTGATCCTAAATTTTCAAATCTAGCTTCAACTTACTTGGTGAATCGTTTGAATCAGAAGACCGAGGTACATCCTAATCCATATGTGCTACAATGTTTTCGAACTCGTCGTTTATTTGCGGTCACACAAAAAGTTTGGGTTCATTATTCATTGGGTCCTATAGTCAATTGCGTATTATGTGACGTTGTTGATATGAGTGACATACACTTGTTGTTTGGAGAAGATTGGATTAGAAATCTTAATGCTTATTATGATGAATCGCAAGATGCCTATGTTACTACTTATGGTAAGAAGAAAATTGTGCTCATTAATAGCTATAAGGATTCGCTCAAATCTTTTTGCGATCGAATCAACTCAGAATTTGAGCTTATAGTTGAGAACTCATTAAGGAGGTTAGTATCGTGTTTGTCTGAAGAGGTTGGAAAAGAGTCTCCAAAGGTCGTATCTTTGACTTGCGGGGAAGAACATCGATTGAGATTGAAGAGGCTGACAAGGTGGAGTCTTTTGAGTCTACCTTAGAAGACAATCAAGTGAAAAATTCAGATTTATGCATCCAAGTTCATGAAGAAGATGAGGTAAGTCAAGTTCGCAACAAGGCAAGTTCAAGTGGATATACATCTACTATTGAAAATACGTTGCAACCTAAAAAGATTCATTTCCTAGAAATTGAAGACATGTTTAAGCAAAACACACTCAAGTCTTTAACAATGGATATTGGAGAGCATGAGAGTCTAAGGCATACCAGGAAAGACTTTTCTTCAAAAGGTGTGGACAAGACTACTATGAAGATGAACAGGAGGTTTGAATCAAAACCTAAAGGAAGGATCAGAGGGTGGTTGGGTGGCAAGAGAGTTAATGTGTTCAATGTTGGGTTGACTTCATCCTATTGGATGAGGTCGAATCTTTTCGAAGAAGGGGAGGATGATGCAAGAACGCTTGTTCAGGTTGTTGAAACTCGCACAGAACAGAAAGCTAGTCTGTATCGCGACGACACAGAACAAATGTCTAGTCTGTACGCAAATACTCGTTTCAATCTAGGCGTTGGAATATTTTGCATATTCGAATCTGGGTGATGCGAGATCACATTCCATATTATTAGATAGTATTATTTACCTTATTGTTGTTAGAATAAAATTAAGGGATAAGTAGTATTCTTATTTCCTTAGAAGTCGTATTTTCCATAATGTATTAGGACTAGTTTAAGCAATATTCTAGATTTTAGGTTTACTATATAAACAAGTCTAGGACGTCTATTGTATCAAGTGTATTGTTGAATTAAGGAAAAGCAATAAAAGAGTCTGAGAAAGGTTTTCTCACCCCTTTGCATTCGTTTTAAGTTCTAAAGGTAATTGAACTCAAGACAGGGAACGGAAGGCACTCGTTCTATCGTCGATCGGCTAGAGGTATTAGAGGTCAAAGGCTAAAACTAAACGACCGTACTGTTTAAGGATTGGCTTAGTTCGATTGGGTCTCTAAGGGCTGAGATTCATTCGTCCATATCTTTATTTTTCGTTCTCTAAACTCGAAACAGCACAGACCAGCAGCCAGTTCTGTACCCACGAGTTTTCAGAGAGCAGATTTCTGTTCTGTTCTAACGTACAGACCAGAATTCAGTCTTGTTCCTCCTGACCAGAGTACAGATTCTTGTTCTGTACTGCAACTAGCTTCCGCACGCATTCGTACTCGTATCATTAGTGGTATTAGAGCTTCGGCTGTTGATTTCCTCAATCATGCACGTTCTTGGAAGAGTTCTTTGATGCTACAACCATGGAGATCGACTACAAATTTTTATCTAAGTGTTTGGTAGGCGAGAACAAGATTGCTAAGTTTTCTATTGATCCTAAATTTTCAAATCTAGCTTCAACTTACTTGGTGAATCGTTTGAATCAGAAGACCGAGGTACATCCTAATCCATATGTGCTACAATGTTTTCGAACTCGTCGTTTATTTGCGGTCACACAAAAAGTTTGGGTTCATTATTCATTGGGTCCTATAGTCAATTGCGTATTATGTGACGTTGTTGATATGAGTGACATACACTTGTTGTTTGGAGAAGATTGGATTAGAAATCTTAATGCTTATTATGATGAATCGCAAGATGCCTATGTTACTACTTATGGTAAGAAGAAAATTGTGCTCATTAATAGCTATAAGGATTCGCTCAAATCTTTTTGCGATCGAATCAACTCAGAATTTGAGCTTATAGTTGAGAACTCATTAAGGAGGTTAGTATCGTGTTTGTCTGAAGAGGTTGGAAAAGAGTCTCCAAAGGTCGTATCTTTGACTTGCGGGGAAGAACATCGATTGAGATTGAAGAGGCTGACAAGGTGGAGTCTTTTGAGTCTACCTTAGAAGACAATCAAGTGAAAAATTCAGATTTATGCATCCAAGTTCATGAAGAAGATGAGGTAAGTCAAGTTCGCAACAAGGCAAGTTCAAGTGGATATACATCTACTATTGAAAATACGTTGCAACCTAAAAAGATTCATTTCCTAGAAATTGAAGACATGTTTAAGCAAAACACACTCAAGTCTTTAACAATGGATATTGGAGAGCATGAGAGTCTAAGGCATACCAGGAAAGACTTTTCTTCAAAAGGTGTGGACAAGACTACTATGAAGATGAACAGGAGGTTTGAATCAAAACCTAAAGGAAGGATCAGAGGGTGGTTGGGTGGCAAGAGAGTTAATGTGTTCAATGTTGGGTTGACTTCATCCTATTGGATGAGGTCGAATCTTTTCGAAGAAGGGGAGGATGATGCAAGAACGCTTGTTCAGGTTGTTGAAACTCGCACAGAACAGAAAGCTAGTCTGTATCGCGACGACACAGAACAAATGTCTAGTCTGTACGCAAATACTCGTTTCAATCTAGGCGTTGGAATATTTTGCATATTCGAATCTGGGTGATGCGAGATCACATTCCATATTATTAGATAGTATTATTTACCTTATTGTTGTTAGAATAAAATTAAGGGATAAGTAGTATTCTTATTTCCTTAGAAGTCGTATTTTCCATAATGTATTAGGACTAGTTTAAGCAATATTCTAGATTTTAGGTTTACTATATAAACAAGTCTAGGACGTCTATTGTATCAAGTGTATTGTTGATTTAAGGAAAAGCAATAAAAGAGTCTGAGAAAGGTTTTCTCACCCCTTTGCATTCGTTTTAAGTTCTAAAGGTAATTGAACTCAAGACAGGGAACGGAAGGCACTCGTTCTATCGTCGATCGGCTAGAGGTATTAGAGGTCAAAGGCTAAAACTAAACGACCGTACTGTTTAAGGATTGGCTTAGTTCGATTGGGTCTCTAAGGGCTGAGATTCATTCGTCCATATCTTTATTTTTCGTTCTCTAAACTCGAAACAGCACAGACCAGCAGCCAGTTCTTTACCCACGAGTTTTCAGAGAGCAGATTTCTGTTCTGTTCTAACGTACAGACCAGAATTCAGTCTTGTTCCTCCTGACCAGAGTACAGATTCTTGTTCTGTACTGCAACTAGCTTCCGCACGCATTCGTACTCGTATCATTAGTGGTATTAGAGCTTCGGCTGTTGATTTCCTCAATCATGCACGTTCTTGGAAGAGTTCTTTGATGCTACAACCATGGAGATCGACTACAAATTTTTATCTAAGTGTTTGGTAGGCGAGAACAAGATTGCTAAGTTTTCTATTGATCCTAAAATTTCAAATCTAGCTTCAACTTACTTGGTGAATCGTTTGAATCAGAAGACCGAGGTACATCCTAATCCATATGTGCTACAATGTTTTCGAACTCGTCGTTTATTTGCGGTCACACAAAAAGTTTGGGTTCATTATTCATTGGGTCCTATAGTCAATTGCGTATTATGTGACGTTGTTGATATGAGTGACATACACTTGTTGTTTGGAGAAGATTGGATTAGAAATCTTAATGCTTATTATGATGAATCGCAAGATGCCTATGTTACTACTTATGGTAAGAAGAAAATTGTGCTCATTAATAGCTATAAGGATTCGCTCAAATCTTTTTGCGATCGAATCAACTCAGAATTTGAGCTTATAGTTGAGAACTCATTAAGGAGGTTAGTATCGTGTTTGTCTGAAGAGGTTGGAAAAGAGTCTCCAAAGGTCGTATCTTTGACTTGCGGGGAAGAACATCGATTGAGATTGAAGAGGCTGACAAGGTGGAGTCTTTTGAGTCTACCTTAGAAGACAATCAAGTGAAAAATTCAGATTTATGCATCCAAGTTCATGAAGAAGATGAGGTAAGTCAAGTTCGCAACAAGGCAAGTTCAAGTGGATATACATCTACTATTGAAAATACGTTGCAACCTAAAAAGATTCATTTCCTAGAAATTGAAGACATGTTTAAGCAAAACACACTCAAGTCTTTAACAATGGATATTGGAGAGCATGAGAGTCTAAGGCATACCAGGAAAGACTTTTCTTCAAAAGGTGTGGACAAGACTACTATGAAGATGAACAGGAGGTTTGAATCAAAACCTAAAGGAAGGATCAGAGGGTGGTTGGGTGGCAAGAGAGTTAATGTGTTCAATGTTGGGTTGACTTCATCCTATTGGATGAGGTCGAATCTTTTCGAAGAAGGGGAGGATGATGCAAGAACGCTTGTTCAGGTTGTTGAAACTCGCACAGAACAGAAAGCTAGTCTGTATCGCGACGACACAGAACAAATGTCTAGTCTGTACGCAAATACTCGTTTCAATCTAGGCGTTGGAATATTTTGCATATTCGAATCTGGGTGATGCGAGATCACATTCCATATTATTAGAGAGTATTATTTACCTTATTGTTGTTAGAATAAAATTAAGGGATAAGTAGTATTCTTATTTTCCTTAGAAGTCGTATTTTCCATATTATATTAGGACTAGTTTAAGGAATATTCTAGTTTTTAGGTTTACTATATAAACAAGTCTAGGACGTCTATTGTATCAAGTGTATTGTTGATTTAAAGAAAAGCAATAAAAGAGTCTGAGAAAGGTTTTCTCACCCCTTTGCATTCGTTTTAAGTTCTAAAGGTAATTGAACTCAAGACAGGGAACGGAAGGCACTCGTTCTATCGTCGATCGGCTAGAGGTATTAGAGGTCAAAGGCTAAAACTAAACGACCGTACTGTTTAAGGATTGGCTTAGTTCGATTGGGTCTCTAAGGGCTGAGATTCATTCGTCCATATCTTTATTTTTCGTTCTCTAAACTCGAAACAGCACAGACCAGCAGCCAGTTCTTTACCCACGAGTTTTCAGAGAGCAGATTTCTGTTCTGTTCTAACGTACAGACCAGAATTCAGTCTTGTTCCTCCTGACCAGAGTACAGATTCTTGTTCTGTACTGCAACTAGCTTCCGCACGCATTCGTACTCGTATCATTAGTGGTATTAGAGCTTCGGCTGTTGATTTCCTCAATCATGCACGTTCTTGGAAGAGTTCTTTGATGCTACAACCATGGAGATCGACTACAAATTTTTATCTAAGTGTTTGGTAGGCGAGAACAAGATTGCTAAGTTTTCTATTGATCCTAAATTTTCAAATCTAGCTTCAACTTACTTGGTGAATCGTTTGAATCAGAAGACCGAGGTACATCCTAATCCATATGTGCTACAATGTTTTCGAACTCGTCGTTTATTTGCGGTCACACAAAAAGTTTGGGTTCATTATTCATTGGGTCCTATAGTCAATTGCGTATTATGTGACGTTGTTGATATGAGTGACATACACTTGTTGTTTGGAGAAGATTGGATTAGAAATCTTAATGCTTATTATGATGAATCGCAAGATGCCTATGTTACTACTTATGGTAAGAAGAAAATTGTGCTCATTAATAGCTATAAGGATTCGCTCAAATCTTTTTGCGATCGAATCAACTCAGAATTTGAGCTTATAGTTGAGAACTCATTAAGGAGGTTAGTATCGTGTTTGTCTGAAGAGGTTGGAAAAGAGTCTCCAAAGGTCGTATCTTTGACTTGCGGGGAAGAACATCGATTGAGATTGAAGAGGCTGACAAGGTGGAGTCTTTTGAGTCTACCTTAGAAGACAATCAAGTGAAAAATTCAGATTTATGCATCCAAGTTCATGAAGAAGATGAGGTAAGTCAAGTTCGCAACAAGGCAAGTTCAAGTGGATATACATCTACTATTGAAAATACGTTGCAACCTAAAAAGATTCATTTCCTAGAAATTGAAGACATGTTTAAGCAAAACACACTCAAGTCTTTAACAATGGATATTGGAGAGCATGAGAGTCTAAGGCATACCAGGAAAGACTTTTCTTCAAAAGGTGTGGACAAGACTACTATGAAGATGAACAGGAGGTTTGAATCAAAACCTAAAGGAAGGATCAGAGGGTGGTTGGGTGGCAAGAGAGTTAATGTGTTCAATGTTGGGTTGACTTCATCCTATTGGATGAGGTCGAATCTTTTCGAAGAAGGGGAGGATGATGCAAGAACGCTTGTTCAGGTTGTTGAAACTCGCACAGAACAGAAAGCTAGTCTGTATCGCGACGACACAGAACAAATGTCTAGTCTGTACGCAAATACTCGTTTCAATCTAGGCGTTGGAATATTTTGCATATTCGAATCTGGGTGATGCGAGATCACATTCCATATTATTAGAGAGTATTATTTACCTTATTGTTGTTAGAATAAAATTAAGGGATAAGTAGTATTCTTATTTTCCTTAGAAGTCGTATTTTCCATATTATATTAGGACTAGTTTAAGGAATATTCTAGTTTTTAGGTTTACTATATAAACAAGTCTAGGACGTCTATTGTATCAAGTGTATTGTTGATTTAAAGAAAAGCAATAAAAGAGTCTGAGAAAGGTTTTCTCACCCCTTTGCATTCGTTTTAAGTTCTAAAGGTAATTGAACTCAAGACAGGGAACGGAAGGCACTTTTTCTATCGTCGATCGGCTAGAGGTATTAGAGGTCAAAGGCTAAAACTAAACGACCGTACTGTTTAAGGATTGGCTTAGTTCGATTGGGTCTCTAAGGGCTGAGATTCATTCGTCCATATCTTTATTTTTCGTTCTCTAAACTCGAAACAGCACAGACCAGCAGCCAGTTCTGTACCCACGAGTTTTCAGAGAGCAGATTTCTGTTCTGTTCTAACGTACAGACCAGAATTCAGTCTTGTTCCTCCTGACCAGAGTACAGATTCTTGTTCTGTACTGCAACTAGCTTCCGCACGCATTCGTACTCGTATCATTAGTGGTATTAGAGCTTCGGCTGTTGATTTCCTCAATCATGCACGTTCTTGGAAGAGTTCTTTGATGCTACAACCATGGAGATCGACTACAAATTTTTATCTAAGTGTTTGGTAGGCGAGAACAAGATTGCTAAGTTTTCTATTGATCCTAAATTTTCAAATCTAGCTTCAACTTACTTGGTGAATCGTTTGAATCAGAAGACCGAGGTACATCCTAATCCATATGTGCTACAATGTTTTCGAACTCGTCGTTTATTTGCGGTCACACAAAAAGTTTGGGTTCATTATTCATTGGGTCCTATAGTCAATTGCGTATTATGTGACGTTGTTGATATGAGTGACATACACTTGTTGTTTGGAGAAGATTGGATTAGAAATCTTAATGCTTATTATGATGAATCGCAAGATGCCTATGTTACTACTTATGGTAAGAAGAAAATTGTGCTCATTAATAGCTATAAGGATTCGCTCAAATCTTTTTGCGATCGAATCAACTCAGAATTTGAGCTTATAGTTGAGAACTCATTAAGGAGGTTAGTATCGTGTTTGTCTGAAGAGGTTGGAAAAGAGTCTCCAAAGGTCGTATCTTTGACTTGCGGGGAAGAACATCGATTGAGATTGAAGAGGCTGACAAGGTGGAGTCTTTTGAGTCTACCTTAGAAGACAATCAAGTGAAAAATTCAGATTTATGCATCCAAGTTCATGAAGAAGATGAGGTAAGTCAAGTTCGCAACAAGGCAAGTTCAAGTGGATATACATCTACTATTGAAAATACGTTGCAACCTAAAAAGATTCATTTCCTAGAAATTGAAGACATGTTTAAGCAAAACACACTCAAGTCTTTAACAATGGATATTGGAGAGCATGAGAGTCTAAGGCATACCAGGAAAGACTTTTCTTCAAAAGGTGTGGACAAGACTACTATGAAGATGAACAGGAGGTTTGAATCAAAACCTAAAGGAAGGATCAGAGGGTGGTTGGGTGGCAAGAGAGTTAATGTGTTCAATGTTGGGTTGACTTCATCCTATTGGATGAGGTCGAATCTTTTCGAAGAAGGGGAGGATGATGCAAGAACGCTTGTTCAGGTTGTTGAAACTCGCACAGAACAGAAAGCTAGTCTGTATCGCGACGACACAGAACAAATGTCTAGTCTGTACGCAAATACTAGTTTCAATCTAGGCGTTGGAATATTTTGCATATTCGAATCTGGGTGATGCGAGATCACATTCCATATTATTAGAGAGTATTATTTACCTTATTGTTGTTAGAATAAAATTAAGGGATAAGTAGTATTCTTATTTTCCTTAGAAGTCGTATTTTCCATATTATATTAGGACTAGTTTAAGGAATATTCTAGTTTTTAGGTTTACTATATAAACAAGTCTAGGACGTCTATTGTATCAAGTGTATTGTTGATTTAAAGAAAAGCAATAAAAGAGTCTGAGAAAGGTTTTCTCACCCCTTTGCATTCGTTTTAAGTTCTAAAGGTAATTGAACTCAAGACAGGGAACGGAAGGCACTCGTTCTATCGTCGATCGGCTAGAGGTATTAGAGGTCAAAGGCTAAAACTAAACGACCGTACTGTTTAAGGATTGGCTTAGTTCGATTGGGTCTCTAAGGGCTGAGATTCATTCGTCCATATCTTTATTTTTCGTTCTCTAAACTCGAAACAGCACAGACCAGCAGCCAGTTCTTTACCCACGAGTTTTCAGAGAGCAGATTTCTGTTCTGTTCTAACGTACAGACCAGAATTCAGTCTTGTTCCTCCTGACCAGAGTACAGATTCTTGTTCTGTACTGCAACTAGCTTCCGCACGCATTCGTACTCGTATCATTAGTGGTATTAGAGCTTCGGCTGTTGATTTCCTCAATCATGCACGTTCTTGGAAGAGTTCTTTGATGCTACAACCATGGAGATCGACTACAAATTTTTATCTAAGTGTTTGGTAGGCGAGAACAAGATTGCTAAGTTTTCTATTGATCCTAAATTTTCAAATCTAGCTTCAACTTACTTGGTGAATCGTTTGAATCAGAAGACCGAGGTACATCCTAATCCATATGTGCTACAATGTTTTCGAACTCGTCGTTTATTTGCGGTCACACAAAAAGTTTGGGTTCATTATTCATTGGGTCCTATAGTCAATTGCGTATTATGTGACGTTGTTGATATGAGTGACATACACTTGTTGTTTGGAGAAGATTGGATTAGAAATCTTAATGCTTATTATGATGAATCGCAAGATGCCTATGTTACTACTTATGGTAAGAAGAAAATTGTGCTCATTAATAGCTATAAGGATTCGCTCAAATCTTTTTGCGATCGAATCAACTCAGAATTTGAGCTTATAGTTGAGAACTCATTAAGGAGGTTAGTATCGTGTTTGTCTGAAGAGGTTGGAAAAGAGTCTCCAAAGGTCGTATCTTTGACTTGCGGGGAAGAACATCGATTGAGATTGAAGAGGCTGACAAGGTGGAGTCTTTTGAGTCTACCTTAGAAGACAATCAAGTGAAAAATTCAGATTTATGCATCCAAGTTCATGAAGAAGATGAGGTAAGTCAAGTTCGCAACAAGGCAAGTTCAAGTGGATATACATCTACTATTGAAAATACGTTGCAACCTAAAAAGATTCATTTCCTAGAAATTGAAGACATGTTTAAGCAAAACACACTCAAGTCTTTAACAATGGATATTGGAGAGCATGAGAGTCTAAGGCATACCAGGAAAGACTTTTCTTCAAAAGGTGTGGACAAGACTACTATGAAGATGAACAGGAGGTTTGAATCAAAACCTAAAGGAAGGATCAGAGGGTGGTTGGGTGGCAAGAGAGTTAATGTGTTCAATGTTGGGTTGACTTCATCCTATTGGATGAGGTCGAATCTTTTCGAAGAAGGGGAGGATGATGCAAGAACGCTTGTTCAGGTTGTTGAAACTCGCACAGAACAGAAAGCTAGTCTGTATCGCGACGACACAGAACAAATGTCTAGTCTGTACGCAAATACTCGTTTCAATCTAGGCGTTGGAATATTTTGCATATTCGAATCTGGGTGATGCGAGATCACATTCCATATTATTAGAGAGTATTATTTACCTTATTGTTGTTAGAATAAAATTAAGGGATAAGTAGTATTCTTATTTTCCTTAGAAGTCGTATTTTCCATATTATATTAGGACTAGTTTAAGGAATATTCTAGTTTTTAGGTTTACTATATAAACAAGTCTAGGACGTCTATTGTATCAAGTGTATTGTTGATTTAAAGAAAAGCAATAAAAGAGTCTGAGAAAGGTTTTCTCACCCCTTTGCATTCGTTTTAAGTTCTAAAGGTAATTGAACTCAAGACAGGGAACGGAAGGCACTTTTTCTATCGTCGATCGGCTAGAGGTATTAGAGGTCAAAGGCTAAAACTAAACGACCGTACTGTTTAAGGATTGGCTTAGTTCGATTGGGTCTCTAAGGGCTGAGATTCATTCGTCCATATCTTTATTTTTCGTTCTCTAAACTCGAAACAGCACAGACCAGCAGCCAGTTCTGTACCCACGAGTTTTCAGAGAGCAGATTTCTGTTCTGTTCTAACGTACAGACCAGAATTCAGTCTTGTTCCTCCTGACCAGAGTACAGATTCTTGTTCTGTACTGCAACTAGCTTCCGCACGCATTCGTACTCGTATCATTAGTGGTATTAGAGCTTCGGCTGTTGATTTCCTCAATCATGCACGTTCTTGGAAGAGTTCTTTGATGCTACAACCATGGAGATCGACTACAAATTTTTATCTAAGTGTTTGGTAGGCGAGAACAAGATTGCTAAGTTTTCTATTGATCCTAAATTTTCAAATCTAGCTTCAACTTACTTGGTGAATCGTTTGAATCAGAAGACCGAGGTACATCCTAATCCATATGTGCTACAATGTTTTCGAACTCGTCGTTTATTTGCGGTCACACAAAAAGTTTGGGTTCATTATTCATTGGGTCCTATAGTCAATTGCGTATTATGTGACGTTGTTGATATGAGTGACATACACTTGTTGTTTGGAGAAGATTGGATTAGAAATCTTAATGCTTATTATGATGAATCGCAAGATGCCTATGTTACTACTTATGGTAAGAAGAAAATTGTGCTCATTAATAGCTATAAGGATTCGCTCAAATCTTTTTGCGATCGAATCAACTCAGAATTTGAGCTTATAGTTGAGAACTCATTAAGGAGGTTAGTATCGTGTTTGTCTGAAGAGGTTGGAAAAGAGTCTCCAAAGGTCGTATCTTTGACTTGCGGGGAAGAACATCGATTGAGATTGAAGAGGCTGACAAGGTGGAGTCTTTTGAGTCTACCTTAGAAGACAATCAAGTGAAAAATTCAGATTTATGCATCCAAGTTCATGAAGAAGATGAGGTAAGTCAAGTTCGCAACAAGGCAAGTTCAAGTGGATATACATCTACTATTGAAAATACGTTGCAACCTAAAAAGATTCATTTCCTAGAAATTGAAGACATGTTTAAGCAAAACACACTCAAGTCTTTAACAATGGATATTGGAGAGCATGAGAGTCTAAGGCATACCAGGAAAGACTTTTCTTCAAAAGGTGTGGACAAGACTACTATGAAGATGAACAGGAGGTTTGAATCAAAACCTAAAGGAAGGATCAGAGGGTGGTTGGGTGGCAAGAGAGTTAATGTGTTCAATGTTGGGTTGACTTCATCCTATTGGATGAGGTCGAATCTTTTCGAAGAAGGGGAGGATGATGCAAGAACGCTTGTTCAGGTTGTTGAAACTCGCACAGAACAGAAAGCTAGTCTGTATCGCGACGACACAGAACAAATGTCTAGTCTGTACGCAAATACTCGTTTCAATCTAGGCGTTGGAATATTTTGCATATTCGAATCTGGGTGATGCGAGATCACATTCCATATTATTAGAGAGTATTATTTACCTTATTGTTGTTAGAATAAAATTAAGGGATAAGTAGTATTCTTATTTTCCTTAGAAGTCGTATTTTCCATATTATATTAGGACTAGTTTAAGGAATATTCTAGTTTTTAGGTTTACTATATAAACAAGTCTAGGACGTCTATTGTATCAAGTGTATTGTTGAATTAAGGAAAAGCAATAAAAGAGTCTGAGAAAGGTTTTCTCACCCCTTTGCATTCGTTTTAAGTTCTAAAGGTAATTGAACTCAAGACAGGGAACGGAAGGCACTCGTTCTATCGTCGATCGGCTAGAGGTATTAGAGGTCAAAGGCTAAAACTAAACGACCGTACTGTTTAAGGATTGGCTTAGTTCGATTGGGTCTCTAAGGGCTGAGATTCATTCGTCCATATCTTTATTTTTCGTTCTCTAAACTCGAAACAGCACAGACCAGCAGCCAGTTCTGTACCCACGAGTTTTCAGAGAGCAGATTTCTGTTCTGTTCTAACGTACAGACCAGAATTCAGTCTTGTTCCTCCTGACCAGAGTACAGATTCTTGTTCTGTACTGCAACTAGCTTCCGCACGCATTCGTACTCGTATCATTAGTGGTATTAGAGCTTCGGCTGTTGATTTCCTCAATCATGCACGTTCTTGGAAGAGTTCTTTGATGCTACAACCATGGAGATCGACTACAAATTTTTATCTAAGTGTTTGGTAGGCGAGAACAAGATTGCTAAGTTTTCTATTGATCCTAAATTTTCAAATCTAGCTTCAACTTACTTGGTGAATCGTTTGAATCAGAAGACCGAGGTACATCCTAATCCATATGTGCTACAATGTTTTCGAACTCGTCGTTTATTTGCGGTCACACAAAAAGTTTGGGTTCATTATTCATTGGGTCCTATAGTCAATTGCGTATTATGTGACGTTGTTGATATGAGTGACATACACTTGTTGTTTGGAGAAGATTGGATTAGAAATCTTAATGCTTATTATGATGAATCGCAAGATGCCTATGTTACTACTTATGGTAAGAAGAAAATTGTGCTCATTAATAGCTATAAGGATTCGCTCAAATCTTTTTGCGATCGAATCAACTCAGAATTTGAGCTTATAGTTGAGAACTCATTAAGGAGGTTAGTATCGTGTTTGTCTGAAGAGGTTGGAAAAGAGTCTCCAAAGGTCGTATCTTTGACTTGCGGGGAAGAACATCGATTGAGATTGAAGAGGCTGACAAGGTGGAGTCTTTTGAGTCTACCTTAGAAGACAATCAAGTGAAAAATTCAGATTTATGCATCCAAGTTCATGAAGAAGATGAGGTAAGTCAAGTTCGCAACAAGGCAAGTTCAAGTGGATATACATCTACTATTGAAAATACGTTGCAACCTAAAAAGATTCATTTCCTAGAAATTGAAGACATGTTTAAGCAAAACACACTCAAGTCTTTAACAATGGATATTGGAGAGCATGAGAGTCTAAGGCATACCAGGAAAGACTTTTCTTCAAAAGGTGTGGACAAGACTACTATGAAGATGAACAGGAGGTTTGAATCAAAACCTAAAGGAAGGATCAGAGGGTGGTTGGGTGGCAAGAGAGTTAATGTGTTCAATGTTGGGTTGACTTCATCCTATTGGATGAGGTCGAATCTTTTCGAAGAAGGGGAGGATGATGCAAGAACGCTTGTTCAGGTTGTTGAAACTCGCACAGAACAGAAAGCTAGTCTGTATCGCGACGACACAGAACAAATGTCTAGTCTGTACGCAAATACTCGTTTCAATCTAGGCGTTGGAATATTTTGCATATTCGAATCTGGGTGATGCGAGATCACATTCCATATTATTAGAGAGTATTATTTACCTTATTGTTGTTAGAATAAAATTAAGGGATAAGTAGTATTCTTATTTTCCTTAGAAGTCGTATTTTCCATATTATATTAGGACTAGTTTAAGGAATATTCTAGTTTTTAGGTTTACTATATAAACAAGTCTAGGACGTCTATTGTATCAAGTGTATTGTTGATTTAAAGAAAAGCAATAAAAGAGTCTGAGAAAGGTTTTCTCACCCCTTTGCATTCGTTTTAAGTTCTAAAGGTAATTGAACTCAAGACAGGGAACGGAAGGCACTTTTTCTATCGTCGATCGGCTAGAGGTATTAGAGGTCAAAGGCTAAAACTAAACGACCGTACTGTTTAAGGATTGGCTTAGTTCGATTGGGTCTCTAAGGGCTGAGATTCATTCGTCCATATCTTTATTTTTCGTTCTCTAAACTCGAAACAGCACAGACCAGCAGCCAGTTCTGTACCCACGAGTTTTCAGAGAGCAGATTTCTGTTCTGTTCTAACGTACAGACCAGAATTCAGTCTTGTTCCTCCTGACCAGAGTACAGATTCTTGTTCTGTACTGCAACTAGCTTCCGCACGCATTCGTACTCGTATCATTAGTGGTATTAGAGCTTCGGCTGTTGATTTCCTCAATCATGCACGTTCTTGGAAGAGTTCTTTGATGCTACAACCATGGAGATCGACTACAAATTTTTATCTAAGTGTTTGGTAGGCGAGAACAAGATTGCTAAGTTTTCTATTGATCCTAAATTTTCAAATCTAGCTTCAACTTACTTGGTGAATCGTTTGAATCAGAAGACCGAGGTACATCCTAATCCATATGTGCTACAATGTTTTCGAACTCGTCGTTTATTTGCGGTCACACAAAAAGTTTGGGTTCATTATTCATTGGGTCCTATAGTCAATTGCGTATTATGTGACGTTGTTGATATGAGTGACATACACTTGTTGTTTGGAGAAGATTGGATTAGAAATCTTAATGCTTATTATGATGAATCGCAAGATGCCTATGTTACTACTTATGGTAAGAAGAAAATTGTGCTCATTAATAGCTATAAGGATTCGCTCAAATCTTTTTGCGATCGAATCAACTCAGAATTTGAGCTTATAGTTGAGAACTCATTAAGGAGGTTAGTATCGTGTTTGTCTGAAGAGGTTGGAAAAGAGTCTCCAAAGGTCGTATCTTTGACTTGCGGGGAAGAACATCGATTGAGATTGAAGAGGCTGACAAGGTGGAGTCTTTTGAGTCTACCTTAGAAGACAATCAAGTGAAAAATTCAGATTTATGCATCCAAGTTCATGAAGAAGATGAGGTAAGTCAAGTTCGCAACAAGGCAAGTTCAAGTGGATATACATCTACTATTGAAAATACGTTGCAACCTAAAAAGATTCATTTCCTAGAAATTGAAGACATGTTTAAGCAAAACACACTCAAGTCTTTAACAATGGATATTGGAGAGCATGAGAGTCTAAGGCATACCAGGAAAGACTTTTCTTCAAAAGGTGTGGACAAGACTACTATGAAGATGAACAGGAGGTTTGAATCAAAACCTAAAGGAAGGATCAGAGGGTGGTTGGGTGGCAAGAGAGTTAATGTGTTCAATGTTGGGTTGACTTCATCCTATTGGATGAGGTCGAATCTTTTCGAAGAAGGGGAGGATGATGCAAGAACGCTTGTTCAGGTTGTTGAAACTCGCACAGAACAGAAAGCTAGTCTGTATCGCGACGACACAGAACAAATGTCTAGTCTGTACGCAAATACTCGTTTCAATCTAGGCGTTGGAATATTTTGCATATTCGAATCTGGGTGATGCGAGATCACATTCCATATTATTAGAGAGTATTATTTACCTTATTGTTGTTAGAATAAAATTAAGGGATAAGTAGTATTCTTATTTTCCTTAGAAGTCGTATTTTCCATATTATATTAGGACTAGTTTAAGGAATATTCTAGTTTTTAGGTTTACTATATAAACAAGTCTAGGACGTCTATTGTATCAAGTGTATTGTTGAATTAAGGAAAAGCAATAAAAGAGTCTGAGAAAGGTTTTCTCACCCCTTTGCATTCGTTTTAAGTTCTAAAGGTAATTGAACTCAAGACAGGGAACGGAAGGCACTCGTTCTATCGTCGATCGGCTAGAGGTATTAGAGGTCAAAGGCTAAAACTAAACGACCGTACTGTTTAAGGATTGGCTTAGTTCGATTGGGTCTCTAAGGGCTGAGATTCATTCGTCCATATCTTTATTTTTCGTTCTCTAAACTCGAAACAGCACAGACCAGCAGCCAGTTCTGTACCCACGAGTTTTCAGAGAGCAGATTTCTGTTCTGTTCTAACGTACAGACCAGAATTCAGTCTTGTTCCTCCTGACCAGAGTACAGATTCTTGTTCTGTACTGCAACTAGCTTCCGCACGCATTCGTACTCGTATCATTAGTGGTATTAGAGCTTCGGCTGTTGATTTCCTCAATCATGCACGTTCTTGGAAGAGTTCTTTGATGCTACAACCATGGAGATCGACTACAAATTTTTATCTAAGTGTTTGGTAGGCGAGAACAAGATTGCTAAGTTTTCTATTGATCCTAAATTTTCAAATCTAGCTTCAACTTACTTGGTGAATCGTTTGAATCAGAAGACCGAGGTACATCCTAATCCATATGTGCTACAATGTTTTCGAACTCGTCGTTTATTTGCGGTCACACAAAAAGTTTGGGTTCATTATTCATTGGGTCCTATAGTCAATTGCGTATTATGTGACGTTGTTGATATGAGTGACATACACTTGTTGTTTGGAGAAGATTGGATTAGAAATCTTAATGCTTATTATGATGAATCGCAAGATGCCTATGTTACTACTTATGGTAAGAAGAAAATTGTGCTCATTAATAGCTATAAGGATTCGCTCAAATCTTTTTGCGATCGAATCAACTCAGAATTTGAGCTTATAGTTGAGAACTCATTAAGGAGGTTAGTATCGTGTTTGTCTGAAGAGGTTGGAAAAGAGTCTCCAAAGGTCGTATCTTTGACTTGCGGGGAAGAACATCGATTGAGATTGAAGAGGCTGACAAGGTGGAGTCTTTTGAGTCTACCTTAGAAGACAATCAAGTGAAAAATTCAGATTTATGCATCCAAGTTCATGAAGAAGATGAGGTAAGTCAAGTTCGCAACAAGGCAAGTTCAAGTGGATATACATCTACTATTGAAAATACGTTGCAACCTAAAAAGATTCATTTCCTAGAAATTGAAGACATGTTTAAGCAAAACACACTCAAGTCTTTAACAATGGATATTGGAGAGCATGAGAGTCTAAGGCATACCAGGAAAGACTTTTCTTCAAAAGGTGTGGACAAGACTACTATGAAGATGAACAGGAGGTTTGAATCAAAACCTAAAGGAAGGATCAGAGGGTGGTTGGGTGGCAAGAGAGTTAATGTGTTCAATGTTGGGTTGACTTCATCCTATTGGATGAGGTCGAATCTTTTCGAAGAAGGGGAGGATGATGCAAGAACGCTTGTTCAGGTTGTTGAAACTCGCACAGAACAGAAAGCTAGTCTGTATCGCGACGACACAGAACAAATGTCTAGTCTGTACGCAAATACTCGTTTCAATCTAGGCGTTGGAATATTTTGCATATTCGAATCTGGGTGATGCGAGATCACATTCCATATTATTAGAGAGTATTATTTACCTTATTGTTGTTAGAATAAAATTAAGGGATAAGTAGTATTCTTATTTTCCTTAGAAGTCGTATTTTCCATATTATATTAGGACTAGTTTAAGGAATATTCTAGTTTTTAGGTTTACTATATAAACAAGTCTAGGACGTCTATTGTATCAAGTGTATTGTTGATTTAAAGAAAAGCAATAAAAGAGTCTGAGAAAGGTTTTCTCACCCCTTTGCATTCGTTTTAAGTTCTAAAGGTAATTGAACTCAAGACAGGGAACGGAAGGCACTTTTTCTATCGTCGATCGGCTAGAGGTATTAGAGGTCAAAGGCTAAAACTAAACGACCGTACTGTTTAAGGATTGGCTTAGTTCGATTGGGTCTCTAAGGGCTGAGATTCATTCGTCCATATCTTTATTTTTCGTTCTCTAAACTCGAAACAGCACAGACCAGCAGCCAGTTCTGTACCCACGAGTTTTCAGAGAGCAGATTTCTGTTCTGTTCTAACGTACAGACCAGAATTCAGTCTTGTTCCTCCTGACCAGAGTACAGATTCTTGTTCTGTACTGCAACTAGCTTCCGCACGCATTCGTACTCGTATCATTAGTGGTATTAGAGCTTCGGCTGTTGATTTCCTCAATCATGCACGTTCTTGGAAGAGTTCTTTGATGCTACAACCATGGAGATCGACTACAAATTTTTATCTAAGTGTTTGGTAGGCGAGAACAAGATTGCTAAGTTTTCTATTGATCCTAAATTTTCAAATCTAGCTTCAACTTACTTGGTGAATCGTTTGAATCAGAAGACCGAGGTACATCCTAATCCATATGTGCTACAATGTTTTCGAACTCGTCGTTTATTTGCGGTCACACAAAAAGTTTGGGTTCATTATTCATTGGGTCCTATAGTCAATTGCGTATTATGTGACGTTGTTGATATGAGTGACATACACTTGTTGTTTGGAGAAGATTGGATTAGAAATCTTAATGCTTATTATGATGAATCGCAAGATGCCTATGTTACTACTTATGGTAAGAAGAAAATTGTGCTCATTAATAGCTATAAGGATTCGCTCAAATCTTTTTGCGATCGAATCAACTCAGAATTTGAGCTTATAGTTGAGAACTCATTAAGGAGGTTAGTATCGTGTTTGTCTGAAGAGGTTGGAAAAGAGTCTCCAAAGGTCGTATCT
Organism: Spergularia marina; assembly: GCA_963680865.1. Classification (NCBI taxonomy): domain Eukaryota; kingdom Viridiplantae; phylum Streptophyta; class Magnoliopsida; order Caryophyllales; family Caryophyllaceae; genus Spergularia; species Spergularia marina. Next base: position 8,221,987 of record OY804561.1, read on the forward strand.
TTGACTTGCGGGGAAGAACATCGATTGAGATTGAAGAGGCTGACAAGGTGGAGTCTTTTGAGTCTACCTTAGAAGACAATCAAGTGAAAAATTCAGATTTATGCATCCAAGTTCATGAAGAAGATGAGGTAAGTCAAGTTCGCAACAAGGCAAGTTCAAGTGGATATACATCTACTATTGAAAATACGTTGCAACCTAAAAAGATTCATTTCCTAGAAATTGAAGACATGTTTAAGCAAAACACACTCAAGTCTTTAACAATGGATATTGGAGAGCATGAGAGTCTAAGGCATACCAGGAAAGACTTTTCTTCAAAAGGTGTGGACAAGACTACTATGAAGATGAACAGGAGGTTTGAATCAAAACCTAAAGGAAGGATCAGAGGGTGGTTGGGTGGCAAGAGAGTTAATGTGTTCAATGTTGGGTTGACTTCATTTTATTGGATTCGAGGTCGAATCTTTTCGAAGAAGGAGAGGATGATGCAAGAACGCTTGTTCAGGTTGTTGAAACTCGCACATAATAGATGGCTAGTCTGTATCGCGACGACACAGAACAAATGTCTAGTCTGTACGCAAATAATCGTTTCAATCTAGGCGTTGTAATATTTCCCATATTCGAATCTGGGTGATGCGAGATCACATTCCATATTATTAGAGAGTATTATTTACCTTATTGTTGTTAGAATAAAATTAAGGGATAAGTAGTATTCTTATTTTCCTTAGAAGTCGTATTTTCCATATTATATTAGGACTAGTTTAAGGAATATTCTAGTTTTTAGGTTTACTATATAAACAAGTCTAGGACGTCTATTGTATCAAGTGTATTGTTGATTTAAAGAAAAGCAATAAAAGAGTCTGAGAAAGGTTTTCTCACCCCTTTGCATTCGTTTTAAGTTCTAAAGGTAATTGAACTCAAGACAGGGAACGGAAGGCACTCGTTCTATCGTTGATCGGCTAGAGGTACTAGAGGACAAAGGCTAAAACTAAACGACCGTACTGTTTAGGGATTGGCTTAGTTCGATTGGGTCTCTAAGGGCTGAGATTCATTCGTCCATATCTTTATTTTTCGTTCTCTAAACTCGAAACAGCACAGACCAGCAGCCAGTTCTGTACCCACGAGTTTTCAGAGAGCAGATTTCTGTTCTGTTCTAACGTACAGACCAGAATTCAGTCTTGTTCCTCCTGACCAGAGTACAGATTCTTGTTCTGTACTGCAACTAGCTTCCGCACGCATTCGTAATCGTATCATTAGTGGTATTAGAGTTTCGGCTGTTGATTTCCTCAATCATGCACGTTCTTGGAAGAGTTCTTTGATGCTACAACCATGGAGATCTACTACAAATTTTTATCTAAGTGTTTGGTAGGCGAGAACAAGATTGCTAAGTTTTCTATTGATCCTAAATTTTCAAATCTAGCTTCAACTTACTTGGTGAATCGTTTGAATCTGAAGACCGAGGTACATCCTAATCCATATGTGGTACAATGTTTTCGAACTCGTCGTTTATTTGCGGTCACACAAAAAGTTTGGGTTCATTATTCATTGGGTCCTATAGTCAATTGCGTATTATGTGACGTTGTTGATATGAGTGACATACACTTGTTGTTTGGAGAAGATTGGATTAGAAATCTTAATGCTTATTATGATGAATCGCAAGATGCCTATGTTACTACTTATGGTAGGAAGAAAATTGTGCTCATTAATAGCTATAAGGATTCGCTCAAATCTTTTTGCGATCGAATCAACTCAGAATTTGAGCTTATAGTTGAGAACTCATTAAGGAGGTTAGTATCGTGTTTGTCTGAAGAGGTTGGAAAAGAGTCTCCAAAGGTCGTATCTTTGACTTGCGGGGAAGAACATCGATTGAGATTGAAGAGGCTGACAAGGTGGAGTCTTTTGAGTCTACCTTAGAAGACAATCAAGTGAAAAATTCAGATTTATGCATCCAAGTTCATGAAGAAGATGAGGTAAGTCAAGTTCGCAACAAGGCAAGTTCAAGTGGATATACATCTACTATTGAAAATACGTTGCAACCTAAAAAGATTCATTTCCTAGAAATTGAAGACATGTTTAAGCAAAACACACTCAAGTCTTTAACAATGGATATTGGAGAGCATGAGAGTCTAAGGCATACCAGGAAAGACTTTTCTTCAAAAGGTGTGGACAAGACTACTATGAAGATGAACAGGAGGTTTGAATCAAAACCTAAAGGAAGGATCAGAGGGTGGTTGGGTGGCAAGAGAGTTAATGTGTTCAATGTTGGGTTGACTTCATCCTATTGGATGAGGTCGAATCTTTTCGAAGAAGGGGAGGATGATGCAAGAACGCTTGTTCAGGTTGTTGAAACTCGCACATAATAGATGGCTAGTCTGTATCGCGACGACACAGAACAAATGTCTAGTCTGTACGCAAATACTCGTTTCAATCTAGGCGTTGTAATATTTCCCATATTCGAATCTGGGTGATGCGAGATCACATTCCATATTATTAGAGAGTATTATTTACCTTATTGTTGTTAGAATAAAATTAAGGGATAAGTAGTATTCTTATTTTCCTTAGAAGTCGTATTTTCCATATTATATTAGGACTAGTTTAAGGAGTATTCTAGATTTTAGGTTTACTATATAAACAAGTCTAGGATGTCTATTGTATCAAGTGTATTGTTGAATTAAGGAAAAGCAATAAAAGAGTTTGAGAAAGGTTTCCTCACCCCTTTGCATTCGTTTTAAGTTCTAAAGGTAATTGAACTCAAGACAGGGAACGGAAGGCACTCGTTCTATCGTTGATCGGCTAGAGGTACTAGAGGACAAAGGCTAAAACTAAACGACCGTACTGTTTAAGGATTGGCTTAGTTCGATTGGGTCTCTAAGGGCTGAGATTCATTCGTCCATATCTTTATTTTTCGTTCTCTAAACTCGAAACAGCACAGACCAGCAGCCAGTTCTGTACCCACGAGTTTTCAGAGAGCAGATTTCTGTTCTGTTCTAACGTACAGACCAGAATTCAGTCTTGTTCCTCCTGACCAGAGTACAGATTCTTGTTCTGTACTGCAACTAGCTTCCGCACGCATTCGTAATCGTATCATTAGTGGTATTAGAGTTTCGGCTGTTGATTTCCTCAATCATGCACGTTCTTGGAAGAGTTCTTTGATGCTACAACCATGGAGATCGACTACAAATTTTTATCTAAGTGTTTGGTAGGCGAGAACAAGATTGCTATGTTTTCTATTGATCCTAAATTTTCAAATCTAGCTTCAACTTACTTGGTGAATCGTTTGAATCTGAAGACCGAGGTACATCCTAATCCATATGTGGTACAATGTTTTCGAACTCGTCGTTTATTTGCGGTCACACAAAAAGTTTGGGTTCATTATTCATTGGGTCCTATAGTCAATTGCGTATTATGTGACGTTGTTGATATGAGTGACATACACTTGTTGTTTGGAGAAGATTGGATTAGAAATCTTAATGCTTATTATGATGAATCGCAAGATGCCTATGTTACTACTTATGGTAGGAAGAAAATTGTGCTCATTAATAGCTATAAGGATTCGCTCAAATCTTTTTGCGATCGAATGAAATCAGAATTTGAGCTTATAGTTGAGAACTCATTAAGGAGGTTAGTATCGTGTTTGTCTGAAGAGGTTGGAAAAGAGTCTCCAAAGGTCGTATCTTTGACTTGCGGGGAAGAACATCGATTGAGATTGAAGAGGCTGACAAGGTGGAGTCTTTTGAGTCTACCTTAGAAGACAATCAAGTGAAAAATTCAGATTTATGCATCCAAGTTCATGAAGAAGATGAGGTAAGTCAAGTTCGCAACAAGGCAAGTTCAAGTGGATATACATCTACTATTGAAAATACGTTGCAACCTAAAAAGATTCATTTCCTAGAAATTGAAGACATGTTTAAGCAAAACACACTCAAGTCTTTAACAATGGATATTGGAGAGCATGAGAGTCTAAGGCATACCAAGAAAGACTTTTCTTCAAAAGGTGTGGACAAGACTACTATGAAGATGAACAGGAGGTTTGAATCAAAACCTAAAGGTAGGATCAGAGGGTGGTTGGGTGGCAAGAGAGTTAATGTGTTCAATGTTGGGTTGACTTCATTTTATTGGATTCGAGGTCGAATCTTTTCGAAGAAGGGGAGGATGATGCAAGAACGCTTGTTCAGGTTGTTGAAACTCGCACAGAATAGATGGCTAGTCTGTATCGCGACGACACAGAACAAATGTCTAGTCTATACGCAAATAATCGTTTCAATCTAGGCGTTGTAATATTTCCCATATTCCAATCTGGGTGATGCGAGATCACATTCCATATTATTAGAGAGTATTATTTACCTTATTGTTGTTAGAATAAAATTAAGGGATAAGTAGTATTCTTATTTCCTTAGAAGTCGTATTTTCCATAATGTATTAGGACTAGTTTAAGGAGTATTCTAGATTTTAGGTTTACTATATAAACAAGTCTAGGACGTCTATTGTATCAAGTGTATTGTTGATTTAAAGAAAAGCAATAAAAGAGTCTGAGAAAGGTTTTCTCACCCCTTTGCATTCGTTTTAAGTTCTAAAGGTAATTGAACTCAAGACAGGGAACGGAAGGCACTTTTTCTATCGTCGATCGGCTAGAGGTATTAGAGGTCAAAGGCTAAAACTAAACGACCGTACTGTTTAAGGATTGGCTTAGTTCGATTGGGTCTCTAAGGGCTGAGATTCATTCGTCCATATCTTTATTTTTCGTTCTCTAAACTCGAAACAGCACAGACCAGCAGCCAGTTCTGTACCCACGAGTTTTCAGAGAGCAGATTTCTGTTCTGTTCTAACGTACAGACCAGAATTCAGTCTTGTTCGTCCTGACCAGAGTACAGATTCTTGTTCTGTACTGCAACTAGCTTCCGCACGCATTCGTACTCGTATCATTAGTGGTATTAGAGTTTCGGCTGTTGATTTCCTCAATCATGCACGTTCTTGGAAGAGTTCTTTGATGCTACAACCATGGAGATCGACTACAAATTTTTATCTAAGTGTTTGGTAGGCGAGAACAAGATTGCTAAGTTTTCTATTGATCCTAAATTTTCAAATCTAGCTTCAACTTACTTGGTGAATCGTTTGAATCTGAAGACCGAGGTACATCCTAATCCATATGTGCAACAATGTTTTCGAACTCATCGTTTATTTCCGGTCACACAAAAAGTTTAGGTTCATTATTCATTGGGTCCTATACTCAATTGCGTATTATGTGACGTTGTTGATATGAGTGACATACACTTGTTTTTTGGAGAAGATTGGATTAGAAATCTTAATGCTTATTATGATGAATCGCAAGATGCCTATGTTACTACTTATGGTAAGAAGAAAATTGTGCTCATTAATAGCTATAAGGATTCGCTCAAATATTTTTGCGATCAAATGAAATCATAATTTGAGCTTTAGTTGAGAACTCATTAAGGAGGTTAGTATCTTGTTTGTCTGAAGAGGTTGGAAAAGAGTCTCCAAAGGTCGTATCTTTGACTTGCGGGGAAGAACATCGATTGAGATTGAAGAGGCTGACAATGTGGAGTCTTTTGAGTCTACCTTAGAAGACAATCAAGTGAAAAATTCAGATTTATGCATCCAAGTTCATGAAGAAGATGAGGTAAGTCAAGTTCGCAACAAGGCAAGTTCAAGTGGATATACATCTACTATTGAAAATACGTTGCAACCTAAAAAGATTCATTTCCTAGAAATTGAAGACATGTTTAAGCAAAACACACTCAAGTCTTTAACAATGGATATTGGAGAGCATGAGAGTCTAAGGCATACCAGGAAAGACTTTTCTTCAAAAGGTGTGGACAAGACTACTATGAAGATGAACAGGAGGTTTGAATCAAAACCTAAAGGTAGGATCAGAGGGTGGTTGGGTGGCAAGAGAGTTAATGTGTTCAATGTTGGGTTGACTTCATTTTATTGGATTCGAGGTCGAATCTTTTCGAAGAAGGGGAGGATGATGCAAGAACGCTTGTTCAGGTTGTTGAAACTCGCACAGAATAGATGGCTAGTCTGTATCGCGACGACACAGAACAAATGTCTAGTCTGTACGCAAATAATCGTTTCAATCTAGGCGTTGTAATATTTCCCATATTCCAATCTGGGTGATGCGAGATCACATTCCATATTATTAGAGAGTATTATTTACCTTATTGTTGTTAGAATAAAATTAAGGGATAAGTAGTATTCTTATTTCCTTAGAAGTCGTATTTTCCATAATGTATTAGGACTAGTTTAAGGAGTATTCTAGATTTTAGGTTTACTATATAAACAAGTCTAGGACGTCTATTGTATCAAGTGTATTGTTGATTTAAAGAAAAGCAATAAAAGAGTCTGAGAAAGGTTTTCTCACCCCTTTGCATTCGTTTTAAGTTCTAAAGGTAATTGAACTCAAGACAGGGAACGGAAGGCACTTTTTCTATCGTCGATCGGCTAGAGGTATTAGAGGTCAAAGGCTAAAACTAAACGACCGTACTGTTTAAGGATTGGCTTAGTTCGATTGGGTCTCTAAGGGCTGAGATTCATTCGTCCATATCTTTATTTTTCGTTCTCTAAACTCGAAACAGCACAGACCAGCAGCCAGTTCTGTACCCACGAGTTTTCAGAGAGCAGATTTCTGTTCTGTTCTAACGTACAGACCAGAATTCAGTCTTGTTCGTCCTGACCAGAGTACAGATTCTTGTTCTGTACTGCAACTAGCTTCCGCACGCATTCGTACTCGTATCATTAGTGGTATTAGAGCTTCGGCTGTTGATTTCCTCAATCATGCACGTTCTTGGAAGAGTTCTTTGATGCTACAACCATGGAGATCGACTACAAATTTTTATCTAAGTGTTTGGTAGGCGAGAACAAGATTGCTAAGTTTTCTATTGATCCTAAATTTTCAAATCTAGCTTCAACTTACTTGGTGAATCGTTTGAATCAGAAGACCGAGGTACATCCTAATCCATATGTGCTACAATGTTTTCGAACTCGTCGTTTATTTGCGGTCACACAAAAAGTTTGGGTTCATTATTCATTGGGTCCTATACTCAATTGCGTATTATGTGACGTTGTTGATATGAGTGACATACACTTGCTATTTGGAGAAGATTGGATTAGAAATCTTAATGCTTATTATGATGAATCGCAAGATGCCTATGTTACTACTTATGGTAAGAAGAAAATTGTGCTCATTAATAGCTATAAGGATTCGCTCAAATCTTTTTGCGATCGAATCAACTCAGAATTTGAGCTTATAGTTGAGAACTCATTAAGGAGGTTAGTATCGTGTTTGTCTGAAGAGGTTGGAAAAGAGTCTCCAAAGGTCGTATCTTTGACTTGCGGGGAAGAACATCGATTGAGATTGAAGAGGCTGACAAGGTGGAGTCTTTTGAGTCTACCATAGAAGACAATCAAGTGAAAAATTCAGATTTATGCATCCAAGTTCATGAAGAAGATAAGGTAAGTCAAGGTCGCAACAAGGCAAGTTCAAGTGGATATACATCTACTATTGAAAATACGTTGCAACCTAAAAAGATTCATTTCCTAGAAATTGAAGACATGTTTAAGCAAAACACACTCAAGTCTTTAACAATGGATATTGGAGAGCATGAGAGTCTAAGGCATACCAAGAAAGACTTTTCTTCAAAAGGTGTGGACAAGACTACTATGAAGATGAACAGGAGGTTTGAATCAAAACCTAAAGGAAGGATCAGAGGGTGGTTGGGTGGCAAGAGAGTTAATGTGTTCAATATTGGATTGACTTCATCCTATTGGATTCGAGGTCGAATTTTTTCGAAGAAGGGGAGGATGATGCAAGAACGCTTGTTCAGGTTGTTGAAACTCGCACAGAACATATGGCTAGTCTGTATCGCGACGACACAGAACATATGTCTAGTCTGTATGCAAATACTCGTTTCAATCTAGGCGTTGGAATATTACCCATATTCGAATCTAGGTGATGCAAGATCACATTCCATATTATTAGATAGTATTATTTACCTTAATGTTCTTAGAATAAAATTAAGGGATAAGTCGTATTCTTATTTCCTTAGAAGTTGTATTTTCCATATTGTATTAGGACTAGTTTAAGGAATATTCTAGATTTTAGGTTTACTATATAAACAAGTCTAGGACGTCTATTGTATCAAGTGTATTGTTGAATTAAAGAAAAGCAATAAAAGAGTCTGAGAAAGGGTTTCTCACCCCTTTGCATTCGTTTTAAGTTCTAAAGGTAATTGAACTCTTGACAGGGAACGGAAGGCACTCGTTCTATCATTGATCGGCTAGAGGTAGAAGAGGTCAAAGGTTAAAACTAAACGACCGTACTGTTTAGGGATTGGCTTAGTTCGATTGTGTCTCTAAGGGCTTTGATTCATTCGTCCATATCTTTATTTTTCGTTCTCTAAACTCGTAACAGCACAGACCAGCAGCCAGTTCTGTACCCACGAGTTTTCAGAGAGCAGATTTCTGTTCTGTTCTAGCGTACAGACTAGAATTCAGTCCTGTTTGTCCTAACCAGAGTACAGATTCCTGTTCTGTACTGCAACTAGCTTCCGCACGCATTCGTACTCGTATCATTAGTGGTATTAGAGGTTCGGCTGTTGATTTCCTTAATCAGGCACGTTCTTGGAAGAGTTCTTTGATGCTACAACCATGGAGATCGACTACAAATTTTTATCTAAGTGTTTGGTAGGCGAGAACAAGATTGCTAAGTTTTCTATTGATCCTAAATTTTCAAATCTAGCTTCAACTTACTTGGTGAATCGTTTGAATCTGAAAACCGAAGTACATCCTAATCCATATGTGCTACAATGTTTTCGAACTCTTCGTTTATTTGCGGTCACACAAAAAGTTTGGGTTCATTATTCATTGGGTCCTATACTCAATTGCGTATTATGTGACGTTGTTGATATGAGTGACATACACTTGTTGTTTGGAGAAGATTGGATTAGAAATCTTAATGCTTATTATGATGAATCGCAAGATGCCTACGTAACTACTTATGGTAAGAAGAAAATTGTGCTCATTAATAGCTATAAGGATTCGCTCAGATCTTTTTGCGATCGAATGAAATCAGAATTTGAGCTTATAGTTGAGAACTCATTAAGGAGGTTAGTATCTTGTTTGTCTGAAGAGGTTGGAAAAGAGTCTCCAAAGGTCGTATCTTTGACTTGCGGGGAAGAAACTTCGATTGAGATTGAAGAGGCTGACAAGGTGGAGTCTTTTGTGTCTACCATAGAAGACAATCAAGTTAAAAATTCAGATTTATGCATCCAAGTTCATGAAGAAGATAAGGTAAGTCAAGGTCGCAACAAGGCAAGTTCAAGTGGATATACATCTACTATTGATAATACGTTGCAACCTAAAAAGATTCACTTCCTAGAAATTGAAGACATGTTTGAGCAAAACACCCTCAAGTCTTTAACAATGGATATTGGAGAGCATGAGAGTCTAAGGCATACAAGGAAAGACTTTTCTTCAAAAGGTGTGGACAAGACTACTATGAAGATGAACAGGATACCATCTTGTTTGATTCGTACTCGTATCACAACACTTGTTGGATCATAAGACGAACTTTTATACCATCTCGGACCCTCTTCCTTAGGTGTTCCTGAAACTTGGTTTTTCGATACGCCGCAATATTTCTTGATTTGCTAGGGGTTGGATTGTGGTTTTTGTGTGCCAAGTCCAAACCCTTCACAACCCAATTGCCATTATTTTCAAGGGCAGCATACAAAAAAGCAGGACAGCCACACTTCTTAGTTAAGTGTGACTTTTGTACTTCCTCAACACCATCATCCAGTTGCTTTTTATGACTTTTGACACTACAATGACACTCACATTTCCATGTTTGGCACCTTTTCACTTTACTAGCACCCTTTGATTTACAAGCACTATTACTGTGTAGACACCAAATTTTGTCTCACATTTTTATTTTTATTATTCTATTTCTATTTTCTAATTCAATTTCATTTTATTAATTTCTATTCCCTCATTTCTATTCGTTAAAATAAACGATTTCTCAACAATTTCAATTTCACCATTTTTTCTATTATTTATATAAATATCGAAAATTGAATAAATAATATTAATAATATTGATTTTTATCATTTTTAGTTCTAATTTCATTTATTCATTGATTTAATTCACCCGGTTTTCATTTTTGCGCAAACCAAGGTAAATTTGCTCGAAACGAGCCAAACCCGATTTCATTTTCATACTACTAAACCAAATAAGCAATGACATCATTTTATATATGTCATGCTCATGTCATTCATAGTTACACTAACAATATGGTAAAAAGATGCTAACTATTTCTTTTTTGATTTATTTTTCATAATGAGTGATTATTCTTCCCCCTTTACTACAATAGCAAAATGACAAACTCTTTGGTTGTGTTGGCTCTCTTCTTGGCCGACCAAATTGAGGCTTGGAGAGCAAGTGTAGTTCTTTTATTTATTTGCTCATTAAGTTGATATTTATCACTCCACATTCACTCCCCTTCACTCATATTCTCTCCTCTTTATACTTAAAACATATACTCCTCATTTACTACCCCTCACTACTCACCACATTCATGAGTCCCAAACAAAAGAAAAAAAGAGAGAGAGGAAGAAAAGAGCCGGCCATCAAGAGAAGAAAAGAGAGGAGAGTTTGCTTCTACATTCACTTCTACATTTAATACATTCTCTCATTTATTCTCACACCAAAAACTCTACCATAAAACTAAATCTCTACTAATGAATGTGTAGTGTTAGGATCACCTTAGAACATAGGTAAGTAAAATCAATCAACCTCACTTAGATTAAAATTAATTTAGAGGACTTAATACCCTTACATTGGAGGATCTACAATCATTGATCATCAAAGGTAGTCTCCTTTCTTCCTTTCTTCTTTTATTGTTAATTCCATTTATTTTTCTCTCAAATACATTACTAACACTCTTTTTTTCTAGCCTTGGTTGGTAATGGGTTTAGTGTGGTTTATTGAGCCACATCAAAATCCATAAGCCAACCTCTAGGGCCTTACGAGGGTCGTTCCCTTTATTGAGGGGAACACTAATTGCGAGAGTATAAGGAGTGGAGAGTCTTTTTTGTGTTGATTTTGTGTTCTACTGTTTTATTGTTTTCTTGAGTAGATTTGGTATTTTTTACGAATTTGTTTACTATATTTTCCATGTACAAAACGATTCAAACTCCAACCCGGTTTTTTGTTCACTTCAAACTGTTTTTCATTCCAACTTGTAAAATGTGTATAAAAACAATATTTTGTTTCAAGACTTGATCTTATAAAGACAAATTCTTTGGAGTCTTAAATGAATTCATGAAAAATTTTAGATCAAAATTTTATGACATTTGTTGTAATGAAACTGCTCAAAACTTGTCCCAACTCCGATCAACTAACTTCAACACAGTTTTTGGCATTACAAATGACATTTTCTGGGAAAGTCTTCTTCATGAAAGTTTAAGATTAGACTCTTAGGTTCGCAGAAAGATAAGGTTCAGAAACTAGTCACGTCCTTATCAACATATATGATTTTTTGAAAACAGATTCTGTTTTTCTCAGAAATCCGGTTTTCAACCTCTAATTTGTTTTATGAGTAAATGAACTCTTGGAATCATGAAAAACTTCATGACTGATCCTAAGATATTCATAAACTCACCCTCAACCTAGAAAAAGTTGAAGATTTCGTCTGATCTTCCAAACCATTCAATTTCCACCAACTTTCTATTTTTTGGGGTCATAAATGACAAGTTTCTTCCCCAAATTAATTGTTTAAATTAACTAAATAATTAGGCTTAATAGGGAGTCTAATTAATCCACCTCATTGAGATGTCAAAATGTTAAAAACAAATTAGACTTAATTATGAGTCTATTTAAACCATTTTACAAATAATTAGACTTAATAGAGAGTCTAATTAATCACCCACTTGTTGGATGACTTTAATTACTTTGAATGGAATCTAAGTAAATCTAAGTAAAGTCCTTTGTATTGACTCTAAGTAAATCTAAGTAAATAATGTAATAAATTAAACCAAAACCCCTAAAAATGTTTTCTTGTTCATTTCTAAACGTGTTTTTCTTAGTTTTTCTAAATAAAGTCGTATTCTTCGTTTTCTCTAACGTTTTAAGAATTTCTATTTCTTATTTCAAAATTTTTTGTACATGGAAGTAAATAAACGTTCTTTGTATGGACTTTGGACGGCGCCCTACCCCAACACTAGGCAAGGATTGCCATTCGCTTAAGCGCGATCATGAGGTCGATCTACATCCACCTCTACCAACTATTCCACCAACGCACCAGTGGAACACTTCTTGATCGAACATAACCGAATCGACGGTTTATTTTCCTTATATTGTTGTAGGCCCTACACGGGCAGCTCTAACGATACGGCCAATTCCACCGAGCCCAAACACACAACCGAATCCATTTTCCATTAAATCTCCCCGCGAGAGTCAATTCAACCATAGTCAACCTATTTAGAGGTCTAATCTTTAAACTCGCCTTAGAGAGGTCGAGTCATCCACTTTAATGGCAACCGCCGTCTCGATGTGAGACACATAGATGCAAGCGGAATATACCTTGCTCTATTCTATCGTGGATCGACTTGACTCTAATGTGAGTCATCTATAAAGGTTCTCAATAACACTACTTTGAGCGAAACTACTTTCTACCCCTTCCAAGTGAAGTAAAACTCATCTCTACCCCCACATGGGTGATATCCCCAGTGGAATCAACCCGATCATTTCCCCAATGGGATGATATCTACCATGTGGATCCATCCACCTACCCTTGCGGATATTAGCCGCTACCCCCTCCCCAGTGGAAAAGGCTGTTGTCGTGGGGCTGCCCGTCAGAACTACGTAGGGTTTTGATCCTCGAGTGGATTCCAATCCCACAATGAAAGGTACGTAGGGAAACTTTGCTGCTCAAACCCCCCAAGTCCGTACCCAAAAGACTCGGGACTTTTGTAAATTCTTTTTCCAAACTTGTTGCATGTGAATGACAATGTGAATATATATGTGTTTTTCTATTTCTACTTATTTATATGGATCTTAACGCAACCAATATACCGACAATCTTTAGAAGGAAATGATGTATTAGTAAGTGCCCATCCTTAGGACGGAAGGGGAGACGAGTTCCAAATGTTCGCACCCCTTAACTAAGGCCCCGAACCCTTTTTCACTATTTCGGAGACCAGTTTTCCTAATTTTGCGAAAAAACAATAAAACGGAATTTTGCCTTAGGGCGCATGGAGTCATTTTTGGTTTTCGAATGGTTTTCCTTAAAATTCTTTCATTTGTTTTCGAACTCGTGCTTTTTAAACTTGTTTCGAAACCCTTCCTTGTCGGGGTAAAGACAGGGTAGCGACTCTGAGTTTCTACCATCAAACCTAGGTTAGTTCAATAACCTGCAAACCCCAAACCCATTTTTTGCGAGCCTCGCAGTCTGGCGACGACTTTGCAGGGGAAATGTTTTATTTTATTTTTTTTATACAAAAAAAATAAACTAAATTCTTTTCGAGGCCTTGACCCGAAAGTACATCATTTCCTTCTTTAGAATTGAGGACGTGTATTGGTTGCGTAGATCCATCGCTTTTGTATATTCTTGCTCTAGCATGTATATATGTGAACACGTGTGTTTGGGAATGCATGTTTGAATCCGGTCCGCACACACTGCACTGTGATGTTGTTCTCTAGAAAAGCCAAATTTACGCCTGACACCTATCCTTATTGAGGACGGGTCAGCAATAGAAGAAAAGATTATTAAAATATCTAAGAGCGTAAACTTGTATCCGCGACTTATCGAGGACCGGCTATGCAAGAGCGTTCAACCCTCGGAGGGCACAGTGGAGTGCGCCGAGGTCACATAAAGAAAAATAATACCTTAATGAACCGCCCTGAGTCTGACTGTAGGACACATGGACCAACGCATGCTTGAATAGCGCCGTTACTACGTCTACATACATAGTCATTCTTTTAATTTGTCGAGTCCGAGTCCGTCTCACAAGTCTTGTCTATTATAAGTCTATTACAACCTCTCATGTTTTCAAACCGAGAAGTTCAAAAATCAACGAAAATCCAAAAAAGAAAGAATTAAACTTCAAAATAAAAGTTTTTCGAAATTCAAACAAGATAATAGCATCCCACTCAAACCACCAACGATCTAACTCAATCAACTTCAACCAATCAAACGAGATAATTGGGTCTCCGTTTGTCAAAAGATAAAAAGGTCTTTTCGAAATCTATCTTTCCGTAGTTCATTTCCGAACTACGTCGCCCTGATTCCCGAAAGGCATACGTAGGCAATCCTCACTGATGCGGGCATCACCCCTCAAACCTTGTCGATATACACAACCGTCCAAATTTTTTTTATTTACGCAAACTTTCAAACTCGTGCAATACACACCTTTTAATTTTGTCAATATACTCAATCTTGTACAAAGTTTTGTAAATGTACACAAACTTTCTTTCTCTACTTTTGTAAATATCACAACTTTTTCAAATATCGAAATTTCCGAATTTGTAAATTCCAAAAATCGAGAAAAAACTATCAACCCAAAGATGAATAAAAGAGTTCTTGCGAAACATACTTGTAAATAAGTTTTGTCGACCACAATCAATGAAACTAATTTTCTTTTACGACCACGACTAAACCGTCTCCCTTTGTCAACTTGTAGGTCAACCCTTTGGCTCCGATCCGGGCCTAGATTAGTCCGAAAATCGCTTGTTTGTGAGTCACCCGAACAACCATATGAAATGGCAGACGCTCAAGGGAGCAACGATAATGACAACCGGATTAACCCCCACTCTGATGCGATGGGCGAATTGAAAGTGATGATGCAAATTATATTGGACCGTCAGGATACGGTTGAGCAAACTATCCTTGACATGCAACGAGAGCATATTTTGAAACCATTCTTACCATGTAACAAAAATTCCCTTCAGCCTAGACAACCTAGGGAGTTTGCCCCGATCAACATGAGCTACTCCCGAGCTTTTCCCAAGCTAACAAAAGACAACTTGATCAAACCTCTAGCTCCAAAACTACCTCCAAAGAAACCTTACCCTGGTTACAACCCCAATGAACATTGCAATTTCCATCAAGGTATGGGTCACAACATAGAAAACTGTAGAGCCCTGAAGCACATGATCCAAGATCTATTCGTTCAAGGGAAACTTGTGATCAACCGAAACGACAACCCTAGCATCACAAAGAACCCACCACCAAACCACAAAGACCCAACTTCCATCAATGTCGTTTCA
This sequence comes from Spergularia marina, assembly GCA_963680865.1. Classification (NCBI taxonomy): domain Eukaryota; kingdom Viridiplantae; phylum Streptophyta; class Magnoliopsida; order Caryophyllales; family Caryophyllaceae; genus Spergularia; species Spergularia marina. Next base: position 8,237,263 of record OY804561.1, read on the forward strand.
GTGGTGCCGTTAGGAGAAGATCCCATTGAGAAAATTTCTGACTTTAAACCCTACCACCTATGGCGAGACGATTCTGAATGAAGAGGAAGTTCCCTCAATGCAATCTATGACCAACTCTAACGAACAACCATTCTACCCTCCTATTCGGCCCAAGGTTATTAGAGATCTCAACTTAGACTGGGGAGCGAGTGAAAAAGGTGATGAGTACACTCTCCTAGAACTAAACATGTTCCCAAACTTCCGATATTCCATAGGTTCACATTCCCAACAACCGACAAGTTTACCGAAAAAGAGGACGGTCAAGTTCATCTCATCAAATTCTTTCAGAAATTGACAATCCATGGAATACCGGAAGAAAACTTTCCACCTCTATTCGGTACAAGTCTAGATGGCCCAGCTCTAAAATGGTTCTATCATTTGAAAACATGTTGTAGAAGCTCGTGGCAAAATTTGTGTGCTGCATTCGTTGGGTGGGCCCGATTCTATCAACAAACCGATCCAGAAAATATAAAGTTGAAGGACATAAGCCAAGGGGCATATGAATCATTCTCAGACTATTGTTCAAGGTGGGTGCAGCAAAGCAAGAAGACCATTTCCCCACCATCCGAGAAACAAACTCTACTGATGATAGCCTTAGGATTGAATCGTCAATAATTCAGCCAAATGGGGCAACTGTCTTACTCAACCATGAAAGAGATGGAGAGTTATGGCTATGAGCTCGATGTTGCTGAGCTGCAGAGAAGGTGGCAATCAAATCAGCATGATCAACCACCCCGAACTTATCGTGAAGTTTTGTGCGGAAACCCTCGGTCTACTGTCCTATCTCAACCTTTGGGACAAGCTTTTGATGAGCTAAAGAAGTGTGGGTTGATATCTCCTCTCCCGCCACCAACTCAACCATATTGTTGTGACCCTGAATGTTTGGGATTCTGCCCTTATTACTGCCAATGTTATGGCCATGATATTGACGACTGCCTGAAGCTCCACCGCAAAATCCAAGACCTGATCGACTCTAAGGTCATCAACCCTTGAAACTTCATCAACGAACATCCAACCTAGCATCACCTAGCTAATTATGAATAACGTAGATTGAGAAAGAACTACTTGAGGCCTGAATCCCCAAGTCGATGTTCCTACAACATTTGACGCATTTTTCACCCTTTGTAATATAGTGGGGTTATGTAGACGTCCTACTAAAGGATGTCGCCGCGGATAAAATCTTGTAAAAAAAAAAAAAAAAAAAATTATCTCGTACTCACAAGAACTACATTGGGCCTGATTCTCCAAATCACATGCACTTCAACACCACAAACAAAAACGAACTCCCAAAGTTCATTCACACATGGAGATATGTAGGCAACCAAACTAAGGGTTCGGCCCAAACTAAGTCTACTGAAGTGATTGTCTATTTTGCAGGGATGTACCTGACTTTCGCCTCGACAGGGAGATAATTCTATCCTTTTCTCTTGTACATTTTTGTATATAATCAAATTCCGATTAAGAAATGAAATGATAAAGCCTCGAAAGGGAGAATTCAAACTTGTACATAACAAACACTAATCAATCAAACCAAACAATACGATAAAATTGTTTTCAAAAAAGACGCGCGAAGTGAAACATACGAGTTTTGAGTCTTGTCCATTCAACATTTTTGTGTTAAATCCCATCAAATTACCACAAATTACTAACTAAGAAGTTAGGGTAAGTGGGTATCGTATCCACAAGGAAGAGGGAAAGTCTAAAATGCGAATTCTATGCGGAAAAACTAAAACGAAATAAATAAAGCAATTAAATGGGGGGTTTTTGGTTGAAAAGATAATTAAACGAGAAATAAATGATTTAACAAGAATAATAAGGCGACTCTCGCTGATAATCTCTTCTAACACCCTAGTATAGTAAGTTTTACCTCTCTCTAATATTACCAATTCATTAACAATATCGGTTTTAACCAATTAATCCTATTTTATGGGGAATTTGAGCAACCGCTACCAAATCCCCCTCCTTTTAGTCCTAATTTGCCTAGTGACCACTCAAACAAATCACAACCAAAGACATGAAGAGCAAGGACTAATAAAAGATTGAGAACAACCCAAATTAGTATCTAATTAGCCGCAACCGCGACACTAATCAAATCTAATCTATTAGTTGCCTAATTAATTCCCCAATCACAAGTTAGTCATAACCATACACTAAGGTGTCGTTTGGATACCGCGGGAATTAAATTACCGTGGGAAGTATGAATTCCCAATGACCACCAATCACAAGTTGCTTTCTTTTAGGCTAATAATCAATGACCACCAATTATCAACCAAGCATATGAAATACCCAATTCAATCCAATCAACCAATTAGAGAAAATAAGGATAAATCATGCATTAAAGAACAAGGAATTAATTATAATGAAAATAAAGGTAAAATAGAGAGAAGAAAATCTTACTAATACATAGGATGAGAGAATTTGATTACACCAAGAGTCTAGAAGGTGATTAGCCTTCCATACTAATTATTACAATAATATTTGAGATTGAAATCATAATAAAAATACTAATTCTCCTTGAGGTTTTCTCTCTCTAAAATGAAAACTAGATGAAAAATAATATGAAAGGTGATAAGGTGATAATTCTTAAGGAGGGGTTACAAGCCCCTTTTATTAAAGATAAGTACAAAAGACACTACAAGACGAAATAGATATTTCTTAAACAAAAAGAAACCGTCAAAAGCTTCAAAGAGATTCCCGGAAATTAACATTCTCGACTCGAGAAGAGAAATCCTCGAGTCGAGAGAAGGCATTCTCGACTCGAGAGAGAGAGTTCTCCAGTCGAGAGAGACGATTCTCGACTCGAGAGTAATGTTCCTCGAGTCGAGCGTGTAAATCCTCGACTCGAGGAATCACCTCTCGAGTCGAGGAATTCATATTCCTCATCTTCTTCTCCTTTCCTCCGTGGCTCGATCTCGTGTGATCCGCGTAGTGCACCCGAGCTAGCTCTCGAACCTTGATCCGATTCCAACTCGATCCACACTCCCTCCTAAAGCACTCCCCAAAGGGTCTTGAGCGAAACGAAAATCCCGTAAAACCACCAAATAACCTCCAAACAACTCCCAATGACGTGGTTTACGAATCACGACAACACCTTGCTAAAATACACCCTAAGGCATCTAAATCACGCGGATTAGCACACTATTTCTATGCCACATCAACACTCACAAAATGACCAACCCCACCAAAAGAAACAAGAAATCCCAAACCTGCCATGAGCGCGAGAATCCATTGCCGATCCTTACCTTCCAATCCTAAACTCTTCACATGATGGATAAAATGGGCTACACCTCTAAAAGTGGCCTCGGGAGACAACGTGAGGGAATCAAATGCCCAATTGAGGTCACCAACAAACAGAACAAACACGGCCTCGGATACAACCCAAGTGATGAAACCTCAACGACCACAAAAGCCAAAAACCCACCCCTAACCCTCAATGGACATTTCGTACTGCAAGGAGAGAGCGAACCCTACTTTGAATTTCCAGAACCTTGGTTTGATGAGAGAAAGCGAGAAAGGCTTCCGAGACTTAAGATATTCTTCGTTGAGGCTTCCAATGAGGATTTGATTAGGAGTTGGTTTGTGAAATGCCAACATGCCGAAGAAAGCCAAGATTGGGTGGAAACCATGTGTGGCAAAGCGATGAGGCACTTATTTGAATCTTAGCTGAACGATGAAGTAGATAACGACACCACCACCTTGATCAAAGTGGCAGGAGACCACGTGCAAAATGAGAGAAATTTGGAGCAACAATCCAAGAGCGGAGCTACTGACAAGCTAATAAGTCGTTATTATTAGTCAAATTACCAATATTCCTACTAAATTAGCAAGGGTAAGTTGGTATCGTATCCACAAGGAAGAGGGAAGTCCTAATATGCGATTCTAGTGTAGAAAAATAAAAATAAAAGAAATAAAAACGATAAATGGGGGGTTTTTGGTCCTAATTTGTCTAGTGACCACTCAAACAAATCACAACCAAAGGCATGAAGAGCAAGGACTAATAAAAGATTGAGAACAACCCAAATTAGTATCTAATTAGCCGCAACCGCAACCGCGACACTAACCAAATCTAATCTATTAGTTGCCTAATTAATTCCCCAATCACAAGTTACTCATATCCATACACTAAGGTGTCGTTTGGATACCGCGGGAATTAAATTACCATGGGAAGTATGAATTAACGGGAATTAAATTCCTAATGTAAATTCGTAGGAATTTGTCTAAGTGCGTTTGGATACCATGTAGGAATTTCGGATTCCCTAGCATTTTTTCCCATGGGTTGTTTGGATTCACTACTTCAATTCCCATGTTAATTAGTAGGAATACTATTTTACCCTTTACGTTTTTTAGTGGTCAACCACACAAATGTAAGGGGAGTTAAAATTTTGAGGGCAATAGAGTAATTTTCTGAAATTGAAAGCATGGGAATTTTGAATGACCAAGGGGGAGGGGGTGGGTAATTAAATTCCTATGGTGTATAGGAATTAGAAATACCCAAGGAAATTCCTATGCCAATGCCCACACTTTGGATAAAGAGAAGTATCCAAACAACCTATCCAAAACCAAATTCCCAGGAAAATGAAATTCCTGTGGAAAAAGAGGGTATCCAAACGAACCCTAAACATGTGAAATTGCTTCCTTTTAGGTTAATAAACAATGACCACCAATTATCAACCAAGCATATGAAATACCCAATTCAATCCAATCAACCAATTACAGAAAATAAGGATAAATCATGCATTAAAAAACAAGGAATTAATTATAATGAAAATAAAGGTAAAATAAAGAGAAAAATACTTACTATTACATAGGATGAAGAATTGATTACACCAAGAGTCTAGGAAGGGGATTAGCCTCCCATACTAATTATTGGAATAAGATTTGAGATGAAAATCATAATGAAAAATATTAATTCTCCTTGAATTTCTCTCTCTAAAATGAAAAATGGATAAAAAAAAATATGAAAGGTGATAAGGGAGGGGTTACATGCCCCTTTTATTAAGGATAAGTACCAAAGACACTAAAAGACGAAATAAATATTTCTTAAGCAAAAAGAAACCGTGAAAAGCCCATGGGAAACTTCTCGGAAGCTAACTTTGTAGACTCAAGGAAAGAAATCCTCGAGTCGAGCGACGAAATCCTCGACTCGAGGAAAACCCTCCTCGAGTCGAGCGAGTAAATTCTCCACTCAAGGATACCCTCTCTCTAGTCGAGAATCTTGTTCATCAATATACCCGTCCTGTCAAATCTCCTCAACTCGCGGGAAGAAATCCTCGAGTGGAGATTAACGTCCCCGAGTCGAGGTTGATGATCCTCGAGTCGAGGGACTGTGCGCATGCCAATCTTCAAACCGGCATAACTCTCACCTCTGAACTTCATTTTGAGCTCATAATATATCGTTGGAAAGCTAATACGATGAACTTTCCTCTCGAATTTAAATTTCTTTAAAATCTCTTCTCTTTAGAGAGTTATGATCCAATGAAGTTGGAGGTGATGGTGTGTGGTTCTCGGAGTGTGGTGAAGCGATCTTCTCCTCGAATTTTGCTCCAACTTGTGTCTTGATCCCCTAGTATTGTCCGACACTCACCAAAAGGGTCTAAGGACACCAAAAACTCGTAAAACCAACGACTACTCTCCAAAAATACTTCGAGTGGTGTGGTCTACGAATCACGTTAAAACCATGCCCGAATAGACACTAAGGCGCCTAAATCAACCGAATTAACACACCACATTTACACCCTATCAAACTCCCCCATGCTTAGACCATTACTCGTCCTCGAGTTATCCAACTCTTCACACTTAACACGTAGGTTCCTCTTATAGCACGTGGTGAGTTACAACAATCAAACTCTTCCAAATTGAAGTCAGAGTTAGGGGAACTAACAAATGCCAACAAAACGCTGAAACGGTGCTAGTTAGAGTTGGAGTGGATGAAATGCTCGACACCCCAACTCTAACCATCTTATCCTCCCTTCTCACACACTCTAAGTTAGGGGAACTAACAAATCACGTTTCCCGCCACTTGGTTCAACAACTCCCTCAAAGTCGTGCTCGAATTGAATTCATTGAACACGACTCACCTCTTATCAATCCACAGGCGCCCCTATCATCATAATGCAAGAGGAATCCTAACCTAGGACCACCAATTCCTATCACCGTACCTCCTTATATCTCCCGTAGTGATCCTAACCAGTTAGGCCCCGACTCCTCTTCTTATGTCGCCCGCCATGGATTACCTCACTTTTTTTTCAAACGGAAAATAAAAGCACTCATATATTACAAACAATTTGACAAATGCCAAAATCGAATTACATTACAATGCCAAATCTAACTCCCCCATGTTTAAATCCCATCATTGCCCACAATCAAAGAAGTACGGGCTCTCGGGTCAAGAGACACCCACTCCATCTCACTCCCCTATTCTTCCTCGAATATGAGTGTCCACCCTCGTCTCACTACTCCATCTCCCTCATGAACAATAATGATAACGCGTCATCCTCCTATAACAACCAACCATAAAAAAAACAACCCAAACCAACATAAAACAACAAGGCTATTTAGTTTTTTAAGGTAAAATGGGGTGGGTAGAACAAGAATTATGGGGGGGAGCAAACGCGGTGGGGCACAAAAAGAGATGGCATAGAAACTAGCTAGTGAAACGGGTGGGGAGTGGTGGTTAGAATTGTGAGAGAGAGAGAGAGAGAAGTTAAAGGGAAAGAAATCCATACCTCGTGAAAGCTCCATTCCCTCAATTACCGTCAAAACAAGTGGCTCATGGTCAAAAGACCGGTAGAAGAGTCACTCTCTCACCTCACAACCCCGTCTTCCTCAAAATACGTCGCCTCCTATCACCTTAAAAACTCCCATCTTCCTCGTGTGTTTGTTGGAGCATAATGACCCCACACCAAAAGTTGCTCAAAAACCGGTAGAAGGCCATTTTGTGAATATTTATGAGTTTAGGGCCAAATGTCAATGGTTTATGGACAAACAAGCATGTGGAACAAACGTGGGGGGGGGGGGTAATATTAAAAGAGATGGTATATAATATGGGATAAAACAGGGTGATGGAGTGACTCGGCTAGAACTGAGATGAGAAGAAAGAGTAGGGAAGAATGTATTCATACCTTGGCTTTTCCAAATGAATGGCAAATCTCACGATTGAAACAAGAATAAAACATAAAGAAACAAACAAGCAAGATAAACTAATAAGCTTGGGTTGCCTCCCAAGTAGCGCCTTTGTTTAATGTCGTTGGCTCGACTCAAGTTAGGGAATCACCCTAGATGATCAGAAATGTGCGGAAGACTCCATTTTAGGCTTGTCCCACACAAAAAACTAAAAAATCTTGTCGAACAATTGGGAATACATCTCAAAAGAGTGATAATAGAAAACATTAGTAACCTACAATGCATAAACAATAAAGGCAAAATCATAAAAGCAAGGATTTTTCGGACCTCTATGCTCATAATTGTCTTCTAAGTCATCATCTTTAGGCTTACGATTTGACAAGTTTGGAACAAGAGCTAAAAAAGAATGATGGTAATTAATCTAAGGGGGTTTGGGGATTAAGCATATGGGTTTGGTCATTGTTTCTCTACTCTCATTCTTCTTGAAAAGTACAAGACTCTCCGACTCCTCTAATGTGTTGTTCAAAGAAATATTACAAGATATATCAACATTTATATCATGACTCAAGGCGAGATCATAAAAAATTTCCAATGGTACAATCTCAAGATCAATGGACAAAGTCGGTACAATCAAAGAAGAAGAAGACTCATTGCAATCCACATAATTATCATTATCTTCACAAAAGACAAGCTCCTCTCTCAATTGAATAGCATCATGCTCACTCTTAAAAGAAGGAATGTGCAGGTGAAAAACTCTTTTAGACTCAAAATTGACAAAAATATTTTCCTCCGCCTCCTTAAACTCTTGCTCATCAAATAAGAGGGTGGTGGAGCATTCACATCCACCTCAGGAAATTGAAAGGCCATGAATTTAAAGAAATCAAAATACTCATCAATTGGCATTTGTGAAAGTCTTTCATTACTCATATACAGTGCCAATTTCCAAGTTTCATGATTCATACCCTTTTTGACAATATCACATAGTTCAAGATCAGAATAAAATTGACCACGACAACTAAGATGATCAAGAAAAGTTTCTAATCTCGAAAAATACTTATGAAAGGGTTCATCATTAAATTGAGACCAATTGAAATCTTGGGTATCATGTAGAGAACTTTGTACTTGCTCTCGGATTTCTAAATCCGCAACTTGTGAACATTGATAAGCCATGAAGTGCCAAAAATCCCAAATCTCACAAGAATCCATGTCATAAACAATGAACACCAATTATCTAAAGCATATGAAATACCCAATTCAATCCAATCAACCAATTAGAGAAAATAAGAATAAATCATGCATTGAAAAACAAGGAATTAATTTTAATGAAAATAAAGGTAAAATAGAGAGAAAAATACTTACTAATACATAGGATGAAGAATTGATTACACCAAGAGTTTAGGAAGGGGATTAGCCTCCCATACTAATTATTACAATAAGATTTGAGATGAAAATCATAATGAAAAATATTAATTCTCCTTGAATTTCTCTCTCTCAAATGAAACTAGATAAAAAATATAATATGAAAGGTGATAAATACTAGGGAGGGGTTACATGCCCCTTTTATTAAGGATAAGTACCAAAGACACTAAAAGACGAAATAGATATTTCTTAAACAAAAAAAACCGTGAAAAGCCCATGGGAAACTTCCCGGAAGCTAACTTCCCGGAAGCCCATGGGAAATCCTCGAGTCGATCGACGAAATTCTCGACTCGAGGAACACCCTCCTCGAGTCGAGCGAGTAAATTCTCGACTCGAGGATACCCTCTCTCGAGTCGAGAATCTTGTTCTTCAATATACCCGTCGTGTCAAATCTCCTCGACTCGCGGGAAGAAATCCTCGAGTAGAGATTAACGTCCTCGAGTCGAGGGACTGTGCGCAGGCCAATCTTCAAACGAGCATAACTCTCACCTCCGAACTTCATTTTGAGCTCATAATATATCGTTGGAAAGCTAATACGATAAACTTTCCTTTCCAATTGAAATTTCTTCAAAATATCTTCTGGTTAGAGAGTTATGATCCAATGAAGTTGGGGGTGATGGTGTGTGGTTCTCGGAGTGTGGTAAAGCGTTCTTCTCCTCGAATCTTGCTCCAACTTGTATCTTGATCCCCTAGTATTGTCCGAGACTCACCAAAAGGGTCTAAGGACACCAAAAACTCGTAAAACCAACGATTACTCTCCAAAAATACTTCGAGTGGTGTGGTCTACGAATCACGTTAAAACCATGCCCAAATAGACACTAAGGCGCCTAAATCAACCGAATTAACACACCACATTTACACACTATCAGCTACCGAGCTAGGCTATCCCATAGGAAACTTCGCCCCCAAACCTACCGCCCAACCAAGCCTCGACTCCCCCGCCAACTCTGATGGTTACGAAACTGATAGTTCCTCATCCGACCATTCGTCCCTTTCTACCCAATGTGACATTTCTAATGATGAAAACATTGTGTATAAATCAAAATCCGAGTATGTTTGCATAAATGACATTGCATCTGATCATGACGCATCTTCTGACATCGAATCCATAGATGTTCCTGCTGAATCATGCATGACTCCCATAGAGGAGCCCATCATTGTAAATATAGGGTCACATGATGACGTTAGAGAAGTCAAAATAGGCACATCCCTGTCCCTACAAGAGAGTCTTGCATTCATTGCATTGTTAAAAGAGTACATAGATATCTTTGCATGGTCCTACGCTGATATGCCCGGAGTCGATCAACAAATTGATGTGGACCGAATTCCACTACTACCGGAATGCAAGCCAAAGCAGCAACGACTTCGCCTAATGAAGCCTGAGGTAAGCTTCAAAGTCAAAGAGGACATTGAGAAACAGCTCAAAGCAAATTTCATCAAAGCAATCAAACACCCTGATTGGCTCGCGAACATTGTGGTCGTGCCAAAGGAAGGAGGAAAGGTTCGAGTCTGTGTCAACTACAGAGACCTCAATGAAGCGTCACCGAAATATTGTTTCCCGCTGCGTCATATCGACGTTCTAGTTGATAACATCGCCGACCATGCTATGTTCTCATTCATGGATGGGTTCTCCGGATACAACCAAATTCTCATGACAGAAGAGGACATGAACAAAACTTCATTCATTACCCCTTGGGGTACCTACTGCTATCGAGTCATGCCATTTGAGCTAAAGAAGGCCGGCGCCACCTACGAATGAGCTGCGACGACCATCTTGCACGATCTCATCCACGACATTGTTGAAATCTACGTTGATGACATAATTGTTAAAAGTGGAGACCGCCACGGGCATCTCCCAGCGTTGAAAACTTTCTTTGAAAGAATAAGAGAGCACAACTTGAGACTAAACTCGCAGAAGTGTGTATTCTGGGTAACCTCACGGAAACTGCTTGGTTTTGTCGTGAGTCAAGATGGGATCAAAGTGGATTCTGAAAAACAAAAGCAATCATCGAACTACCATCACCAAAGACAGAAAAAGAAATTAAAGGCTTTCTGGGTCGAATCCAGTACATCAGCCGATTCATATCTCAACTCACAACCAAATGTGAACCCATATTCAAACTGTTGAGAAAATGAGTCTCCAAGGAATGGAATGGCGAATGTCAAAAGGCGTTTGACTCAATGAAAGAGTACCTCGCCAATCCACCAGTTCTAATGCCGCCTAGGCCAGACGAGCCTTTGATTTTGTACCTCACAGTGACGGAAACTGCCATGGGGGCATTGTTGGCACAATACCAAGAAGGGTCCAAGAAATAGGTGGCCATCTACTACTTGAGTAAGAAATTTCTTGAGTACGAAATGAGATATTCACCCTTGGAAAGAACTTGCATCTCCCTGGTGTACGCTACAAAACGCTGAGGCATCACCCCCAAGCTCACCACATACTTGGTCTTTAGCCTCTACGCTCAATCCGATCAATCATCTCTTCGTTGAAGCAAAACTCAGTGAAAGGCTTGCGAGGTGGCATGCTATCTTGTCCGGATTTGACATCCAAGACATGAATCAGAAATCCGTAAAAGGAGGGGCAATTAGAGAAGCCCTGGCACAAAGGCAAATTTCGGAAGATGAGTACGATGACTTCTTCCAAGACGAACACATCCATGCCATCGAGATACCGAAATGGAAAGTGTATTTCAACGGGCTTCCAACAGATGACAACAAATCTACCAGAATTTGGGCTAACAGGGGCCCGAACTATGCATGACCTGATTTCCAACAACGTAGGCAACCCTTCAATGGGTCCGGTCAAAGGTTCGCGAGAAGTTTTTGAATCTCGTGAACATGTGTCTACCAATAAAGTTCTCTAGAGCCGAAAAGGTCTATAGCGACCCGGCTAAACTACCCGATAAGCCAAAAGAAAAAGTGAGTAAAAAAAAATGAGTGATGACTTATGCAAAAGTTAGGGTCCTGAAAAAAACAGAGAGACTAAAAAAAATGGTTTGGGTGAAACGGGTCTAACCCGCAGTCGAACCACATCAACTACGACCTCGACTTGGCTACCTTGCGATCTAACCAATCTTGTGCATTCTGATTTGCATATAGGCTAATCTTGTGTTGAGTCTTCATGCATCATTCTAGGATCATTTTGGACCCATGTGTTCAAAGTATGCTTTGATCAGATCATTATCATTCATAAAGACATGCTCTGGACTGAAATTCATGCACTATCATCTCATTGCAACCCATTTCATTTGGAAGTACATAAAGCTTACTTGACCAATAAGCCACGCTAACTCCACCTTTACAACCTAACAACCCTTTGCTACCTCAAACTTCAAACCGTGAACATTCTAACCATCGTCTCCACCTCCAAGTAATCAATCCCCGACCTCGACCCATAGCCATACCTATTTCAACCTTCGACCTTTTCCAACTCTACTTTTTCCAACCTCTACCTTTTCTAACTCCACCCTTTGCCCTTCACCTTTTCCGACTCCACCATTTCAAACTCTACCATGTTCAACCTCCACCTCTTCTAACTTCAACCCTCATCTTATCAAACCTCATCCTTTACAACCCTTGTTGAAAACCAACACCCCACATAAACAACCCTGTTAGCTTTGTAGCTCAGCTCTAACGTGAATGATCCGCAACACGAAGACCGAGAATGGAAATCGCTTGTGCAAAATCTCGATAAAAAAGCGCTCAAGCTCTCCACGCACCGACGTGACAAGTCATACAAAAAAAAACAAGGAGAAAAGGTGGAGCTAGGTTGAAAACCCGAAAGGACGACCTATGCTAAAAATGGGGAGTTACTCTCATCTTCAGCGAATCTGACCCTATCTACACCGACGTCTACCCACAACCAAATCAGAAATCCTTCATCCCATGAGCAACCTATTCGACACTACTAACATCCACTCCGAGGATACTACCTGATCACCATGTTTATTAGAGTTAAAGGAATTGGCCCTGATCTAACTCTCAAACTCGATTTTCTTTTTCAAAATGATAAAGGTTTTTACAAAAGTCAAACCACGACAATAAGATTGCAAATCTACCCCGATCGCAACTTCAACTCAAAAGTCAAACTACGACAATAAAGGCGTAAATCAACAATCAACATTAATCTCGACTCAAAGGTCAAACCACGACAATAAGGTTGTAAATCTATCTCAACCACAACTTCAATCTCAAAGTGAATTTCAACCTTAACCTCAACATCGACATCAACCTTCAACCTCAACCTCGACCTCAAACCTCAACCTCAAACTCGATGTCAACCTCCAACCTCAACCTCGACCTCAACCAATGATCAAACGGCGACAAGCCGCATTTTTGAAAACTAAACATTCACGTCAAAAACGACAACTCAATCGCATCTAACCAATCTACCTCAAACAAACAAGTGGTGACGAGCCGCGTTTTGAAAATTAAAGGTTATTTTCAAATTTAGGCGATAGGGTCTTCTTGAAAGTTATTTAGCCCCTAATTAGACTCCTCTAATTAGTACTTAATTACCCCTAATTAAGTTTAGCTAGGATCTTTTGTTGCATGTAAGATTAAAGCATAAATAAGGTAATAAAACATATTTTTATACCTTAATCAAGAGGAATTTTGACCTTCCTTCAAAAGAAGGATCTTGAGCTGCTAATTAATGGGGATCCTCCTCCTTAGTTTTGAGTTTCCAAGTTAGGAAACCTCCTCTCTTGATCCACCAAAGAAGCTCTCCAAAAATCTCACAAAATGGACTAGTTTTAAGAGATTTTTTTTTTTAACCCTAAAACCAAAATAAAATTAGCTAACACTTTAGCTAATGTTATTCTAGGTTTAGTAAAGTGTTTTGATCAAGTTTTTATTGACATGCAATGAAGAAAACTTGATCTTAAAAGAGTTGGAAGTAGGCTGAATTTTTAGAGAAATTAGAGGGTTTTCTCTCTATTCTCTCTCTAAAATCAAGTTTTTGTGTATGTAGAAATGATTTGTTGTGTTTATTTGACATAAAACACACTATATATAATGGTTGTGGCAAATGACCATTTTGCCCTTACTAATTATACCCCTTAACATCTTATGTTACAATTTGGGTATAATTTGTACACTTATTTCTTTAAGTGTTAGTTACTTATTATATCTCTATATAATAATTACTAATTACATCATTTTAAGCTAAAACTACAACTCTTTGTAATTTAAATAGCTAATCGTCAATTTTGACTATTTACACAAAAACCATAATTTATCCGACTCGAGTTCCGAACTCGTAAAACACTATCCAACATAATCAGTTAACTCTATAACTGATACATTAGGGTTTATATTATATTGTATTAAATACAAATATAATATCTTCTGGAGAAACTATCTTTATCAGTGTGACCGGGAGGGATCAGTTGATTACCGCCGTCAAAACGACAATAACGTCAAACTCTAGCCAGCCAAGCGTTATCGATTTACGTTAATCAACTGACTTAGTATATATAATATATCCCAGGTTTATTCCTAATTAGATTTAATTAGTCAACGCATTATTGTCGGAGGACACCTACTCCAACAATCTCCCACTTGTCCGAGACAAGTCATGCGTTACCGATTCTCTTGTCCGTTATATCTCCCACTCAATGCGAAGTATCTTTCAGGTCGAACTTGCATTGGATCTTTATCAAAAGTGGTTTTCTCGATCTGGATTATGACTGTCTGACCGGAATATCTATCATAGATCTCTTCCGAGCGTGGCCACGCATTTCCAGTCACAATTCCTCGAGTGGCCCAAAGATATTATACCCTGACGTGGGTGGAAAATCCCTTCTTGACATATTTTCTTTGTTTCATACAGTAGGTAATGACCCAATAGAAGCCCTTTTAGCCTCCTTTTACGGCACGACTTAGAACATAAATCAAAGTCACTGCCTGCTGCATAAACTCAGACAAACAATCTCAGGTCGAAAGAATCGACTAATAGGAATAATATAGATTACCTTGTCACGACCAGACACAAAGGTTCTATAATTGGTCAAATGTCTGACAGAGTGTCATCTACAGTCTGTCTATGTAATCGGTTATTCATCTCTATGAATCCATGATTATTGAACTAGTCATCAACCGACTTACAATCTAGTCAATTGAGACGTCACCTCATTTTATGACTAGAGACAGAATACACTGTTAATCCTGTTCACTTAATAGGGTTCAAATCGTCTCCACGACCTATTAGGAATCAACAGAGCATATATATAATTCAGCATTTTATTAAAAATGAATTAATAAACGAGTTCAATAAAACTTAAAACGATGAATTTAATTATCATATATGTAAAAGGTAATACACTTATTAACTATTACAACATATAATCTAACACATGTCAGGCATACGCCTCCCCATCGAGGCAATATGACCATTGTGTTTAGCCTGTGATAATGGCTTGGTTAAAGGATCAGCGATATTATCGTCTGTCCTAACCTTACAAATCGATATATCTTCTCGTTCCACAAAGTCTCTAATTACATGGAACTTCCTGAGTACATGTCTAGATTTGTTACTAGATTTAGGCTCTTTAGCCTGAACTATTGCTCCACTATTGTCGCAATAGACTGGAATAGGATCCGCTGCTGTAGGGACTACATTTAATCCTTCCAGGAACTGCCGGATCCAAACTGCCTCTTTTGCAGCTTCTGACGCTGCAAGATACTCAGCCTCCGTTGTAGAATCCGCAGTCACCGATTGCTTGGTGCTCTTCCAGCATATGGCTCCACCATTCAGTATGAAAACATATCCTGATTGAGATTTTGAATCATCTCGATCTGTTTGGAAACTAGCATCCGCATAACCCTTTATACGAAGCTCAGAATCCCCTCCAAAAACTAAGAACGTGTCCTTAGTCCTTCTTAAGTATTTAAGGATGTTCTTAACGGCTATCCAATGGCTCTCGCCTGGATTGGCTTGGTAACGACTTGTCATACTCAAAGCATATGACACGTCTGGGCGCGTACACATCATAGCATACATGATCGAACCGATTGCGGAAGCGTAAGGTTTCGATTTCATGTGTTCAATATCGTCAGGTTTAGTTGGACATTGAGATTTACTCAAAATTATCCCACTTCCCATAGGTAAAAAGCCTCGTTTAGAGTCTTTCATATTGAACCTGTCAAAAATCTTATCAATATAAGTTTCTTGACTTAACGCTAGTATTCTTTTTGATCTATCTCTATAGATTCGAATACCTAGGATGCGTTGCGCTTCTCCTAAATCCTTCATTTGGAAATGTTTCCCGAGCCAGTCCTTAACGGAGTTAAGCATGGGGATATCATTTCCAATGAGTAATATGTCATCTACATATAGGATTAGGAGAGTTACTTTACTCCCACTAAATTTCATGTATAAACAAGGTTCCTCGACACTTCGAGTGAAACCATTTTGTTTAATCACATGGTTGAACCGATGGTTCCAACTCCGAGATGCTTGCTTAAGACCATAAATGGATCTCTTAAGTTTGCAAACTTTCTTAGGATTGTTTGGATCAATAAAACCCTCAGGTTGTGTCATATACACTTCCTCTTCCAGAAACCCATTTAGGAAGGCGGTTTTAACGTCCATCTGCCATATCTCATAATCATGAAAAGCAGCAATCGCTAAGATTATCCGAATAGATCTAAGCATTGCAACTGGCGCAAAGGTCTCGTCATAGTTTAAACCATGAACTTGTGTGAAACCTTTAGCTACCAATCGAGCTTTGAAAATATCTTGATTTCCATCCATGCCGGTCTTGATCTTAAAGATCCATTTGCACTGAAGAACCTTGGTTCCTTCAGGCAAGTTAACCAAGTCCCATACTTGATTCTCGTACATGGAATCTATCTCGGATTTCATTGCCTCAAGCCATTTAGCAGAATTCGGTCCAGTCATGGCTGCTCTGTAGGTTGCAGGCTCATTGCTTTCTAGAAGCAAAAAATGATCACCACCATCCTCAATCACACCTAGGTATCGATCTGGTGGATGGCTTGATCTGCCTGACCTTCTAGGAGTGGAAAATGGAACCACAGAGTTAGACGATTCAGGAATGTCTTCTGGCAAAACATCCTGAGCCTCATTATGCATTTGTGGCTCCTGAACTTCACTAAGTTCAAATTTTCTCCCACTCTGTCTTTTAGAAATTAATTCCTTTTCTAAAAAGACAGCATCTCGAGACACAAAAACTTTGTTCTCTACACGATTGTAGAAGTAATATCCTCGAGTATGTACAGGATAACCTACAAAGAGACATTTATCAGATCTTTGTGTAAGCTTATTGTCAGTCTTATTTTTGACATATGCTTCACAACCCCAGATCTTGATAAATGAGAGGTTCGGAACTTTTCCTCTCCATAACTCATATGGAGTTTTCGGAGCTGATTTAGTCGGGCATCTATTGAGAGTGAAAATAGCAGTTTGGAGAGCAAAACCCCAGAATGAATCAGGAAGCTCAGTCTGACTCATCATTGATCTGACCATATCCAACAGGGTACGGTTTCTTCTTTCGGCTACACCATTTAATTGTGGTGTACCAGGAGGTGTAAGCTGTGATATGATTCCACAGTCTTTCAGATGAATATCAAAGGCATTACTGAGATATTCACCTCCCCGATCTGATCGTAAGGCCTTGATCTTCTTTCCTAATTGGTTTTCTACTTCCTTTTGAAATTCTATAAATTTCTCAAGTACCTCACTTTTATATTTAATTAGGTAGATGTAGCCATATCTACTAAAATCATCTGTAAAAGTGACAAAGTAGTCATAACCTCCTCTAGCAGTGATTGTCATTGGACCGCAGACATCTGTATGAATGAGGGCCAATAAATCACTGGCTCGTACTCCTTTTCCTGAAAAAGGTGCCCGAGTCATCTTGCCTAAAAGACAAGATTCGCATGTTCCATATGATCCAAAATCAAATGGTTTGAGAACTCCATTGGCTACGAGTCTCTCAATGCGTTTTTCGTTTATATGCCCTAAACGACAATGCCAAAGGTAGGATTGATCGGGATCTCCTATTTTGAGCTTTTTATTTGCTACATGATAGACCTCATTTGTCAAATCTAAAACGTAAATACCGTTTATAGATTTGGCTGTTCCGTACACCATATCATTAAACGAGAAGGTACAACTGTTGTTTCGTATTGAAAATTCAAAACCTTCAGCGTCTAAAACAGAAACCGAAATTATATTCTTACTTAGAGTTGGTACAAAATAGCAGTTATTTAGATACAACTCTAGCCCTGAGGCCAGTGACAGAATATACGTTCCTACTGATACGGCGGCTACTTTAGCTCCATTCCCGACACGGAGGTCAACTTCACCTTTTGCCAGCCGACGTGCCTTCGTCAGCCCCTGCAAGTGATTACAAAGGTGAGATCCACATCCAGTGTCCAATACCCAGGACGTGGTACTTGCATAATTAATGTCTATCATATATATACCTGGTTTCGACTTCTTCTCCTCCAGGTACTGTGGGCAATTTCGCTTCCAATGACCGAAATTTCCACAATGGAAGCATTTTTGTTCAGGAGTCGCGCCTCTCTTAGCAATAGAATTGTTGCCCGAAGCAACTTTTCCTTTTCCTTTGCCACGCGCGGGTTTCTTACCCTTGCCCGCACCCTTCTTGAACTTCCCCTTTTGTTTTACCGCCATGGATAAAACATCTTTATTCGCGCTCCCACTTGACACCAAATCCCTCTCATGTTGTACAAGCATGGCATGCAATTCATGAAGATTTTTCTTTAAATCATTCATGTTGTAATTCGTCCTAAAAGGATCGAATGTTGCAGGCAAAGAATTAAGCAGACGGTATACCGCAAAATCTTCAGAAATTGGGCATCCTAACTTCTCAAGAGTTTCAACATTCTCAATAAATTTGAGAATTTGAGGACCAACTGGTTGGCCCTTTGAGAGCTTAGTCTCAAAGAAACTCGAAGCTGCTTCGTATTGAAGTATTCGCGGCTTTTGCGAGAAACTAGTCGTAAGCCGAGCGAATATTTGATACGCACTGAAATCAATCATGCGTTTCTTTAAACGCGGGTGCATAGCAAAAATCAATACATTCTTAATCTGGTCAGATTCATGCTTGTACTCTTCATACATTTGTATCATATCAGGGGTGGCGTCGGGACCTGGAGCGGGAATCGGGGGTTCGTATAGAAAACGTTGTTTTCTATCAGATTGAAGGGCTAATCGCAGGTTTAACTCCCAATCAGTAAAATTGCTTCCATCCTCCTTTAGTTCATTCTTTTCCATAAAATTACGAAGCCAGGAGTCTTTGGATATTACTGAATTGGACATTTGAGCCATTTTTGACTTTAAACTACAACGTGGGAAAAAAAAAACAATCGATTAAATTCATCGTCAAATTCACATTAAAATAATTATTTGTGAATTTAGGCATTTATATAATGATCTCTCTAAATTATATAAATGATTCCGAGATCCGATCTTATATAAATCTAGGCACGCGGATGGCGATACATCCTAAATTTATGTAATTTCGGTAAACCAACTCATGATTGATTCTACACTTAGAACTCTCGGTTGATCGATTTCAACTAAATCAATCCTTTAGTCCCGTATTGCAAGACTTGTATTGCAAATCACGTCAAGATTAAACCAAAATTCACTCGTAATAACTCTTTATTAACCTACTCCCCCAAGGTAAAAAGGAAACACCCCGCTAGGGCGAGCGTGCCCCTAATGAACAAGGGTTGCATAGGTGTGAATTGTGGAAGGACTAAATCTCGATTTTAAAATTTTTTTGTGAGAGATCTTGTCATATTATATCTATCGCTTTTAAGTGAACTAATTCTAGCGAGTCGCGGATAATGGATATGACAATGTGGGATTTGAGTTTGGTTATAATTGTGCGGAAATTAAACCAAGCATGCATCAAATAAATCCAAGTCCTAGTATGGCCATAAGACTAGAACCTAATAAAAGCTATTAAACCTAAATTAGGCTTCAAAAGCTTCAAAGGCTCCGTCTTCAATTCGATCTCGAGTCACCAACTTTTGGCTCCGTGAAAAGCGCCGGTCTACAATATAAACAAATGTACATATGGACTATCCTATTATACATTTTTTGAAAAAAAAAAAATTAAATATTATTACAAACCGGCGATACGAGATCGCAATTATTACAAACCAATCGGATACCGTCCTTACATTTCGGTACAGTACCGATACTATAGTACTCTATGGCCATACTATACTTAGAATCATGCAAATTAGACCGAAAATCAGATTTTCAACTTTACAGTACAAGCAACCCGGTAAATTTAGGAATTTCCGATTCTAACTTTAAAAATCAATAATCAACACTTAAAACACCTTTTAAGTTTAAACTAACCACCAACAAATTAGTTTTTTTTTTTTTTTTTTTTTTTTTTTTTTTTTTTCAATATTTAGTCTCCACTAAAATTGAATTAATTAGTTTAATTTGATTATATTTGCTAACTATTTGTCCAAAAATCACATAATAAACCCGAAAATATCTAAATAAATCATAACTAATTATGAAAAAACATTTAGAAATTATTTCATTATGTGATTTAAGCTCACAACCAGTAGCTAATTAAGGACAAAAATATGCAAAATTATTTTGGTCATTTTCTCTTAAGAAATCAATTTTCCACCATTTATATTATTACTAATTAATAACAAATGGCCAATTAAAATTATGAAATAATTTCTGGAAATTATACTCATTATAATTCTGGAAAAATTATAAATTTCTTAAATTACAAAAATCATCATGCATGTTAATCTAATTACCAATTAATTAGAAAATAGCATAAATCTTGTAAAAACAACCAAAATTAAGCAAGAAAATAGCAAATAAATTCCTAAAATACCATAATTTCGGTTGGAGCATCCACATGCCCAAAACATCACATGCAACTTTAGTTTATATGATAAAACCAATTTTTATCATTAAAAATTAATTAAGTTACCAATTAACCTAATTAAAGCTTAAAATTAACATGCAACTTAAACCGATGCTCTGATACCACATGAAAGTTATTTAGCCCCTAATTAGACTCCTCTAATTAGTACTTAATTACCCCTAATTAAGTTTAGCTAGGATCTTTTGTTGCATGTAAGATTAAAGCATAAATAAGGTAATAAAACATATTTTTATACCTTAATCAAGAGGAATTTTGACCTTCCTTCAAAAGAAGGATCTTGAGCTGCTAATTAATGGGGATCCTCCTCCTTAGTTTTGAGTTTCCAAGTTAGGAAACCTCCTCTCTTGATCCACCAAAGAAGCTCTCCAAAAATCTCACAAAATGGACTAGTTTTAAGAGATTTTTTTTTTTAACCCTAAAACCAAAATAAAATTAGCTAACACTTTAGCTAATGTTATTCTAGGTTTAGTAAAGTGTTTTGATCAAGTTTTTATTGACATGCAATGAAGAAAACTTGATCTTAAAAGAGTTGGAAGTAGGCTGAATTTTTAGAGAAATTAGAGGGTTTTCTCTCTATTCTCTCTCTAAAATCAAGTTTTTGTGTATGTAGAAATGATTTGTTGTGTTTATTTGACATAAAACACACTATATATAATGGTTGTGGCAAATGACCATTTTGCCCTTACTAATTATACCCCTTAACATCTTATGTTACAATTTGGGTATAATTTGTACACTTATTTCTTTAAGTGTTAGTTACTTATTATATCTCTATATAATAATTACTAATTACATCATTTTAAGCTAAAACTACAACTCTTTGTAATTTAAATAGCTAATCGTCAATTTTGACTATTTACACAAAAACCATAATTTATCCGACTCGAGTTCCGAACTCGTAAAACACTATCCAACATAATCAGTTAACTCTATAACTGATACATTAGGGTTTATATTATATTGTATTAAATACAAATATAATATCTTCTGGAGAAACTATCTTTATCAGTGTGACCGGGAGGGATCAGTTGATTACCGCCGTCAAAACGACAATAACGTCAAACTCTAGCCAGCCAAGCGTTATCGATTTACGTTAATCAACTGACTTAGTATATATAATATATCCCAGGTTTATTCCTAATTAGATTTAATTAGTCAACGCATTATTGTCGGAGGACACCTACTCCAACACTTCTCTCCCGAACAACAACAAGGTTGTGAGTCGGGATCCAAAATTTAGCGTCTTTTCATGGCGTTGGTCTTCATTTTTGCAAAACTCGACCAACGAGGGGCAAACTGTAGACACCAAATTTTGTCTCATATATTTATTTTTATTTTTATTATTCTATTTCTATTTTCTAATTCAATTTCATTTTATTCATTTCTATTCACCCACTTCTATTCGTTTATTTGTGAATAAAACGATTTCTCAACAATTTCAATTTCACCATTTTTTCTATTATTTATATAAATATCGAAAATTGTATAAATAATATTAATAATATTGATTTTTATCATTTTTAGTTCTAATTTCATTTATTCATTGATTTAAATCATCCGGTTTTCATTTCCGCGCAAACCGAGGTAAATTTGCTCGAAACGAGCCAAACCCGATTTCATTTTCATACTACTAAACCACATAAGCAATGACATCATTTTATATATGTCATGCTAAAAAGATGCTAACTATTTTTTATTTATTTATTTTCCATTTAATGAGTCATTATTCTTCCCCCTTTACTTCAATAGCAAAATGACAAACTCTTTGGTGTGTTGGCTCTCTTCTTGGCCGGCCAAATTGAGGCTTGGAGAGCAAGTGTAGTTCTTTTATTTATTTGCTCATTAAGTGGATATTTATCACTCCACATTCACTCGAGCTCCTTCACTCAAATTCTCTCCTCTTTATACTTAAAACATATACTCCTCATTTACTACCCCTCACTACTCACCACATTCATGACTCACAAACAAAAGAAAAAAAGAGAGAGAGGAAGGAAAGAGCCGGCCATCAAGAGAAGAAAAGAGAGGAGAGTTTGCTTCTACATTTAGTACATTCTCTCATTTATTCTCACATCAAAAACTCCACCATAAAACTAAATTTCTACTAATGAATGTGTAATGTTAGGATCACCTTAGAACATAGATAAGTAAAATCAATCAACCTCACTTAGATTAAAATCAATTTAGAGGACTTTATACCCTAACATTGGAGGATCTACAATCATAGATCATCAAAGGTAGTCTCCTTTCTTCCTTTGTTCTTTTATTGTTATTTCCATTTATTTTCCCTCAAATACATTACTAACACTCTTTTTGTCTAGCCTTGGTTGGTAAGGGTTTATTGTGGTTTATTGAGCCACATCAAGATCCATAAGCCAAACACTAGGGTCTTACGGGGTCCGTTCCCTTTATTGAGGGGAACACTAATTACGAGAGTATAAGGAGTGGAGAGCCTTTTTTGTGTTGATCTTGTGTTCTACTGTTTCATTGTCTTCTTGAGTTCATTTGGTATTTTTTACGAATTGTTTTACTATATTTTCCATGTACAAAACGATTCAAACTCCAACCCGGTTTTTTGTTCACTTCAAACTGTTTTCCGGTCCAACTTGTAAAAAGTGTATAAAAACAATATTTTGGTTTCAAGCCTTGATATTATATAGAAATATTCTTTGGACTCTTAAATGCATTCCTGAAAAATTTTAGATCCAAAAGCAAAGCATAATATTTATGACATTTGTTGTAATAAAACTGCTCAAAACTTATCTCAACTTCGACCAACTAACTTCAACTCGTTTTTTCGAATTACAGATCACATTTTATGGGCAACTCTTCTTCACGAAAGTTGAAGATCAGACTCCCAGGTTTCTAAAAATATAAGTTTCA
This sequence comes from Spergularia marina, assembly GCA_963680865.1. Taxonomy (NCBI): domain Eukaryota; kingdom Viridiplantae; phylum Streptophyta; class Magnoliopsida; order Caryophyllales; family Caryophyllaceae; genus Spergularia; species Spergularia marina. Next base: position 8,260,653 of record OY804561.1, read on the forward strand.
GAAATTAGTCACGTCATTATCAACATCTATGATTTTTTTAAAATAGACTCTGTTTTCCTCAAAAACCCGGTTTTCAACCTCAAAGTTGTTTTATGAGTGAATGAACTCTTGGGATCATGAAAAAATTCATGAGTGATCCTAAATGTTCATAAACTCACCCTCAACCCAGAAAAAGTTGAATATTTCGTTTGATCTTCCAAACCATCCACCAACTTTCTGTTTTTTGGGGTCATAAATGACAAGTTTCTCCCCCAAATTAATTGTTTTAATTAACTAAATAATTAGGCTTAATAGGGAGTCTAATTGAAATCGAGTCAATCGAGGTCAAGTCAATGAAAGTCAACCATGGTCTAAAACCAATCCAAATACAACCAAGTCTACCAAAGTCTACTAAAATCCAACAAATAACCCAAAGTCCACTCGAGTCAACCAAAGTCAACCCAAGTCAACTAAAGTCAAACAAATCTACCCAAGTCTATCCAAGTCTACCAATGTCAACCAACGTCGACCCAAGTCTACTAATGTCAACCCAAATCAACCCGACTCTACTCAAAATCGGCTAAAGTCAACTTTGCAAATAGGTGCAAGTCAACCGAAGTCAACCCGAGTTGAATAAAGCCAATAAGAGCTAAAATTGACCTCATTTGTAAATAATGTAATAAATTAATCCAAAACCCCTAAAAATGTTTTCTTGTTCATTTCTAAACGTCTTTTTCTTAGTTTTTCTAAATAAAGTCGTATTCACCGTTTTCTCTAACATTTTAAGAATTTCCATTTCTTATTTCAAAACTTTTTGTACATGGAAGTAAATAAACTTTCTTGATGTGTTTTGCATGTAAAGTTTTCTTCCCCGTTCTTTGTATGGACTTTGGACGGGGCCCTACTCCAACACTAGGCAAGGATTGCCAATTCGCTTATGCACGATCATGAGGTCGATCTACATCCACCTCTACCAACTATTCCACCAACGCCCCTGTGGACCACTTCTTGATCGAACATAACCGAATCGACGATTTATTTTCCTTATATTGTTGTAGGGCCTACACGGGCACCTCTAACGATACGGCCAATTCCACCGAGCCCAAGCACACACCACAATTCATTTTCCATTAAATCTCCCCGCGAGAGTCAATTCAACCCTAGTCAACCTATTGAGAGGTGATATGCTCGTTTTTATCGCTATATTTGGCTTGTTTTTAATGCTATTTTGGGTTATATTATTGGTTTTTATGTTGCAATTCTCACGGAATTGATTTATGTGACTTATGTGAGAAAATGACTATTTAGAGCCGGTTGTTAGAATATGCAATCCCAAGGATGAAATGCCAATGTGATGCGAGGGTGTTAGTTGGAATTCGAGGATTCGTGCAAGAGGAACAACGCAGACCGCGGAGGAAAAGAGGCGAGCCGCGGCACGAATTGCGACAGATGCTGAAGATGGATCCGAGACGAAACCGCGGTCCGCGGATGTTGTTAGAGTGGTCCGCGGAACGGAGGCGCGGTCCGCGGCCCACTACGACGGATATTTTCCGTATTTAGTTTATTTACTTAATTCTAATTCAGTAGACTATTAAACCTAGTTTGTACGTTTTATTTAGATAACTTTTTGCATTCAGAATTTATTGACGGCTTGTAATTGGAGATTTATGGAAAACTAATCTCCTAACTTGGTTTATTACGGATTGAAGCTGTAATTTATCGTCATATTGTGAGATCGTTCTTATCGATTCAATTGTGAGTAATTTCAATTCTCTAGTTTTAATTCTTATATCTCATATTTGTTCTTGCTTGGAGGACTACTAGTTTAGGGCTTTTATGATTTAACTGCTTGGAATAGTAGCATCTTTGTCTGTTTAATCGATTGCTGATTCAACGTTGGATAGATTCAGGGAGAATTGATTTATTATCTGATTTGAACCGCGTGCGTTCTTATTGATTATTGTTGTTGATATATTCTTAGATCTTATTGCTTCTATTGAATAGATCTAGACGCGTGATTTAGATTGATTAATAGATAAGGTTGTTTAGATACCCTGATTCGTTCTAAATTGGTAGGAAAGAAGAATAGAAATCTTGATTTCGCAACAACGTGCTCACATTGATAGATAAGGGACTTTCTAGGATCAATTGATAAATTGTAGTGGATTGAAGTATAAAGCCAAGGCTTGTCATCAATTGAATTCAACATTTGCTTTTATTGCGTTTACAATTGCTTAAGTTACTAAAACTCAATCAAATCCCCCTCTCAATTGGTTACCCCATACATTAACATTAACTGATTCCCTGTGGATACGAACTTGCTTGCCTACTACATAGCTTTAGGATAAGTACAGATTTAATTTGGTGCAACCCACGACATTTGCCTACCAGAGGTCTAATCTTTAAACTCGCCTTAGAGAGGTCGAGTCATCCACTTTAAGACCTCGTTCAGGAGGCATGCCTGGTTCAGGAGGCATGGTGATCAATGGCGATCGCTGTCTCGATGTGAGACACATAGATGCAATCGGAATATACCTTGCTATATTCTACCGTGGATCGACTTGACTCTAATGTGAGTCATCTATAAAGTCTCTCAATAGCACAACTTTGAGCGAAACGACTTTCTACCCCTTCCAACCGAATTAAAACCCATCTCTACCCCCACATGGGTGATATCCCCAGTGGAATCAACCCGATGATTTCCCCAATGGGATGATATCTACCGTGTGGATCCATCCACCTACCCTTGCGGATATTAGCCGCTACCCCCCCGTGGAAAAGGCCGTTGTCGTGGGGCTGCCCGTCAGAACTACGTAGGGTTTTGATCCTCGAGTGAATTCCAATCCCACAATGAAAGGTACGTAGGGCAACTTTGGTGCTCAAACCCCTTAAGTCCGTACCCAAAAGACTCGGGAACTTTTGTAAATTCTTTTTCCAAACTTCTAGCATGTGAATATCTATGTGATTTTCTATTTCTACTTATTTATATAGATCTTAACGCAACCAATATACCGAGAATCTTTAGAAGGAAATGATGTATTAGTAAGTGCCCGTCCTTAGGACGGAAGGGGAGACGAGCTCCAAATGTTCCCACCCCTTAACTAAGGCCCCGAACCCTTTTTCTCTATTTCGCAGACCAGTTTTCCTAATTTTGTGAATAAACAATAAAACGGAATTTTGCCATAGGGCGCATGGAGTCATGTATGGTTTTCGAAAGGTCTTCCTTAAAAAAATTTCAGTTGTTTGTGAATAAACAATAAAAATATTAGTACGAAAAATGACAAAGTAAGAGATTCGGAACGTAAAATCTTGGGCCAATCGACATTTAAGCCCTCTTTCATACTTTCTCCGGCCCAACTGTGGAAAATCGGAACAAGCGCCCTTGAGTGAAAAGAAGGCTGCCTGAATAGAAGACAAAAAGAGGTGTCGGTTAGAAGTTATAACATACAGACCAATATAAAAAGGAGAAATCAAATTGGCAATGACAGTTAACGTTTTCTTTAGTTTTTAGAAAAGGGCCAGACTTGTACAAGGAGAATATTTTTTCATAGTTTTCATTTTGTTTATCTGAAAAAAGGCGTGTGATCAGTAGCAAGATATGAATTGATATATTTATCATCACAATCATTCATCAGCAGCATTTGGTTAGAATTGTTCTCTATAAACGTTTTACACTTCTACATCATCAGGTTCCATGCTATTTAATCTCCTCTTTATCATTACGATTTTATGCATTAGTACGTAGGATAAGGTCTTCGTTTTCCTTCTGTAGTTCATTATTTAAAGTGAAAATTCAATAGAATTTACTGTATTCTTGTTATTATGTATAATATGGTAGGCTAAATTTACGATCGGGGAATATATGTAAGTGTCGAATTCGCGAAATTGTGAGAATATAATTTAACTACTTGTATGACGATCACATATTCACTAAGTTGGATTAATAATGGTTTTCATGATATAACTCATAGATTGTATGGTAGATTGGCCGTCATTTGTATGATCGATTAGTTAATTGCTAGGCTTGTACGTTTGATCCCTAATCGTTAATTGTACTACCCGTAGTAGCATCGGATTATTAGACTTGTAATTGGAACTTGTCTTATTCTCCGAAATTATTGATTCTGTAAGTTGCACGAATCGAGCTTGTGTGTTTGTGGCTTAATTTGACCCTAGAGTGTCTGTTGGTGTAATTGAATAGTCGAGTCTAGAGAACATGTTCTAGATTGCTATTTAATTGAATGATATGTCAAGAACTTGTTTGATTTATCAATTTTGTGGACATTAGATGATGTAGGAACTTATCTACATTCAAGGTCATTGTTTAGAAATACGTGTATCGATTTTTGTTCGATGATCATTTGCTACATAGACACTAATTTATATTCTCTGGTCTCATTTTTATTGTTGTTAATTCAATTAGTTTGTAGTTCATTTAGTTTTGTTGATTTAGTTTAGAAAATATCATAAAAAGGGTGAATGTATAATATTAGATTTTGTTTATAAAAGTGTCATTTCTCCGTGGGATCGACCCCTACTTACTCTAACTACTAATTAATTTTGGGGATTAATTTGGGTGATCACGACACCACACCAAATTTTGTCGCCGTTGCCGGGGACATTGGCAACTTTTATTTACATTTTCTCGTGTTATTTGTAGTTTTTGTGACTAACGGGTTCTGATGTGCTTCCTAGATTGTGTATGTATGGCAGGTTGTTAAGGCATCACAGATTAAGGAAGTTTGCTGCAGAGAACAGGGGACTGATAATCCCTCCGTACAATCCATTTTCACTTTCTCCTATTGCCGCTCGAACAAGAGCACAACAATTTGAGCAAGCACGTTATACATCGTTACCGCTTAGTGATAGTTTTTCGTCATCAGAAGAAGAGTCGGGTGAACAAACTGACTGTGAGCAGCGTACACCAATGGCTAATCGAACGATCAAAGAGTTGGCTGCACCCACTTTCAACCCGGTGCTTTGTATCACATATCCGGAAGAAACCATTGGTTCCGCACCATGTGAAATCAAGCCTGGTTTAATACGAGCCCTTCCTACTTTTACTGGTTTTCGTGACAATAGTTCGCTTGGCAGTGGATATATCCATGATCCCTACAATTTTTTGAAGGAGTTCCATATTGCTTGTCAAGGAATGAAGCCTACAGGGGTAGCCGTTGACACTCTGAAGTTGAAAGCATTCCCATTTGCATTAGCCGATGCCGCTAAGGAGTGGTTGTATGATCTGCCACCAGGTTCTATTACAACCTGGGGAGAAATGGAAAGAGCTTTCTTGGGAAAATATTTTCCAGCATCAAGGGCTACCATTATCAGGAAGAAAATTTGTGGGATTCGGCAAGAAAAAGACGAGTCTTTTCATGAATACTGGGAGAGATTCAAGAAGTTGTGCAATAGTTGTCCGAACCATTAAATCAGTGAGCAATTATTAGTGCAGTATTTCTATGATGGAATGTTGCCTATAAACCCGAACATGGTGGATGCTGCAAGTGGTGGTGCATTGGTAGATAAAACTCCGACTTCAGCAAGGACATTGATTGTAAATATGGCATCTAACTCACAATACAGTAAGAGCAGAACCAACACATCATCAACACACCAAGTTAATGAAGTCAGCATTTCACATTTGGAACAACAAGTTGCTAACCTCACTTCATTGGTGCAACAAGTTGTGTCTGGGAAAGAGCAAGTCAAGGTGTGTGGGATATGTACATTTCCGGGACATCCTACTGATATGTGCCCTTCATTGCAAAATGATCAGCAAGTGATTGCTATAGGAGGTCCCCAACAGCAGAATTATGACCCATACTCTTCAACATATAACCCTGGTTGGAAAGATCATCCGAACCTGAGATATGGCAGTACTCAACAGTCCGCAAATTCCAATTACAGACCACCTTTTCAGCAACAAAATTACTCTTCTCCACCTGGTTTTTATCTTCAGAGACCACCACAACAATCTTTACAGCAAAATCATGTGCCGTCTTTGGAAGAGGTGGTGCGGAACATGAGCAACTCTACCTTACAGTTTCAGCAAGAAACCAGAAATGGAATTAAAAATTTGGAGAGTCAACTTAGTCATCTTGCCGAGACAGTAGGGAGGTTGCAATCTCAGAATTCGATTAAACTTCCTAGCCAACCAGAGCGAAATCCAAGGGTAAATGCCAATGCTATTACAACAAAGAGTGGCAACAAGTTGGATGGTTCTAGTAGAGGTGTGAACGAGGTTGTGAAAGATAAGCAAGTCGAGGAAGAGATTGAACAAGAAACTGTGCCAGAAAAAAACAATGAGGCAGTAACTTCTCAGGTATATTCTGATCCTCCTTTGGATACTAACAAAATTCCGGTTAATGTGCCTTTTCCTAGCAGGTTATCCAAGAATCAGAAAGTTGATCAAAACAAGGAGATTTTGGATGTTTTCCGCAAGGTGCAGGTTAATATTCCATTGCTAGATGCTATCAAGCAGGTGCCTCGTTACGCAAAGTTCTTAAAGGACTTGTGTGTGAACAAGAGGAAACTGAAGGTAGATGAAAAGGTAAGTGTGGGAGAGAATGTGTCTGCAGTTCTTCAAAGAAAACTTCCACCAAAATGCAAGGATCCAGGTATGTTCACCATCCCGTGTCGTATAGGTGATACAAGGTATGAACGGGCTATGATAGACTTAGGTGCTTCAATAAATTTGATGCCTCTTTCTATTTATAAAGCACTTAATTTGGGTCCTTTGGTTGAAACTCGAGTTGTTATTCAGTTGGCTAATAAGTCAAATGCATACCCGGAGGGGGTTGTTGAAGATGTTATAGTTCAAGTGAATGAACTTGTGTTTCCAGCTGGATTTCATGTATTAGATATGCATGATGACGAGTCACTAATCACAACTCCAATTCTGTTAGGAAGACCATTCCTCAAAACAGCCCGTACGAAAATTGATGTTCACAGTGGGGTTTTAACCATGGAATTTGATGGTGAAGTCATTCGTTTCAATATATTTGATGCCATGAGATACCCTACTGATTTTGAGTCTGTTTTTAGGGTAGATGTGATTGATTCTCTGACTGAACAATGTTTTGATCTTAATTCTGATGATGCCTTAGAAACTGATTTGACATCATCAATTGAGGATCAGATTCATGCTAATTTGACAGAGAAGTTTGAGTTATGTGCAGAAATTGAGGAAGTTATTTCCGATCTAAAAAGTCTTCCCTTAAAATCTGGAAAATATGCAAATCAGTTTTTAGAACTACATGTCACTGCTAATCATTTGTTACCGTCAGTTGAGCAGGCCCCTGGCGTGGAACTTAAACCCCTGCCACATCATTTGAAGTACATGTTTTTAGGGGAAAACAAGACGTTACCGGTCATTGCAGCGAGTAATCTTTCTCCACTTCAGGAGGAGAAGTTACTTCAAGTCCTCCGAGACCATAAAACTGCTCTTGGATGGACCGCGGCCGACATAAAAGGAATAAGTCCTTCGATGTGTATGCATAGGATATTGTTAGAAGAAGGGGCTAAATCTTGTGTGCAGATGCAACGTCGTTTGAATCCGCCCATGATGGATGTCGTGAAGAAAGAGGTTCTGAAACTTCTAGATGTAAGAGTTATTTACCCAATTTCCGACAGTAGATGGGTAAGCCCATTGCAGGTGGTACCAAAGAAGACAGGGATCACAGTTGTAAAGAATGACAAGGGAGAGAAAGAGCCTATTCGTGTGCAGAATGGTTGGCGTGTCTGTGTCGATTATAGGAAGCTAAATTCAGAAACGAGAAAGGATGACTTTCCCTTGCCGTTTATTGATCAGATGGTAGAGCGTTTGGCTGGTAATGAATTTTACTGCTTTCTAGATGGATATTCTGGATATTTGCAGGTACCAATAGCCCCTGAAGATCAGGAAAAGACGACGTTCACGTGTCCCTATGGCACGTTTGCCTATCGTCGTATGCCTTTCGGCTTGTGCAACGCACCAGCGACATTCCAAAGATGTATGGTCAGTATTTTTTCAGATTATCTAGAAAAATTCATTGAAGTTTTCATGGATGATTTTACAGTTCATGGAGATTCATTTGATCAATGTTTAGATAATCTCACCCTTATTCTCAAGCGATGTTTGGAAACTAACCTTGTTTTAAATTCAGAAAAATGTCACTTTATGGTCAAACAAGGCATAGTTCTAGGACACATGGTCTCATCTAGAGGAATTGAGGTCGATAAGGCCAAAATAGACTCTATTGCATCTTTGGCTTACCCCGCCACAGTGCGGGAGGTACGTTTTTTCCTTGGACATGCAGGGTTCTACAGAAGGTTTATTGAGGGATTTTCAAAGATAGAACAGCCACTTTGCAAACTTTTGCAAAAAGACGTCGACTTTGTGTTTGATGAGGCGTGTAAGAAAGCATTTGATTGCTTGAAGGAGAAGCTGATCACAGCCCCTATATTGCAATCTCCTAATTGGGATTTACCTTTTGAGCTTATGTGTGACGCCTCAAATTATGCTCTAGGTGCAGTTTTGGGACAGAGAGTAGGAAAGACACCCCATGTCATATATTATGCTTCCCGAACCCTCAATTCTGCCCAAGCTAACTACACTACCACAGAAAAGAACTTTTGGCTATAGCTTTTGCTTTGGAAAAATTCAGATCATACTTGTTGGGTACCAAAATCATTGTGTATACCGACCATTCAGCCTTGAAATACCTTTTATCCAAAAAAGAAGCTAAGCCTAGACTAATTAGGTGGATTTTATTACTCCAAGAGTTCGACATTGAGATCAAAAACAAGAAAGGAGTAGAGAATGGTGTAGCAGATCATTTGAGTAGGTTGCCTATGGGTGGTTTAGGTTACAATGCTCCGATAAATGAAAAATTTCCAGATGAGCGATTGTATGCCATTGAGACTGAACTTCCTTGGTATGCCGATTTGGTGAATTTTTTGGTTACTCAACAATTTCCAGTTGGTTTCACTAAGGCAAAGAGGGATAGAATGAGAAGTCAGGCAAAGTACTACATATGGGACGAGCCCTATCTCTGGAAGTTTGGTGCCGACACTACTACAAAAAGCCTTATAGACGTGAATAAATAGACATGGGATAACTTGAAAACTGATGTGTATTAGAGAACCAGTGGCAATTCTGTAATAGTGATCAATTAAAAGACATGAGTTTTGTTATAAAAACCCACGTCTAAGTATAGACATCAGTTGTGTCAATACAACCCATGTGTATTATAGACAAATAAACATCAGACTTCTTAAAAAAGCCCATGTATATTAGTTTACATGCCAAAAAGAACTTTAACCCCACCAATAATTCCTTTCCCTTAGAAAACTCTGGCGCCTTATTATTATTGTGTTTTTTTTTTTTTGAGGTCACTCATTATTGTTTCCTATCCATTCATTTTGGCGCAAGAGACAAACAAACCACGAAGGGAGAACTCAGGCAATTGACCGGCGATAACTTACGCGACTACTCCGGCGAATACTCAGGCGACCGAGCCATCATTCCGACCCATCTTTCTGACCCATCGTTTCAAGTGTTCTTGGGTTTTCTAGTAAGGTATGTTCTCTTACCCTAAATTGAATTATGGGGTAGTTTAATATAGAAGTTGAATTAAGGGGTAATTTGATGTAGGTTTGAATTTAGAGAAGTTAAATTGAATAATGGGGTAACTTAATCTAGGTTTTGAATTTAGAGAAGTTAAATTGAATTTTGGGGTAACTTAATCTAGGTTTAGAATTAAGGAGTACTTCAACTGAATTATGGGGTAGCGTAATCTAGGTTTTGAATTAAGGGGTAGTTCTTTTTGATAAGTTCAGTTGAATTATAGCGTAGTTCATTTTGATAAGTTCAATTGAATTATAGGGTGTTGTCGAAAGTCTGGTCTCTAATACAAAGGTGTGCAATTATCTCAAAAGTTGATGTTTCACCTTTTAGCTGTCGTTATAGAGATGATCTAATCATTTGTCTATTGCCATAATTTTTCCTAGCTGAGGTTGTTTTATCTGTGTGCAACAGTAGAACCATGTTTACGACATCTTTTGTGTACCCCTTGACAGGCCTAAATTGTGTGTCCCACTCAATTTGCAGGTCTTTATGACTTGATCCATTGTATCAGGATCAGGAGCTATCATATTCGTGAAACATTAGGCCTTTTTCCCACTTGTAAAAGTTAAATTGCAAGGATAAATTCACATGTCTCTCTTTTCCCGTCTCTCTCTTGGTTGGATTCCAAGGTCAAAAGCTGCATCATTATTTTTTGTTGGTGTATTACCGTGATGGAAGGATACTAACATTGTTTTAATGGATTGGATTCCTCCTCCAGTAGCTCTCTAAAAGCAAGATACAAGAGACAAAATCAAAGAAAGATACACTCAAAACACGTGCCCAGTCTGCAAGGTATTACATTATTGAATTAATGATCTTGTATCAGTTTTATGAGTGTTCCAGGAACCATGCTATTGATAATATGCTTCAGCCATTTTTGTTGTGATAACTTTTCCCTTCTTTTTGTCCAAGAGTGATATAAATGGCAATGGTTATGTGGTGTAGGCCAGCCCAAAATGTAATGACACTTTTTTAACATAACACTAACGTGGACTTCTCTTTTTCTGGCCATTTTCGACCATGCATATGTCAAAAATCAGCTCCTCTATTCTTCTAGAAAGTTGTAGGTCTCGTTCTCAGGTTTTCGTGGTCACTTGAATCGTCCATTTTCGACTCCGAATGAGTAAGATATGGCCAAAATATGAATCAGTCCTTTGAGAATAAGAATTAGTGTACTTTCCGATCAATAAATCTATGGGTTATCATTTAATCACACGCATGAGTAATAATAAGTCTTTCAAGCTCTAAACTAATACAATGACCCATAAACCCAACTCATAGTAAAAGTATGCCAAATAGCTCAAATAGTATGAAAGACGACGCGAAAAATATGATGTTATGGGGTAGTTGCCTTTTCCTAATAAAACTACTACTTTTCGTACAATCGATAAAAGGAAGTTTGTGATTTTATTTTTCAGTGTGTTCATATGGTGAGAATTATGTCTTTGCTTAATTAAACTATTGTCAAAATACATGGATGATTATTTAACTCATGTCTTCTTATAAATGATTGAGGTACTGGACGTCTAGGCTACAAGTGCACATTCCTGCTCTTTGGATCTATTTTCCAACTCAGTCGTTACGCAAGGTAAGACTCACACTCACCTTTCTTTATTTCTTCGGATTACTTGTTTTCTTTTTCTAATTCGTTCAAGGTCAGACTCACAAGTATATGGTCTGCATTTGTTTGGAATTTGTGTAGTTCTGCATTTTTGTACGTATGATTTAAGTTTGCCATTTTGCAAGTTTTCATCTTTGAGATACCTTTACTGGTTTTTTGTGACTTATAATACCTACAAGTCATTTTAGATGGGCAGTACACGAAGTTTTGCCATGTTCATTTTATGCTGATTGCCAAAATACTCTTGTTTTCTTTTGAACTTAGTGTTTAGATGCTCTTCTTCTTCTTCTTCTTCCAGTTAGTACCACTTTAGAGGAGATCTGCTTTAACTTAGGGTGGCCGATTAAATTATGATACTAACTATTTAGTACTCCTACTTTCCAAAAAAAAAAACTATTCAGTGGTCTAACATACAGAAAAGGGGTTGATCAATTTGTTAGACACGCTATTAATCATGCTGAAGACATCGCTGAAATTTACTGTCCTTGTATTAAATGTGGGAATAATTTGTTAGTCAATGCTGGAGACTTGAAAAATCACCTCTTGTGTTATGGAATTGATAAAAGCTATACAAGATGGATTTGGCATGGCGAGGACCCATTAGCTAGTGCGTTTAATGATTCTGAAGATGAGGGAGAGTCTGATGAAGATGAGAGTGCCCTAGATTGCAATGACAGGGTAGATGATATGATTAATGATGCAAAGCAAGGCACAGAGCATCCACCAGAAATGTTTGATAAGCTAGCTAGTGATGGAGTGAAACCATTGTATCCGGGCTGTACTAAATTTACACGTCTATCTGTTGTGCTTAAGTTGTACAATCTAAAGGCAAAAAATGGATGGAGTGATAAAAGTTTTACAGATTTACTTGAGTTGCTAAGTGAAATTCTTCCGGATGGTAATGAACTTCCAAAACGTACTTATGAGGCTAAGAAAATCTTATGTCCTATGGGAGTTAATTATGAGAGGATACACGCTTGTCCTAACGACTGCATTTTATATCGAAAGGAGTATAAAGACCTAGATCAATGTCCAAAATGTAGTGTGTCACGTTACAAGCAAAAGATATCCACATCCGAAAAAAATAAAGGGGCAGCCTCGAAGGTGTTATGGTACCTCCCTATCATACCAAGGTTTAAGCGGCTTTTTGCAAATCCAAAAGATGCTGAAAATTTGGTATGGCATGGAGAAGGGAGAGTTCCTGATGATAAGATTCGACATCCTGCCGATTCAACACAATGGAAAACAATAAACTTTTTGTTTCCAGAATTTGGATCTGACCCTAGAAGTTTAAGGATTGGACTCTCTACTGATGGTATGAATCCATTTGGTAGTCTAAGTACTCGATGGAGCACATGGCTTGTTCTACTAACGATATATAATCTTCCCCTTTGGTTGTGTATGAAGCGCAAATATCTCATGATGTCATTGTTGATTTCGGGACCTAAGCAACCCGGAAACGATATTGATGTTTATTTGCAACATTTGGTGGACGACTTAAAGTTGTTGTGGGATGAAGGTGTGGAGGTATATGATGCTTATAAGAAAGAGACTTTTCGATTATATGCTATGATCTTCTGCACCATTAACGATTTTCCGGCTTATGGCAACTTATCCGGTTATAGTGTTAAGGGAGCTAAAGCATGCCCAATATGTGAGAATTATACAATTTCTGACCGGTTGAATCACGGTGGAAAGAATGTATATCTCACTCATCGAAGGTTTCTTCATAGATCTCACCCATACAGAAGAAAAATGAAGCCTTTCAACGGGAAACAAGAGATGCGAGTTGCTCCAAAAATATTAAGTGGGAAGCAGATTTATGAGAAGGTTAAAAACATTGAAAACTGTTTTGGGAAACCATATAAAAGTCCGAGTGACCAGACTCTATATAAAAAGAGGTCCATATTCTGGGATTTGCCATATTGGCAACACTTGTCTGTGAGAAAAATGTGTGTGATAGCATTGTTGGGACGCTTCTTAATATTCCTGGTAAGACAAAGGATGGTGTCAAAGCTAGAGCGGATATGGTTTTGCAGAAAATACGACCGGAATTAGCACCGCAAATTCGGGGGTCAAAAACCTATCTGCCTCCTGCATGTTTCACCTTGTCTAGACTAGAAAAAAAGAGTGTGTGTGAGTGTCTTCATGGTATTAAGGTACCGCAAGGTTATTCTGCCAATATAAAAAATCTTGTTTCCATGAAGGACTTGAAGTTATTTGGTTTGAAGTCTCATGACTGTCACACTTTAATGCAACAATTACTTCCAATTGCTATCCGAGCTGTTCTGCCAACGCATGTTAGGGATGCCATCACTAAGCTTTGCTATTTCTTCAATGCAATATATAGCAAAGTTATTGATGCCGATACCTTAAATGCATTACAGCGGGAAGTTGTTATTACTTCATGTGAACTTGAGATGTATTTTCCTCCGTCATTTTTCGATATAATGGAGCATCTTGTTATTCATTTAGTGAGAGAAGTCAAAATTTGTGGTCTAGTGTATTTGAGAAACCAATACCCTTTTGAGCGATACATGAAGCCCTTGGGAGGTTATGTGAGAAACAGACATCGCCCAGAAGGTTGTATGATTCAAGGGTATATTGCAGAAGAGGCACTAGCATTCGTTGGTGATTATTTATCGAATGTTGAATAAGTTGGACTTCCAAAGTCACGACATGAAGGCAGAATTGAGGGTAAGGGTACTCTTGGCACAATATATGACACGAAAAGTAGTTATGATAAGGGTAAAACTAGATCAAGCACATCTTTATATCCTGCAACACATGGTTGATGTTCACCCTTTTGTGGAGACTCATAAAGAACTCCTAAAGCAGAAAAATCCCTCTAGAGGGGATAGATGGTTAGCAATGGAACATAACCGCTCAGTTGCTACATGGTTTACTAAAGAAGTAGATATTCAATTGGAAAAAAATCCGAAAGATGTATGTGAAAATGTAAGATGGTTGGCTCATGGTCCTCTTATGCATGTATTATCTTATGAAAGTTATGACGTCAATGGTTATTGTTTCTACACAAAAGCTCAAGATGATAAGAGTACGATGCAAAACAGTGGCTTAGCTCTGATGGCAACGTCAATGAGTGTTTCTAGTGCTAAAGATAAACGGCCATTGTATGATGCTATGCCATATTTTGGGGTTATTGAGGAGATATGGGAATTGGATTATGTTCAGTTTAGAATTCCAGTGTTTAGATGCTTGTGGGTTGATCATAGAGGTGTTCGAAAAGATGAGAAGGGTTTCACATTGGTAGATCTAAAACGTGAAGGTTTTAAAACTGAACCATTCATAATGGCAAATCAAGCAAAGCAAGTATTTTATATCAAAGATCCCGTCGATGAAAAGTGGTCTATAGTTCTTCACGGGAAGAAAAATTTTGTGGCCCACAATAACATGGATGAGGTAGATGGAGAAGTGCTCCATGAAGAAGACAGGTGTGCAGAACCCGATTGATCAAGATCCGAGGCGAGATCGAAATGGTACGAGAACTACGAGGTCTCGTATGTTCGTTGCGGCAAAGGACGTAAAGGTTGTGTTCGGCTTAATGCGCGGAAGGCGATGATTGCTCCTAAGATTTTTGGATCAAGGGGGTGTGTTAGATTATGATCCAAAAAAATTAGTTGTTTTAGTCAAAATTAGTTACTATGTCTTCCTAAGTTTTAGTTGAGGTTTTCCTAATTTTTAGATACGGAATTAGTGGATAATTGTAAGTGGGGTTAATTGTGTTAGTGGGTTGTTTACGTGGGTTTGCTAGGTTTATGATGAGTTACCCCCGTTTTCTTCTGGATTGCCTTTAGTGGGTTCTACTAGGGATGTCGATGATTTTTACATAAGGGATGATCACGCAGAAGGATTGTGGGTTGAAAACTTTCCAAATAACAATACGGTTGAAGACTGTCACGATGTTACAAATACGCATTTGTAAATGATGTGGCGTAGTGGTAGTGTGTTAATCCGCATGTTTTAGGTGTCTTGGGGTGTATTGGAGCATGGTTTTATCGTGATTCGTGGACCACATCGTTCGGAGTAGTTTTGGAGCTTATACGTGGGTTTTACGAGGATTCTATGGATCAAGACTCTTTTTGGTGAGCGTCAGATGATTTTAGAGAACCACACACCATCACCTCCAACTTCATTTGATCATAAATTTTTATCCAGATAATATTTTGTAGAAATTCCAATTGGAGAAGAAAGTTCGTGATCTTAGCTTTCCGATGATATATTATGAGCTCAAAATGAAGTTCGGAGGAGAGAGTTATGTCAGTTCGAAGATTGGCCTGCGCAAAGGTCCTCGACTCGAGAGTCACTTTTCTCGACTCGAGAAAGGTTATCTCGACTCGAGAAAGATTATCTCGACTCGAGAGTTTCTTCCCTCGGGTCGAGAATATTTGACAGAACGGGTATTTAGAAGGACAAGATTCTCGACTCGAGAGTGAGTGACCTCGAGTCGAGTAGTTCGTCGCTCGACTCGAGGATTTATTTCCTCGAGTCGAGGAAGCTAGATTCCGAGAAGTTTGCAATGGATTTTCCACGGTTTCTTTTTGCTTAAGAAATATCGATTTCGTCTTTTAGTGTCTTTTGTACTTATCCTTAATAAAAGGGGCATGTAATCCCTCCTTAGGAATTATCACCTTATCACCCTTCATATTATTTTTTGCATCTAGTTTTCATTTTAGAGAGGGAAACTCAATAAGAACTTATCTTTTTATTATGAATTTCATCTCAAATATTATTGTAATAATTAGTATGGAAGGCTAATCACTTTCTAGACTCTTGGTGTTATCAAATTCTCTCATCCTATGTATTAGTAAGATTTTCTTCTCTCTATTTTGCCTTTAAATTCATAGTAATTAATTCATTGTTCTTCAATGCATGATTTATCCCTGTTTTATCTAATTGGTTGATTGAATTGAATTGGGTACTTCATATGCTTGGTTTTTAATTGATGGTTATTGATTATTGACCCTAAAGGAAGCAACTTTCACATGTTTAGTGTATGGTTATGACTAACTTGTGATTGGGGAATTAATTAGGCAACTAATAGATTAGATCTGATTAGTGTCGCGGTTGCGACTAATTAGATACTAATTTGGGTTGTTGTTAATATTTTATTAATCCATGCTCTTCATGCCTTTGGTTTTGAATTGTTTGAGTGGTCACTAGACAATTTAGGACTTAAAGGAGGGGAATTTGGTAGCGGTTGCTCAAATTCCCCACAAAAGAGGATTAGTTGGTGAAAACCGAGATTATCTATGAACGGCATAATTAGAGAGAGGTAAAAATTACTATATTAGGGTGTTTGAATAGATTATCACCGAGGGTCGCCTTAGTAAATTTGGTATATCGTTTATTTCTTTTTTAATCAACTTTCAAACAAAAAAAAAACCGCATTTAATTGCTTTATTTATTTCATTTTAGTTTTTCCGCATAAAATACGCATTTTAGACTTTCCCTCTTCCTTGTGGATACGATACTCACTTACTCTATCTACCTTAGTTAGTTTTGTGGTAGTTTGACTAGATTTAACGACAATCTCGCTGTCAAATTCGGCGCCGCTGCCGGGGATGAGGCGTTTTTAGTCTTTTTGCTATTTTCGTGTGGTTTTTGTACATATTTGTTTTCGTTTTTGTAATTTTTGTGTGTTTTTTGTTTTGTTATAATCTATGTTTGTATAGACCATCATCTATGGTCTAGTCCCATGTGATTTTTGTTATTCTTGTGTTTTTTTTTGTACATATTTTTATTTGTCTTTCTTTCTTTTTTTATTTATCTATTTATTTGTGATTTATGGATAATTATTGTTTACCTCAAATTAATGGTGAACCTTTTCATATCTATATTTCTCGACTTGAGGAACTTGATAAAAGTTCTAATGTTTTCTCCGGGTTGGACTTAAATTGGATTATTTTGAATGGTATAAATTTTGAAACCCGAGATTTGGCCGATTATATGAGTAATGGAAGACTTTATGACATGGAACCTTGTGAGATTTGGGATTTTTGGCACTTCATGGCTTATCAATGTTCACAAGTTGCGGATTTAGACATCCGGGAGCCGTTGCAAAGTTCTCTATGTGATACCCAAAATTTCAATTGGTCTCAATTTGATGACGAACCCTTTCATAAGTATTTTTCGAGATTAGAAACTTTTGTTGATTATCTTGGTTGTCGTGGTCAATTTTATTCTGATTTTGATTTATGTGATATTGTCAAAAAGGGTATGAACCATGAAACCTGTAATTTGGCACAATATATAAGTAATGAAAGAGTTTCAGAAATGCCAATTGATGAGTGTTTTGCTTTCTTTAAGTTCATGTCTTCTCAATGTTCACAGGTGGAGTTGAATGCTCCACCATCCTCTTATTTGATGAGCAATGATGAGTTTAAGGCGGCGGAGGAAACTATTTTTGTCAATTTTGAGACTAAAGGAGTTTTTGAGCCGCATTCCTTCTCTTAAGAGTGAGCTTGATGCTATTCAATTGAGAGAGGAACTTGTCTTTTGTGAGGATGATGATGATTATGTGGATTGCAATGAGTCTTCTTCTTCTTTGATTGTACCGACTTTGTCCATTGATGTTGAGATTGTACCATTGAAAATTTTCGGTGATCTCATATTGACTCATGATTTAAATGTTGATGCATCTTTTAATATCTCTTTGAACAACACATTAGAAGAGTCGGAGAGTCTTGTACATTTCCAGAAGAATGATAGTAGAGAAATAATGACCAAATCCATATGCTTAAACCCCAAACCCCCTTGGATTAATTACCATCATTCTTCTTTATCTCTTGTTCCGAGCTTGTCAAATCATAATTCTAAAGATGATGACATAGGAGATAATTATGAGCATAGAGGTCTGGGAAATCTTTGTATTCATGATTTTGCCTCTATTGTTTATGCATTGTTGTTTGCTAATGTTTTCTATTGTCACTCTTTTGAGATGTATTCCATTTCATTCGACAAGCTTCTAAGAGCGTTGAATTGTTCCGCTCTTAATTTTTGGTGTGGGTAATTCTAGGGTGATTCCCTAGCATGAGTCGAGCCAACGACATTAAACAAAGGCGCTACTTGGTAGGCAACCCAGCTTATTATTTTATTTGGTTTTCTTTGTTTTTGGTATGTTTGTTTTCTTCATTTTCTTACCTTGTGACACTTGCCATCCATGATGAATGCCAAGGTATGAATACCACTCTTCCTTACACTTTTCCCTAATCTAATTTTTAACCAAGTCGCTCCTTCACCCTGTTTTGTCCCATGTTTTATAGCATCTCTTTTCATATTTCCCCACCCATTTGTTCCACATGCTTGTTTGTCCCAAACCATCTACATTTTGGCCCCAAACTCACAATTTATTACAAAATGGCCTATTTTGTTTTGGTTGTATCTGGACAACTATTGTAGTGGGGTCATTATGCTCTGACAAACGCAAGAGGGAGATGGAAGTTTCGTAAGGTGATAGGAGGCGACATATTTTGAGGAAGACGGGAGTTGTGAGGTGAGAGAGTGACTCTTCTACCGCTCTTTTGGCCATGAGCCATTTGCTTTGATTGTAATTGAGGGAAATGGAGCTATCACGAGGTATGTTTTCTTTTCCCTTAACTTTTCTCTCTTAATCTCGATTCTAGCCTCTACTTCCCCACCCGTTTTACTAACTGTTTATGTACCATCTCTCTTTGTGCCCCTCCGCGTTTGCTCCCCCCGTAATTCTCTACTACCCACCCCATTTTACCCCTTAAACCACTAAATAGCCTTGTTGTTTTAAGTCGGTTTGGGTTGTTTTTTTTGGATGGTTGGTAGTTTTAGGAGGAGCACACGTTATCGTTATTGTTCATGAGGGAGATGGAGTAGTTTGACGAGGGTGGACACTCATTTTTGAGGAAGAATAGGGGAGTGAGATGGAGTGGATGTCTCTTGACCCGAGAGCCCGTACTTCTTTGATGAGATGCGGCGGTTTGTACTCTCATTAGTTCGTTGATGCCCTTTTTCAACGTTGTTGGTTTGTCATTGTGGGCAATGACGGGATTTAAGCATGGGGGAGTTAGATGCTTGGCATTGTAATGTAAATCGATTTTGGTGTTTGTCACTTTGTTTGTAATATAGGTGTGATTTTATTTTCCGTTAAAAAAAAAATGAAATGAAAAAAATGAAAAAAAAAAATTGAGGTAATCCATGGCGGGCGACATAAGATGAGGAGTTTGCGGCGTAAAGGGTTAGGATCATTATGGGAGTTCTAAGGAGGTTCGTTGATAGGAATTGGTGGTACTAGGTTAGAAATCCTCGTGCGTTATGATGATAGGGGCGCCGGTGGATTGATAAGAGGTGAGTCGTGCTCGATAACTTCATTGTGAGCACGGCTTTGAGGGAGTCGTTGAGCCGAGTGGGAGGAAACGTGATTTCTTAGTTCCCTAACTTTGAGTGTGTGATAAGGGAGGATAAGATGGTTAGAGTTGGGGTGTCGAGCATTTCATCCACTCTAACTCTAGCTAGCACCTTTGGAGTGTTTTGGTGGCTTGCGATTCTTTGTTTTGGAGGAGTTGATGCTTGTGATTCACCCCGTGCAAAAAGAGAGACCAAGGTGACAAGTGTGGAGGATTGGATAACTCGAGTACGAGTAATGGTCTAAGCATGGGGGAGTTTGATGTGGCGTAGTGGTAGTGTGTTAATCCGCATGTTTTAGGTGTCTTGGGGTGTATTGGAGCATGGTTTTATCGTGATTCGTGGACCACATCATTCGGAGTAGTTTTGGAGCTTATACGTGGGTTTTACGAGGATTCTATGGCTCAAGACTCTTTTTGGTGAGTGTCGGATGATTTTAGCGAACCACACACCATCACCTCCAACTTCATTTGATCATAACTTTTTATCCAGATAATATTTTGTAGAAATTCCAATTGGAGAAGAACGTTCGTGATCTTAGCTTTCCGATGATATATTATGAGCTCAATATGAAGTTCGGAGGTGAGAGTTATGCCCGTTCGAAGATTGGCCTGCGCACAGTCCCTCGACTCAAGAGTCACTTATCTCGACTCGAGAGTTTCTTCCCTCGAGTCGAGAATATTTGACAGAACGGTATTTAGAAGGACAAGATTCTAGACTCGAGAGTGAGTGACCTCGAGTCGAGAGTTCGTCGCTCGACTCGAGGATTTATTTCCTCGAGTCGAGGAAGTTAGATTCCGGGAAGTTTGCAATGGATTTTCCACGGTTTCTTTTTGCTTAAGAAATATCGATTTCGTCTTGTAGTGTCTTTTGTACTTATTCTTAATAAAAGGGGCATGTAACCCCTCCTTAGGAATTATCACCTTATCACCCTTCATATTATTTTTTTGCATCTAGTTTTCATTTTAGAGAGAGAAACTCAATAAGAACTTATCTTTTTATTATGAATTTCCACTTAAATATTATTTTAATAATTAGTATGGAAGGCTAATCACCTTCTAGACTCTTGGTGTAATCAAATTCTCTCATTATCCTATGTATTAGTAAGATTTTCTTCTCTCTATTTTGCCTTTAAATTCATAGTAATTAATTCATTGTTCTTCAATGCATGATTTATCCTTGTTTTATCTAATTGGTTGATTGGATTGAATTTGGTACTTCATATGCTTGGTTTTTAATTGATGGTTATTGATTATTGACCCTAAAGGAAGCAACTTTCACATGTTTAGTGTATGGTTATGACTAACTTGTGATTGGGGAATTAATTAGGCAACTAATAGATTAGATCTGATTAGTGTCGCGGTTGCGACTAATTAGATAC
Source organism: Spergularia marina (assembly GCA_963680865.1). Lineage (NCBI taxonomy): Eukaryota > Viridiplantae > Streptophyta > Magnoliopsida > Caryophyllales > Caryophyllaceae > Spergularia > Spergularia marina. The sequence goes on from OY804561.1 coordinate 8,281,638, forward strand.
TAATTTGGGTTGTTGTTAATATTTTATTAATCCATGCTCTTCATGCCTTTGGTTTTGAATTGTTTGAGTGGTCACTAGACAATTTAGGACTTAAAGGAGGGGAATTTCGTAGAGGTTGCTCAAATTCCCCACAAAAGAGGATTAGTTGGTGAAAACCGAGATTATCTATGAATGGCATAATTAGAGAGAGGTAAAAATTACTATATTAGGGTGTTTGAATAGATTATCACCGAGGGTCGCCTTAGTAAATTTGGTATATCATTTATTTCTCTTTTAATCAACTTTCAAACAAAAAAAAACCTCCGATTTAATTGCTTTATTTATTTCATTTTAGTTTTTCCCCATAGAATACGCATTTTAGACTTTCCCTCTTCCTTGTGGATACGATACCCACTTACTCTATCTACCTTAGTTAGTTTTGTGGTAATTTGACTAGATTTAACGACAATCTACTGGTCAGTAATGAATTTTTTTATAACTTATAGATTTAGATACCTAGATCAGTAAATCAAATTATATACTTACTATACCCATTAACTGAAGCCTATCTTCGTTTTATGGATTACTAGTAGTGTTTTATTATCTTTGTCACATGGTTTCACCCAGCATTTCCTATGATGGGAACTTATTTCAACACCCTGTCAAGTCTTAAGTGTGTTTCATCTTTAGTTAAAGTGAAGCTTTTTTTGTGTTTGTATTAAGTCATATTTGCCCTGATTGTTAATTCGCTTGCTTACTTCCTAGTGTGTTTGTCTCATAATCTGTAATTTGTGACTTAACAACATATATGGATTTGCAGGTTATTATGGCTTCTCCACCTCAGACTCCACTCTAGTCAGGTTCTCAACAAGTGGTTCATAAAAAACAAGGGGTCCCTGAAAAACAAGGGATTCCTGAAAAAAAGGGCAAGAGTGTTGTGCTCATGAAAGAACTGATAGCCTTGCTTAATGCTGGAGTAAAGCTTGATGTTGAGTTTGATGAAAATGGTGAAGCAATCGGGAAAAATGGTGACCGGTTAAAGAGTTACATTGGCGTATTAGCATGCACAAAGGTGCCCATTGATATTGCTAAATGGAAGGAGGTCGGGAATGATGTTAAATTGAAAATTTGGGATGATGTGTTGGTAAGAAATTGCAATTTTCTTAGCCCTCAAAAGGGGCCAGTAACCTGTTTTACTTTAGGGCTAATACATGAGCTTTCTCCTTAGCTTTATCTATGTTATTTTGCAGACTCTTTTTAACCTTCCACTATCAAAGAAGAAGCAAGTAATTGCCATTGCGAACACTAGGTGGTGTAATTTTAAGTCGGCACTGACTTCTTTGTACGTCTACAAAAAGCCACTGAAGAATAAAAAGTTGCCTATAGATGACGATCCCTGTAACAAATATCAATATATCAAAGCTCACGTATGGAAAAGGTTCAAAGCGTAGCGTATGACTCCAGAATTTGAAGTGAGTCTTCATTCCTGCTCATGTATTTACTTTGCAACATATTGAGATGTAAGAGGCATATCTAATGATAATTTTTTATTTTATCAGTTTATGAGCAAGGAAACAGTAAAGAGACAGAAGCTCAACATTTATCCGCATCGAATGTCTCGAGGAGGATACACAAAAACAAAAATGAAGTTGGAAGCGAAGTTGCGTGCTTCAAGTGCACTCTCTGGTGATAATTCAGACAATTCTATCTTATCTATAGAAAGAGGTGACTTGTGGGTAGAAGGAAGAATTAACAAAGCCGGAGAATGCCTGAATCCCGAGAGTAAGAAAGTTGTAGATAAGATTGTAAGCCAACTGTTTAGCACTTGTGTGTTATTGTCTCGAGATTGACAGATTGAATTGTTTCTAATTAAGTCAGTGGATTTTGATTGCTAATGTGTTTCTCTTTCTGCATATGGGTGTAGCATGCAATGAGAGACAAAACGTCCCAAGGTGATTCTACTCTAACAGGGAAGGATGATATCTTGAGCAAAGCCCTTGGGACAAACGAGCACTATGGTCGTGTAAGAGGTGTTGGAGGAGGCCTTGGTCATAAGCAATATTGTGGTAAATCTACTCATCGTAGAAACGGAAGGATTTCCCAGGGAGATTTGGAGATGCTAACTCAAATTATTACTGAAAAAGTGAGAGCAGAGACTATAAAAGAGATGGAATCCTTCTTTGAGCGGAGAATGGGTGTTATAGAAAATCAAGATCTGCAACAAATTGAAGGTATAAGAGTAGACGATGAAGTATAGATGCATTGTACCAGCGGAAAAGCTAGATGTAATGAAGATGTGCAACCTGAGTCCTTTATGGAGATACCTAATGCGGTAGTTATGCTTTTACTGACAGTTTTAAACTTTTATCCTCAAATAGAGTTTTATATATTTTAACTAGAGGTTTTATCTTAATTAAGGGTATTGAGTGTCAAATAGCCGTCGCAGTACCTGAGTATCGCAATGTGGCTCTTGTGCGAGTATATAAGGGACCCGATGATGCTTCAAGATCACATTGTCGTGCATTTGGCGATAATGAATTAAGAGTGTCAATTGAAGTTATTTTAGAAGGTGAAGACGACACTACATTGCCTCTTCCACATGATGAATTTGACACAGTTGGTCAGCCGATTGGTTCTTTTGTTCGCTGGCCAAAAAATCTAGTCACTTTTGGAAATCCAAAGGTATTCAACATTGTAATCTTTATGTTTGCGAGACTTCTTTAGTTAAATGATTTCCTCTCTGCTTGTATGAATTGTGCAGTGATCTACTTGTGTAAATTGTTTGAGTTACACATATTGACATATGCCATCTCTGGCCAGTAGACACTACTGATCATTGAAGTTTGGCCTTTGACAATTCATTAGCTGCCTTTGACTAATTGCTGCTACTAATGACCTAAACTAATAGTGATTGCTTTGGTTTTAATATAGTTGTGTACAGTTCAAAAGTCCAAAGGGATTGCAACAAGTCAAAGAAAGTCGAAAGTGGAAAAAGTAGAACAAAGGAGTCAGTTGCGGAATCCAATAGATGTTTGAAATCCCTTCTCATTAAAAATGTTGGTTCCAACGATTGTTGTCAAGGGTAGTTAGCATGATGCAAGATGGTGGATCATCTCCACTGACCATAAGCGAGCCTGTTATGGGTTACGAACAAACAATTTTCGTCACCAAAGAAGATATTACCTAACTCTTGAATATGAAAGAACTGAACATATCATGCATTCAAATATTTATTGGGTAAACTCTCAATTAGAGCGTCCTTTTGATGATTGTTAATGTAGTCGAATATTTGAGAAAGAATTATAGTTAATTTAATATATCCACGTTTCAGGTCTCTTTATAGGCTTTGTGATACAGAGAGATGGATTTATTTGTCCACAATATACTTCATTGGTAGGCCACAACGCGGATCAAGCATCGAGATATGTTTCTGAAACCATGATTTATCAAAAGAAACTTCTTTACTTGGCTCCATATTATGAAGGGTAAGTTTCTGTAAATAATAGGTACTGATGAATGAGTTATTTGAAAAAATTATTGTGAATTTTTTGTGCTATTAATATGACAGAAAACATTGGATGCTAGCGGTCATTGATATTGTCAATAATAACAACATATATTGGCTTGATCCAATCGGAGGTTCTGAGCCATTAGGATTGAGAACCTTTTTAAATACGTGAGTTCCTCTTAGACTTTGCGTTGTCAAGGCTATGTTTGTTATTTATCTATGAGATCACGTTTTTGCTATATGTAATAGGTCTGTCAGAGTATATGGCTATGGAGGGGGAAAACGAAAAGGTTCTAAAATACCACAGTGGATTCAACTCGATGTAAGTTTGTGCTTAACTAGAAGTTCTCTGATCTTTCACCTATCTCTTGCTCAACGCCTTCATCAAATCTGTTATCTAGTCCATGGGGTAAGTCACATAGGTTACGTGCATCGAGAACCTTGAACGCCTGTTTTGCACCAAGGTCTCCATAAGTGTCCTCGTATCAAGTTCCTCAAATTTATGCATGCCTTTGCCGAAATTTGTTCTTTCTTTTCATATAGGCAGGAAAACTCTAAAAGTTTAAGAATAACTTACCAGCACTAGGTCGAGTTTATCGGATCACTAGATATAGAAGGGGGTGTATGTTTCAAATTAATTAAAGTTGGTGAGCCATGAAGACTACAGCGAGTACAGTTGGTCGGGCAAGTTTTACAGTACTGAAACTCGAAGAACCTCCAGATAAAATGATATCGTCTTCTAAACTCTTAATCGTCTAGTACTAGGACTTCAGTTACAAATCTTTCCCTTAGTACCCAAATCATAGATCCTAAATGTCTTGCGTGTTGTCGTATTAAAATTGTAGATCTAGTGATATATCTTGGTGTACTGATGGGAGCTCGTAGCGTTCAATGATCCTTGTTAATCTGATAATGACCGAATAGTTCTGATTTAAAGTTTCCTTTTTTTTTTATGTCATCATATTCTGATGATGGTGTCTTTAAGTTGCCAAATAGAATCTTTTGTGAACTACAACTTTTGCGCATCAGCTCTCATCCGATTCTTAGAATTCCGTCACCATCTAAATGCTTCTTTGGGTATATGTTTTTGTAGTGTGCACGCCAACCAGGGATTTCCGAATGTGGTTATTACGTCATGAGGTACAGGTTGGAAATTATTGCTTCTGCTCATACGCGTCACATAAATGAGGTACATACATATTTGTTTTTTCAAAAGAAAACTAAGCAACTTCAGTGTTGTTATCCCTTAGTCACACATTTATGCATAAATTTCAACTTTTTCAAGACAAGGTGTCATACAGTCAAGAAGACATTGACGAGGTTCGAGATCTATGGTCAAACTATTTCCTTAATGTTTAGTTAGGAATTGAGCAAAGACATTGTACCTTAACTTGTAGTTTGAACTACTTTATTTGAAGTATGTATTGACGAGCTATGTTGGGAATTTCTTTGCTATAAGATTCAATGGAGTTTGGTAGTGGTGTATATACTACTAGTGTGTGCTACAGGTTTTTTGCATCATAGAGGGCTTTGGCGCCCTGGAGGAAATACTCTTCCAGATCTAAAAAACAAAAAATGTATTTATAGACATGGGTTTTTTTGTAATAACCACATGTCTATCTAATACGATACATGGCGGGGTTTTGGATAAGATTGATGTCTATACCACTTATAGACATGGGATTTCACAAATACTGATGTCTATTGTGAGTAATAGACATCGGACGTTAAAAAATATGATGAGTATTACACGCATAGACGTCGGACTTTTTCATAAAACCCATGTGTAACATGCTAATAGACATCGGACTTCTCTGTAAATCCGATGTCTATAAAACTATTAGACATGGGACATAAAACCCATGTCTATTAGTATATAATAGATGTCACTCAACTCAACGTCCAAAGAGTATCCGATGTCTATGTGGAAAAAAGTCCGACGTCTATGAGGTGTTTTGTAGTAGTGCGATCAGGTTATTAGGAGATGTGTTCCTGACAGTGAAGTCCATTCTATACTGAGTTTCTGTCATAGCTATGCTGGTGGCGGTCACTTTGGTTCAAAGAGGACAGCACAAGGTTTTCGACAGTGGTTTCTTCTGCCCAACATTATTCAAAGATGCTTATGATTTTTGTAAAACTTGTGACAAGTGTCAGCGTATAGGTACCTTAGGCCCAAGAAATGAAATGCTACAGACGCCCATTTTGATTTGTGAAATATTTGATGTTTGGGGCATAGACTTTATGGGTCCTTTTCCGAATTCTTTTGGTTTTAAGTATATTTTGCCAGCCGTTGATTATGTTTCGAAATGGGTGGAAGCCAAAGCCACCCGTACTAACGATTCAAAGGTTGTTGCAGAATTTCTGAAATCCAACATTTCTGCAAGGTTTGGGATGCCTAGAGTTGTCATAAGTGATAAAGGATCACATTTTTGCAGCAGGACAATTGAGGCATTAATGCGCCAGTACCATGTCCTTCATCGTGTCTCTACAGCCTACCATCCGCAAACGAATGGTCAGGCAGAAATATCCAACAGGGAAGTCAAGTCCATTTTAGAGAAAACTGTCAAGCCTAATCGGAAGGACTGGAGTCAGCGTCTAAATGATTCACTGTGGGCGTATAGAACAGCCTATAAGATGCCAATTGGAATGTTTCCTTATCGACTAGTATATGGTAAACCTTGCCATTTACCAGTCGAGATGGAACATAAGGCGTTTTGGGCAGTCAAGCAATGTAATATGGACTGGGATGCTGCAGGTGATCATCGCAAACTTCAATTACAGGAACTTGAAGAAATCAGAAATGATGCCTTTGAAAACAGTCGAATTTATAAGGAGAAGACGAAAGCCTTTCATGATGATCATATTTCTAGAAAATCTTTCGTTGTTGGTCAGAAGGTTCTCCTATATCATTCTAGGCTCAGATTGTCCCCAGGCAAGTTGCGATCTCGATGGGTTGGTCCATTTATAGTGATGAAGGTGTATGCTCATGGTGCTGTTGAGATAAAGAGTGAGAAAACTGGTAAAGAATTCAAGGTGAACGATCATCGTCTGAAGCCGTATTACGAAGGTTACCAGGTCCAAAATGTGGAAGTGATGGAACTTGAAGTTCCTGTGTATGTGGATCGGTGATCGTGGGTACTAAAGGGGTCGAGCTGTAGACCATAAACAAGCGCTTTATGGGAGGCAACCCATGTCTTACTACTGTATTTTATTTCAATGTGTTTGGAGTGTTGTTTTCTTTTCATTAACTTGACTTCTTTGTTATTAGTTTGATTTTCTTTTATCTACATTATTTCTGTCAATTAATTGTTGTTTTCCATCAGCATTAATTTGGTCAGTGCAATTTTCATGGTGGTTGGCAGATTTCTAAGCAGCAGTCGTGATCATCGTGCCGACTTACATGGGTGACAGAGAATAGTGTTGTTTGCTGTTATATTGCTGGGTTTTCAGTTGTGGCCTTAATGCTTGTTTGACCAAGCTTCAACTTCTGCAGAACTACTTCTTAGAAACAGTTTCTGGAGGAGAAGCTCCAAATTAGAGCTTCTATTTCTTAAGAACAAATTTACACTAGAAGCGCTTCTCAAAACCAGAAACAGTTTCTCAGTTTTGAGTGTTTGGCCAGTTTTCAGTTTCTAGGACCCAGAAACACTTCAGAAGCTTGGCCAAACACACCTTTAGTCGCAGTGTTTTTAGTGTTGGTGTTTGGTGGGTTTATGAGATATACTAACAAATCAAGGGGTAGGGTGCAGCAGTACAGAGAAAATTCGAGGAAAATAATGGAGACTTACCATTCCTCATTTCTTTTCGCCTGCGCCACATCCCAAACCGATCGGCCGACCTCCTCGGCCTACCGCCGCTGCTCGCGCCTCCGCCTCCGATTACACCCTCTGCATCCACCATCTACTTCACTCGCCTGATCCTCACCATCACCACACCCCAATCCCGATGAAATCAGCTCCTCCACCACTCGCATCCACCGCGACGATTTCAGAGCTGCGACCTCCGACGGCGTTCATCCCCGGTGCTCCGATTTTTCTGGGCTCATCACTTCGGCAGCCCCCTTAGGGTTTGGTGATGGGTGTTATGGCCTAAATTCTGGATTTAGACCGACAGACCAGCCAACATAATACATTAGCTCGAGTCATCCAGCAGGGGATGTTCAATGTGTAGATCCAGACGTTTGGGACTTCTATAGACTGGTCGATATCAGGTTGGACAGACCTGGTCAGGCTGATACCCAGTCGAACAGACTGGGTTAGGCTGACCACCTGTCGTATAGACCAAATCAGACTGGCAGGAAGCTAGTTGGACCGACTAGGCATCTGTTATGGGTTGCGGTTTAAAGATAAAGTCAAATGAAGTAAACTCTTCTAGACATGCTCAACTACACGGCAAGTACAGTTAAGAAGGAAGAAAGAGTCAAAGGTGCCTTATTTCCAACAGAATAGCAAGCAGTTATCTACCAGACCAACTAAGTGGTGACGGATAGAAGAACGAGTCAATAACTGCCTCCTATTTCCTCTCCAACAACCCAGACCACATATAAAGATTGTCAAGTGTCAGTTAAAGACTTATTCCATATGAAGCACTATCTCCTAAGAAGACGGAGTCAAGTCAACAAGCATTATCTCCTAAGAAGACCCAGTCAACAGCCAGTTGGTCAAGTCAAAAGTCAGTTGGTCAACAGCTATATTTCAGGAGATCATGGGTGAAGATGCTCCTAAGAACGTGGGAAGATGGAGAGACTTAAAGAACTGCCCAACAACATTATATAAGCACTCCAAAGATATAGTATAATGATAGGTCGTGCATTATCCATGTCAAACACTTATCCCAATTCCATAACACTTTACCCTAAACACTTAACCCATTTCCTCTACATTGAGCCCTAAATTCACCACACAACTATAAATATACCCTTACCATTATTCCTTTAGAGATCCATCTCGACATTACAGTAAAACCTCTCAAACTACTTCTCTTAAACCAAAGCATCCTTCATCTAACTCCACACAAACACAGTAACCACCACCACCACCACAATTCATCTACCATCACTACAACCACTCCATCTCCACCATCAAGCCTTAACTCATTCCTTGAAACCCAACACTCCTACATCTCATTACCTCATAATTATTGTATTACCATTCTCTTTCATTGTCGATAATTGTATTTACATTCATCAAGTGTAACCTACAAGGCGAAATACTACTACAAGAGCTACTAGAAGTACTTGGCGGGATAACAAGCTCCCCCCGTGGTTTTTCCCCTTATTCATAGGGTTTTCCACGTACAAAAGGTCCTTTGTCTCTCTTTATTTAAGTATCTTACATTTGTTTTCATTGATATACTTTCTATTCGTGTTTGGTTTAATTAAAGTCAGCCCAGTAAATTCTACATGTCAACTCGGTAATCTGCCTGTCAATTCGACATAATCAACCCGACAGGGTAGACCTGTCTGCATGACAGGGTCTACCCGTTTATCTGACACTGTCCAACGAGGTCTACCCGTTTAACCATGGGGTTTACTTGTCTATCCAATATAGTATGTATGTCTGCCGACAAGGCATGTTAGTCAATCAAGTCTGTATGTCTATCCGATAGAGTGTAACTACATGCTTGTCCAAGGTCAACCTGACAGAGTTAGCCCGTCTACGTGATATAATATGCCCGTCTAACTGTTAGAGTTTTTTCACATATCTCTCATATAGAGAACCCGTCCAGAACTAGTAGTAGCAACTTGGCTAGTTAACCCCTTATATCAAGTCTGTCCAACAGATGAAGTTTTCACCAAAACAATTTGGCGCCCACCGTGGGGCAATTAGGCAATAAAGCCTGCCAAAAGTTCCATCTTCAATTCTTCAAAAAAAAGGCAAGGTAGTAATACCCTCTATAAATACTCTAATAATGTTTCCTCAAAGATGCTAGGTTTCGTTGGAAAACAAGCTCCATCACAGATTTATCAACTTGATAAGTTTGCGGTACTTGACGAACTTGAATTGGTGAACCACCAACTTGAGGAGTAGATTGCAAACAACATGATGCTAGAAGAATCCCCCAACATCTTGAAATCACGACTTGAATCTACGGATTAGATAGGAGTTGTCAACTTGGCCATTTCCAGTAGATCAGCCTGCTTCACAAGATACACTTGTCCAATTTAACACCCTACAATGAAAGTCCATTATTTTTTACATACTAACAGAAAGTAACTCCATTTGCCACTCTGTGAAACAGGAGAAACGGTGATGAACAGGATCAGGTCAGTCTGCTGAACTGGCAGACCTAGACTGGCAGATCGTACAAGATCCTCCACATATATATTAACCATTCGTGCAGGTTATCAACATGGAGACTGTACCAAGAGGAAGATATCAACCACATATCATTGGGCACCACGACATCCCAGATCCAAAGGAGCACATCCAAGCATATGAAGTCACAAAAGCAACCTATCCAACGAGGGAAATGGATGTTGGGCTCAGATGGTGAACTTATTCCGTCAACAATTCGCGAGAAGCAGAAAGATGGTGAAGAGAACAAGTGACTTGTACAGAATAGTCCAGAAGTCTAAAGAATCGCTATGAGAATTTCTATCCAAGTTCAACAATGAGAAAATATCAATCCCACATTGTGATACACTAACCGTGGTTGAAGCATTCATACAAATCCTGGTAAGAGATATTGACTTATGCAATAAACTAATCAAATACCCTTGTGCTGCTTTCGAAGACGCGCAGGTCAAGGCTTTGGCCCACATCAGGCTAGGAGAAGACAACATGAGTAGACCAAACTATCAAGACCACTTTGTCATATCATGTGTAGAGCTGGTGGAATATTTGAAATAGGAGATCCAGTAAGATGGCCAAGAAAGACTCTAACAAATCCAAAGCGAGACACGACCAGGTGGTGCGAATTCTAAGGTGATACTAGCCACAACAACGTGAAATGTGTAGCCCTGACGAGGAAAGCCGCTCGATTCAAGAGAGCTAGATATTGCGAAAATCCTAAAGCACAACGTCAAGTCAACACTGGCTCAACCGGAGAAAATAACCAACGAGCAGATATACCCAGTGGTTCCAAGGGCTGCCAGTCCGACAGGCTATGAGTCCACCTTTGACAAGACGACACTCCAACAGGGCTACCAGTCCAACATATTACAAGTCCGGCGCTGACAGTTCAACAGGACTGATAGTCTAGCTTCTACAAGGTGAGTTATTTGGTAGGGCTGACACTCCAGCTCCAACCAGGTGATTCATCCTACAAGGCTGACACTCCAGCTCCAACAGGGTGACTCATATGACAGGACTTAGTCCAACATGGCTGACACTCTAGCTCCGACAAGGTGACTCATCCGATAGGGCTAGCCCTCCAGCTCCGACAGGGTGACTCATCCGACAGGGCTGACACTCCAGCTCCGACAGGGTGACTCATCCGATAGGGCTAACGCTCCAGCTCCGACAAGGTGACTCATCTGACAAGGCGGACAGTCCAACTCGGAAAAGGTGACTCATCCGACAGGACTAATAGTCCAACTTGGCTGACAGTCCAATTCCTACACGGTGGCTCACCTGACAAGGCTGACAGTCCAGCTCCGGCAGGGTGACTAATCTGACAGGGGCTGCCATTCCAACAAGCTAGGTGTCCGATTCTGACAGGTTACCAGTCCAACCGGGGGCTACAAGTCCAACTTGAACATGATGACTCATGCGACAAGGCAGACAGTCCGACATGCTACCAGTCCAACTCCGACAGGGCTGCCCTTCCAAAAAGGTAGGTGCCCAGCTCCGACAGGGTGATTCATCCGACAAGATACCAGTCTAACCGGGGGCTACAGTCCAACTCTAACTTCTACCGGGTGACTATTCCGACAAGGCTACATGTCCCACACAACTACATGTGCTACATGATAGAGCTTCTATTCAGACACGGTCATGAGTCTGATTGCAACAACATTACCAATCTCACAAATCTACTACTCCAACTGGGGGCTTACAAGTTAGTATCTCGACATGACACAATATGAGAATTAGTTTGGTATCAAACAACAGCCATTATAACCATCACATTTTATGTCTACCATTTACCAAAAACAAGTACTTGTTCATTTACTAGTAGTTTATCCATATGTCAGCAAAGTTCCAACTTGAATATTGCACTACAGTTTTCTTATGTGTTAGCAAAATTTCTATTTGTTTACATTGTTACGATCGCATCTATTACCTTTTACTGCCCATCAGAATTTAATATTCATTACTCAAGTCTGCCTGTTAAATTTCTTGTTTTTCAGATTCTTTTATAACTAAGGTACCACTTGTTAACTAATCTCTATATGAACAACTTCTTATCACTCTGATTCTATTTGTTAGTTGTTCTGTCTATGAGAAATTTGTCATCACGCCCTGACTCTGTTTATTAGCTTCTCGTCTGCCAGAAACTTATCTTCACTCTGATTCTATCTTGGAACTTTTATTGCTTTAATCCTGCATGTTAGATTTCTGCCAGTCAGAAACATTTCCTATTTTTCTGCTAGTTAAATACCAGGTAGTCTTGTTTACCCAACATATACCATTTACTTGCTTTTCTTATCTTGTTTTCACGTCTCATTAATTACTATACTAACTTCAGCATTGCAGCGTCGTTGGCCCAAAACACCAAGGACAAGGTTTTAGGAGTCTTCCCTTTCTATCTAACTGTCAGGTCATGGAAAAGCAGACATGATTTTAGAAGCATCACAATACATACTCAAGTCGACCACACTTACACACAACAATGGGTTCGCTACCCTACAAGTGGATGTATATTCCCACTCACAGACTAGAGCGCTCAATGCAGTACTTGCTTAGCACTCAATACAGGTTCTCAACCCTACAAGTGGAAGTACATGCTCACTCAAAATCCCCGGGTACATACAATTTGCTAGCAATACACCACAAATATACACACATGTCTTGACAAACAATACACCATGGCTATATACGTATACATACATCAACATATACAACTACAATTACAAGTACATCTACATGTACAACTACACTTGCAAGTACATCTACATGTACGACCACAATTATAAGTTCATACAACTACGTGTACATCTACACTTACAAGTGCATGTATATGTACATTTACACTTACACTTACATGTACGTACATCTATACTTTCATGTACATCTACATGTACAACCACACTAACAAGTACGAACATCTAAGTGTACATCTACAATTACAAGTGCATGTATATGTATATTCACACTTGCATGTATGTACAACTATACTTTTATGTACATCTATATATACATCTACACTTACGAGTACATTTACAAACACATCTATGCTTAGAATACAACTACATGTACACCGACACTACTACATTTACATTGCATTAGTGTAACAACTACATGTATTTTAACGTGTACACATACATTTGCACACCTACTAGTACAACTACATTCTCACAAACTACAAGTTCACAAGTGCATTGATCAACACATGATCTAGTTTCTTTAAACTGATAGCCCATCACTTTAAAGAAACTGGGGGCTATTGTTATGGCCTAAATTCTAGATTTAGACCGACAGACCAGCCAGCATAATACATTAGCTTGAGTCATCCAGCTGGGGGTGTTCAATGTGTAGATCCAGATGTTTGAACTTCTATAAACTGGTCGATATCAGGTTGGATAGACCTGGTTAGGCTGATACCCAGTCAAACAGACTGGGTTAGGCTGACCACCTGTCGTATAGACCAGATCAGACTGGCAGGAGGCTAGTTGGACCGACTAGGCATCTATTATGGGTTGCGGTTTAAAGATAAAGTCAAATGAAGTAAACTCTTCTAGACATGCTCAACTACACGGCAAGTACAGTTAAGAAGGAAGAAAGAGTCAAAGGTGCCTTATTTCCAACAGAATAGCAAGCGGTTATCTGCCAGACCAACTAAGTGGTGACGCATAGAAGAACGAGTCAATAACTGCCTCCTATTTCCTCTCCAACAACCAACACCACATACAAAGATTGTCAAACAAGCATTATCTTCTAAGAAGACCCAGTCAACAGTCAGTTGGTCAAGTCAGCAGTCAGTTGGTCAACAGCTACATTTCAGGAGATCATGGGTGAAGATGCTCCTAAGAACGTGGGAAGATGGAGATACTTAAGGAATTGCCCAACAACATTATATAAGCACTCCAAAGATATAGTATAATGATAGGTCGTGCATTATCCATGTCAAACACTTATCCCAATTCCATAACACTTTACCCTAAACACTTAACCCATTTCCTCTACATTGAGCCCTAAATTCACCACACAACTATAAATATACCCTTAACATTATTCCTTTAGAGATCCATCTCCACATTACTGTAAAACCTCTCAAACTACTTCTCTTAAACCAAAGCATCCTTCATCTAACTCCACACAAACACAATAACCACCACCACCACCACAATTCATCTACCATCACTATAACCACTGCATCTCCACCATCAAGCCTTAAATCATTCCTTGAAACCCAACACTCCTACATCTCATTATCTCATAATTATTGTATTACCATTCTCTTTCATTGTCGATAATTGTATTTACATTCATCAAGTGTAACCTACAAGGCGAAATACTACTACAAGAGCTACTAGAAGTACTTGGCGGGATAACAAGCTCCCCCCGTGGTTTTTCCCCTTATTCATAGGGTTTTCCACGTACAAAAGATCCTTTGTCTCTCTTTATTTAAGTATCTTACATTTGTTTTCGTTGATATACTTTCTATTCGTGTTTAGTTTAATTAAAGTCAGCCCAGTAAATTCTACCTGTCAACTCGGTAATCTGCCTGTCAATTCGACATAATCAACCCGACAGGGTAGACCTGTCTGCATGACAGCGCTACCCGTTTATCCGACAGAGTGTACTAGTCTGTCCAACGAGGTCTACCCGTTTAACCATGGGGTTTACTTGTCTATCCAATATAGTATGTATGTCTGCCGACAAGCCATGTTAGTCAATCAAGTATGTATGTCTATCCGATAGAGTCTAACTGCATGCCTGTCCAAGGTCAACCTGACAGAGTTAGCCCGTCTACTTGATATAATATGCCCGTCTAACTGCTAGAGTCTTTTCACCTATCTCTCATGTAGAGAACCCGTCCAGAACTAGTGGTAGCAACTTGGCTAGTTAACCCCTTATATCAAGTCTGTCCGACAGATGAAGTTTTTACTAAAACAATGGGTTCAATTTCTTCAATCAAATTGGGGGGTTTTGCTATATCCCGCTAGTCGCCACTTTTATGTCCCTTAATGATTTTTGCGACACACCACCTCACCCGTGGCCCAGTCACGTCTTCAGCATTTTCCCAGATTCTCCCATACCCTAGTAAGGACTAGTGCGTATAAACTTGTTTTGGATGGACGAGTGGTAATTGAAAATAAGCTTGGGGGAGTTTATGTTGCTGGTGGTTCTGATAATGGTTGTAAAGTCAAAAATCAATTTGCCTGTATAGGTTATAGTTGTATGTTGATGCCTCTGCTTTTCCAGCGTGAGCCTCATATAACATGAAATACAAGACTGTTTCCAAAAGTCAGAAATCAGTTCATGTTTGTGGGAAATAAATTCAAAGGAAAATATATATATATAAAAAAACAAAAAAAAAAGGCAAGCAAACTGATATAACCTGAGAAGTTGTAGTCAGAATTTCTGGCGACCTTCACATATATTGAAACATTTCGTTTAAGCATTCTGTTTTGGAGTAATGAAGGTGACTTGAGATTGGATTTTTGATCAAAATTTGGTCTAAGATGTTGCATTTGATGGTTTAGCGACATTGTTGCCGGAAGTTTGGTGTGATTGTGTAGTAGTTTTTAGTGCTAGTCCTTGCTTTTCACCACTTTTCCCTACAAATTTAACACCTAAAACCGCAACCCCATTTCAACCTCAAAAATCCCTCATGATTTGTGCATGCATATTGTTCATTGTACAGGAGAATCGAGAGTCATATCAAGGTCATTGCATTACATTCTCATGGTATGGAGTTTCGAGCGTTGCTGATTACCTTTTAAACACATGAGTGTTTGAGTGTCCCACTTTCCCAAAGTGAGGGCCTGTCGACTTGTTTGATTTATTTCCAGGTGAACAATAATAATTGTAACTTGGCTGCAGTACTCGAGGAAAGTACATCCGAATGCTTCTTGTCTATTCTTGAGTAGCCCATCAAATTTTTTAAAACTGGCAGAGTGCAAATCGTTGTCTCACAAAATTTTTGATGTCCTCTGTCTCGTTGTATGCTGGGTGTGTGCTCTTCACCTGTGACTTGTGGTCTCTTTTGTGTTGTCTTCGTAACTTATTTGTTCTTTGCTTGAGGACAAGCAAACATCTAAGCTTGGGGGAGTTTGATAAGCCTGAAAAATACAGCTATATTTTATTACTTTCACTCTTGATTTTGTATACATTTCTCGTATAACATTTTGTTTTACGCTACTTTCCTTCACTAGAGTCATTTACTACCGTAATTGTATTTTTGATGAAGAAAGAAGGATATTAGTACGAAAAATGACAAAGTAAGAGATTCGGAACGTAAAATCTTGGGCCAATCGACATTTAAGCCCTCTTTCATACTTTCTCCGGCCCAACTGTGGAAAATCGGAACAAGCGCCCTTGAGTGAAAAGAAGGCTGCCTGAATAGAAGACAAAAAGAGGTGTCGGTTAGAATTTATAACATACAGACCAATATAAAAAGGAGAAATCAAATTGACAATGGCAGTTAACGTTTTCTTTAGTTTTTAGAAACGGGTCAGACTTGTACAAGAAGAATATTTTTTCATAGTTTTCATTTTGTTTATCTGAAAAAAGGCGTGTGATCAGTAGCAAGATATGAATTGATATATTTATCATGACAATCATTCATCAGCAGCATTTTATCTTTGGTTAGAATTGTTCTCTATAAACGTTTTACACTTCTACATCATCAGGTTCCATGCTATATAATCTCCTCTTTATCATTACGATTTTATGCATTAGTACGTAGGATTAGGTCTTCGTTTTCCTTCTGTAGTTCATTATTTAAAGTGAAAATTCAATAGAATTTATTGTATTCTTGTTATTATGTATAATATGGTAGGATAAATTTACGATCGGGGAATATATGTAAGTGTCGAATTAGCGAAATGATTAAATCTTTGAGCAGAGAGAAAGGGGAAGAAAATTATATCGTATGAATTGATAAGAAGTAAGAGAGGATTAATTTGATTGAAGAGAAAAAATAGATTATCGAGGCTTTAAAGTGTGTTGAATGAGGAGAGAGAAATTATTTTCAGAAATTGGGGAAGAATGGTTGAGAAGCGTATGACACAACTCCTTTCCCCTTTGTCTGATTTCTTTTTTCTTTTGCTTAGAAGCCCTTCCCCACTTATTTTCCAGGTCTGCCCAGATTTGCTCCCCTACCCCTCAATCCTATTTATCCTATCTCTGCTGTGTGAACAGTGCCACATCACATTGGTCCCCGTTTCATTGCTCATGTTTAACACTTTGCATTGGCCATATTTAGCACATTTATTTTCGTGCTAATTGAGTAGTGTTACTGGTGATTACGTACACTACACCGTCCGTACAAATCACAGACCTTTAGAATGTATTGCAACTTTTTAATATGGTTAAAACTAAACTTGAATATATGACTATGAAATTGGTAGTATAATTTTGCGCAAACTATATGTTAAATACAACTTGAAATTTGTAAGGTAGTTTTAGAGGTAGGTTGCGTTAAAGTAAATAGTAAAAAAAAAAAATTGCGAGTGTTAGAATATTTTTGCTAGAATATAATGATAACTAACATTTTACTTTTTTTTTAGCCTTGCCAGGATAAGAGGTGTTTATGCATAATCTCCCATAATCTATGTTTGCTTGACTTACCTTGCTATATGAATTATATGTTGTATATAATAGACTCTCACTTGCATAGCCAATTACCATCAACATCAATCGCCGATCATCATCTCCAATCGTTGTTCGTACTATCCCATCAATCGATGATCACCTTCAATCGTCATCATCATCTCCCATCAATCGTTGTTCCATCAATCATCGATCATCATCACTGTCAATCGTCGTTTGTACAATCCAACAGGAACACTTTTTTAGTATCAGCAGGTCGGTTTGGCTTCTCGGATTCTTCGCGAGGCTTCTCGCGTCGAAAGATGGGTTGCATTGTTAGTTGGACGGGGTTGCGGTGGGCTTTGCTTGCCTCCGTGGAGGTAGCCGGCCGTCGCGGTTGATCTGATCCGGCACCCTGACCCTCGCCGGCCTTCGCGTATGTGGGCGCTTCTTTTTTAATTCTTTTGTTTTGTCTCTTGTTTTGTTATTTTCGATTTGTATGTCTAGGACAATGAGGTTTCACTACCCCATTTTTGGCCTTAGCGGGTGTCAGAATAATGGAGGCCGGGGTCTTACTTAGAGTTCGTAGGTGGGTCAATTGCATGGTCATCATTTTACCGGTGTTGCCCTTGATGTCACTAAACATGCTCTTTCGACTTATTTGACTCTTTTTTATGACACCGAGTCCATCACTTTCAGACGTATGAGTCGTTAGCTTTATGGTGATTATGTGTCGTCATGGTAGTAGGTCTAATTTTGTGGGACCCGCAGATACTGGCGATGGGATTGCACGTTTTGTTCTTTTTAATTTGAACAAACCCTTTGTCCCAGCCTCACAACCTATAGATGTTATTGCAGGGGATTTGTCTTCGGGTTTTGATGTTTCTCTCCTGGATCGTTTGCTTTCTAAACGGTTGCGCACAGTCAAGTCTATCCGTTCGAAGTGTCGTTTGAGTTTCTGTCGGGTACGTAAGGGGGCGCTTGACAGGGTTGCCTCTATGTACACTCAGAACTTTTACACCGCGGAGTTGTCGTGAACGTCGGTTTGCTACTAGGCGCCGTTTGCAGAAGAAGTTTATTGTTCGGGCTGTCCGCACTTAGGCTGAGCCTAGGTGCGTGGCAGCTTATTCAGGATACCGTGGCTGAGGATTCGCCTCCTTTGTTGGATGTTGATGATGTGGCCTCGGAGATGTGTGATCGTAATGTTATGTAGTGTAGGCGTAAGGTTGCTTATGGTTCATTATACTGCGACAGTTCGTGTTCTTTCTTCCTTGAGCATTGCACCTTACTCTGAGGCTACTTTGGAGGATTTGCAGGTTAAACACCCCGTTGCTCCTGGACCATGTTTGCCTGCCTTACCTGTTGATCAGCCTTATTTTGATGCTCTGGTTGTTGTTGTTCTAGATCGGATTAGGAGTTTTCCATGTGGTACTTCTTGTAGGCGAGACAGTTTGCGTGCCGAGTATCTTATGGATTATTTGAGTGGTGCCATTGTGGCAATTTCTGATGAGCTGCTTGGCTCGATCACTCGTGTTGCTAACCTCTTTCTAGATGGTCCGTTTGTAGCTAGCTCACCACTCACTCCACTAGTTAAGTCGGGCGATGGTATTCGCCCTATTGCTGTGGTCACGGTGTGGCGGTGTCTGGTTTCCAAGGAGGGTTCCTCTTTATTGGGTTCTCTTTTGGGCGATTATTTCACGGACGTTTAGTTTAATGTCGGTGTGTCTGGGGGTGGTGAGGCGATATTACATGCTGTTAACCGCTTGGTTGAGGGTCGTGGAGATGAGGTGGGTCTTTCGATGTTATTGGTTGACTTTCAGAATGCCTTTAACATGGTGGATCGCTCCGCTATGCTTCAGGAGGTTCGTCTTCGCTGCCCCGCTCTCACTCGTTGAGTGGAGTGCTGTTACTCCAACCCTGCTCGATTATATTATGGGGAGAACACTCTTTTGTCGTGTCAGGGGTGCTCTATGGTGATCCTCTAGGCCCGCTGCTTTTTTCTCTGGTGTTGCACCCTTTGGCGTGTAACATTAGAGACTTGTGTTTGCAGACATGGTATTTGGATGATGACACTATTGTTGGTGTTACCTTTGTTGTCGGTCAGGTCTTGAACCTGATTCAGGCAGAGGGTTCTCGTTTGGGTCTTCATCTTAAATCTTAATGTTGATAAAACTGATGTTTTTTTGCCTACTGAGGATCCGCGGAGCCGGCTTGTTGGTGTCTTCCCCCCTAATAATGCTAGGCCTCTCCCCGGGGTCAAGTTATTAGGTGGGCCTATCAGTGTTGGTTTTGAGTTTTGTAGTTCTATGGTTTTGTGGAGGGTGGCTAAGACCATTGAGCTCATGGACGGGGTGGCTAAGCTTAACGATCTTCAGAGCGAGTTGTTACTTCTTCGGGCTTGCACTGGGTCGATCTCTAAGCTATATTTTGCCTTGCGTACTTGTGCGCCGCGGATTTTTTAGTCGGCCCAGCTAGCTTTTGATGCGGCCTTACGCGCTTTCTTAGAGCGTGTCGTTGTTGCTTCTGGTCCGAGTTTCGGTGACTGGCGGTGGAGGCTCGCTACTTTCCCTTTTTCGTTCGGAGGGCTTGGCGGCTATTCGGCCGGGAATGCTGTCCATTATGCTTTTTTAGCGTCGCGCCTAAAGTCTGCTGATCTGCAGTCGAACCTTATTCGTCATGTTGATGTCGTCTCTTTGGGGTATGCGCTTGCTGACGGTATTGTTGTTTTTAATCGGACTTTGTTGGTTGATATCTTGGGTAATCCTGGTGAGATCGTTGTCCCCAGAATTATGAAAAGATTGGCAGATATGTATTTTGGTTGGGTCGCTAAGGATGCCGATTCCAACTATTTATTGGCACCGGGTCAGCTGGCTTTGTGCAGATCTCAGCAGGGTGCGCACAGTTCTGATTGGCTTAGGGTGGTCCCTATTTCGGGGTTGGGTCAGACTAAGAATGGTCAAAGTTATCACTGCGTGCTTTGCTACCGTCTAGGGGTGCCTTTTGGTATGATTATTGCTAATGGCCGACCTCTTCGCCCGGTAGACATGCTGCTTTATTATTGGGATAGAGGGCGCGACGTTTGCGCCGATCGGACTGGGGGAGATTTGGGTTTGAGGATTGTGGGTGGGGGTCAGTAATGGTTGATATTTTGCAGAAAATATAATTTTTTAATTTTAAAAATATTGGTACCTACAAGAACGGTTTTAATGAAAATCGTTTTTTATCCAAACCACATAAGCGAACGGTTTTTGTTTAAACTTTTCTCATATATCTAAGAAAACGGTTTTGGTCAAAACCGCTCTCTTACCCTATGAAAACGGTTCAACCCGTTCTCTTAGGTTTTTAGTACAACGGTCTAGAGAACGGTTCATCACCCATTCTCTTTAGCTTTAGAGCACCCGTTGTGGAAGGCTAAATTTGACGTAGTGAATAGTTCTTTAAACCAAACATCATTATTGATCAACTTAATTATTGGCCTAGTTACATACTTTGATGCGTGAGCCAAGCAAGAATCGATTTATGGAGTTTTTCTAAATTCATTCTAGCTTAGAGTTTTCCTTATTTACTTAGCTACGGAGTCTTATAATTAGTTTTCGATAATTAGTATTTCCTAATTTATTTGGGAAGTCTAATTATTTAGTAAGTTTTAAGTTAGTTTCCTAATTCTATTATAGCTACAATTAAGATAATAACCTAGACATCTGTAACTTATATAAGGTGAGATAGTCTCATGTATTTTTACAGATTTCAGAATTACAGTTGAGTATTAATATCGAAGAGTCGAATGGAGTTTCCTTCAAATTGTTTGTGAGGTTGCTTGCGGGTATTGAATCATATCTTTATTGTTTTTCTTTAGTTTTTTTCCATATAAACACAAAAACACAAAAATAGGTTCTTTTAGTTTTAATTTCGCTGCAAAAACTCTTAGTTTGATAATTTTAGATTAGCATACGCATCAAGTAGCTTCAGAGCAAGGTTTTAACAAGCTTCTATGTTTTGTTAGTCTTGGGTTTTCTTGGATAGATGGAGTACGAAATTCCTAAGTTTGATG
The DNA here is from genome assembly GCA_963680865.1 of Spergularia marina. NCBI lineage: Eukaryota > Viridiplantae > Streptophyta > Magnoliopsida > Caryophyllales > Caryophyllaceae > Spergularia > Spergularia marina. The sequence continues at coordinate 8,303,038 of OY804561.1, forward strand.
AAAGTAGTGATCCTGACGACTATATATATTGGGAAAGAAAGGTTGAACGTAAATTTAATCTTTTTGGTTTTGATGATCGTGAGAGATTCAATCATGCAGAACATGTTTTGGTGAAAGATGCTTTCCGTTGGTTAGAAAAAGTGAAAAGGCGACACAAACATGAAGGGAAGTGCAAGATTCGTTCCTGGGAAGTGCTTAAGTGCAAGTTACGTAAACAATATTTGCCAAGGAACTTTATAGACAATGTGTTGCCTCAGAAACATTCAAAATCAGATGAGCGGTATGTTGAGCATGAAGAAGCAAGTAAAGATGTCATCTTATTAGGTAGGATGAGATTACTTGAGCGTATTCCAAATGGCTTGAAAAAAGTCGAGAGTACACAATCTGAAATAGGTAATTCATGTGGAAACAAAGAAGAAACCAAGTAAGTGATCGTGGATTCTGTTCATGACATAGCTGATCCTACATTCTCAAGCAATGAGGAAGAGTCACAAGTAAAATTCTAACAAAACCAAGAGGATGAAGAGATTGAAGTGGACGATGCTCAAAATTTAGTTCTTTTTAATACTTCATTGGAAGAAATCAGTATTTTGTCATCAACTTCTTTTGAGAAAAACGAAATAAAGAGTGCGAATGAACATGGGGTTGTAGTTGAAGATGAGAAAGATGACAAATTTGAGAACAAGAGTTGAAACAAATCATTAATTTGATGTCTATATTGATGAGAGACTTGATGAAGATGTGAAAGTTAAATGTGGTTTGTCTTTCTTTCTTTATAACAATGGTATCGAAGTCATAGATGATCAATACAACTCTAAACTTCATGTCCAAAATATTATGCACCATGAGAAGCTTGAAAAAAAAGAGATCAGAGGTTGAAGATCATAGTGTCGAAAAGATGATCGAGTACATTGAAGATGATGAGTTGAAAGACTTGCTGATCACAAGCCTTACTTTTGCAACTTGTTTGTTTGTTCTAAGATTCTTTAGGTTGATATTTGATCCTGGTGGATTTGTAATTGATTCAGAATTAAGGACAATTCGTTTTCAAGAGGAGGGGAATGATGCGGGAGCCGATCAAGAATCGATTTATGGAGTTTTCCAAAATTCATTCTACCTTGGAGTTTTCCTTATTTACTTAGTTAGGGAGTCTTATAATTATTTTCCGATAATTATTTTACGTATTTTCCGATAATTAGTACGATTATTTAGTAAGTTTTAAGTTAGTTTCCTAATTTTGTTATAGCTATAATTAAGGTAATAAGCTAGACATATCTCTAACCTATATAAGGTGAGATGAGATAGTCTCATGTATTATTACAGATTTCAGAATTACATGTGAGTATTAATATCGAAGAGTCTAAGAGAGTTTCCTTCAAATTCTTTGTGTGGTTGCTTGCGAGCGACAAACTCATGTGTGAGTGCTAAATCATTTGCGAAGGATCGAATTAAGGGTTGCGCCTCTTTAAATTCGGTAGGTTCAATTACTTGCGGGTATTGAATCCCATTTTTATTGTTTTTCTTTAGTTTCTTTTCATATAAACACAAAAGTGCAAAAATAGGTTCTTTTACTTTTAATTCCGCTGCAAAAACTCGTAGTTTGTTAATTTTAGATTAGCATACGCATCATACTTGCATATGGTAGTATGTAACCATAATGTTCAACTTAATTATTTCTAGCCTATAAACCGAACATCATTATCTGATCACCTTAATTAGCTTTAGGAGAATAACAATGATTAATTATTTAACCAGGCCATTAATTAAGTTGTGTATACTTGCTACATCAACTTAGTTGGACGACAAGGCATCGGTACACGAAATAAGGAAACTAGACTTATAGGAAACTGTACAAAAGTTAGGCAAACAAATATATACATTAGCCTAATCTATACGTATACACAACCTTCTTACCCAAGACATCCCTAAACCAATGTAAACGTAATGCACAGAATGTACAAATTTCCTAACACCCCCCTCAAGTTGGAGCATGGACATCGATTAAGCTCAACTTGGAAAAAAGCTAAGTAAACTATCGAATACCAAGTCCTTTAGTTAGGATTTCCGCTAGCTGAGTCGTCGTATCTACATATCTCGGAGAAATAACGGCAGTAACAATTCCATCTCGCACAAAGTGACAATCAATCTCGAACTTCATACGCTCATAAAATATGAAATTTTGAGCTATATGAAGTCCTGATTGACTGTCATAAAATTAGAGGACAAGTTCATGATGTCAAACGCCAAAAGTGTGAAGAAACCATTTCAACCACTTAACTTCGCATGCCATAAACGCCATTGATCGATATTAAGCTCCAGCTGATGAACGTGTCACAGTTACTTGTTTCTTCGTCTTCCAAGAAATGGGAGATTCACCTAACAATATAAAGTAGGCCGTGAGTGATCGTCGACTAATGGAACACGCACCCCAATCAATATCACAGTAAGCTCGTAATTGAAGATCATTGGTGGTGCGCAACATAAGTCCTTGTCCCGGGCTCTTCTTTAAATGTCGCACTATGATATGATGGTATTAATGGTGTATAAGTAGTGGATTATATCTCATTTTGGTGGTCCTTTTATTGTAATTTATATGGGATTGCGAGTATTCTTCTATTTATTGGTTTGTGTTCTAATTCGGAGAATATAAGTTGATTTTTTAATGACGAGATATAATCACTCTATTTGGATTGGTGATAGCATGTTGAAGAAAATAGTGGCCAAGTTAAAACCAAGGATGACACCATCAACGACCAATTCTACCTACCAATGACTCGAGTTGAAGAGTTGAAGTTTTGATAGCCAAGAAACACAATCTCAACTTCTGATCACCATAACTTACTTTGTAGATCAGTTTTTTCAGAAATTCAACTTGAAGAGTAAATCTCATGTTCTGAGCTTTCCAACGATATATTATGAGCTCAAAACTGATTCTTGAGGTGAGAGTTATGTGCGTTAGAAAATCGGCCTGCGGAGCAGTTTCTCGACTCGAGACAGTGTTGTCTCGACTCGAGAAGACCATCTCGACTCGAGGTTATTTCTGCCCGAGTCGGGCATCAAAAGTCGAGAAGGTGGTTTTGCAGGTAAAATCTCGACTCGTGATTCTAAAGTCTCGAGTCGAGTAAGCACGTTTCAACTCGAGGCTGCTTGACCCGAGTCGAGAATACCTTCTCTCGGATAGTTTTTGTTTTTGGTAGTCTCGACTCGAGAGGTTTTACTCGAGTCGTGATTTTCTTTTCCGGATATTTTTTGTATGTTTATTTTATTTATCTTTTTCTTTTATTTATTTTATTAGATTTGTATAAATAGGGGAGGAGAGAGAAAATCACGTCTTATCTTCTTATCATTCATTTTCCACCTCTCTTCTTAGTAGCTTCCCCAAAACTCTTCCTCATATTTTGTAATATGGAGAGCTAAAATCCCATTCTTGGTGAAGCAATAATCTTTCGGTTATTAATGCAAGTTATCGTCTTTTTCCTTTGTGTACTTGATTGGTTGTTATTCCTTGCGTTTATTTATAATCGTATCTCGTTTTATCTAGGTCGCTACTAGATTTAGCTTGGTTTGATTATTAGCTTGTTTAGATAATTTGGTGGTATTCGATTATCTATATTTGTGAAGCAACCTTTTGTTTGTTAATGCGCGATTGCGGGTTTTAGACTTAGGAGGAATTAACACGATAATTGAAGGTTAGGATTGGTTAATGCGCAGTTGCGGTTAATTAGTTACTAAAATTGTTATTCTTAATCGATATTAGTTCATTGTTATTTCTACCATCAGATTGAACCGAAGACGGTCATTTAGGTTATCTAGAATGGTTAGGGTGAATTTAAAGAGGTCGCTTAAATTCACTAATCTTAAGAACTAATAGAACTTTGTTCACAATTAAGCAATCAAAGTGAAGGAATATTCGATTTCTTGCGGAAATAATTCGTTAGTGATAGTTGCGGATGCAAAACTTGTCCCTAATTAGAAATCACCTTTTATTTACATGTTTTATGATTATTACTTCGTTACCAAACAACTCAAAACCCCCCTTTTGTGACATTACTTTGCATATAATCACCACTAGTATTAATCCTAGTTCTCGTGGATACGATCCCAACTTCCCTACCTACATTAGTTAGATAGTAGGGTGATTTGGTGAATATCGCGACAATATCTTCTCACCACACTACTCGCAGTGCGGCATTCCAATGATCAATCTTCGGACTTCACATAAATTGCGCCAGAACGTGAACTGTATAACTCAACTCGGGTCACGTTATCGTCAAATAGATTAGTCCCGAATTAGTCTTTTGTACGAGATTTGCACCCTCTGCCAAAGCCAATCGATGTTTCGGATCAATCGGAGTTTCACACGGCTTACAACCCAACAAATTAAACTCGTGTCGCGCAAAAGGTCCATTAAATACTTCCTTTGAGATAGATAAATCACACTCGAATTCCTGGCTAACTTAACTCCCAGAAAGTACATAAGGATGCTGAGGTCCTTCATGTGGAAGCACCTTCCCAAGTATTCCTTGACACGTTGAATAGTTTCACCATCGTTTCCCGAAATTGCTAAATCATCAACATATACCAAAATGTGCGCTCATATATCTCCTCGAATCAGAGTAAAGAGTTAATGATCACTATTACAAATTTCAAACCTATAATCACATAAAGCTACAACAAGTTTCGCATACCAACATCTCGGGGCTTACTTCAATCCGAATAACGATTTTCGTAGCCGACATACCCACCTCTTCAAAGCCAGGCTGTAACTTCATGTATACTTCTTCGTCCAACTCGCCATGGAGGAATGCATTATGGACAACCATTTGTTGTAACTCCCAATTCTTAGCCACATCAACCGCCAACATTTTACGGACAGTCACCATTTTGACAGTAGGTGCAAAAGTTTCAGTACATTCCATTCCTTTAATTTGGTGGCCCCCTCGGATCACCAGTCGTGCCTTATATCGCTCAAATTTGTCATTATATTTATATTTTATTTTATAAATCTGATATGGCGCAATGGTAGTGTGTTAATCCGCATGTTTTAGGCGTCTTGGGGTGTATTGGAGCATGGTTTTATCGTGATTCGTGAACCACATCATTTGGAGTAGTTTTGGAGCTTATACGTGGGTTTTACGAGGATTTTATTGCTTAAGATATTTTGGTAAGCCGTGGACGGGATTGGAGTACCGAGCCTTGATTCGAATCGTGATTCATGGAGAGATGGCACGGGTGCGTAGCGGATTTCAAACGGGAGCTCAAGATTAGGAGCGGAGAAGAAGGCGAGAAATTCAACTTTCTCGACTCGAGAAGCAGTTTCCTCGAGTCGAGAAAGGGCACTCTCGACTCGAGAAAGAGATATCTCGAGTCGAGAATTCTGACGCTCGACTCGAGAATTTTCCCTCTCGAGTCGAGAAAGCTGCTTTCCGGGAAGCCTCCTTAAGGCTTATGGCGGTTTTTTTTTCTTAAGAAATATCTATTTCGTCTTGTAGTGTCTTCTGTACTTATCTTTAATAAAAGGGGCATGTAACCCCTCTCTAGTAATTATTACCCTTCATATTATTTTTCATCTAGTTTTCATTGTAGAGAGAGAAATTCAAGGAGAATTAATATTTTTCATTATGATTTTCATCTCAAATCTTATTGCAATAATTAGTATGGGAGGCTAATCCCCTTCCTAGACTCTTGGTGTAATCAATTCTTCATCCTATGTATTAGTAAATATTTTTCTCTCTATTTTACCTTTATTTTCATTATAATAAATTCCTTGTTTTTTAATGCATGATGTATCCTTATTTTCTCTAATTGGTTGATTGGATTGAATTGGGTATTTCATATGCTTGGTTGATAATTGGTGGTCATTGATTATTAACCTAAAAGGAAGCAACTTTCACATGTTTAGTGTATGGATATGACTAACTTGTGATTGGGGAATTAATTAGGCAACTAATAGACTAGATTTGATTAGTGTCGCGGTTGCGGCTAATAAAATACTAATTTGGGTTGTTGTTAATCTTTTATTAGTCCTTGATGTTCATGCCTTTGGTTTTGATTTGTTTGAGTGGCACTAGACAAATTAGTACTAAAAGGAGGGGAATTTGGTAGCGGTTGCTCAAATTCCCCAATAACGTGGATTAATTGGTTAAAAAACGAGATTATCTATGAATGGTATAATTAGAGAGAGGTAAAAGCTTGCTATATTAGGGTGTTTGAATAGATTATCACCGAGAGTCGCCTTAGTAATATTGATAAATTGTTTATTTCTTGTTTAATCGACTTTTTAACCAAAAACCCCCTATTTATTGTTCTTATTTCTTTATTTATTTTCTTTTCTGCACTAGAATTGCATATTAGGACTTCCCTTTTCCTTGTGCATACGATACCCACTTACCCTTGCTAGTTTAGTAGGAATAGTGGTAATTTGACTAATAATAACGACTTATTAGCTTGTCAAAATCCATTTACATCCGATTGCTTTATTCCCGGCCAGTAAAGTCGCAATAGTCCACATTTTATTATTTTCGAGTACCTCATTTTCTTTCTTCCACTACTACAAAAAACCATATAGACGTGGGACATTTTAACGCATAGACATCAATTTTCATTTCGACGTTAAGTTGAGGGACCATCTATTAAAATGAGATAGGCATCGGTTTTTAATCCCATGGCTTTTACTTTTATAGACATGGTTTTTTTTTTCCAAAATCCGATGTCTATATGCTATGAAGATGACGGACTTTAGGAGAAAACCCATGTCTATAGGGTACTTTACACATCAGATTTATGAGAAATCTCACGTCTATTCTTCAACCAAATAGTAAAAAAAAAAAAACAAAATTGTACCCACCATAATAGGTAGGTGAACGTGATTTGGAGAGGAAATACGAGATTATCAACTTTTAATGAAAATCTCAAAGCAACCAAAAAATCAATACAAGCAGGGTTATGTTATAAATTATAAACATATGAAACAAATAATTTGTACTCCCTCCATTCATATACAATCTTCTTCTTACTTTTTGCACAAAGTTTTAGGTGTGTATTAAAAATTATTAAAAGCAAGTGGGAAAGGAAACAAGAGCACTTTGGAAGCATTTCATTGGTTCAAATGTTACTAAAATAAAAAAAAACAAAAAGATTGGATGTGAATTCCCCTAAAAGGAAACAAGGAAGATTGGATATGAATAGAGGGAGTACAAGTTTACTGAATACAAATAATAAAAATAATAGAAAAATCATAGATCTAAACAAAACTAGTAAAATAAATATGACCAGATCCGAAATAGATGAATTATCGTTGCCTTCAATCTTCATGCTTGAGTACTTTATATCTGAGAAAGCAGAAACACAAACAATAACTTAGTTTTAGCATGTAAACTGAATAAACACACATCAAAGAACCAAAAAAAAAAATTAAAACTTTGTTAATTTGATACAGGTATTCGATACATGTTGGAGATAATGGGTGGTTTATTTATTATTGTTGAAGATAGTGGGTGGTTTGTTTATTATTGTTGGAGATAATGAGTGATTTGCTTATTATTTTTGGAGATAATGAGTGGTTTGTTTATTGTTTTTGGAGATAGTGGAAGGTTGATGTGTGATGAAAACTTACCCCATTTAGAAAGTTTTGAAATGAGGTGTTTAAAAAAAGACGTCACGAAAAGAAAACTGGGGTGTTTAAAGGAGGATAGAGGGAGTATAAATACTAGGCCAATCTATACGTATACACAGCCTTCTTACCCAAGACATCCCTAAACTAGAGGTGATCATGGGTCGGGTCTGGCTTAGAGTAAAAAAGTAGGCCCAGTGTGCGGGTTGGGCCGGGCCGGACTTTTCTTTCGGGCCAAATCGGTCGGCCCAAGCCCCGCGGATTCGGGCCAAAACGGGCTTGTCGGCCTTTTAAAAAAAAATTAGGTATTACCTAATTAATACGTTTTTTTTATCACTTTACACATTAATATTATCTACTACTTGCATTTGCATATTTAGTTTAATAATAAACTATTATACAATTTTAAAGAGGTTTTTGAAGTTATTTTCATAATTTACAATATTTTATTTTATTATTTTAATATGTTTTATTCACTACATTTAGCCTAATTTTGCTACATTGAGTACTTTAATTACCAAATTCGTCATAATGTGACATCATTTACACTAGTTTACATAACTTAGGTTTTTAAAATAAAAAATATTTGCGTTTATTTTTAAAAGTGGGTCGGACAAATTTTCGGGCTACGAGCTCGGCCCAAGCCCGACCCATATTATTGCGGGCTTTTTTCGGGCCGGGGTTTGGGACGTTTTCGGGCCTAGTTGGTCGGCCCTAATCCGGGAAAAAGTAAGGGAAGAGAATGGGATCACTTTTGTTGAGAAAATAAGAATTATCAGTATAAGAGAATGGGTTTTGGTTTGGTTGTTATTTGATCTCATTGTTGAGGTGTTTGTTGCGGTTTGGTTTATGGTGGTGGTGGTTCAATTTCTTTGATTTATGGTGGTGGTTAATTAACTCTTGTATACAATTCTATTTTGGGGGTTCGGTCCCTGTCATTATATATTGTCGAGTTCGCTTTAAATTTCTTGTGTTTTAGTTGCTTGTTCACGCGCCAAGTCTGCCCAATCTTGCTGAAAAACTATGTTCCGAGAAGACTTTGCGTCTGTTATTGGCTTATGAGGCTGGTTAGGTGTATTGAGGCGTGTTTTTGTCTGAAGATTGCACCAGAAGGGCCTAAAACTGAGAGGCTCGGAACATGGTATGTGATTGCATACACATTAGATACAAGTAACACAATGTCGTTGCCAATCATGCTTATTATTTCTGCCACTTCTGATTGCATACCATATACAAAGTCTCGTTCTTGCACGGTAAAGGACAACCTGGCACTACTAATAGGCAAGCAACATCACATTCAGATAGCCCGGGATCCTGAAAGTGGGACAACAAATATTACATTTAATGAACTGCGAAACAAAAAGGTATGGAATGTATACAAAACACACACATAACACATTTCCAAATTTTATTTGCAGAAAAAATTACACTCTTGATAGCTAATAAGTCGTTATTATTAGTCAAATTACCACAAAATACTAACTTAGAAGTTAGGGCAACACTACTACAAAAAGCCTTATAACGTGAGTAAATAGACATGGGATCAATTGAAAACTGATGTGTATTAGAGAACCGGTGGCAGTCCTGTAATAATGAGCAAATAAAAGACAAGAGTTTTGTTATAAAAACCCACGTCTAAGTATAGACATCAGTTGTGTTAATACAACCCATGTGTATTATAGATAAATAAACATCAGACTTCTTAAAAAAGCCCGTGTATATAAGTTCACATGCCAAAAAGAACTTTAACCCCACCCTTGTCTCAATAATTTCTTGGCCTTGGAAAAATCTTGCGCCTTAGGTTCTTATCCATTCGTTTTCGCTCAAAAGACAAATAAACCGCAAAGACAAGCTCAGGCGATTGACTACTCTTAGGCGACTGCTCAAAGTGAACTCACGCGACTGCTTAGGCGACCGACCCATCGTTTCACGCGACCCAACTCATTTTCCCGACTCAGGCGTTCTTGGGTTTTCCAGTAAGGTATGTTCTCCTACCTTAAATTGAATTCTAGGGTAGCTTAATATAGAAGTTAAAATTAAGGGGTAAATTAATGTAGGTTTTGAATCTAGAGAAATTAAGGGGTAAAAGTCCAATGGAATGGATATTAACAAGTCTAAGAAAATCGACAGTGGTAAAAGCAAAACAAAAGAGTCAGTTGATGCGGGATCCAATAGATGTTTGAAAACCCTTCTTGATAAAAAATCGGGTTCTCAACGGTTGTTGTCAAAGGTAGCTAGCGTGATGCAAGATGGTCAGTCATCTCCACTCCCCTTGAGCAACAATATTATGGGTTACGAACAAACCATATTCATAACCAAAGAAGATATTAGCTAACTCTTGAATATGAAAGAACCGAACATATCATGCATTCAAACATTTATTGGGTAAGTTTGTAATTAGACCTTTTTTTTTTAAAGTTTGTTTAGGTAGTGTAGATTTTCATAAAGAATACAAGTTAACGTAATATGCTCATATTTTAGGTCTCTATATAACCTATGTGATACCGAGAGATATGAGTTTCTTTCTCCTCAATATATATACGTCATTGATAGCCCACAACGCAGATGAGGCGTCCATATATGTTTCTGAAACCATGATTGCTCAAAAGAAACTTCTTTATTTGACTCCATACTATCAAGGGAATGTTTCATTTTTAAATTAATCATAAATAAGTAAATTAAGAATGGCTTGTTTATCAAGATCAGGTTATTTATAACATTAAAGTCTATTTTTCTTCACTATGTATGATACAGAAAACATTGGATGTTGGCTGTTGTGGATATCGTTGACAATAACTATATATATTGGCTTGATCCAATTGGAGGTTCTGAGCCAGCAACTTTTAAAACCTAGCTAAATACGTGAGTTTCTCTATAACTTTACTTTCTGAGTCTACTTTTGTTGCAATAAATAACACTATACTTTCGATAATTTGGATAGGTCTGTTAGAGCATAGGGCTATGGAGGGGGTAAAAAGAAGGGCTCTAAAACACCACAGTGGATTCAAATTGATGTAAGTATCTTGTTAAATCTTTTTAAAGCATGCACTTGAGTGTCTGTTCTCAAGATACATCATTTAAGTCGTTACGGAAGTTAAAAAAAAACAAAAAACAGAAGTAAGATGAAAGACGACGATCATTGTCTAATACATATGAACCTCTTATGACACTGAGTTGGCATTGGAGGATATGCAAGATAGTTAAAGAAAGTATGATGAGTGGTTTTGTGAATGGGAAATGGCTGAAGAATAAGAATGGATACTCAGTAGCTTCCGGATATCAGAGGGCTATGCTAAACAGAGTGGGGAAGGTTTTTTTCGGAATCGATATAACATTCTGAAGGCTGCTTTATATGTTGGCTAATATGCCTGGGGAAATTGCAACTTGTGTATCTTATATTCTAACATCATTTTTTTTTTCTTTTCCAGTGTGCTCGCCAGCCAGGGATTTCAGAATGTGGTTATTACTTTATGAGATACATGCTAGAAATCGTTGCTTGTTCTATCCATACACGATCCATACATGAGGTAGGTATCTCTATTTTACATAAAATTCTATGAACTACAACTAAATCTACAATGTGTTACAACATGTGATATATCATTTTGTAACACATTTTAAATGCGGAAATTTTCAGCAATTTCAAGACACACGACGTACTCTCAAGAAGAAATTGACGAGGTTCGAGATTTATGGGCAAACTATTATCTTAATGTTTAATTGGCGTAAATCGGGCACAACAAAGTTGAAGCTGGGTGTTTGATGAGCTCTGTTGGGGCACATTAGGTAATAGTATTGTAGAGGTACATGAATCTCTAGCTTGGGAAAGAAATATGTATGGATTACTTATATATGTTGGGGAAATGGAAGACACAAATTTAATGAATTTGGTTGTCTTTGAGCCGGTTTGTGTATTGTCGTGGGCAATATTGCCCTGGTGAAAACACGCTTCAGGATCTACAAATTTTTTTTTTTTTTTGAATATTTAGACATGGTTTTTTTTATACAAACACACGTCCATATGACATACATACATGTCGGTTTTCCGGCAAAGTCAGATATCTATATTAATGATAAACATGGGAGTTTTAAAACACTGATGTCTATGGTCAGTAATAGACATCGAACTTTAATAAAGTCTGACATTTATTCAAAGAATAGACATGGGATTTTTAACCAAATCCAATGTATAAGGTATGTATAGACGTCGTATTTTTAAATAAATCCCATGTCTTTAAAAGTTATAGACATGAGACTAAAAACCCATGTCTATCTGTTTTTAATAGATGTCGGCCAACTTAATGTCGACAGTATATCCCACGTCTATTGTCAAAAAAGTCCGACGTCTATGATATGTTTTGTACTAGTGCAAGTGGGTATCGAACACAAGGAAGATGCGAGTCCTAATATGCAATTCTAGTGCGGAAAAACTAAAACAAAATAAGTAAACCAATTAAAAAGGGGGCTTTTATTTGAAGTTTGATTAAAAGAGAAATAAACGAAATATCAAAATGATTAAAGCGACCCTCGGTGATAATCTAATCTAACACCCTAATATAGCAAGTTTTACCTCTCTCTAATTATATCAATTCATAGATAATCCCGATTTTTAACCAATTAATCCACTTTTATAGGGAATTTGAGCAACTGTACCGCTACCAAATTCCCCTCCTTTAATCCTAACACTACTAAAAACCCGACTATAGACGTCACTTGATAGACATGGGATATTCATAAAACCGATGAGTATAAGGAGCCAGTAGCATTTTTGCAATTTTGGGGAAATAATAGACATGGGCTTTTTTAAAAATCTCATGTCTAACTAATAGATATCGGATTTCTGAAAAAACCCATGTCTATTATCGTTATATAGACATCGGTTTTATAGGAAAACCCATGTCTATCCGTTTCCAAAAAAAATCTCAAAACCACGCACATATATTTTCAGCCGTCACTTAAAGGAAATCCCATGTCCATCGATCTTTTAATTTCTAACCCTAAAGTACATAACTCATTCATCTTCTTTTGTTACCCTTTCTTATATACGTACTTGTCCAAATCTTTCACCCTCTTTCATCTTCTTTTCTTATTCTCTCTCCTCCTTCATCACCCACTCATAGTTTCCTCCTTATTCAACCACCACACTCTAACTCTTTCGTACACCACCACGGCACCACCCCATTATTGTTGATGCACCTTTTTTCATCAATAAGGCCACAAGACCATCGAGTGTTTTCGAACCAAAGTAGATCTCACTTTCTTCTTTCTCTTTCACATGGTTAGGGTATGGATTTACTTTTCATTTTCTTCAACAATCAAAGTTTGTTTGCATCCCGTTTTTTTTTTTTTTTTTTTTTTTTGCTTGATTGTTTATGTTTCTCAATCATTTGAGTATTTTCATTTTAATTTTCAAATGCGTATTATTGCTGTATTTATGTTTTTTTTGTTCTGTTTTGGTTTTATGAGATATCCGAATTTGTGTATTTGTTTTGCGAAGTTTCATTTTTTCTTCCTCTTCCATTTGTGTATTTGTTGAGCAAAGCTAAGTTATGCTTTGTTTGTTGATGTTTATCCCTTTCCATATCTAGAGCATTGTTGGTTGAAGCAACATTAAAAGATTGAAGACAACAGTTTCGTGAAGCCTTTTTCCAGATCTGGACTTTATTTTTTCAGATTCCTAGATCTTCACTTTTTTTTTGTTAAATTTTAGTTATGCTGTAATTAAATTGAAAATTTTCATTTGTGTACAATAATTGTATAGATGAATTTGAAATTTTTTTAAGAAAGCTGACATTTTTCATCTGCTCAATCTTTAATCCATGTAACAAATGTCATTTACCCAAATATTTATTTGGGTATCATTTTTTTTTTAATAATGAGATTTTTCAAAAAGACTGATGTGTAAGGTTTGTATACACATCGGTTTTCCATAAAAAAATCCGTTGTCTATATAGTGTATAGACATGGGGTTTTTGGAAAAAAAACCCATGTCTATAATTTTGAAGTACGTCGAATGTCGAACTAATATCCGACGTCTATCCAATATGAATAGATGTCACTCAACTTAACGTCGAGAGCAAAACCGATGTGTATGTGATAAAAAGTCCAATTTCTATATCCCTTTTTGTAGTAGTGTAATTTGTCTAGTGATCACTCAAACAAATCACAACCAAAGGTATGAAGAGCAAGAATTAATAAAGGATTATGAACAACCCAAATTAGTATCTAATTAGCCGCAACCACGACACTAATCAAATCGAATCTATTAGTTGCCTAATTACTTCCCCAATCACAAGTTAGTCATAACCATACACTAATCATGTGAAAGTTGTTTCCTTTTGGGTTAATAATCAATGACCATCAACAATTAACGTGCATTAGAAATCCCCAATTTAATCTAATCAACTAATTTTCACTAAGCTCTCCTTAAGTTTCTCTCTCTAGAATTGAAAACAAGATGAAAATAATATGAAAGGTGATAATGTTTATTGAGGGGTTCATGCCCCTTTATTTAACAAAAGTACAAAACACTAGAGGACAAAAGCAAAAGAATCCAAGGAACCCAAAAAGGATTCGGAAACTTCCTGGAAGACGCTCCCCTCGACTCGAGGGAGCCACGTCTCAAGTCGAGGGAGCGTGGTCTCCTCGAGTCGAGGGGAACATCTCCTCGACTCGAGGAGCCTGTTGAACAAAATTGGCGCCTTGATGTCTCTCCACGACTCGAGGGAATGCCTTCTCGAGTCGAGGGCCTGCTGCTCACCCAATCTACTAACGACCGCCTTCTTCCGAACTCCATTTTGTGCTCATAATATATCAACGGAAAGGTGGGATTATGAACTTCCCTCTCCAATTGGAATTTCTGCAAAATATCTCATGGTTAGAGAGTTATATTCAAATGAAGTCAGAGGTGATGGTGTGTTTTTCCATAATATCAGCCAAATCTCAACAAAAAGAATATAAGGCTACCCAAAATTAACACGCCACTATGGCACCACATCAAACACCCCCATGCTTAGACCATTACTCGTCCTCGAGTCATCCAATTCTCCTCACTTGACACCGTGGTCTCTCTTGTAGCACGGGGTGAGTTGCAACAAACAAATCCTCCAAATCAAAGAATCGCAAGCCAACAAAAACACTTAAATGGTGCTAGTTAGAGTTGAAGTGGTTGAAATGCTCAACACCCTAACTCTAACCATCTTATCCTTCCTTCACACACACTCTAAGTTAGGGAAAACTAACACAAACCACGGTTCCCTCTACTTGGCTCAACGACTCCCTCAAAACCATACAAAAAATGAAGCTATCGAGCACGACTCACCTCTTAAAATCCAGAGGCGCCCCTATCATCATAATGTAAGAGGATTTCTAACCTAGGACCACCAATTACTATCATCAAACCTCCTTATAACTCCGATAGTGATCCTAACCCGTTACGCCCCGAACTCCTCATGCTTAATTCTCGTCATTGCCCCCAATGACAAACCAACACCAATCCAAAAGATCAGGCAACGACAAAGTAGGCAGGGGGAGTAACAACACCATCGAATATCCCATACAAGAATAACCATGGAACAACCCATCTTATTTTATCAAAGAAGCAATTAACGGGCTCTCGGGTCAAGAGACACCCATTCTACCTCGCTCCCCTATTCTCCCTCTTGGAATTGTATCCACCCTCGTCTCACCACTTCATTTCCCTCATTACCAATACGTACAACACATCCTCCAACAACGGCCACAATTCAAAACACCCAACCAAGATGAACTAATAAGAAGGCTATTTTAGTGGTTTAAGGGCGGGATAGGGTGGTCAAAATAATCAAAATAGTGGGGGAGCAAACGTGGTGGGGCAAAAAGAGAGATGATATAGAAACAAGCTAGTGAAATGGGTGGGGAGTAGTTGTTAGAATTGTGAGAGAGAGGAAAGTGAAAGAAAAAGAGACATACCGCGTGAGCTCCATTTCCCTTCATTATCGTCAAAGCAAGTGGCTCGTGGTCAAAACACAGGTAAAAGAGCCACTCTCTCACCTGACAACCCGGTTTCCTTAAAATAAGTCGTCTCCTATCACCTTATAAAACTCTCATCTCCCTCTTGTGTTTGTCGTAGCATAATGACCCCACTACAATAGTAGTCCAAAAACCAAAACAAAATAGGCCATTTTGCAATAAATTTATGAGTTTGGGGCCAAATGTAGATGGTTTGGCACAAGCAAGCATGTGAAACAAACGGGTGGGGAAATATGAAGAGAGATGGTATAAAAGATGGGACAAAACGGGGTGAAGGAGCGAATTGGTTAGAAATTAGATGAGAAGAAAGTGTAAGAGATAGTGACATCATACCTTGGCTTTTCCATTGTATGGGAAGTGTCACGAGCTAAAAACACACCAAAAACAAACAAAACAAAACAAACTAACAAGCTTGGGTTGCCTCCCAAGTAGTGCATTTGTTTAACGTTGTCGTTGGCTCGACTCATGACATTGAATTCTATCATCCAAATCCGAATCCCAAGTCAAGCACACCACACTTCACCCCTTCTCCTTTCACCCTCCACCTCCGGGCATTTTTAACCCCGACTTTGGTGGCTTTTCTCCTTTTCTTTTTTGGAGTATGAGGAATGGTCTTCTTAGCTTTCGTAATTTGCAAAGCAGTTGGTAAACACTTTCCACATACTATGGGCGACTTGGTTAGCGAAGCATGCATTTTGTTCACATTAGATTTCACATTTTTCATGCATTTCACATTTTCAATTTTGAGATCAAGGGGATCATGCCTTGGGGATTTCACAATACATGTATCAAGAGAGTGAATCGAATGGTCATTATCAACATCATGCTTTGAATCATAAACATGCCGCTCTATTCGGCAACAATTAGCTACTAGTGCAAGAATACCGGTGTCATATCAATGTTCATTCTTGCAGTTTTTATGAAGGGTCGTCCTAGAAGGAGAGGGGGTTCATACTCCCTATGATTTGTATCAAGGACATAGAAATCCGCGGGAAACATAAGATTACCTATTCTAATTAACATGCACGTCCCTTACAATTCATTTGTATCGGTTTCATGCATTGGTTTGAGTTTCATTGAATTATAGCATGATAGTGGCAAGACATTAATGGACGCACCTACATCTAGCATGAACTTAGGAAAAGTAGTGTTACCTATGGTTGACGGAATAGTAAATATACCAGGATCAATACACTTTATAGGTAACCGTTGTTGAAAAATGGCCGAAACTTGCTCACTCATCACCATTTTCCTCTTGTATGTAGCTTTCAGATTCCTCTTGCCGTGCACATAACTTTCACAAATTTAGCCTCCATTGGAACACTCTTCACAAAGTCCAGGAATAACTTTGCAATCTTGAAAAAGAGCGTACATTTTGATGTTGTTGATCTTGAGCTTTTGAGTGTCCTTAAGAGTCACGGGAAATGGAACATTATCATCCCCATCATTATCTTGGGGAGAAGAATAATCGACAACTAAAGAAGAAATAGAAGCAAGGGTGTCGGCTCGAGAAGACACCGTCTCGACCTGAGAATGGTCAGTCTCGAATACAGACGGGCCAGTCTCGACTAGAGACAAATCAGTCTTGACTCGAGACCTCTGACTCTCAACTCGAGATGTTTCTTTCTCGGGCCGAGAAAAATGCTCAGAGTGTTATTTTTCAGGTATATCCTCCTCGGCCCGAGATAAACCTCCCTCGACCCGAGGATGGTCTTCCTCGACCCGATCTTGTTCTAGGTTTTCTCCATGGTTTTAAGTTTGCTTAAAAGAGAAATAAACAAGATATCAAATTGATTAAAGTGAACCTTGGTGATAATCTAATCTAACACCATAATACAATTCTTCATGAAGGCAAGGGTCGAGCTCACCACTGCTAAGATATGCATCACAATTGGCCCAACAACATCTCTTGTCGCAAGCAATGCATTGAAGTGGTTGCTAAAGAAAGTTTCAAGGCTAGACTAAGGGTCAGCCAACACCAAGGTTTTTTGAGGTTTTTTCAGTCACAGAGTATGTGTTCAACAACCTACCAACAGAACAACGCCTATGATGTGTGTGGAGCTATTGCAACTTCAAGATATGTCTCGGAATTGTTGTATTTTGGGATGGCTCCACCAATATCACGACCAATAATGCTTGTCAAAAACAAAAACTGCTTATGTTTTCTTCTCGTTTATGCATCGAAATCAGTACTTGGCAGGTTATGTAGGACAACCATCTATCTTTTAGGGCTTCCACATACCAAAACATTATGCTACCAGTGGCAGTATTATTATGTGTGTATTATAAGCTCTTCATGCAATGGAGTTCACAAAGACGCACGCGGTCGAACGACTAGTATTAATAAAGGTGCTTCTTTCTAGGGCCTATGTTAAAAGTCCCAAATCAACATACACAATCATAATGTCTGATCATATATACCCAACTGGCTTCAATTAGCTGTTAGAGTATTGATGGACAAGTTTATTATTTAAACATTATTCTTTCGGAGTAACTATAAATATCAAGAATTTTGTTGGGTGTTATAAGAGTGTATGCATATGTTAAGAGATTAGAGAGTGTAGTCCAATATAAATCTCAATTATAGCTAATGATAGGGTTATGTTTGGTATGCACAATAAGCTAGTTTATTTCACCAAATTAGCTTATTTGACTAAATTTTTTTGCTCTTTGACCAAAAAAGTTGGTTTTGTAATACCACTAGCTTAAATAATAAGCTAGCTCATTTAAGAAGTTACTCCATAACGTGATAGTAGTAGTAGAAGAGCGGACAATATTAGGGTTCAATCAACTTTTTACGTACATACGTAAAATCAACAGTTGGAGATGTTATTACCCATCTTTTTGATCAATTTTTTTACGTCCGTAGGATTTGCTTAGGGTACAATAATATATAGAATAACTAGTTTAAAACCCGTGCGTTACACGGTGACATTAAAAATATATTATATTATATACGCACATTTCATTACCGAAACCATTATAATTATTGTAGTTGAATAAAGTTTTCTCAAGGTAACAACGAAATAAAGTTACCAATTATCTAGAACTATTGATTAATTCAGTTTTTTTAAAGTTCTCACACTGTATACTTACATGATATTAATGTTCTAGCTAATTAATTAACTAATTAATATATCAATATATAAAAATATTAATTAACCTTTTTAATAAAACCATTTAGGCCCTGTTTGATAGGATTGCATCTTTCTGAACTGAACTGATCTGATCTGAATGATTGTGATCTGATCTGATTGATTCTAATCTGATTTGAATGATTCTAATCTGATCTGATCTGGTTGAAAATTTGATTGAATTTCAACGAATTAGTATCAATTATGGATCAAATACATAGATAGTTATTTGAACATTTCTGATCTAATCTGATCTGATCTGAATGACTCTGATCTGGTCTTATCTGCTTTGAATGACTTTGATCTGATCTTATCTGATTAGAATGATTCCGAACTAATCTGAATTCATCTGAGAATAAGTTCTATCAAACAGGGCCTTAGTTCCATTACCTACATTAACCCACTTTTATCGTTTTACGTGTTTATGTCTAACGACAAAAGTATAAAGATGTCAACGCTAAACAAAACTAAACACAAATTATGCAAGATATATACATTTATTATTTCACATCAACAAACCTAAATAACAACTGAAAAATGTTGCGCTATAGTGATTAAGATAGAGGTACCGAATATAATAAGATTCGGTTTCGAATTTGTTCCCTATATTGTATACCGATTTCTACGCTTATTACACTTAAGTTAATAAGATTTTGTATGATTCAACTTATTCTTTTTAACATATTCGTATCACGAGAGTAAGATATTGTAACTATAATGAATCTAGTAAAAAAATTGATTCCAATTGAATTTGTATTAGCTCAAGTCTAATAAGTTTAGTGCAAGTTCAATAAATTTAAATAAATCCAAATAATTTTATATCATAACTTACGAAATCGAACCAAAAAAATATATTATCTTTTTGTTGAATCAATGACTCAAATTAAAGATTATAAGTTATTTTAAATTTTATAATCGCAATAATGTTTGCACGTCGTACATTACAAATTCTCAAGATAAAAAAATTGTGGTTCGTATCAATGACTTTGCTTATGTGGCCATATTTCAAACTACCTAGCAATAAAATGTAATCTTAGGTTTGTGATAAATGGTTTTATTCCAGTTTGATTATATTTAAATGCACTTTACAAATGTTTGATAATCAAGAATTTATTTATAATTATTATATAATTAAAGATCTTATATTATCATTTTCAAAATTATATATGGCTCGATGACCTGTCTAGACCTCCATAAAACACCTACAATTATTTGTCTCTTCAATAGATAGACTATATTAATAAATTAAATATTATTTTTTCTAGGACTATGTATTAAATTTCAAAACTCAAGATTACATTAAGTTAGCTGACCAAATAAATTTTGTTTGATAGTAATTGTTTTAGAGCAAAGAGATTTACACATTATGTAAAAATATTTAATTTCTCTCGTATATAGAAATAAGTACATCGAATATGGGAATGGCCTTGTATGATACAATTCAACTTAATTTTGGAACATACAAATAGCAAAGCATATTACCTAATTTTAGCTATTTTTTAATTACTTTAGTTCAATTGACATATGAACTTTTTAACAGTCAATGCATCAGCTAAACAAACTAAAACAATCATATATTTCTAAAAGGAGGGAGTATCCTATCTTTTTATGATTAGAAAAAAAAAAGACTTATAGAATAACGCATATATAGAGAAACCCGGTGACTTATACTCGTAGATATTAGTATTTGAAATTCACTTGAGTAAGTTGAATTGCTACCCACCTAAAAATATAAGGCAAAAAATTACAAAGTTATAATAATATTATCAAAGCAGATACCTCACTAAATGAGTATTACTTTAAGTGTGCAAATCTTTTTTTTTTTTTTTTTTGCGAAATCAACAGTCAATGCTCTAGCTCGCAAAATGAAATCGTCTTACATTTCGGAAAGAAGGGGTGTATCCTATCTTTTTATGATTACAATAAATTTAAATTTGGAATATAATGTAATCTTTCCATTACCCATAATAAAATTCGAAATATAATTTCAATTTCTGTAGACGTACTAAAAGCTTATGATTATATGCTGAATTCATTAAAAAAAATTAAACACTACATTTATTCGTAGTTTGTGGTCAATCTTTAATATATATACACTAAAACATAGGTTACAAAAAAATTTATAAATGGACTACATGAACTTATAAATGGACTTTTTATTCAAAAATCATTCTATTAAAATTTTGTTAACTACTGTAGACACATCTTAAAAAAAACATTTGGTTCTTATATTTTGCCAAAATGTAGAAAGTATCGTATAATTTTCTCTTATATTAAATTGTAGGTTTGACTTATTATCTTACCATAAGTCAAAAAAGAAACTTTTATATTCATGGGTTTTTTCAAAATTACCAAAAACCTACATATGGTATACTAAATTTCCATAAGTAAAATATATGAATTTTATACATTATTACCATAAACTCACATATGGTATAAGGACCAATTCGATAACATAAATTAATTCCTAATTCACAAGAAGCTCTAAGAAAATCCGAAAGGCTCTATACCTCTTCAATGCCCACGAAAAAAGTTTCGTTTATAAATATATATATATATATATATATATATAAGATAAATTACCCCGATCCGTATGACTTATGAGAGTTTGCTGACTATTGTTTTTTTAGTCTTGACATTAATTAGTTCGAGTAGTTTAATTTTTTTTTGACAAACAGGAGCTATAAAAATAGTTGAAGTGGTCAATTTTACTTTTGAGCATGTAATTTTTATGTCTAGACAATTATTATTCTTGCATAAGTACCGATCGATATTAAGCGACATAGAAAGCTATAGATACATACATACATATATCCAAATAATTGCAGTTTTTTTTTGTACTGGCCTAATAATAGCAGTTCATATATATATATTTATCGAAGTCAATTATCGCCATATTACTCATTAGAGGAAAAGAAGTATACATGCTTAATTTGAGGCAACTTGGCTAGTAGAAACATGTATGACATGTGCCACTATTGTGTTCATTTATAAACATAGGCGTTGACCAACCATAAGCCAGTAAGGCAATGTAGAGTATGTTTAACACTTAGGTCATATTTACCTCATTTATTTTCGTGCTAATTGAGTAAAGTTACTGCTACATTACATCGTCTTTTGAGTTATTACAATGATATATATTATAAAATTAGAAAATCCGAAATTCTACTTTTTAGGGAAAATGCTACTTATAATAGCATTTGTCAAATGCCCCTTAGAACGCTAAATGTTTACTTCAAATGCTAACAACAAATGTATAACCAATCATGTCAAATAGAATTATGACTTAGTCAAAACGCTAAATGTTACCTTCTACTTGGCTACCCAACGTGCCTGTTATGGTAAGATATTATTGCATAAGTCAAAAGTGTAACATGACAATTTCGAACGATTTAACGAAATAGTGCTCGGAAAAAAAATGTTAAACAAAATAGGTAGAAACAAAACTTGTTTAACAATATGGGCTGCATATCACCCATATGTAAAATCGCTAGTGTTCTTGGCGGTTTTAGGACTAAAAAAACGAAGTTTTTTTAAGTTTTTTTTTTTTAACAGTAAAACCGCCATGGAGTAAAACCGCCAAACCCCATGGCGGTTTTACAGATTACAAATATTTTTTTTGGGTTACTGTTCATAAGTCATGAAACCGCCATGATCCTTGGCGGTTTTAAATATAGGTGACGTGCACCCAATTTTGTTGAACAAGTTTTTTTTCGACCCATTTTGTTTAACGTTTTTTTTTAGTGTTATTTGAAAACATTGTTCGACAATTTCTTCATTTTGAAACATCTAAGCACCAAAGGATGAAGTTTAAAGTTGAGATACTAATTTTAATAACTATAAGTCACCCGACTATAAATGGGTAGCAATTTAACTTATACAGATGCATTTCTCAATACTAACAATATTAAAATGTTATGAAAAATGTAGTTACCACATGTAAGTTTATACTCCTGCCATTTCAATATATGACGTTTTCAAGTTACGAGGCAAATTTTGACTTTCAATTTCATAAAAAAAAATATTTTATCAAAAATTATAAAATTTATACATTTGGATTCGTTGTAAACTATACTTTCACAAGATTCTAATTTCATAACTTTTACCCTTGTATTTTGAGAGATATCAAAGGTTAAAGAAGTTTCTCGAAATGTGAGAAAGACATATATTGAGGAGGGGGTAGTAATCATATAAAAAATTCGTTTTTTACTAATGAATATGCAGTTACCATATGTAAGTTTATGCTAATTTTGAAAAAATGAATCAATATAAGAGTTTTCTTTTATGAGTTTTAGTAATTAAGATAATATACCATAAGTCAAACTTACATTTTCTAAATTTAGTAAATATATGAACCAAATATTTATTTTACGTGATTTCCCAATACTAATAACTAGGAGTAAAGTCAATTGAATTGTGTTCCTCTAAATTATGCGTTACTCTATAAGTCTGATTTCTTTTTTTCTAAGCTATGTTTTTTCTTTGTATAAACAATTGACCACAAGCTACTAATAAAGATAGTTTTTATATTTTTGAATGAAACTGATCTTATCTGCATCTAACTATGAGCTATTTAAGCGTGTAGAGTTAATGAAATCTTATTACAACTTTTGGTGAATAAAAATTCATTTGTGAATAAAAAATTCATGTATAAGTACGAAAAAATTGTAATTCCATATATGCATGTATATGGTAATCATGAAATGGGAAGATAATACAATTTTTTTTTTCTTATGGGTTATGGAAAGATTAATTTCAAAATTTGAGTTTATTTTAACCATGGAAATAGATATTCCCTCATTTCCAAATTGTATGATGATTTCATTTTGCGAGATAAGTTATTGACTGTTTATTTCGAAAAAAAAAACTATCATATTTATATACTTAAGTTTTTCTCATTTGGTTCGCATCTACTTTGATAATATTATAGTTTTGCAAATTTTGGTTTTATAATTTAAAATATATTTTGATTTTAAAGTCTCACCTTCAAAAATGAAATTGAAACATATTTTTAATAGAAATGCAATATACATTAAAATATATTGGCATAATTTTTTTTTTTTTTTTTTGCATATTTTTGTTTTTTGAGAATTTTCTATAATTGTCATCATTTGCATTTTCTATGACTTTCTTCATGAATCCATCTTGAGAGACTACAGTTCAAAACATTTTGTTGTAAAAATGTTAAATTCAAGAGAACATCAAGCCACCGTAGTTTGAGGTTATATCCATGAAAAATGATTATTTATTGGTTATTCATATTTTGTATTATGTGATGAAGATATTTGATTAAATAAGAAGTTATTTGATCTCATATAAACATTTAAGATGTCAGTTGATCTAAATTAATTAAAAAAATGTACGTAATTATTAGGCAAGCATAGTTTGAGATTATTTGCATGAAAATTGACTGTCCTGGTTAGTTAGATTCTGTAGGATCTGGTTTAAAACTATATATATGATTAAATTGGAGGTTATATGATACGATTTGTACATATCAGATGTCAAATGATCTAATTTAATTAAAAAATAACTGAATTTGATTAGGTGATTTATGTCTTAATGGAAGAAAATAATATGTATGACTAGATCTCTTTACACTAAAACTATTATCATTATCCAAAAATATTAAGTTTAGAAATTCAACCTTTTTTTGTATTGAATAAGTCCATAAATGTGGGAAGATCCCACATCGCAAATGAAATTTTCATACAGTTTTGAAACAGTTTATGCATAGTCCTAAAATATACTCCGTAAAATAATCGAAATAAAAAAAATACTTCCTCTGTCCCCCTTTAAACACCCCAGTTTTCTTTTCGTGGTGTTTGTTTCTAAACACCCCATTTCAAAACTTTTTAAATGGGGCAAGTTTTCACCACACATAAACGCTCCACTATCTCCAAAAATAATAAACAAACCACCCATTATCTTGAACAATAATAAACAAACCACACAACCTAAATCCACGTGAGAAAAACATCGATGTGTTTAAAGGGGGACGAATCACAGAGGGATATAACAATGAACATCATATTGCAATTGCAAATATAAAATCTACAATAGTTATGCCCTTAAATTAAACTTTGTTTAAGTACACCATAATGATTTCAATAATAAATGGTGCGTATATACTAGTCCCTCCTACCCAAAATGATTTTGCCTTTTTAAAAACTATTTTTGAGTAGTCATGTTCGGAGCTACTTTTAAACCAAATGAATCGTTCAGTTGTTGAAAAAATTAGTACCTATTCTATTATATTCTGAAGTGCATTATTCTACCAAAACCATTTGAGTATAAGGTCAACGGGCATTTTATTTGGTGGAAAAGTAGTTCCAAAGATGGTTACTCAAAAACAGTTTTCAAAAGGGGAAAATCATAGTGTGTTGGAGGGAGTATATACTATTTATAATAGCAAATTGATAGAGGTCTATAGTTTAGACACAATTAATTTGTCTACAATGTAAAATTGAGCTAGTAGTAGTAAAATTGATATCGGAATAGTAAAATTAATTGTAGTAAAAAATTCAAGTAGTAAAATTAATTGTGTGAGTAGTAAAATTTTGATAGTGTACTAAAATTATTACGGATTGTAGACACTTTTGGGTGTTTATAATTTAAACCTCTAGCATTGTCCTTTATAATATAATCGCAAGTTTTTAAATAGTTAATGATAGAGGATTAGATCGATCCAGCTCCCATAAATAAGTAGTCCGAACCAACACCTTCCCGGCCATCAACGTGCTAAACTTTTGTCATCACCAATTCACCATGACAATTAGCATACACTTAAAAGAGATCAACGAAGAAGTTATAAAACCGTCAGAACCAACACCTTCCCACCTTCGTAAGCTACAATCCTCGTTGTTTGATCATGCCTACACCCCAGTCCTTGGGCCTCTCATCTTCTTCTACACACCAAAAAACACTCCCAGTGATTGTGTGGTGTCGCACAACCTCAAAAACTCACTTCCGGCAGCATTAACCGTGTTCTATCCGCTTGCAGGAAGATTCCAAGACGCAAACTACATTGCTTGCAACGACGAGGGTGTACCCTACGTAGAAGCTGAGGTACGTTCGATTTGTTTGGCAGATGTCGTCCATAAGGCCGAAGTCTCCGAGCTTGAGAAATTTTTACCCCCCCATGGCGATGAGGAAGGATATACCAACCTGTTGTTGGCAATCCAAGTTACCTCATTCCCTTGCGGTGGAGTCGTAATTGGGATTAAGATGAGCCACGCTATTTCAGACGCCTTCTCCATAGCTATGTTCTTTAAAACATGGGCTGGCTTTGCTAATGGCGAGAGTCACCCCATGTCACGCCCTTATTTCGACCTATGGAAGCTATATCCACCATACCCATCGAAGAAAGGAACCAACACCGAGGTGCATATGGAACCAAATCCTGAATTAATGCGCCAAAGACCGGTCACTAAGTGGTTCTTATTCAGCAAAGCAGATTGTGATGCCCTTAAGTCCCGGCTATGTACAACGCACGTGGAAAATAACAATGTATCCCTTACAATGGTTTTATCAGCTTTCATCTGGTACAGGATCAAGGGTATGTATATCAAGTCTTGTGTACATGATGCTAACAATGTCGTCACTCCTCATGAAGTGTTCCATGCCGTTAATATTCGTCCAAAAGTGAAGCCCGTTATTGTTGAGAAGGAGGAATCATATTATTATTTCGGTAACATGATTGTCAACGCCATAGCAGAACCAAGTCACCACGATGACGCATTGCTAAGTTACAACAACTTTGTGACGCTTATGAAAGAGTCTATAGCGAAAACAACGGAAAGGCGTGGATCGTTTAAAGAAGAATTGGAAAAGACGAGGGAGGATTTGAGGCTTATGAGGAATCATTTCGAGAGAAAAGGTAAGGACGAAATCGTGGCACTCGGGTTTAGCTCAATGAGAACTTTGCCGGTGTACGAAGCCGATTTTGGATGGGGGAAACCAGTGTGGGTAACATCAGCTACGAACATGTATAAGGACATGGTCATATTGATCCCCGCTGGTCCATCGAATGAAGACACGGTTGCTTATGTCAGTTTGATGCCCCACGAAATGACAAACCTGGTTGCTGATCAGGAGTTCATGTCATTTGTGTCCAAGTCCGCAAGCTTTGCTAGTAATAGCAAGCTTTAATCATAATCTTGGTTAATATTGGCTAAGCTGGTTTCTGATCCTTCCAAGCTGGCAAGCTTTAATATTGTTTGACAATCAATAATGTTAATTAAGTTGCATTGTATTTATTAATACCGCTTCCTCCCATCGCTAGCTAATATAAAAGCTAAGCTAAATGTCATTCTGTCAAGAGTATGTACTTTTACTCCTCTAGTTAGCAAAATATTACTCCTAACACAATTAACTTCAGAATCATAATATTATCTTACTATCGATATTTTTTATAGCCGTGTAGGTAATAAGTTTGGTACCACTTTACTGTTAGTGTCCCTATTCGAATTGCTTAGTGATAGATGTCTAAACTTTAGACAATTTATTGTTGTCTAAAGATGACATGGTTGTGATGTGGAGTATGACATGGCAATATATATGTGGGGTCATTCATAAATGGTTAGAAATTTGGTTAGGAGAATTTGTTTGGTTAGGAAATAACTAAGCTAGGTAAGTATCCATTCTAGTCAACATATATTATCATATCTTATACTATATATTAAAAGCTGTGTTAGAGGCAACGACCACGTTCACCGGCTTCAGTTAGGCCATCTGCAATGCCACGTGGCATGTCTCTTTAATTTTCTTTTAAAAAATTCATTTGAAATATCTTTTATGGTAAAGAGTATAGCGACGTTTTCCATATCAAAAAAGTTCACAATATTTTTTTTATTATAAAAAATCAATGTTTACTATATATTGATCTCTTTACCTTATTATTTTGTACCTTCCTTATTATTAATTTGAAAAATCACATTATATATATTGAAAGTAAAAGTTCAATAAATGGTTAATTTTATTGATAAAATTATTTGTTCACAAAGAAATAAAATGATAAAATCTATTTCGGGCGTAGCTCGTGCAGTAAACTAGTATAAATACCATAGCGGTAGATTTAGAAGCATTTTAGGTCGTCCACATCAGATGTGACATCATCGCCACGTCATAGCTAATGTCAACACCCCCTAATTTAGGCAGTAAAATCTCCTGAATAAATAGTAGTTTCCATAACTAAATATACAGCAGATATAACATTCTCCATAATTTTTTTGGAAAATATAATCTTGCACCATTTTTGGATCTAAATATATTTATCCTTAAAAAACGGGCAAAAAACTATATACCGAATCTTACAAATCGGATTCAAATCTTTTAAATTTGATGTAATACCTAAAATGTAAAATCACATCTTTCATTTTACCAAAAAATATCAAATATTTAAACTTTATTCGGAAATGGAATAAAATTTTTTAATTATAAACGGAAACAACAATTAATTAGAAAATCAAATCTTTATAATCATGCCATATTTGAACAAAACCGTTTATAACAATACATAAAAAAGATTTAAATTCTTTATGATGATTTACTTTTTTTCTAGGGTTTTGATAATTTTAGACTTCTCCCCTACTATATAAAAGGACAACACAACACATTCATTCTCATAGCATCCGACACCATTTCATGCACCTACATACCATGACTAAATATATTTTCTTCTATTGTTTTTGTATCCATTTATATTTATTAGTTTGTGTCGAAATTGTAATCTCATTAGCATGATGCTAACTTTTGGCTATCAAGATGGGATTTGTCATTTGAGCTTTTTTCAGCAATATCTTCTGGTTCATATACGTTTGATAATGTACTCTTTTTTAGAGTTTTTTTTTCCCAGCAGCATTTATGGACGAAAGTGTCAAATATACTTTGATTTTTTATGCAATTACCACATTCATGGACGAAAATTACATTTTGAAGGCAATATCATCAGTTTATACCTTATGTAATTAGTTAATTAAATAATACGTTAGTTCATTTTTCGTTGATTAATCGGAATATTACGATTAATATTTACCCAAAAATTAGCTACGTAAAAAGTGAACATTTCAAAATTTTAGGCAAGAAAATCTTCGTAATTATATTGAGCAGCAAATTTTAAAAATATAATTTGCATAAAATGTGTAACAAAAGGTACTATCCTAATATAAAATCAATGCAAATGATAATATAATTTAAACGAATTAAAATTATCCTAAAACATATTAATGCTCCTAAAATATTGAAAATGTCATATAGGGGATAAATCAAACAGTTCCCAAAATAAATACTATACAATCGAAAATTTGGGAAGCAATGGCAATAAAATATGATAAAAGGTTATAAAAATATGAACAATATATTGCAATTTCCCTGATTTGAAGGATATAAAATATGAACAATATATTGTAATTTCCTAAGATTTTCATATTATTCATGAAACTGGATATTTCTAAAAAAAATACAAACATAGTTTTTCCCCCTTAAAAAGGTGCCAAATTAAAACAGGATAGTAATAAATTACAAATATAAACGCTTAAAGTTATTAATTAGTCAATCGAAAAGAAAAAAAATACAACAACTAATTGAAATCATTTCCTTATAAAATCAAAGGAATTTAATTTACGGACTTTACATGGCCACGATATTTGGAATTAAAGTACGACCTCACGTTTACTAATTAGCTTCATAAAAAGTGAACATTTCAAAGTTTTAGGCAAAAAAATCTCCGTAATTACATTGAGTAGCAAATTTCAAAAATAATATAATTTCCATAAAAATGTGGAACAGAAGGTACTATCCTAAAATAAAATCAATGGAAATGATAATATAATCTGAACGGATTGCACGAACCCTAAAATATATCCATTTTGTATCCTGCAATATTTCATCCTGTTATACGGGATAAATAAAAAAGTTTCCAAAATAAATAATTAAAACGAAAATATGGGAAAAAGATACAATTTTCTACGACAATAAAATATTTTTTTAAGGTTGTAAGATATGAACAATATATTGCAATTTTTTTCCGGATTTTAAGGCAATAACCCTAAACGATAAATTGTAATTTTCCAAGATTTCGATATTATTCACGAAACAGTATATTCCTTAAATTAAAAAAATGCAAAACAGAGTTTTTCCCCCACGATTAATAAATTAGTGATTTAATCAGTCAATTGAAAAGAAAAAAATAACCACAACTAATTGAAATCACATCCTTAAATCAAATCAATTCTTTTAATTTACGGAAATTATAGAGGCTAGGTATTTGGAAATAAGGTACAAAATAATTCGAAAATAAGTCTTATATATGTTGTTTAACTTAGGCCTCGTGTCGTTGTGCGAGTAGACTACATTTTTCTGATTTGATTTGATTTGATTTGAACTGAATTAATTGATAAATTAACTAGAAATATTTATTGATTGTTATTTGGATAATTCTGATTTGATTTGATATGATTACAACTGGTCTGAATTGATTTGATTTGAATATATCTGATCTGATTTGAAAACACTATTATATAAGTTAAATCTAACAGAGTCTTAGAGATCAACGGGTACGGTAGATTAGACCCAAATGTATAGTACATGCATCTAAATGAGTTCGGGTTGATACAGATCACCAGTCATATAAAGTCGGTTCATAACTAACAATTTAGGTTAAGCGGGTCATGACCTAAAAAATATGTGTATCCAAACAGAGTCTGCTTCGGACCATGAAACTCAAGAGGCTTAATTTTATAACTCAAATACGGGTCAATTAGTTTGATCAATTTAAGCCCAAAAGAATGTGCATCAAAACTGTTCGAGTTAATACAGTTTACGAGTCATAAATAACGAGTTCATGACCATAAAATAACAGTGTCATTACCCGTAATGCTGTTACGGGCCATAAAGTAGGTTCATGGCCTAAAAACCAAAAGGTATTTTACACGTCAAAGGTCATGTCTCCTATCTTTTTACAATATAATACCAATTTTCATTCTTAATTTGTAAGCACATTGCTTATATACAAATAAAATCTTACTACAACAGCCCGTGCAATTTTTTAAGGGGTTCAACTAACTTTATCTTATTGGGTCAAATCGGTAAATAGATCGGGTCATGCTAGACAAAATATGGGGGCAAAATTGAATATACGCATGTAGAGGTCATGTACGTGTCCTAAATAGTGGTTTCATGAGGTCGAATTGGGTTGAGAAATTAAATTAGGTTTATTACGCTTTCAATCAAGCGGTCTAAGTATGTTCAAACTAATGTTTTATCATACGCATTTATTACTTTGGTATCCTAAATAGTATTATCACTTTCTCTTTGTCCTATTATGGCGGTGCTTTTATTGTATAATTTTCTTTTTCTCTTTATCCTTTTATAGTTCAAGATCAGATATACGTATTTTTTTCCTAAAGTATTATTAATAACATAATTATCAGTTTGTCGAGTCTCAAACATTTGTTTTAAATGACTTTGTACACACCGTATAAATGTCAGCCCGTGCAGTTTTTTTTTTTTTGTAAGAAAGGTGAAAGGTTTTATTCATCCATAAAGGGAATAAAACAAAATCTTACAAAAACAAGAGCCTCTAAAGAAAACTTAAGCTAAGAAGCCTTCAACTATTTCCTCACTAGTTACATTTTTTTACCAGCTATAAATCCTTACGCAAACTTGAAACTTAATCTTGTTTATGATTGCAGTAGCAGGCTGCTCGTTTTCAACAAAAATTCGTCGATTCCTTTCTCACCAGATATAATAAACAGTTGCAGAAAGACAGCATCTGCACCATTTAGTTTTCCAGTTTTTGCTCCTCTTATGCTTAGCAAACCACAGTGCTTCTTGCTGCAAAGTCCACCTCCTATTTCCTGCCCCTATCCACTTTAGAATTGCAGACCAAACTTGATGAGAGAAATCACACCTGAAGAACAAGTGTCTGTGTGATTCTGCAGCATTCTTACAAAGAATGCACCTGTTTACAATGAGCATTCCTCTTGCCTGAATATTATCCACAGTTGCTAGTTTCCTCTGTACTGCAAGACTAGTAATGAAACTATGCTTTGGCATAACAACACTGTCCCATACTATTTTGCTCCATTTCACCTTTGGGTTGTTGCTTCTGTAAAAATCATAAGCTTTTGCGACATTGTATTTTCCCTGAGTCTGCCAACTGAGAATGAGGTTTTTAATCATACCAGGGTCCTGATTGATGTTGAGCAAATGATCTCTAATCTTCAAAACTCCTCTCCAAGTTTCAGGGTCACTAGATTTTCTGCTTACATCCCAAAAATTCTGGTTTTTGAGACAGTAAGCTTTAATCCAAACACACTAGATACTGTCCTGATTTTGGAAAATTCTCCAAATCCATTTAGACATTATGGCTCTATTCCATGACAGTACCTCCTTTATACTGAACCCAACTTCTTCCTTTGGGATGCAGGAGCTTTTCCAGCTTTTAAAAACCATTTTCCTCTGCCCCTCTTCAATGTTCCACAAAAAAATCTTGCAAATTCTGTTTATTCTCTTTGTTACCCCTTTAGAAGGAGAATACTTGCACACCAAAAATTCTCCAATCCAAAGATCACAAAATTAATGAGTTGTATTTTCCCAGCAAAAGAGAGCATTTGAGTAGACCAATGCTGAATTACCCTGCTTATTTTCCCAATCATCATCTGATATAACTCAGCTTTCAGCCTTCTAGAGTTCAGAGGGATGTCTAAATATCTTAAAGGGAATTGGCCTTCAGCAAACCCAGTCTCATCAATGATCTGTCTTCTGACTTTCTCCTTCACCCCTCCAAAATAAATTCAGTTTTAGCTGGATTAGCTTCAAGACCAGAGATTTTTGCAAAGATTTCCAAAATTTTGACCACAGCCATTGCTGAGGGAACATCTCCTCTCACAAAGATCATTAGATCATCTGCAAAGGTCGGATGAGTCAGGTTCACTTGCACACACTTTGGATGGTAAGAAAACTGCTTATATGAAGGCATGGCTCTCAAATATCTGGATAGAATCTCCATACTAAGCACAAAGAGGTAAGGAGATAAAGGATCTCCCTGCCTAACTCCACATTTTTCAGGAAAAAAAACCTTCATAGTTTCCATTAATCTTCAGAGAATAGTATGGTGTAGTGATATAGCCCATCACCCAATCAATGAAAATCTCAGGAAACTTCAGGGCCATAAGCATGTCCTTAATGAAACTCCAGCTAAGAGAGTCAAAAGCCTTTCTTATGTCAACCTTCACCAAGCTTCTAGGGGACATATGTTTCTGATCATAGCCTTTAACCAATGCCTGTGATAAGAGGATATTCTGGAATATATCTCTCCCTTTGACAAAAGCAGCTTGCTCTTTTCCAACAATGTCAGGAAGAACTTGCTGCAACCTGTTAGCCATAATCTTAGTCACTGCCTTGTAGTAGGTTGAGCAACATGAAATGGGCCTAAAATCAGTGACATTGCTAGCATTTTCCTTTTTTGGGATCAGTGTGACCATTGTAGCATTTGCTTGTTTCTGCATAGTTTTCTTCTCAAAATAATCCAAGACTGCTCTACTGAATTCTTCCCCAACAGTTTCCCAGGAAGTTTTAAAAAACCCAGGAGAAAACCCATCCTGACCAGGGCTTTTATTAATATTCATATCAAATATGGCCTGTCTGATTTCCTTTTGGCTGATAGGAGAGCTTAGGTAATCTTGCTAAGCATTTGTCAAAGTAGCTCTAGTCTGCAGAAAATCATAGTCAAGAGGAGAAACCTGTTTTTCAGTGCCTAGCAGGTGCTGGTAATAATCTAGAAATGCATTGATAATGCCTTGATGGTCATTGTGAGTGACACCATGCCTATCTATAATTTTGCCAATGTTGCACTGGTTTTTCCTCTTAGCTATTTTTGCAAAGAAATACCTCGAGCTGCAATCAGATTCTTTCAGATGTGTTAGCTTTGCCCTTTGGTATAACATACTTAGCTCAGCTTTCTTCAGCTTTAAGTACTTATCCTTAATCTCCTGGCATTTCTCTATTATATCCTGATCAAAGTGTCTATGCTGAAGATCTAGCTGACACTGATTCAATTCCTGTTTGCAAGCTTCAACTCTTTTACTTAAGTTTGAGTAATTGTCTCTGTTTAAAAGACAGAGCTCATGCTTCACTTTTTTCAGTCTTTTGAAGAGTCTGAACATTGCAGTCCCAGTTACAGGCTTTCTCCATGCTGTTGCAACAATATGCCCAAAATTTTTGTGCTCAGCCGAGCAATTCAGATATCTGAATGACTTTTTAATCCTATGAGGTTTTAACACCTGAACCACCACTGGTGAGTGATCAGAAACACCAGCTGGCATAAACTCAGCAAAGGAAGAGGGAAAATTAATATTCCAGTTTCTAGTGCTACCATCCTGACTATTAGTCCAGGTCAAATGACAGCCATGTCCAACAATATCATCAAGCTTGCAAGTATTGATGCAAGAATTGAAGTCTGCCATATCAGTTATTGAAGGAGGGGCTCCTCCAATCTTTTCAGAATGAGCTCTGATGACATTAAAGTCTCCGAGCAGAATCCAAGCCTCAGACCCTATATTAAAAGAGCAAAGCTTCTCCCATAACTCCTTTCTCTCATGAGCACTGTTGCTAGCATAGACCAAGGTGACCCAAATAGTGAACTGTGAAATAATATGAGTTACTTTGCAATGGATGAATTGGCTACCTGCATCAAAGATCTGCAGTTTAACACTTCTCTCATCCCAAAGAACCCAAATTCTGCCATTCCTGTGGTGTTCATAATTATTGGCACATTTGTAATTCCTAAACTTCCTTTTAACTATCTCCTTAAACTTCCTTTCTTTAACCCTTGTCTCTAAGATTCCAAATACATCTATTTTACTACTCAACATGAGGTCTTTTACCTCCTGCTGTTTGAGGGTTTCATTCAACC
This sequence comes from Spergularia marina, assembly GCA_963680865.1. NCBI lineage: Eukaryota > Viridiplantae > Streptophyta > Magnoliopsida > Caryophyllales > Caryophyllaceae > Spergularia > Spergularia marina. Next base: position 8,337,710 of record OY804561.1, read on the forward strand.
CTCTTACAACCCGTGCAATTTTGCACGGGTATTAAACAAGTATTAATTAATAGGCAAAACATTTAGTGCAAATTTTTGCGTCCACATCATCGTCATCGCCACCTCATCACCTGACACATAATATATTCTGAAAAAATGGGGCTATGAAGGTTTGAACCTGTGACCTCAAAGTTATTCTATAACAGTACAACCACTAAGGTAATTGATTTTGTTGATTCTTTTATAACAAAATTATAAATAAAGGACATACATCCCTAAAATTTCATCCAAATTAAAAAACAAAAATCTTATGTAAATTTAATTTCGGGCGGGAAATATTCGGTAATGCATAAACCAATAATCACCGAAGTTAATTGCAGTAGATTATAAAAACTTATACAATAGTGCCTTATTTACGTTTTGTTTAGGAATGAGTATATAATTTATACGGAGTATATCAATCATATCTTACCCATTCTTCTAAAAAAAAGAAAAAATTATTCTTTTGTTAAAATTTACAATTGTTTGAGATTGTTAATTTTTTGGTTACTCCATGGTAAGTACTTTGGGCCATGTCAATAATGTGTTTGGATCAATGAGGAATCATGTCCGTCAACTTAGTATACGTGTAAACGGGTGCAGTTCAATGCATGTCATGAGTCATGAAAGGTCAATACTGGTAAACGGGTGCGGGTCAATTAACGTTGTATGCGGAATCATATCTGTCAAATTAGAATACGAGTAGACAGGTGCAGGTAAACACATGTCACGAGTCATAAAAAGTCAATACAAGTAAACGGGTGTAGGTCAATTAACGTTGTATGTTCAAATTTTTTTAAACGCATTATTACTGCTGGCTAAATTAGAAACAATATAGAATTATTATATTAACTTTATATTCTACTATTTCATTTTTGTATTGGATTTTATTCATCTTTATTTTGTCTTATACTAAGGGTCAAATTGGGTCAAAGGTTTGGCTAGACATTGACTCAAAATATGCTGGTTAAATATGGTCGGTTAAATATAGGTCATGGCCTACGGGTCACTAAAAGTTTTCATTGCTCAGAAAAAATGCACCCAATCAGATTTATTTTGTCGTCGACTAAGCTTTTAAAGTTGCCTACATTGTTAATTTAAAATCATTGTTAAATATCAAACTAAATAGCAAATACGACACTTATTAAAAGGTGTTTTAATATTTACTGAGTTACAATTACTATTTAAAATGTTATTCATTTAAACAATTTAAAATTACAGAGAAATAGGGTCGTCCGTGCAATTTTGCACGGGTAAAAAGCTAGTTAAATTAGGAAAAGGCCAAAATTAAGCAAACCAAATAATTATTAATAATTAAAAAATAATTAATCCTTAATTAAGTTTCCCGCCAACTGCTAATCACTGCCACGTCAGCAGTTAACTGACGGATGACTGACGGCGTTAACGGAGAAAGGTGGGAAGGGCACCATGTGCACGCTGGGGTAAAGTTCGGGGGCACCGCGATGTATAAGTTTCAAACATAGGGGCACCACGGGTATTCTGGCATAGTTTAGGGGCACCACGGGAATTTGCCGTTATTGATATATATATATATATATACACCCTACATATATATCTTTTTTAGGAAGAAGATAATAAATAATACTAATAAATATATACTCCCTCCGTCCCCCTTTAAACACCACATACCCAAAATGCACCCTCGTTGAGGAGCGTATATACACTAATTGGTTAATCAAAGTACCAAAAAAATTGCATGAAATTTTAGCTAAGATTCTAATCTAACTCACTATGCAATTTTTTTGGAACTTCGATTAACCGATTAGCGTGTACACCCTACTCAACACATACATTAGTGAAGTTGTGGCATGCTGGTAAGTGCTTCTCGGTTTCCTACGCATGTCGTGGGTTCAATCCTGATAAGGGTAGCATGTTTTTTATTTTTTTAAATTCTTTTAATTAAGATCCCTCTCTCTTTCTTATTTGTAATTACATTAGGTCGATTGAACCATTCAAAATCCCGCTTCGGAAAAAAAAAACAAATTTTAAAATTTTTAATTTCGCGGAGGTAAACTAAAAATTCAATATTTTCAAAATAAAACGATAAAAATTGAATGTTATTAAAAAATTGTAGTTACGTTTTTATTTTTATGTTCGCGTTGAAAACCTGTAGGTTGTGGTGATAATATTGTAAAAGTTAGCGTATTTAATTGCACAATCGATAACAATGAGGAGCAAATTGCATATTTCGCCCATTCTATTATTTGTTTCTATATACTTAACTTTATAATTTTATTGTTACAAACCATTTACCTAATGATTAAGTCGATAATACCGATTACGAGTATTAGCCTATTAGGTTAGTCCGAAAATGATAACTATGTGTTAATCATAGTCATTTCTACAAATGACCATAAAAATGATTTCTTCAAACTTTATTAGTTCCTCGATCATTTCCAAATTTAAACGTCCAAATTACTGAAACATATTAAAATTATTAACTTACAAGTAAGACTAACCTCATAACTTCACGTCCTAATTAAAATTGTCTAAAAATACAATAGAGACCACTTTAATTCTTTAAATACCCATGTAAAAAAGTCAAAACTATTAACTCTTCATCTTAACTCTTCCTACGGCAAATGGTTTTAATTTAATTTGTTTCATTCCATTTTTAGGAAAAATCACTTAGCTTAATCAAATTGTTGTTTTTAATTCGTATCATTTTAGGAAAGATCACTTAGCTTAATACAAGATCTTTTAGTTAGCTGGATTACTTTGCTTTTCTCATGCTTCTTTACTATTTGCGGTAATATTTCTAATTTTGAATTGGCTATGTACAAACATAATAACTAGCCTTTCTCATGTCGGGTTTCTGAGCTGAATGAGTTTCACATGTCGGATACCCCTAGTTCTATTGCGTTTGTGCTCTCCTAACCCCATTACCTATCTACCAAAAAATAATAATAATTATTTTTGTTTATTAATCAACATTGTACTATTCAGGACAAGTGGCAATTTGGTGTCATAAGTAAGTTAGTAAAACTATGTATCTCGGGCCTAGTGGTTAGAAGCACAAACTGTTTGGGAGTTGTGCCGGGTTCGAATCCTCATATCCCCACCCTCACAACTCGAGTTTGAGATTGCTTAACAAATAAGGTAACGACATCGAGTGTAATGGTAAAACACTAAGTTTGAGCTTTGGATATTGTTTCAAGCGAAAAGAATATAAACTATAAGTAATGTACGTACATGAGTGTGTAGTGTAAGGTCAACTTGAGCTAGTAACTTTTGAGTGTGTAGTAGTGTAAGGTCAATTGAATTTAAAGTAACAGATTATTTGTACGGAATTTCGTATGCATGAACAAAAGAAGTATATTGTAAGTTGCTTGAGGCAAATAAGTGTTTAACAAACCATAAAGTGAAAATCACATATAAGAGAAAGTTCGGAGATATGACAATATTAGCTTGTCAATCTGGTTAATCATATAATCTACGACAAATGTTTGTTCGATACTTTTTCATTTCTCTAATTATCATATTTCTTCAGCACATTATGCATAATTAATAAAAAAAAAAAAAGGGTTTTAGGGTTTTTAGGGTTTTTAGGGGTTTTAGGGTTATTAGGGATTTTAGGGTTTTTAGGGTTATTAGGGTTTTAGGGTTATTAGGACCTGCCATAATAATCCTTTGACATACCTTCCTTATATATCATCCCAATCTCAATTCTTTCGTAGACAAATAATTTGACTAATGGGTAGTAAAAATTGTAATGCTTGTAGTCACAAAATTTATTTTGGTAGTAAAATTTGACTAATGGGTAATGGGTAGTAAAATCTTAATACTTGTAGTCACATGTTGCCTAATGCGTAGTAAAATTTGACTAATGGCTAAATATTATACCATAATTAGTAGCTAAATTAATGAATCTTTAAAATACTGTACACATTTGAGAAGTGGAAAACGACTAAAATGATTGCCATAAATATCTACATTTACTAGAATTAAAGTATGTGTTTAAAGAGAAATTAGGATGCTTTACACCCATTAATTAGCTGTTACTGAAAATTTTGGATTGTTTCCTATTTTAGTTTCTAATATGCTACAAGAAAATTGAATCGGAATTTAAAATATTATTTTGGGTAGTAAAATTTGACTAATGGCTAAATATCATACCATAATTAGTAGCTAAATTAATTGACCTTGGCTAAAAAAATTGCCATAAATATCTTCATTATTTGCTAGAATTAAAGTATATGTTTAAGGAGGCATTAGGATGTTTTACCCCCATTAATTAGCTATTACTGAAAATTTTGGATTGTTTCCTATTATATTTTCTACTCCCTCCATTTCAAAATATATGACGTTTTTGAGTTACGAGACACCTCTTTGACCTTCGATATCTCTCAAAATATAAGGGTAAAAATTATGAAATTATGATCATGTGAAAGTATATTTCATAACGAATCCAATGGTATAATTTTTATAATTTTTGACAAGATATTTTTTCATGAAATTGAAAGTCAAAACTTGTTTCGTAACTTGAAAACGTCATATATATTGAAATGGAGGGAGTAATATGCTACAAGAAAATTGAATCGGAATTTAAAATATTATTTTGGGTAGTAAAATTCGACTATGGGTAGTAAAATCTTAATGCTTGTAGTCACAAATATCCATCGTCAGTTTGATTAATTACCTATAACAACAAAAACCCAAAATCAAGTTGTCAAAAGAAAAGAGTGTTTTATGTTTATTTTTTATTTTTAGTTATTTTATGTATGTACCTATATACTCCGTATAATGGAGTTGAACACTTTGTTTTTTTTCTTGCTCATAGTTGTCTGACTACAAGATCTTTTTTTTCTTTACTTTTCAATAATAAAAAGTTAATCTTAGTTTTTGGCCAAAATTTTATTTTAAAAAAAAAACTGATTGCACAATCAAATCTCTTATAATTATTTTAGTTTATTCTATATATATATATATCATATCATATCATATATTATATAATTACCGGTACAATTCGCAGCATATTAGAGCGTCCACATCTACAGCCATGTCATAGCCACGTCATCGATGACATCACATGCCTACTTTTAACAATTTAATAATGAGAGCAAATAAATAACCTTCCTAAATTCCGGTAAATCAAGCAGCAAAATCTTCTAGCAAAAAAGGAAGCAATCAAGAGAATAACACCAATTGCCTACCATGGAGCTGAGATTGTTTAATTTAAGCTAAATATAATTTAAAAAGCTATCAAATTCCATAAAATTATATCATATAAAATAATTTACCTATTACTCATCATATTAATTATCCGCTGGCAATATGATACCCGAAAATGAATAATAACGGAATCAGTATTAAAAAAAGGGGAACACTAAATCTAGAATCAGTATACAAATCTACGGAAAATTCTAACATATTGGATAAATTAAATAACTCCCAAAATTAATTCTATTAAACCGCAAATTTAGAAAAAGATAATATTTTGGTTATAAATTCTGTAACAAGAGTAGCATATTCCGTTTTTTCAAATGTAATCAAGTCTTTTAAATTGCATTTAATACCTAAAAGAAGTAAACTAATTTGACCCGATTTATTATAATGGCAATAAATAAACGAAAGATAAAAAAAAATAGGCAAATTAAAGAGAAAGTATAGATAAGAATAAAAATTATACTCCGTATGTATACTTTCCTAAACAAGTTTGCATCGAGATCAATCTTTACCAGAAAAAAAGTCACTCCCAAACAACTTTATTAGGATAGATTTGTTAAATTTACGCATAATCATAAATTTACCGTAAAAAGATGTCACGATCTTTGACAGAACTGATTGCAAATGTAGTGAACTAATAAAAAAAAATGTTTTAACCCAAAAATAAAATAATTATAGGAAGATACCCTTAGTGTTGTTCTTACTTCTACGTAGAATATTTGCCAACTCTATAGGATTTTGACTCCATATAAATTAGGCAAGAAAATACATTTGGTGTAATTATAAGAAGAATTTCCCTTCTTCGTTTATGCAGTACATTATTCAACTTATTGTGTTTCCTAAATTATTAATTCCAACATACATATACTAAAAACATGCAAGTTTTAAGTTTAAATAAATCCATGCATGTATTCATAATCACGAGTTTTAATCTCTTTTAATCATTTTAATTGTTTTCCATACCGAATTTGTGTATTGTGTTTTTTTTTATTTATAACCATTTAACAGTTGAACTGATGTATGTACGTTATTGTTAATTGCAGTGATACCGGGTATTCATCTCTGATCTACACAATATTGCCAGCTCTGCTTTGCGTTCGTGGAATTTGGTTTACTTCTGCTTACGTAATAATATCAAGGTAAAAATTAAGAACCCTTGATATAATCTTCGTTTCTATTGACAATTTTGTGTTGATTACCTTCATATAATTTTGTTGCAATACCAATTCCTTCGATTTAATCTTTCTTGACTCTTTTTTATTTATTGATATATGAGAACGTGATATTCAGGCAGATCAAGGTGTGTGGGAATGTGGGATTGATCGTGCTTGACTATTTATTTAAATATTTATATTTTTACTTATTTCATGATTGATTATTTCTATCTCTAAAATGCGTGGTTTAATTGAATTAACAAGGTAGATAGTCCACGATGCTTGCAAACAATATTATTCTCGATCTCATTTTATCTTCCATGATTTTACAACAACCAATAGATAAGGAAATCGTCGTAAGATTTTCGAGTAGTTTTGCAATTAAAGTGGTACGCAATCTTGCAGCGGATTGAAGATATTGCTTTCGATTCCGTTCCGGACGTTCTTATTCAAGGCTATACGTTTCAAGTAACAAATCGTCAATTTGCCTCTTTAGTGCATGTTAGGTTGTGTTGTGTTCGATTGAAATGTTCAGATATGATCTATAGCTCATTATCAAAACAATAATTAATGTACAATTCTTTGTATTGTATATTACTTGTGAGTTGTGATTAATTGATTGTTGCCATATATATGCATCTGTTATTCGATCGTAGAATAATTTTTAACGCCTTTGCAGATCATTGTTGTGCACACATTGTTAGTTTGTCTAGCGTGTAATATTAGTTGGTCCGACAACTTTTCATCATGATGGCAAAGTTTACGGCTAGCATCACTATATGTAATCTTAGTACTAATTTTTGCCAATCATAATATATATTGCGAATGATTACTCTTTCGAGATTAGACCTATAAACTTTTGAACAAATGATGTTGACATTCTTTGAACAAACGGGGCATTTGAATAGTTGAATACAAATGTGCACATATTAGATAAATCGTTCGTATAAATTACTCCATCCGTTCGACTTTAAACACCATACCAAAAACGCACCCTCACGAAAGAAGGTGTGCACGCGAAACGGTTAGTCGAAGTCACGAAAAGATTACATAAAACTTTTGTTAAGCCTCATATAGTCATATCTAACTTGCTATGTAATTTCATTGGAACTTTGATTAACTGTTTAGCGTGTACACTTTCAACAACAAAGGGGTATTATGGGTATGGAGTGTTTAAACTTGGACGGAGGGAGTATATATATATGCAGCTCCTAATAATTATCATCATGTTTGAAAGGAGTTAATAAAAGTAGTATTCTGATCAATTCAGTCTCATTCAATTAATGAGATCAGATCAAAGTCATTCAAATCAAATCATGTCAAATCCGAAATTGCTCAAATAACGTTCAGCGAATTTGATCCATGATTGATACTAATTCGTTGAATCAATCAAATTTTCAACAAATTAAGATCAGGTCAAATTACTTCATACGCATTCAAATCAGATAAAATCAGATCGATAACAATCAGATCAGATTAGAAAGATGCTCTCTTATAATAAGGGGACTTATGCCCTGTTTGATAGGACTGCATCTTTCTGAATTGAACTGGTCTGATATGAATGATTCTGATCTGATCTGATCTGAACTGAATGATTCTGATCTGATTTGAATGATTCTAATCTGATATGATCTGAATTGGTTGAAAATTTGATTGAATTTCAACGAATTAGTATCAATTATGAACCAAATAAATAGATAGTTCTTTGAACATTTCTGAACTGAACTGATCTGATCTGAATGATTCTGATCTGGTCTGATCCGATCTGAATGGTTATGATCTGGTCTAATCTGATCTGAATGATTCTGATCTGATCTGATCTGATTTGAATGATTCTGATATGATCTGAATTCATCTGAGAATAAGTCCTATCAAACAGGGCCTTAGTATTATAACTAAATTGCTAAAACGTCGATGTAAGACATATGAATTAAAGATCTATATCTAATATTAAAATTATTAGCTAACTCTAATAATATGTTGTTTTATCGCTCTTAAATAAAATATTACGGGTGAACGGGTCGAGTCAGAGTTAATCCAAAACTATGTGTGTCAAAATACATTTGGTCTTATTAATATGGGACACTCCTTCACCGGATATAAAAATAGGAGTATGGCTTAAAAATAGCGGGTAACGGGCCACATAAAGCGAGTTTATAAATAAAATGTTTTTTTACATGTCTAACTCCGTGTCATGTATTTTCATTTTTATTTTTTTATGTACATTGCCTAGATTCAATTAATAGAACATGTTATATAAAATTGAGTCATCACTAATATCATACAACATTCAGTGCATTTTAACTCGGTAAACAACCAGGTGTCAAATATTAGTCAAGTTAAAGGGATCATATCGAGTTAGGTAGGTATGAGGTGAAAAGTACATCAGATAATTGTGTCTTTTTGAACTCACCTTATTTTAATACACATATTCTACTCACCTTATTTTGATACAGCAATTTCGCACGGATATTATACTTAGCCCTCTCATGGAAACTACGTTTAATTGGGAAATAGATTGCCTATAAGTATGGCAAAGGTGATTTTTTTTACATAAAAGTTGCAGATATTATGGAGATGGGAATATGAGAATTCAAACCCGTCTCAACCCTTAATGGGTTTATAGCGTAGAAAAGACGAGTTGGTCTGATTGATTTGAGTTACGTGGTTAGTGATTTTGTCATATCTTATTTCTTTTGAGACGCATCGATAAATGTGAGTAAATTACTAATATTATAATAGTAAAATTAATATAGAGTTACTAACAGCCCGTGCAATTTTTGCACGGGTCAATAAACTAGTATTATATAATTACCGGTACAATTCGCAGCATATTAGAGCGTCCACCTCAGCAATGACATCAGCGACACGTCAACGATGACGTCAACAGTCACTCTTTTTGGTAACAAAATCTCGAGTAGGAACATAACATTCCATAAAAATAACAATTAAAAAATACAAAAAAAAATTCTGGGTAAATCTAGGAGTATAATAATATTCGTAATATACCGAAATAACGTAAATCGATATGCATAATAATTTCTTCATCCCTAAGATAGCGCTTCTCTCACTACAATCATATATTAGGTTTTTTTTTTCTTTATGCACTTATAACCCAATATATACACGATGGTTAAGTTTTGAACAATTTCCCCATCAGGTAAATCAGTCCCTCTTTTTGCTCTTTGTTCCTCGATTTAATTCAATTGTATTATTGTTTTATTTTATTATTCAATTGATTATGAGAACATACAGGATACCATTAGCAAGTAGTATTAAAGTATTAAACTTTGTGTCTACCTTTTCATCTTCTTGAATAGAAGACAATGTTGTCTGAATGCAAAAATGAAATTGAACTTGGTCTATTACGCTTCTCTTTTTTTATGTCCCCTGATTGCTTATTTTTGTTGATTAGAAGACAATGTTGTCTGAATGCAAAAATGAAATTGAACTTGGTCTATTACGCTTCTCTTTTTTTATGTCCCCTGATTGCTTATTTTTGTTGATTAGAAGACAATGTTGTCTGAATGCAAAAATGAAATTGAACTTGGTCTATTACGCTTCTCTTTTTTTATGTCCCCTGATTGCTTATTTTTGTTGATTTGAAGACAATGTTGTCTGAATGCAAAAATGAAATTGAAATTGTTCTATTACGCTTCTCTTTTTTTATGTCCCCTGATTGCTTATTTTTGTTGATTAGATGACTATGTTTGTTTTGCCTTGATTGCAGAGATATAATGTTCTACGGAACAATATCACGATCATCTTTATCTCTCCTCCCAAATCCCCTCTTTCAACAACCTAACTTTAATGTTCGAAGAAATCTTCAACAGATTACAAAAAATCAGAACTTCCCAGTAATACGTAATTTTGGCGATTCACAGTATATTTTTTGATAATAACTTCTTAAACGTGTTATAATCTTCTTTATTATAATTCCAAGAGATAATCTCCATATATTTACTCCCTTAAATCATTTGTTATGAATTGTGAAGATTAGGATATTACGATTATCTCTTTTAAATTTTTCTTTATGTGTTCATTTAAATTTTAATTCATTTTTTACATAGCGTTGTGGTTTTTGTTACAACTAATTTACCTTTTCAACTGATGTATGTATTGTTGATTGCAGAGATTACGCAAAATAACTTCTCCTCCTGTATCTTAAACGTCGGTAAATCTCTTAACATCCTTTTCATGTAGATTGAGCGAGCCGGTCCTCCTGGTACATTGGATCATTAACTTTACCATATTAATTTTTTTTCCAGAAGTTGTGCTCTTTGATGTTAATTTGATATAGGCATTATGTTCTATTTCACTTAATTTGATTGCTGATATTGGTGGGATCAGAAAGGGTAATAGTTATTTTAGGCTTTTCACCTAAATTAAAATTTCTGGCAAATGTTTTATGATAAAGAACTAATATTGTAATCTTCAATTCAATGATTATTGAGCAAATTAATAGTATTTAATAGATGTGCATTCATGTTTAATCTAAAAGAAAAAGGGAATTTATGTATTTGTTGTCAAATTGCGTAGTGCAGCATAGACCAACAAGAAGACCTTGGCAAAACAATTTTACCTAGCTGTTCGAAACGATGAGATGAGCAAGCTTTTGGGCCAACTGATGATTGCAAATGAAGGTGTCATGCCAAACATTCACCACACTCTGTCATCAAAGAAGCCCGAATTGAAGAATATAATTAGAAGAATTAACATGATTAGTAATATTGAAAATTGACAATTTTGTTTGGTTAAAAATGTTCATCAGACCACGTAATGAATCGGGGCCGGGATGGTAGCAAGAATATGAAGAACGAGCAAGAAAGGCCATTGAATGTTCTTTTCGTTTTTAGTTTTGCTTTTTTATGCGTGTATTTAGTACCATGAATGTAATTGAAATGCTTGAATGCAAACGCATTAAGAAAAATAGATCGACAACAAAAAAAAGGTTTACCAAATTTAGAGATTTTTTTAACTTAAAAACAAAACTATTAGAGTTTCTGATCATACTTTGTACATTAGGTACAACTTGATATAAGTTGTCTTATACCCGTATTTTGTAAGCATCTCCATCCAGCTCAGCCAAGTGAGTTCATATTGTGTGAAAGAACTAAAAAAAAAGTCACTAAGTCTTACCTGTGCATTTTGGTAAGTTCTATTGATCTAAGCTTGGACCATGATCCTTAACAAAAGTCTTTGCAAGTGTTAATGTGTTGATTTTCTCCTCTCGCAGTAATAACCATTTCACTATTTGTCCAGAATTACAATTATGAGCTTTGCAGAATTGCGAAGAGCATAAGTGAACACTTCTAAATGTATGTTATTCACACATTATGCAGGGAGATATTACAGTTATTTCTATTATGAAAACATTTTGAGAGTAAATACGACTTTGTTGAACGAGCGTTGCAGTCGCTTTATTATAGAGTTCGAGTGTATAAATAAGTTCAGCTGGTGTATTGTTATAATAATTGTTGTTTTTTTCGGTTACTAATAAAATGGACTACAAACTTTTAAACCGCTACCACATACTTTTACAATTTGTAATCCATGTACCCGTTCATGATTGAATGAACAATACAGTTCAAATTGGATTGTTAACAATTAGCTAAACATGTCAAATGGGTCATACGGGTCCGATTAAGGTCAAATACGGGCTTCTTTGCACGACCACTAATCCGGTCAATGGGCCGGGTCAAATTACACAAAGAAATATGTGGGTTAAGACAGGTCGAGTTGTTAGGGGTGGGGTAGAGTCGAGTTACTCAATTAGTTAAGCATTTAAGTTTTAGCATGTATCAAGGATATCTTACAATAACAACTGGTTAATATTATTACCTCGTGCCTTTATTAGTCCGTGACACTAATTTAACTCGGAGTCCTTTTTCGCTGACAATAATAGAGTGAATCGACTGCTTAATACATTTATGAGCTTGATACAACTGTTTTTTTTGTCTTACTTATGTGCTAACGGGTCAGGTTGGTTGACCTAAAAAGGGGTTGACCGTCCACATCAACTGTCAACAGATCCGATCACCAACCTAATAACTCAACTTAATCCAACATGTCTTTAATTTTAGTATCCACAACCCATTTTGGGTCAAATGCACTGTCCAATCTTATTTATATTCAAACTCATCGATTAATCTAGCTAAATTAATAGTGTTCATAACAATGCCATATATCAGGCCCGTGTAATTTAGCACGGGTATTAAACGTTTAATAAGGAAATAGATTGCCTATAAGTATGGTAACAATGATTTTTTTTTTTGGCGTCAAAGGTTTTTATTTTTATTTTTATTTTTTTTTTGTACATAGGAGTTGCTAATGATGTTGTGAGGTTGAGAATAGGAGAATTCAAATCCTTCTCAAGCCTTAATGTATTCATGGACTATAAAAGACGAGTTGGGTTAAGTTAATATATTGTTATAGTATAATTAAGATTATAATCAAAACGATTAAAAATAACAGCCCGTGCAATTTTGCACGGGTCAGTAAACTAGTATAAATACAATAGCGGTAGAATTAGAAGTTTTTAAGACAGTCCACATCAGATTTGACATCAGCGCCACGTCAAATGATGATGTCAACAAGCTAAATTATACCATAAATAAAAGTTGTAATATATTCAATATTCCATAACTATATTGGAAAATCAAATAGCTTTCAAATTAGAATTCGGCCGAAATAAACAAAGATTCTCGAAAAATTTTGGTGCAAAAGAAAAATGTTGCAATACATACAATATTTCAAAGTTATGGATAAAAAATCAAACTATTTCCAAAACAAATCCTGCCAGTTTTATAAAGGTAATTATTCATATATCTTCTATTCATTAATTCTATAATTAATGAGTTAAAAATAATCCGTCATAAATTCAAAATTCAAAACGGAAACTGAATCAAAATATTAAATCAAATATCTAATTTTGTGTCATATATGCACGAAAAAGGAAATAGCAATAAAAAAGGATATACAATCTTAGAAAATCATATCATACATATCAGATATTATTATATATTACATCCTATATTACTATTATTTTCTCCATTTATTACGCAAGATGAGGTCAACAAATCTTGCCTTAACGCAAGTACTTTACCGAAAATTGGAAAATATTATTAATTTATGAGGATTTCATTTCTAGGGTTTTACTAACTTTACACCACTCTACTAATATAAATTCACGTGAACACACAGAGTTGGATCACTTTGAATCTTTGATCACAATTCACCCAGTAAACTTTGAGCTGAATGTTGGATTATCTCCATGTATAGAGCAGTTCAATTTTTTCATTTCATAATAAATCTATGATTTTCACGCATGCAATTGTTAATTTATTTGCTTTCATTCTATACAGACAAGTTATCTAGCTAGACAAGCTACTTTTTTTTTTTGTTATTATTTTGATTATATTTTTAACTGCCATCTTTTGTTTTGTTGTTGTGAATGATGAATTTAGATGAACAATCATCATCGGTGATCCTATTTAAATAGGTGTCTCTTGATTTTATGTATTTAATACCATCTTGGTCTACACAATCTTAGTATCAGGTTGGCAAATGTCAAGATATTATACATATCTTACTTTCAGATTTTATCATCGTGTCATATTATAGGCCAGGGTAGCTAGCACCGTGCATTTTCATGTACAATTTCATTAACGCTTTCGAAAGATTTTGGTCCTCTTCCATGCATGTGCAAGCCTATAACCGAATTGACGGCAAACAACCACCAAAACCTCACCTGATGTCATCCCCCGTCGTCGACATTCCCCGATGTAATTGTCGGCCTGCCTCCATCCGATGCGGTCGCTACTAACATTATTAGCCAATTACCTTTGATACAATGCCCATGAAGTTCCACTTCACAGGGTGTAGAAAATCACATGAATTTCTTAAAATTGGTTGGTTAAATGTAGGAATTACACAAGAATTGTCAATTACCGGGGGGGTTAGGTAAGCCAATTCCTCCATTTTGTAAGAATTGGAAATTCGCATGATTTCTCAATTCCCATTATTTTTGGCGACCAAACAACTCTAAAAAATTCCATTCATGGGACTTCTAAATTACCATGATTTTAAGTAGCAACCAAACGACCACTTATGTTTCAAGATAAAGAAGCGAAAAAACATAATTGTGCAATTTCGCTCGGGTAAACAACTACGGGGTCAGATAATGGTCAAATTAACAAGGGATCATGCCGGGTTAGGTTGATACGGGTCAAAAGTATATGATTTTTTTTAGGAATCTCATCTGATAAGAACTTCACAGTTAAGCGTGCTTGACTGAGAGCAATTTCAGGATGGGTGACCTCTTGGGAAGTTTCCCAAGGTGCGCACGAGTGAGGTCAAAGTGCGTCGAAAGGACCCGTGTTGGTTTGTGATGTCAGCCCACAGCCTGACAAGCTACCATAGATGACTATTTCAGACTCAGTCGATGAGTCGGGGTGTTACAGTACGATTGTTTTTGGTTGTTGTTGTTCTATTTTTTTTGTAACGGGCTAGATTGATTGACCCAAAAATGTGTTGGCGACATAACGTCTTTATGCCAGTACGAGCCGTGGATACTAAAAGATGGGTTGGATCAAGTTGAGTGATCGGGTTGTCGATCAAAGTTGGACTAAATTACTAATGTCATCATCACACTGTAATTAAGATAGAATTTAAAAGAACCCCATTAAACAGCCCATGCAATTTTGCACGGGTCAATAAACTAGTATAATATTAATAGCCGTGCTTTTAAACCTTTATGAGACCCTCCACACAGGCGCTGATGTCAAATGAATATTACTACAAATAGCACTCACATGGTTACGCAAGGCACACGCATACATACGCCAGGCGCACGCATGCAATATAAACATTAATTATATATGGTACTAATATATTTTTTTGCCTAATTTAAAATAATTATGCAACTATTACCACTAAAATTGGCAAGAATATACCTTAAATATTCTAGAAAAGATATGATTCACATTTCTAAGGAAAAATGCACTAATAAATAATCCCATGCATGTATACTTTTCCTAAAATACTGCAATATTATTCTAGCATATATAATTTCCGGATGGAAAAAAATATTCTTCAATATATCTTTTCTGAAAAAAAAAATTCCCAAATATATCTTTTTTCGGATGGAAAAAATTGACACAGTTTTGTTAACTACATTATATTAGGCAACAATATATATTAAAATGGCCTAAGTTAGTGCTCCTAATATTATATCATATGAAAATGTAATATATTCGGGAAAAATGAATTGAAATTTTTTTCGCGCCTTAAATAGTGCAAAAAAAATACTCACTTTTCCTTAGACGTAATAAAAATACAATCTAGGTACAAATAAATTAAGATTGTAGTATAGGTGTTATTTCCGTATTATTGGATATCGTTTTCTCCTTTGAAGATGTTTACCATTTAAAAATATTATCTCTGTACCTCATATCTATATATAAAGAACACAATTTTCTTAGCCTCGGCATTACAAAAGTCAAACGAAAAAAAAAGAGTGTGAAATGCCGGTGTTTCCTAAGAGCGAGTGAACTTCTCAAAGTTCACGGTGTATGACATCTAACATTCCTTTCTTGCCATTTAGCCACGACTTTGATTCTATCAGACCTTGCATTTAGCTTCCTTCTTAATCTCACAGAAGAATGCAAAACGAGTTCTCAAGTCTTTTATTCTAAAATCCCCTAAAAAAAAAGTCTTTTATCCTAAAATCACACCTAGGTTGTAATAGCAATTAATACCCCCCAAACTCCCAAAGCTAATCAGGTTTAATTTTAACCCTGGACCTTCTTCTGATTATAATTTGCCAGAAAAAAAAAACAAAAAATAAGATGGGTTTCAACAGTATGATGATATACACACATGACAACCTTTAGCACTAGCACGACAACTAGATACCAATATCTCAGCCACATATACAATCACAAGCATGGGTAAGAAACACCTAATTAATACTCTGAAAATTCCATTAGTTCTAATAAAAACTAAACAGAAATTGAATGCATCGTAACAACAAGTTCACCAAAATAATTGGATGTTACTTGCCTACTACTGTTCGCGTATTCTCACGACAATTAGTACACATGGCTTTTACATTTTTCTACAAATTTTGTTTACTTTAGAATTTAACTTGGCTACGTTTTATGTCAATTAATATGAGGTAGTCCTTTTGTTCTATATGAACAAATGATCTTTGAAGCAAGGATTAAGTGGCAACTAATAATTAGTATCTCTATATAAGACATGAATTTCAACAAATAAAATCACTACGGATTTGTGAAACTACTATTGTATTGTCCTATTCCTATAAACCTATTGTTTTGCGGGTGAAGTGAACCAGTTAATATAAGTAAGTCATAATATTGTTTATCGTTTTATGATCTTTGATCAAGTCCAAAAGATGTAACTTCCATAATAATGGCATTATAAACTTCAGCGTGGGTGTATGAGACTAATGTTGTCTTATTCGTATTAAATTACTAATGTCCAACCACCTACGGTTTAAGTATCTAAATTTAAATTACTAATGAATTTTTCTAAAATGAAAGCAATATATAAAGATACATTGTAAAAAAAAAGTGCACAACCCTAAATATTGCGATCATATATTGTATAAGATATCTAATTTCACTAAATTAAGGCGAAAAATATAACATAATCCATCCATTTTAAATCATTTAGGAAAGAATATGCAAAACAATAATATTACATATAAATTCGCCCTAAAAATATTGGAATCATATACTCCGTATTGAATTATATTTCGGCACTAATTTAGTCCAACATATTATTCTGAAATATTGTAAACAATTTATCTACTTTTATTAATATAATAATTATAAATAATGAATTACAAGAAATTGGTTGGGAGCTGCACTCATGATATAATCATGGTATTAATTTATTTTGTTGCTATATTTACAAACAAACATGCAACCATTACCACTAAATGCGGCAAGAATCTACATTAAAAACCCGCAATCGGGTAATTTAGGCAATAATAATGGCTCCAATATACTGTATTCATGAAAAAAAATGGCAAGAATATATTAACAAAAATTTCACAATGATATCTATCGCTATAATTTACGAAAATAGGAAGGAATATTAACGAAAATTTTGCAAAAATATATTAAGCTTATATGCAGCTATAATTTACGAAAAATGGCAAGGTTATTAACGAAAAATTTGCAAGAATCGTATAAAATTCTTATGAAAATGTTCTATTAATCCAATTTAGGCAACAATAACCAACAAACAGTTCATTAAAACACGTCATATCATATATATTTTACCTTTTTTTGATTATTTGAGCTTATTTGAGCTTTAACTTTCAGATTTGAGTTCATTATTTGAGCTTTAACTTTCAGATTTGAGATCACATAGCTCAATGTCCTAATCACGGGTAGTCACTATTTTTAGTTTATACAATTGTGGTGTCTACCATACTATAAAACGTACATTTTGAAATTCCATACCAAATCTAATTTGTGTAGACTTGTAAACGAATCACGTCAAGTACGAACTCAGGTCAACTCACGATTGTCGCAATAAGGTGTTGGTTTGAATTTAGGGTGAATGCTCTTACATTAAGGGTCAAATTTGGTCAATGGGTCGAATCGAATTTGAGGTTAAAAACGTAGATTAGACGGGCCACAAGTAAAAATAAAAATAAAACGGGTTAATGACCAAGAAAATCAAACAATGTCAAATGGAATCAACTTTTATGAGGTTTACTTCGTCGGTCGTATTTATCTTTATATCTTAATACTCATCCATTAGATTGGCATTAAAAATAGTCTCACCATATATGGGACTAAGAATAAAAATTGGTTTACTATCATTTGCTTATAACAGCCCGTGCAATAAGAAAATGACCCAAGAATAGAAAGGAAAATTATTCACTCAGACGGCTTGAAATTGAAAGGTGTTGGGGTTCATTTTATTAATGAGGCCACAACCCTTGGAAATAGAGGCCCAATGCCCTTGATAAAGCCCAAATGATGTCCATAAATCCAGCAAATCTCATCCGTTGGATGTCAAAGGAATGAAGGGTCAAGATGAAGGGGGGACCTCTTGGGTTATTCCTTGGGGGTGCCTCCTCCACTATAAATACCCCCTCATTTCCTCCACTTTGAGGTTCAGATTCTTTTCCACCTTCACAATTTTCTGGCTCTCTTGTTACTTTTCTTGTGATAAGACTCTCGACCGCACCCGAACTTACTTGAGCGTCGGAGGGGCGTCGCCTGGGTAAAACCGGGCCCCCTTGACTGTTTGTTCATTGATCGCAGGACAGAAGTTTAGACTCCATCTATCCCAAAGTCGAACTCACACCAACAAAAGGGTATAAAACTAAATGTGACAAATGGAGTATCATATATAGCATTAAAAAGTGGTATATCGCCTGATTTTCTAAAAGACAAACAAGTGTGAGGAGATGACTATAATTGTTAGACCGATCGCCCGATAGTTACATAAGAGTTATCATAATGACATATAAGCGATCGAGCAATTACTTTATACTAATGTCGTATAATGTACAACCTGTTAAGAAACACCAGTGCCCAAAATACCCATGAGTTATGAAGGGCATAAAATTACTAATGTCCTAACACTACGGGTTAATGACCTAAAATTGATTTGAATTGTTAAGAAACTTCCAAAAAACGAAAGTAATATATAGAGATACATTTAAAAAAGAGTAGCAATTGAAACAAAAAAATTAGAATGGGCCAGAGTATAAATAATGCAAGTCTAAGACAAATTAAATGAAACAGTAAAGTTTGCGGTTTAGTTTGAATTTAGGCTGATTTGTTTTAATTAGGGGTCATTTTGATCAACGGTTCAGATCGATTTTGAGAGTAATTAAATACGTGGTTCAACACGGGTGACAAATAATAATAAAGAAACGTATCCATGACCGAAAAGAAGCGGGCGAGGTCAAATATTTTAACACTTGTGTGGTTAAGGGCTTTGGTTGATAAAAGTGACATTACGATTTTAATTAGTTGTTTTTTTAGAAGGAAAACAATAAATTATTGTTTACTTTATCTATAATTAGCAATTCCTATGGAGTAATATTCAAACATAAACAGATAATTACCTCTTTTTTGAGGTTCTTCGCTGGTCAATACGGTTCGTTTATCCAATGCGTATCGAGTCTATTTTAGTGTGTCAAAAACTCAAGCTATTCGAAAATCTAACTAACACCAATGTTGTAATAAATTGGACGTATTAACATCATATGCCTAAAGTACTGGATATCTGTACAAACTTGCTAAACTAAAACCAACTCTAAGAACAAATAAGTAAAATGCCCCGTGCAATTTTGCACGGGTCAAAGAACTAGTGTCTTCTTAATACATGGGTTGATTGGAGAGAGGATGAGGGACATCTACACTATTATTTACTTTCCTTCTATATTAATGGTCCTTACTCGCAGTGGAGACACTGTAGTAGTAGTGAGAAAAATGAGATACGGATCACTAAAAGAAATTAATTAAAAGGGAATGTTACTTTAAGTTGGGACAGTAGTGCTCTGGTGCAAGTTCGTCTGAACATGGTTTCAAAGCACAATATGGAAATCTCAGTCTCACATTTTCAACTTGTTTCCATCTCAAGTGTACGTTTGTACTTGCACCGTAATAATTCTGCTGATGAAAAGAGATGAGTCAAACTAAGGGCACTTATGGTCTGTGAATCAAACTTATTTCATCGTCGGTGCATACTGAAGTATACTTCGAAAGTTCGAAGTGATCAATATCGAACTAGTTTGTACGAGCCCTATTAATGACCAAAACACTTAACTTTCGTCCTTATGTTTTGTGTACCAATGTCTTGTAAGACAAGTTGTTTTCGGTTTTCCTAGTTTTTATAGGTTTCTTGTATGTTATAGTGTTAATACATCAACATTTTGAAAGTTAGGTAGTAATTCAAAGTTTATAATAGTATGAAATTTTTTCGAAATTAGACTTATAACTTATAAGCACATACATTATTATTCGAAACTTGATTTTACTCGTTGAATTGCTGATGGTGATTTCGATTTCAATGTTTGTTCAGATAATACATACCCGTAGATCATAAATGATTCGAAAACGGAGAGAATTCTAGAGCCGGCATTTTTTACGAAATCTTATTATTGTAGACATATAATTGTCCAATTGCAACAACCGACTCATACTCTATTCAATTAAGCGCGTAGTTAAGCCGCATTAAACATGATTTATATGGGGTACTATACTAAATATTACTTCCTCCATTCATATCCAATCTTCCTTTTACTTTTTGCACAAAGTTTTTGGTGTATGTGTATTAAAAATTATTAAAAGCAAGTGGGAAAGGAAACAAGAGCACTTTGGAAGCATTTCATTGGTTCAAATGTTACTAAAATAAGAAACAGGAAAATTGGATGTGAATTCCCCTAAAAAGAAAACATGAAGATTGGATATAAATGGAGGGACTATAAACTAAACATGATTGCCCATCAAGTTAAATATCCAGCTGATCAGATTTGAATTACGATTAAAACTTAGATCTGGGACTAAGATTTGAAATTAATGTAAACACTAGCAGCATACTATATAATAAAGCGTAAATCTGCAACGTTCAAATTGTTACTTAAAGCGTAATTAAGAAGAAACAAAGGAAATTTAATTGGGTAAGCGCGCAATCAGCTGGCATAAGTAATAATTTCCAAAATAATTTAATTTAATTTCCTCCAAGTTTCTGTAAGTTCTAATTCTTTCCTTTTACGTTAATCATCCTTACCTAAACTCCACATTCCCATACCTAAAATCTTACCCCAACCCGGCCTTACTCTTTCTAGGCAATTTAATTTTACTACAAAATAGCTAATTTTACTACATCATCTAACATGACAAAGTTTAGACAAGATTTCTTTGTCTAAAATTCATACCCCTATCATGCAGCATCCATTGGAATTATAGGGCCTATTGATTTAGAATCTCTTTCAACTTCCACCACACTCACAAACCCTACGACCCCCCCCCCCCTCCTTGCTCTCATCACCCCCACTCCCTCTAAGCTGGAATCACTAACGCCACTAGCACCACGTCCCAAGCAATTCTCATGTACGCTCATTTATTCCTAGAAAATAATGATTCCTGGAAGTTTCTATCTCACATGGATGCACACATGGCTGACGAGCACTTAATTATTGTGAGAGTGTGTTGAAATACACCTAAAATACTTCACATACGACTCATGAGTGTCCCATATTGAAAAATGAGAAGAGATTTGTCTACCGTATAAACTAAGAAGTTACTCCTCCTATTGCCAATTGGTTTTAGGATGGAATCTCCTTGGTCTTATAATGTTGACTCTCTCTTCTCCTTACGGGTGTAACCCCAGCCCGCGTAATTTCACATGGTATCAGAGCCCATGGTTAAAGTCCTGGGTCTCAAATGAATTAATCTCGGCCTATGAACCTCATATGTGAGAGGGGAGTGTTGAAAAACACCCAAAATACTCCACATATGAGTGTCCCACATTGGAAAAAGAGAAGAGATTTGTCAACTTTATAAACCAAGGAGTCACTCATCCTATTGCCAATTAGTTTTAGGATGGAACCTCCTTGGTCTTATGATGTGAACTCTCTCTGAGTTTGACTTAAATTAAGTCTGGATAAATAATTTTGACTGACGAGACAATACGACTAGACGGAGTGCAATTATTACTCTGCTATATCAAGATCTCATATATATCATCTACTTACGCACTGCAGCTTAGCTTGCTCAATCCTAATTATACGATTCTGTTATCACTTATCACCATGATTAGCATAAAAGTGATGTCCAAAGAAATCATAAAACCATCCCACCCAACGCCTTCTCAACTTGATAAGCTACAATTTTCATTGTTTGATCATGGCAACACCCCAGTCCTTATGCCTCTAGTCTTCTTCTTCACACCAAAGCCCACTCCCAGTACTTCTCTAGTCTTGCACCAACTCAGGATCTCACTTCCGGCAATATTAACCGTGTTCTATCCCCTCGCGGGAAGAGTCCAAGACGCTAACTACATTGCCTGCAATGACGATGGTGTACCCTACGTGCAAGCCCATGCACCTTCCACTTGTTTAGCGGACGTTGTCCATAAAGCTGACATATCCGACCTCGACAAACTCTTACCGCCCTACGGCAATGAAGAAGGATATACCAAACTATTGTTGGCAATCCAAGTCAGTTCATTTGCCTGTGGTGGAGTGGCCATTGGGATTAAGATGAGCCACGCCGTTTCTGATGCCTTTTCCTTGGCCATGTTCCTTAAAAATTGGGCTAACTTGGCCAGTTGCGACAACCTCTCGCCATGGCCTTATTTCGATATTTGGAAGCTATTTCCTCCATACCAATCCATTAATAGTACTAATAACATTCATTTGCCTGCTGAACCAAATCCTGAGTTAATAAAGGAAAGACCGCTGACAAAGTGGTTCTTGTTCAGCGAAGCTGATGGCGATGCCCTTAGGTCTCGGCTAGGCTCGGCCGACAGCGAAAATACTAAGGCATCCATCACAATGATTTTATCATCTTTCATCTGGAATAGAATCAAGATAGCATGTAGAAGTGACAATGGCATTAACAAGATGATTCCTCATGAAGTCTTCCATGCGGTTAATATTCGTCCAAGAGTGAAGACGAACGTTGAAGACAAATTATTTTATTATTTTGGTAACATGGTTGTAAATGCTTTGGCAACTCCAAATCGACATAATTTTTTGCCAGTTATGAAGGAGTCTATAAGTAAAATAATTGGTAATTGTGGGTCGTTCATTAAAGAGTTGCAGGAAGGCAGAGAGGACTTGAAGTTCATGAAGGAACATTTCGAGCGAGCGAGCCGCGGAGAAATAGTCTCGCTTGGGTTTAGCTCGTTGCGAAGTTTGCCCGTGTATGAAGCGGATTTTGGATGGGGCAAACCGGTATGGGTAACATCTGCCACTCTAGTGTATACAGGCCTTGTCATTTTGATCCCTGCTGGTCCATCGAGTAAAGACACCTTTGCTTTTGTTAACTTGACGAGCGACGAAATGGCTAAGCTTGTAGCTGATCAGGAGTTCATGTCCTTTATTTCAAAGTCGGCCGCAACCTTCTCTAGTAATAGCAAGCTGTAATTGCAATCATAAAACGACTGTGTCAGATTAAATCAATTTAATAACAATGTGCCTCTTCATAGTTCTGATTAGGTAGATAATGCCTTAAGTTTTAAAATATGACCCTAATAACATTGTGATTCTTTACGTAATGAATGTGCACTCGGAATTTTCATTAACCACGGGAGTCTAATACCGAATATGTTATCCTATGCAATATTACGGTACCTTTGTGCATTTAGTACACAGTAGTGTAAGATATTTTCATGTGTTGTTAGCTTATTCTCAAGTACGTACTTTAGTGTGTAGTAGATGAGAGTTCTAGTTTAGCATATTTCCTAAGTCTCGTACTCAATCTATAGTAGAACTGGTAAAAAGTATATAAAGTATACAAAGTATATCATTAACCTCTTACAAATTTTATTATGGTACTACTTATTGAGCATGTCGAGCTTCCAGGTGGTCATGTTTATTAGTTTACAGCAAGTCCGCAACAATTAGGCGTCAAAAACTGATCTCCACCGTTCAGATATAACGCCCTAGTGGGATGTGTACCCATTATTGTTGGTGATGGAATCTGGTTTCTGTAACAATTCATTTGCCATAATGAAACTTTTGGGTGGACTCCCGACGTCCCGTGGTTTTACTCTTTACATTGAATAATTCCATACATGTACAAACTGGTGTGTCTTATTTGTTAATTGGCAAAATCCCCATGAGAGTATACAAGTATTAATGACATAGGGAAGGGCTATGCATACAAATACAATGAACATACATCAAACAATGACACACATACAATGAACATACATTGAACATAAAATGCATAGTCTAACACACCCCCGCAGTCGCAGCGGGGGAAAGACGGACGCAAAGACTGGTCCAAAAATCACGAAACAGTTGAGCAGGGAGTCCCTTGGTCAAGATATCTGCAAATTGTTGCGCTGAAGGAACATGAAGAACACGGACATGGCCAACAACAACCTTATCACGCACAAAATGAATGTCGATCTCAATGTGTTTAGCGTGTTGATGTTGGACGGGATTCGAGGAGAGATAGACTGCACTTACATTATCACAGTAAACAAGAGTAGCTTTCGGAGGAGGACAATGAAGTTCAGCCAGCAAGTTTCAGCAACGACATTGGCGACAGCACGGTATTCAGCTTTGGCACTAGAGCGGACAGTCGTGTTTTGACGTTTGGAGGACCATGACAAAAGATTGTCGCCCAAATACACGCAAAAATCAGAAGTAGATTTACGCGTATCAGGGCATCTGGCCCAGTCAGCATCAGAGTAGGCCGTAAGTTGTGATATAGAGCATTTGGCGAACTGAAGACCAAAATGGAGAGTACCCTTAACATACCGGATAATACATTTGAGAGCAGCAAGGTACGCGGGTGAGGCTCCCGGGGATCATGCATGAATAAACAAACCTGTTGAACAGCATAACTGATGTCAGGTCTAGTGAAAGTCAGGTACTGTAGAGCCCCAGTGAGACTACGGTATGCCGAGGGGTCGGCAATACGAGGTCCAGAAGTGCCAGAAAGTTTCGACTTTGTGTTAACTGGAGTGGATGAAGAATTACAAGTGGACATACCAGCGCGCTCGAGAATTTCCATGACGTATTTTGATTGAGAGAGAAATAAGCAATGGGAGTTCCGAGTCACAGAGATGCCAAGAATGTAATGAAGGGGGCCTAGATCAGTCATTGCAAATTCACCACTGAGAGCAGTAATAATGCGCCGAATTGAAGTAGAATATCAGATGAGGCAGTTAAGACAATATCATTTACATACAATAATAGATAAACAATGTCGCGACCGGACCGATAAACAAACAGTGAAGTTTCACACTTGCTACCCATCAATCCCAAAGTGAATCGAAAGGATGCAAATCGCTGGTACCATGCCCTAGGCGCCTGTTTCAAGCCATAAAGAGCACGTTTTAATCTACAAACATAATCAGGATGAGATGGGTCCTGAAAACCGGAAGGTTGCTCACAATAGACAATCTCAGAGAGGTGGCCATGAAGGAATGCATTTTTAACGTCAAGCTGATGAATGGGCCAACTCTTAGAGAGAGCTAAAGTGAGAACCGTACAGATGGTAGCCGGCTTGACAACAAAGCTAAAAGTCTCATGTAGTCAATCCCAGGTACTTGTGTGAAACCGCGAACCACCCAATGCGCCTTATAACTAACGCTCAAGAGCCCCATCGGATCAAAATTTGTGCCTGAAAATCCACTTATCACTCACAACATTAGTACGAGGTGGACGAGGCACGAGGTCCCAAGTCCTATTTTTAATTCGCGCATTAAATTCATCCAACATTGCATTGTACCAATTTGCATCTTTAAGGGCAGAGCGATAAGTTTTGGGTACGGGAGACAAGGAGGTAACACTAAGATTAAGCGGATGACGGGGTTTGAAGATTCCATTTTGGGAACGCGTAGTCATGGGATGAGTGGGGCGAGGAGGGGGTTGTGCGGGCACGGGGGAGGGAGAGGCCGGCTGGGGAAAGGGAATGATGCGAGGAAAACGGAAAAGATGTCTCATCAAAGTTTACATGACGGGAAATGATGAGCTTGTCTGTGGCAAGGGATAAGCATTTATACCCACGTTGATTGGTGGGAAAGCCGAGAAATATGCATGGTGTGGAGCGAGGAGCCAGTTTGTGAGGAGAGGTGGCCAAGAGATTGGGATAACATAGGCAACCAAACACGCGAAGATGTGAGTAGGACGGAGCGGAACCATGGACCACTTGGTGAGGTGTTTTATTTTTGAGAGTGGTGGTGGGAAGGAGATTAAGTAGATGGGTAGCATGGAGGAGGGCATCTGCCTAATATTGAGCGGGAAGATGAGCTTGTATGAGGAGAGTGCGCAGAACGTTGTTAATGGTGCGGATCATGCGTTGCCATTTTGTTGGGATGTGTGAGGACAAGAGAGACGGAAAACGGAGCCATGAGAAGCAAAGTTATCAAGAAATTTTGTGTTAAGATATTCATGGCCATTGTCGCATTGAAAGATTTTATTTCACGGTTCAATTGGGTTTTGACATAGGCTTGAAATTGAGAGAAGGTGTGATAGACATCCGACTTTTGACGAAGAGGGTAAACCCATAAGTAATGAGAATAATCATCGAGAAAAAGGAGATAATACTTGAAATTCGATATACTAGAAATCGGGGAAGTAAATAGATCCGAGTGTACAATGTCAAAAGGGGTGACGGTGCGCGATAACGATGCGGAAAAAGGATGTCTAGCATGTTTTCTCCAAGTTGACAGGCCTCGCATAGAGATTGGGAAACATTTTTATTATTACAAGATATAATGTTGTGTCTACGTAAAAGATCTAAGATAGAGTCACCAGAATGGCCAAGTCGGCGATGCCATAGTTGGCGAGAGAGAGAGGGCGACAGTAAGAGCATGTGGTGGTGGTCGAGAGGAGGACGATATGGCAGAAACAGTGAATGGATAGAGGTCCCCTTGACTGTTACATCGAAGTATCTCCCCCTTGGTCTGAAGATCCTTCACAGAATTACCATACAGATTAAATTCAACAGACACATTGTTATTAGTGGTAAAACGACGAACGTACACAAGATTTTTATGAGAGATGGGGTGACAAGAACATTTTTGAGATTCAGTTGGGAAGGGAGTAATGTAGTATTACCTATACGTGTGATTGGAAGACGATGCCCGTTACCAACGACAATGAAATTAGATAAATTACAGCGCAAATTAAAAGGGGACATGGAGAGATTACCCGGATTATTTGTCATATGAGATGATGCACCAGAGTTCATATACCAATTGCTTTCGGATGGAGGTCACAGTGACATGGTGTCGAATGCGTGAACAAGGGCAGAGGGGTCGACAAACTGGCCATATGGCCATACCGGGACAGCAGGAGAGACGGTTTGATGGGCGAGCATGGCCTGTTGTGAAGGTTGGTGTGACATGGTACCTTGTTGTGGACGAGGACCAGGTCCGAGAAGTGAAGGCATCGGAGAAGGCCCATTATTGTGCATTGGAACCCATGGAGCAGAAGTGTAATGCCAAGGAGGAAGGGTACCCTAATTATAACCAGTAGGAGCAGCAGTCCATGAATTATTATTGTTGTTGTTATGATTGTTCCGGCCTCGATTATTGTTGTTGTTGCGATGTTTATTCCAGTGATTGTTCTTCCCTTTCCCACGATTGTTATTGTTGGAGTTGTTGTTGTTGTTGTTGTTCCGATTGTTGTTCCAATTGTTGTTGTGAGAAGAGGAAGCCGAAACAGGGTCTGATGAGCAGCAATATAATAAGAGCAGAGGACGGCATAGCATCAACAATTTTCTGGTGCACATGAGATTGACGTTCTTCCAAAATAAGCAGGGAGCGAGCCTTAAGATACGTCGGGAAAGGCTCTTGCATTAGAATAATATTGGCGAGAGGCATTGTACTCATCTGGAGCAGTAACAAGTTGCTTTATTCGTTGACAATATGCCGTTATCGACATATCATTTTTCTTGGTGCTGTGAAATTCATCGAGCAGTTGGAGTGCCCGAGACTTTTTGTTGTCTCGGAAGATTTGCTCAAGTGCATCCCAAACGACATGAGCAGTCGCATCAGGTTGGATCACCATGTTGAGCATTTCGACAGGAATAGTGGAATATATCCACGATAGAACCAACCGATCGAGTCGCCGCCATTGTGTGTCGGTTGAACTTCGGGCAACAGAGGTGTCGTCGAGGTGGCCATCAACCTCAAAACAGCCACAATGGTTGAGGAGAATATTACGCCAAGTAGAGTACGAGGACGCATCAGAGAGTGAGGGTTGCACAGTGATCCAATTTTTGATATTACCAACTGTGAAAGCCGGATGAATTTGTAAGGGAGTATTGGTGTGAGGAGGAGTGCGTGGAGGAGATAGATGAGGAGTTTGTGGAGGAGTTGCTGGAGGAGTTTGAGGGGGGATAACCATGGTGGCAGAGCTGGCTAGGTAAGGGAAGAAAACAGCCAAGGCAGAGGAAGAGGTATGAGATTAGAGAGAGAGAAAGACGTCTGATACCATGTTGATTGGCAAAATCCCCATGAGAGTATACAAGTATTAATGACATAGGGAAGGGCTATGCATACAAATACAATGAACATACATCATACAATGACACACATACAATGAACATACATTCAACATAAAATGAATAGTCTAACAGTATTTCGTTGTCTTTTCTTTGTTATATATCTCTGCCCAATTTACTTCTTGTCGTTTATTCTACTAGATGGGATTGGCTAGTTGTTCAACTGTATTTCGGGTAGTGTATTTTAATCAATATACTATAGTAGTGCATAAGATCATCAGAAAAACAAACAAAAATTATTACCTAATTTTGTAAAGAGAAAGCACTACCACAAAAGTGATCAATTGTAACACTTCAAATGTGACGGTTTGTGATGAACCGTTGCCTTAGGCCTTCTATGGCAATGAACTTCAACAAAGGGAATGAATGCAACATCTAATGCAATGGTTCAGCATATAGGCGTTACATTAGGCCTTGTTGTTGCTTTAGAAAACCCAAATGCAACGCTCCAGCAAAAAAAAAAAAATTTTTTTTTTTTAATTTACCCTTTCATTTTCCTCCCACCTTCAGAATTCATTGAGTGAGCGTATGTTTAATGTTTTTGGTGTAATAATGCAAATATTAGTACTACTATACATGTTTGGTATAGGAATTAAATACGACTTGTGTTTTTATACGAGAAATTTTGTATCAGAGTCCCTAAGGGTGCGTTTGGTTCAGGAAACTGGAATGGAAACGGATTGGATACGGAAATGGATTGGAAAGGATACAAGTATCATTCCTTATTAAAGTTGTTTGGTTCAATTAAAAAGATGAATCAATCTATTAGTAAGGGTAAAACTGTAATTTACCATTTAAAATTTTAGATGAATCATCCTTCCTCTCTTTTCTCTCTCTTCCCCCTAAGACCCCGTTGACCACCAGTCACGGTGGTTGACCAACACCACCGGCGACTTTAGCGGCAGCCACCACCACTATTTCAACCCAAATTTAATTGCTAACATGTCAATATAATTAGTTTTTCATAAAATTTCCCCAAGATTTGTACATCTAACATTTAATTTCGTTTTGTTTTTTAATTTTATGGTGGTTTACGCGGTGGAGAAATGCTCGGCAGTGGGCGGAGAAGACGACGGTGGGGCCGGTGGTGTGGGCTCGGTGGTGCGGTGATGCGAGGAGGACGAAAGGAGAAGTGAGAAAGGTTGGAGAAGAAGAAAAAATAAAAAAAAGAGGGCGAAATGGTGGCTAGGGAGGCCGGCGACTACGCCGGAGATATCTCCGGAGAAATTGCGGCCGGAGGGTGGTATTCCCGGTGGTACGTGAGGTGGCGCGTGTATGGCCGGCGGTGGAGTCGCGGTGGTCCGGTGAAGGGTGAGGTTGAAGTGGGTTGGTGTGTGGGAGGAGAGAGAGAGGAAGGGAGGTGAGAGAAAATGGTGAGGGGGGATTCTATTTTGCAACCTTGGTTTTTGGGTGGGATTCATTTTGAGGGATTGGAAATGGAGTGGGAAAGGATTCGAAAACAAAAAATATGGAAAAAACACAATGTAACGGAGTGGTTATCGAATCCGTTTCCAATCCCCCCAAAAATCACGAACCAAACGCCCCCTAAATACTTTTAAATAAATAATATTCTATTTTTTTTTTTTTTTTTTTGTTTTATGCATCATTCTTTGGCCACGTTAATGTCGTTGCTAAAAATCATTTTTGGCAACAACAATTTTGTTGCTGTAAAAAAGTAAATTTATGCCAACAATTACGTCGTTGCCAATAATTTTGGCTGCCCATCTAGGATGGATACTTGATTTCGGAGAATGAAATTTTTAGCAACAATCATGTGTGGCCAAAAATAGTTATTTTTAGCCACGACAAATGTTTCGCAACAATAACGTCGTTGCCAAAACTAGGCCATATTTAGCAACAGACAAAGTTCGTTGCAGTACTTTTTAGTTACGGGGTCTCCCATAACAAGTCGTTTTCGTTGCCAAAATTGTCTTCTCGTGGCTAAAAATATCTTTCACAACAATTTCGGTCGTTGCCAAAAAGCAAGTTTCTTGTAGTGGAAACACACGCCTCTTGCCTCATGCCTCTCTCCTCTTTCCTCTCTCCCTCTTATTCAACATTATCATTCATCAACATCTCAACCTTACTGACTCTTCAATTCACAACATTTCTTGGATTTTCATCACACCTCACAATCTGATTTGCCCATAATCGGAAGAATCTGAGGTGCCCATATTTTGGATTGCCCAGAATTTGTAGTGGAGACGAAGAGAGAAAGATCCACTGTAAGAAAAAAGGGGTGGAAGTAGCGCTGGCGGGAAGAAGAGGGAGAGGCGTCGGAAGTGGTGGTGGCGGGTCGGGTGTTCGGAGCCATACTCACAAATTCCCCCGATTGATTTGGGCGAATTCGATCTTAATCTTTTGAGTAAGCAATTATGATTTTTATTATCATCTAGGTTTATGTTTTGATATTTTGCCCCTTTAGATTGTTTTAGCACCAATTAAATCTAATCGAGTTGGGTACTTTTGCCCCCATTTTCGTCACTCTCCCTCTCCCTCTACAGGTTTGTGTTCTTCTTTTCTCTCTCCTTCTCACTTTGTTCATCTTTCGATTAATTCTTGACCTAGTAATTTGGTTGATTTTGGAGCTTTCTTATATGTTCAACATTTGAGCAAATATGTCGAATTTTGTTTATTGATCCCGAAATCTTAACTGAAAAATCTGAATTTTTACTTGATGTTCAACAAATTAAATTGCTGTCAGTTAAATTTTGTTGCTTTTTTGTGGTTAATTTTGATTGGATATGTTTGATACATGTTTGATTACATGATTTTTTTGAATGTTTGGAATTTGGGTGTCCTTATTCCATGACATTATCAATATGTTTGGCACTTTCCTGAGAGATTATGATGTTATCTGTTATGTGATCCTTATTGTGACTTTCTATGATTTTGTTGTGGCATTGTTGTATTTGTTAAGATAAGCGAGATTTTGTGTGTGCAACAATTATGATGTTAGTCGTTCAACTAGTATTAAGTATTTTCTAGCATGGCTGTATGTTTGGCAAGGTAGCGACAATAGATGTATGTCATATTTAAGTATGAAAGCCTAAAGTTGGATGACAAAACAATTGAACTTCCCCTCTCACTTCTACACTTGTATCTCAATTTCTGTATACTATGTATAGGTGTAATTTAATTTAATTTTGATAACTCAAGGTTAAGATCTCAAGGAGGGGATGATTGAGGTGGTAGCCTGTTTCGTTTTGTGTCCTTGTCGACTTTATCTCAGGTACATGCTACTATGTTTTTTTCCCCATATGTATTCAAGCAATTTTCGTTTGTGAAACATGGCTTGGCTTCTAAGCAAGTAAGCATTTTAGTTAGCTGAGTGACATTATACATTGGTATTTTTTTTCCAGCGCTTTGCTCTACACATTTGTTTGGAAGGTGTTGCTTAGGGTTTGTTTTGTTTAGATTGTACATTGTATTTAAAAGGTTTATGGCATTAGTTTTTGCATTACTATATCACGAGTGTGAGCTTCACTCTTTGCAAACTCAATATGAATAGGTAAACTACTCAAGTATAGTTGAGTTTTCATATTGACTGATTTATTACCTTTATTTCTAGGCCCCTGTTAATCATGCCTCTCTGCCTCGTCAAAGTTGCAAGTTTAAACTAGAGAATGGGGCTGAAATAATGCCCTATATCCCTACTGAAATATCGTGTGCATGACACAAAATTCGTCTCAGTTCTATATGATCTCAAATGTGAATGAGGTTCTTATTGGCTATCTTTTTTTAAAGTTCATTGTCACATAAGTGCAGATCTTTCTTGTTGTCCCATAGTAGTATGTTTTGTGATTGTTAGCTGTCTTACCAATTTTATACAGCTGGCCCTGTATTGGCAGAACTTAATTGCTTTATCACAAGTTAGGGATTAAGAGGTTATGCGGTATGTCTTAGCGCTGCCATTTGATCGGATGATCTCCAGAGTCTCATTGATAGCTCCTACGTTCAGGTATTCTATTCATTATTGTTAGTTACTCTTGTTCTTATAACTCTTGTTCTTAGTAGTATAGAGATCATTGCTACAGAATTGGGTATTCTTCGTCTGAGACTACATAATTCTTATTGCCTTTGTAATTTACTTTCCAACAATTCCAGCCCTTGTAAAGTCACTAATAAGGGATAGATAGCGTCTAAAACGTGTCTATAAATCCTACTATATTCTCTCCTTGTAGGACATTAATAATAATGCCGTGAAAGAAACTCATCTTGCAACATAGACTAAGGGAGTTTTCCTTTCTATTTAACTCAATATTAATTAGTATTATACAAGGCTATTAGCTTAATGGTAGAGCTTTGTGCAAATTTGTACAAGGGTGTGGGTTCAATTCCCATGTAGCCTAGATTATTATTATTATTATTATTATTATTATTATTATTATTATTATTATTTTAATATCTACTAGTATTATTTCTGGCCAATTAATTGGCCCGATATATATGCTAGCGTTGCATTAGGGTGCAATTCATTACATTTGAAAGCAAGATCGTTGCATTTGCTTCGTTACATTTGGGGGTACATATGGCAACAATGCTATGAGCTAAGGTGACGCCTATATCACTAAAATGCATAGGCTTTACAATAGATACCAAAACGCGTTACCTTAGACCTAAGGCAGCGCGAGCATTTGCAGCGCCTCTTAGCGTTACCTTAGGTCGATTGTAACGCTTTTTTGGGTCTAATGTAACGATTTAGAGGTGTCACAATATGTCATTAATGTAGTAGTGAAGTTTTGATGTATATCAATATACATTTCTAAATGTATATCCCTAATTTTTTATCCACATACTCCACCATATTCCAATTCTCTCTCTTCAATCCCACCACATAAAAATACAAAACATACCCTTACTACCCTCATATATGTTTAGTAATGTATATCACATATATAAATAGCCTTACTCTTTTGTAAACGACTTGGCGTTGGCCATTTGGCATCTCATAACCTCGCGACTACTTTTCCTTGGAGTAATCAATAATCTAGAGTACATTGTAGCACTAAAATAATTATGCAGAGTTGGATATTAGCTGATTGCATCAAGCTTATTAGACGAAACAAGTGTTATCTATGCCTAATTATTGAACACAGTCATTATCATCATAACTTGCTATTACTAGCAAGTGTTGCTGCGGACTTCGACACAAACGTCATGAACTCCTGATCAGCTTCGAGCTTAGCCATTTCGTCCCCCGTCAAGTTAATGTAAGCAATGGTGTCCACACTTGACGGACCAGCGGGGATCAAAATGACCAAATCCGTGGCCACTAGAGTCGCTGATGCGACCCAAACAGGCTTCTCCCATCCGAAATCCGGTTCATACATCGGCAAACTTCTCAAGGAGCTGAACCCAAGAGAGACTAGCTCTCCTCTGCTCTCTTTTTCGAAATGCTCCATCATAAACGTCAAGTCCTCCCTGCCTTCCTGCATGTCTTTTATAAACAACCCGGAATTGTCCGTTAGTTTCCCTATCGATTCTTTCATAACCTCAACAAAGTTGTGCTCATTTGGTCTTGCTATCGCGTTCACAACCATGTTACCGAATAAATAACATGAATTCTCATCAAGGTTCGTCTTCACTTTTGGACGAAGGTTTACCGCATGGAATACTTCATGCGGTATTATCTTGTTGGCACCGCTGCTTCTGCGGGCAATCTTGATCCTATTCCAGATGAAAGCTGATAGAACTAATGTGACCGACGAGGCCGTAGCATTATCGATTATGTTGCCGCCCCTGCAAAGCCGAGACCTGAGAGCATCGCAATCAGCTTTAGTAAACAAGAACCACTTGGTGACCGGTTTTTTACATATTAGATCAGGATCTGGTTCTGCCGCCACCTCGGTGTTTGCACTAATTCTTGACGGATGAGGCGGAAACACCTTCCATATGTCAAAATAAGGGCGTCGCGAGAGCAACCTTGAGTGGCTCTCGCCACTCGCCAAGGAGGCCCAAGTCTTAAGGAACATAGCTACGGAGAAGCCATCGAATATGGCGTGGCTCGTCTTAATCCCAATGGCCACTCCACCACAGGCGAATGAATTAACTTGGATTGCCAACAATAATTTGGTATATCCTGTGTCATTGCCGTGAGTGGGTAATAACTTGTCGAGTTCGCAGACGTCGGCCTTATGGATGATGTCTGTCAAACAAGTGGAATGTACTTGAGCTTCGACGTAAGGTACGCCCTCGTCATTGCAGGCGATGGAGTTCGAATCTTGGACTCTCCCTGCGAGGGGATAGAACATGGTTAAGGTTGCCGGAAGTGAGTTTCTGAGTTGGTGCAAGACTACACAATTACTAGGAGAGCTTTTTTTGGGGTAGAAGAAGATAAGAGGCATAAAAATAGGGATGTTGACATGATCAAACAAAGAGGAGTGTAGCTTACGAAGGTGGGCAGGAGTTGGTTGGGATGGTCTAATGTTTTCTTCAGAGATCACTTTGATATTAATCATGGTGATGATAAAAAGTTTAAAAACTACAGTGGCTTATATTATACATGTACAGCTTCGTAGCTTACTTCCATCTATCTTTATTTTTAATTCTTCTAGTCCACTCCCTTCATTGTCATGAAACGCGTAGGGGCAGAACTCAGTTTTAAAAAAAAATAGAATAAATAATGAATTTTAGGATCATTTGGTGTAAAATTATATGTACGATTATGTCCCACTTGCATTTTTAATAAATAAGTGATGATTTTTTGGTCCTTATATATAGAAATAAGGAAAATATTTATGTAAAATGTTTAAAAATGAACACCCCTAAATAAATAGGCAAATGGAGAAAATAATGGTTTTAGTTCCGTAACATATCTACGTTCACCGACTTGTAATTGCATGAATGCCGGATACATCGTGCGAAGATTCCTATGTACTAGTAATAAGTAGCTCCCATGCTTGTGTAACATATCTACGTTCACCGACTTGTAATTGCATGAATGCCGGATACATCGTGCGAAGATTCCTATGTACTACTAATAAGTAGCTCCCATGCTTGTTTGACAGTTACGTTCCCCACTAATCGTGAGATATGGCAGATCTGGAATTTACAAAAAATGATAGTTTTGTTAATGAATGCTGTATGAGTGTATGTGCTGATTTTTTTTTTAAATAATAATGTTGTTTGAAGTTTGAGGCCAAATGACCCAATCATTTGGCCGTTTTGTCGGGTCATATTAAGGCTAGTTTTAGGCCAAATGAAGCGTTCATTTGTTGTAAAAATTAATAGATGTTCTCATACCATGTTTACCGCCACGACTCACTACCAAAGCCGACACCGAAACCACCAAAGAAACCACCGTTCGATGGCGAGCACTTCCCCGACCACTCACTTACCACGCCTGTAACACCACTTAGCGGGCATGTTCATCAATTTGTACTGTATGTTCAGTAAATTAATTTAATGTTCATCTAACTTTTACTAGATGTTCATCCAATTAATTCAATGTTCATTCAATTTGAATTAGATGTTCATCCAATTTTAATACCCTGTTTAGTTGGAAAAATGAACTATTGTGGACGAAATATAATGGAAATGAAATAACGGGAAATGCTGTTGTAACATCCCTAAATTTTCGCTAAAATAAAAATCGGAAAATAAAGAGTCGTTAGGCCGCAATTGACTATCGAGTCAATCGCTAGGCTTAAAAAATAATAAACTAACATAAATAACTAGCTAATTAAATATACAACAGCAAAAGACTTTCTAGTCGAACTACAGTTTTCAAAACCATAGCCAAATTGCAACCTATTCGAAATGAGACTCAATAAATGCCTTTGAAAACCCCAACATGCACGACTTCGTAAGCAAGCATCGACATCATCAAGACCTGTCAACTATGGCATCGAAGAATGACATAGGCCCTAGAATAAGGTAGGGACAAACCAGAAAACAGAACGTCAGCACAGGATGAGTAAGAAATATTAAACATAAGAAGAACAAATAAGATACACGCCTTGAGGCGCGTAGCTAAATAGAACAAATTGACGATATAAGTAAGGAGTATCAACAACAGTAGACCGAGATACCGAATGAGCATTGCCGCTCAATAAATATACATATACAGTTTGATAACGAATGAGTATCGCCGCTTGATTAGTATCGAATGAGCATCGCCGCTCAATATACAGCTTATTTATTCATACTTTTCGGCCAGGGTCCTACCCCACAGCCCCATTTAACGAACTTTGTTCGAGCTAGAGTTGTAAATATCGCCCCTAATAATCCCGAGTGTGCACACCCCTCACAAGACAGGCCGGTAGGACGAGTTCCCATCTAGGTACTGTACCTTGATCAGAGGTATATCAAACGACGATCGGCCGAGCCGAATCCATCGTACTCTAGATGGTGACATTTCATTTTCTTTCATCCGTTTCATTATTTGAAAGTGTATTATTTGATAATCCAAATTGAATCGATCTTAATTGATATACAAACGAAACAGAAAATGAGCTAAAGCAAAACAACAATAGCTCAACCTTCAAATACACGGTCATAGGAATGGGTAATGTGTATAAAACATGAGTCTTTCCACAACTTCGTTTGACCACTAGACCTTGGGAGTACAAGTTCATGGGGGATCCACTGTGAATTCCTCAACCAACGAGCTTTATCCCCATTCCCCTCGACGAATCTAGAACCAATCGCATATTAAGTCCTTTTGTTAAAGGATCTGCAATGTTCCTCTCAGGTTTGACGTACTCCATCACTAGCACGCCATTTTGTATAAGCCGTCTCACGGCTTCATGCCTAATGCGTATATGTCTTTTCTTACCATTATACACATCATTTTTAGCAACACAAATTGCAGATTGCGAATCACAATGTAGAGATATCGGCGGTGTAGGCCGCCCCCACAATGGTATATCTGCCAGTAGGCTCCTAAGCCACTCAGCCTCTTGCCCAGCTAAGTCAAGAGCTATAAACTCTGACTCCATCGTAGATCGAGCAATACAAGTCTGTTTAGCAGACTTCCACGAGATCGTCGCACCACTAAGACTGAACACATAGCCACTAGTGGAGCTCACCTCATCATTGTCGGCAACCCAATTAGCATCACCATAACCCTCTAATAGACATGAATAACCTACAATATGTAGTCCCCAATCCATAGTACCTCTAAGATATTTCATCAACCGATAAAGAGCATTCCAATGCTCATTGGCAGGGTTATGACTAAGTCTACTAACAACATAAGCGATATCAGGCCGAGTATAGTTCATAAGATATATTTACTCCCTATTATTTTAGCATATTCTTCTTGAGACACACAAGAACCTTTGTTCTTCTTTAGTGGTATGCTAGGATCATAAGGGGTTTTAACTGGCAAAACATCGAAGTGATTAAATTTTTTTAACGCTTTCTATACATAATGTGATTGAGACAAGGTGAAACCATTATTAGTTTTAGTTACTCTAATTCCAAGAATTACATCCACCTCACCCATGTCTTTCATTTCAAAACGAGAGGAAAGAAACCTTTTAGTTTCATCAACAACACTCATATGTGTACCAAAGATCATCTACATATAAGCAGATTATCACACAATGATCATCAAACATCTTAGTGTACACACATGCATTTGATTCACAACAAATCCAAAACTGAGAATAGTTCTATGAAATTTCTCGTACCATTGTTTCGGCGCTTGTTTCAATCCATACAGAGACTTCTTGAGTCTACAAACCTTATTCTCTACTTGTGTGGAAACAACGAATCCCGGAGGTTGCTCCATTTAAATTTCTTCCTGTAGATCACCATTCAAAAACGCAGTTTTTACATCCATTTGGTGAACAATCAAATTACGAGCTGAAACCAAAGCAAACAAAGCTCTAATAGTAGCAACCTTAGTAACAGGAGAATAAGTATAAAAAAAGTCTAAACCAAATTTCTGTGTGAATCCTTTTATTACCAACCTTCCCTTAGAGCGATCAATATGAAGGATCGTGTCCTTCGATCAAGTGTCATTTCCGATAATAACGAGGATTATATCACGAGGATATTATTTTCGGTATTATTAGGTGGTCGTAGTGTTTTGCTAGAAACCAACTACGGTCATTAAACCGACTACTAACTATTACCGAGTCCTACAGGGTCACACGCTTAGAGTCTCGAACCAGATCTAAGACGATTATATCTAATGGGTTATTAGTTATTATTGGGCTTACGGTTTTACTAAGTGATTAGGTTATTTACTGTATACAATATACTCAGAGTATATATGTATACTACGTGTATCACGGAATATACAACACACGACATACAGAGCCTAAACCTAAACCTAATCACGTAAAACACAGCCTCCTCTCGGGCGTTCTAGCAGACAAGACTTGAGGAATCTGGTTCGGTACTCGCGTGAGGAATCTGGTTCGGTACTCGCGTGGACTGAGTAGAGGGGTCGCGTTTGGGATCCTGTTGTCCTCCTATAATCTGAGCACTCGTTACACGCATCAAGAGGTATTATTAATTGTATCGATCCTATTAATCTATGTAGGCGATCTTAGGTTAGATGCACGAAAAGCTGTTTCCTTATTCCGCACTTTTAGCATCTAAAACCCTATAGCATCTAAAACCCTACAGTGGTATCAGAGCGCCGTACATAAATTTATAGCGATCGAAATTATTTTTGATACGTGAAGCATGTTGTTGATTATTTCATTTCAATTTGGAATCATTATGATGTGGTTTAATCGTACAACGTATGAAATTCGATTTCGATAATTTGGGTATGTAAATTTATGATTTTACAAAAATCGCACAAAAACTCATCAAATAGAAAATTTCGTTTCCACAGTTTTCCCAAATACCTAATTGAACAGAAAACGTGTTTTTGGGTCAATTAGAGTAAAATTCGAAATTAGGTTAAAATTGAATTGGGAAAAATTCGTTTTCTCATAAATTGTTTTAACAGAAATTTCGACTAAAATTCGTTTTTCATGCTTAATTTTTCAATCTCACTCACGAAAATAGCACAATCGATGTTCTTAATTGGGTTAAAATTTTCGAAATTAAAAACCCCAATTTGAAATTCGAATTTTGATTAATTGGTATTTAGGATTCGAATTTGTTGTAGGATTTTGATTAAATGTTCAAAGGATAAAATTTTAAATCCAAAAATCGTTTTGGGTAAAAAATTTTGGACGAAAATCAAAAAAAAAAAAAAACAACTCACCTGATGGACGCCGTGGCTGGTCTGCGGCGGCGTAATCTGGGTTGATGGTGTTGACCATCGGACTCGGGTCGCGAAATCAGGTAAGAACCCCACTTGTGCAAATGTTGCAGCGTGCGCGAAACGCGAGGACGAGCGCAGAGGAAGTGGCGGCTCGGGCTGGTTCGTGGCGGCGCTAGAATCATCTAGTACTGGACTCGATGGTGGCAGCAGCAGGTCGGCTAGGCTCGGCAGTAAGGATTACTTCAGTTTGATTCAACTTTGTTGTTAAACTTTGATTGAAAATTTGGTCAAAATTGATTTGGGAAAGTAGCTTTGTGCATCGTGTTTCGTGTGTTTATCAAACATGAGTTGATAGTCAACGTCACTTCACTTCTGACCTCTATTTTTTTTTCTTGGGGGTTGTACACGTTTAAGACGTGTGTAGTGCAGTAGAGTGCTATGTTAGACCAATTTGTTGGTTTAGTCAATATTAACGTACGACTTATGATTATTTCGAATAATACCACTTAATTATTATTGATTGATATGAAATAATAAAATTATTATGTGATTAATTTGTTAGTAATGTTAATTATGAGCATGCTAATTTTATGCGTTTAATTGTTAAATGCTCTTTTGTGTTTAAATGGTTTAAATGCATGTTTATTCTATTTAATATGTTATATTGAATGAATGTTTATAATATGTGATATTATTGTGGAGGTGACTGATATGGCCCAAAATAGGATAGAAAATACAGTCTGCGTACCGTTATGTATTTTTGTAATAGAAATACGGTTTGCGTAACGTTGTGTATTTTTGTAATTTATTATTTATATCGTTTTACGGTCTGCGTACCGTTTATAAATTGTAATTACAAAGAAGACTTGTGAGACGATGATTGAAGATCATGGATGAGATCCAGCTTACAAGACGGAGCCTAGAAGATTAGATCTTTAGGATTAGGGGCCATATTAGGATCACATTTATTTTTCGCCTTTATTTACCGTAATTATTTTGTGCTACTTATTTTATGTATATGTCGCTAGTATCACGCGTGTTCACTAGATATTAGGTCATACATAAAATAAGAAGACCCTAGGTAATATTGAGCTAGATGCCTTTCCAATTCAACACCTATGATGCCTTAGAATTTAGATGATAGGTTTCGCCAAAGCGAGGTGTTATCTAAAATCTTAGGATAGTACGGTTAATTCTCTAGGGGAATTGCATGGGTGAATTGGTTACTCTCAACAAAATATCAAAAGACAAAGTTTTGGTTTTGAGGCATAGTGATAAGTAGGTGATGAGATTACACTTATCAAACCAAGAGTTATAAACGGTTATAATTTGTAAAAGAGTTTACTTACCTTGATCATTTAAGTTTTAGGGAAGGGCCAAAGTCCGCTTAGAACTAAGATGAAATGGGATCTTGGAATCGTTTAATTCAACTAGGGTTTTTATTTTGTTGAATTGAATGTAGATAGTTTATATGTTTAAATTGGTTAAAATTATATGCTATCTTATAAACATAATCTAAAATCTTTGCGTTTATTTGTAGATATTATGAGTCGCGATAATTTCAATTTGCGTCCGATCCTTGAGAAGGATAAGCTGAACGACAAAAACTTCCTTGATTGGGAGAGAACTTTGAGAATAGTTCTAAGGGCTGAAGGTCGAGAAGATGTTCTTGATACCCCAATTCATGTCCTAGAGGAAGCAGGTACTGCTGCTGAAAGGGCTACTGAGCGTCGACTTAGAGAAAGATCGGTGCCTGTCACCTATCTGATGCTGGCCGTCATGGAACCATCCCTTCAAAAGAGGTTTGAGAGGATGGATGCCCATACAATCATCACTACCCTGAGAACCATGTTTCAGGATCGTGCTAGATTGGAGAGGTATGAGACTATACAGGCTATAGTCGAAACCAAGCTAGAAGTGGGAAAACCTGTAGGACCACATATTTTTGAAATGATTGGTTTGTTCGAAAACATGGAACGTCTTGGTGCTCCTGCAAGTCTAGAATGGGCAACTGACATGATTCTTCACTCCCTTCACAATGGTTTTAGAACCTTTTGCATGCACTATAACATGCAGGGAGCTGATAGACCTCTGGCTGAATTACATGGGATGTTGAAAGCTGCTGAAAAGGACTTAAAGCCAGAACCTAAGAAAGAAGTTCTTATGGTTACCAAGGGAAAGGGTTTCAAGAAAACTGGGGCTGCTGGCAAGAAATATGTGGCTGGCAAAGGGAAAGGCAAAATGGCTGCTGACCCTAAGCCAAAACCCACTACTGCTCCTGAAAAGGAGAGGATAGCTGGCAATAGCAAGTGTTTTCATTGTAATGAGATTGGACATTGGAAAGAAACTGCCCCAAGTACATGGAAGACTTGAAAAGTGGAAAAGTAGTCAAATCCACTAGAGGTATTTACGTTATAGAAATTAATCTCACATATTCTTCTTCTTGGGTATTAGATACCGGTTGTGGTTCTCACATTATTTCGAATGTGCAGGGTCTTAGAAGAAGTAGAAGTTTGGCAAAAGGAGAGGTAGATCTACGCGTTGGAAATGGAGCACGAGTTGCTGCTTTGAGCGTAGGATCATATAGTTTACTATTACCCTCTGGTTTAGCATTAGAACTAAATAACTGTTATTACGTTCCTGCAATTACCAAAAACATCATTTCAGTTTCTGTTTTGAATTCTGAAGGTTATTCATTTAATATTAAGAATAATTGTTGTTCTATTTATATGAATGAGATGTTTTATGCCAAAGCAAATTTAATTAATGGTCTTTACATACTTGATTTAAAGAGCCATATCTATAATATAAATAATAAACAGCAAAAATCAAAAGATTCTAATCTCGCTTATCTATGGCATTGTCGATTAGGTCACATTAATAAGAAACGCATACAGAAACTCCAAAAGGATGGGGTTCTAACATCGTTTGATCTTGAATCTTTCGACGTTTGCGAATCATGTTTAATGAGAAAAATGACAAAATCACCTTTTACTGGAAAAGGCGAGAGAGCTAGTGATCTATTGGGACTCATCCATACTGGTTTATGTGGACCAATGACTACACACGCTCGAAGCGGATTTAGTTACTTCATTACTTTCACTGATGATTTAAGTAGATACGGGTATATCTACTTAATGAAACAAAAGTCTGAATCATTTGACATGTTCAAACGATTTCAAAATGAAGTGGAGAATCAACTTGGCAAGAAAATTAAAACATTACGTTCTGATCGTGGTGGGGAATATTTGAGCCAAGAATTTGATAATCATCTAGCAGATTGTGGAATTCTTTCACAATTAACTCCTTCAGGAACGCCACAATGGAATGGTGTATCTGATAGGAGGAATAGAACCCAATTAGATATGGTTCGCTCGATGATGGGTTTTGCTGATCTTCCAATATCCTTTTGGGGATATGCTCTCGAGACTGCAGCATTTACACTTAACAGGTCACCATCAAAAGCTGTGGATAAGACACCATATGAGATATGGACAGGAAAAGCTCCTAAATTGTCTTTTCTGAAAATCTGGGGTTGCGAGGTCTATGTAAAACGGTTACTGTCAGACAAACTCGGACCCAAATCAGATAAATGTTTCTTCGTGGGTTACCCCAAAGAAACAAAGGGTTACTACTTCTACAATCCAAATAAGCGCAAGGTGTTTGTTGCTCGTGATGGTGTCTTTTTGGAAAGAGATTTTATTTCCAAAAAGGCAAGTGGGAGTAATAGTGTGTTTCTCGAAGAAATTCGAGATGAGCAACAAACAGATGTGGTTGATCCCACATTAGAGACGGGCTGGCCGGATTCCACCGTCCGTTCGGGGAATGTGGAACAAGCTCAGAGGATGGCGTATTCCACGCGCGAATCCTCTTCCGTCCCACTAGAATCTAATTCTAACGAAGATTCACAAAATGTTGTGACTTCTTCTCCTGTTGCCAATAACCCACGTAAATCGAGTAGGCCATGGGTACCGTCAAGATAATATGTGGATTTTGTCTTGACAGAGAGTCATGATATCTTACTTTTAGAAAGTGAAGAGCCTACCACCTACAAACAAGCTTTGATGAGTGCTGACTCCGTAAAATGGCTTGACGCCATGAAATCTGAGATGGATTCCATAGATGTTTTCAAAGCAAGATGGGGTAAAACCTATCGGTTGCAAATGGGTTTTCAAATTGAAAACAGACAAGGACGGAAACATAGATGTTTTCAAAGCAAGATTAGTTGCAAAGGGTTTTAAGCAGATTCATGGTATAGACTATGATGAAACTTTCTCCCCAGTTGCAATGCTTAAATCCGTCCGGATACTCCTAGCGATTGCAGCTCATTACGATTATGAGATCTGGCAGATGGATGTCAAAACAGCCTTTCTTAATGGTTATTTGAAAGAGGATGTGTACATGACACAACCTGAAGGTTTGGAGGATCCAGGTAATCCTAGGAAAGTATGCAAACTTCAGAAATCTATTTATGGATTGAAGCAAGCATCTCGGAGTTGGAACCTTCGCTTTGATGAGTCGATCCAATCATTTGGATTTCTCAAATGTGAGGGAGAACCCTGTGTGTATAAGAAAGTTAGTGGGAGTGATGTTGTCTTCTTGATCTTGTATGTAGATGACATACTTCTCATTGGAAACAATATTCCTATGCTGGAATCTGTAAAGATTTGGCTTGGAAAATGTTTTTCAATGAAA
Source organism: Spergularia marina (assembly GCA_963680865.1). Lineage (NCBI taxonomy): Eukaryota > Viridiplantae > Streptophyta > Magnoliopsida > Caryophyllales > Caryophyllaceae > Spergularia > Spergularia marina. The sequence continues at coordinate 8,382,190 of OY804561.1, forward strand.
GATTTAGGAGACGCAGAGTACATTCTTGGAATCAAAATCTATAGGGATAGATCCAAGAGAATGATAGGACTGAGCCAAGGAACTTATATTGATAAAGTTCTTAAGAGGATCGGGATGGAAAACTCTAAGAGAGGTTTTCTACCTATGCAACATGGCATACGTCTTAGCAAGACTCAGTGTCCTAAAACACCTGATGAGCTGAAACAGATGAGCTCGATTCCTTATGCATCAGTCATAGGATCAATCATGTATGCTATGATTTGTACTCGCCCAGATGTTTCATATGCTTTAAGCGTGTGTAGCAGATACCAATCATGTCCCGGTGTACCACACTGGAATGCAGCTAAGAACATACTGAAGTACTTAAGAAGGACTAAAGATGATTTCTTAGTGTATGGAGGTGAGGATGAACTTATCGTTGAAGGATATACCGATGCAAGCTTCCAGACTGACAAAGATGACTCCAGATCCCAATCTGGATATGTTTTTCGTCTGAATGGAGGAGCAGTGAGCTGGAAAAGTTCAAAGCAGAGCACGGTGGCTGATTCTACAACTGAAGCTGAGTACATTGCTGCTGGTGAAGCAGCAAAGAAAGCTGTTTGGATGGTGAACTTTATGAGTGAACTCGGTGTTGTTCCTACTGTTGCTAACGGAATAGACCTTTATTGCGATAATAATGGTGCTATTACTCAAGCAAAAGAACCAAGGTCACACGATAAAGCCAAACACGTGCTCAGGAAATTTCATATCATTCGCGAGTTTGTCAAACGAGGAGATGTGAAACTTTGCAAAGTACACACGGATGCTAATATTGCAGATCCGTTGACTAAACCTTTAACACAATCAAAGCATGATAGTCATATTCGAGATATGGGTATCAAGCACGTTGGCGACTGGCTTTGATATTGTATAATTTTGAAATTATGAATTAGTTCATGGTTTGATTTATACACTACGATTATGTTTATTATTATTGCGAAACATTGTTTCCTGATCTATTTAATTATGGTTTAGAAATTAAATATTGTCCAAAATAATTTATGATTTCAAATAGGTTTGTCAAAATGTTGTTTGACAAATGAAACCCTATTTAGTGAACTGATAGTATAAAGTAAATTTAGTCCCTAGTATAAGTCATTTGTAATGGACAAACTAATGACATGGAAATGCTTGTTTGTAAGTTGATTGATGGTGCTGTTTCATGGACCATAGGGACATTGGATGTCTAGTCAATTACATGGATATATACTAGAGAGCATATATTGGACTGACCCACTATATAATTCCAGAAATTATATTTGGAATTCATATTGATTATTATGGTAAATTCCTTAGACATGAGTGCATCATTTCTCCTATGAAAGGATTAGTATGTCTTTGATCTTGCTCAACGTCATGCCGTAAAAGGGGACTATAAAGGCAATGGTTGGGGCTGCTAAAAATTGAGTGGGAGTAATGGGTGTACAAGATTGGAGAGTCCTCCTATGTGATAGGAATGGTGTCCAGGCCACTTGAAGAGTAGGAACTGAAAATGCATGGCTGTGCTCGAATGGATTATATGTTAATCATTCGTCTTGCAGTTCAACTCAGATTTCAAGGAACGATTGATAGTATGAATGATATGTGATATCAAGATATATTCAAATCAGACACTAAGAGATGAGGGAATTCATATGACACACTTGCTCTAGGACAAGTGGGAGATTGAAGGATCGTGTCCTTCGATCAAGTGTCATTTCCGATTAACGAGGATTATATCACGAGGATATTATATTCGGTATTATTAGGTGGTCGTAGTGTTTTGCTAGAAACCAACTACGGTCTGTCGAGCATTCTAGCAGACAAGACTTGAGGAATCTGGTTAGGTACTCGCGTGGATTGAGTAGAGGGGTCGCGTTTGGGATCCTGTTCCTCCTATAATCTGAGCACTCGTTACACGCATCAAGAGGTATTATTAATTGTATCGATCCTATTAATCTATGTATGCGATCTTGGGTTAGATGCACGAAAAACCGTTTTCCTTATTCCGCAGTTTTAGCATCTAAAACCCTACACAATACTACCATCAGTTCTAAGTTTTCTTTTAAAGATCCACTTACAACCTATCGTTTTACTCCCCCTAGGCAGGTCAACAAGTTCCCAAGTATGATTACTCATAATCGACTTTAACTCACTTTTACTGCCTCTTGCCAGAAACTAGCATCTACAGATCTCATGGCCTCCTCTTACATTTTAGGCTCATCATCAATTAAATATAAACAAATAATTAACTCATTAATATTGTCTACATCATTGAGTTGTGTAAGATACAACGTTACCCAGTCGGGTCCAAAACTAGTTTTTGTTCTAGGTCTCTTGCTTCTTCTAAGTGGCTCAACAGGATCATTAACAACAGGTAAAGACACAGAAGAAGATGCGGAAACAGGAGTAACAGCAGCAAGACTAACATCAGGCACAACACGTGAACTAGATTTAAAAGGACATATATGCTCAAAAAATTCAGCATCAATAAATTCACACAAAGAACGATCATGCAAGCGCATAAACCTATATGCAGCAATATTCTCAGCATAACCAATAAAAACGCATCAAAGGTCTTAGGTCCAAAGGTCTGACGTTTAATAGCAGGCAATCCTACTTTAGCTAGACACCCCCACACTCTCAAGTATTTAAGGTTAGGTGGGTAACCTTTCCACAGTTCATAAGGGGTTTTGTCTAGTTTCTTGTGAGGTACTCTATTAAGAATAAAAGTCGTTGACAGGATCGCTTCCTCTCCACATGTTGTCGGATAACCCAAAAGAAATAAGCATCGCATTCATCATATCGTTAAGGTTTGCCCGGGGCAGAAGTCTCGTGTATAATGCCCTCTCTCTCACATATTCCCTTTAGGAAAGTCGTGCTATACTCTCCACCTCTATCGAACCTCACTCTCTTAATTTTCCTGTCCAATTGATTTTCAACCTCAGATTTGAAAATAAGGAACTTCTGTTCTGCCTCGTCTTTGGTATATATTTGGAATGGTCATCTACAAATGTAATGTAGTATCTCTTACCACCCCTACTCTCCGTGTTTCTAAAGTCTGCTAAGTCCGTATCAATTAACTCTAATAATACGGTTGTTCTCAAGGTCACGGATTTTGAGTGGTGTTTAGCCTCAACGCAAACCTCACATTTGTCGATGCCAATTTTGTCTAGTTTAGGGAGAATGTTCATTTGTCTCAAACGATTAAGGGAGTTAAAATTCACATCCTAACCAAGGCCGCAATGATCTCGGTGTCTTCGGTCAAGTTGGCTTGAGGCTTGACTTGGTCAGGCTTGTTGTTCGGTTTTTGACCACCAGCGCAGTGATAGCACTGCCATGCCTTATGGCCAGATTTACCACAAACAAATCAGCCCATCTCCTTGAGTCCATTGTCATCCTTCTTCTTCTTGAAACTGGTAGACCTGTTCTTCTGCACTCCGAAGGATTTATGGTTCTTCTTTTGGAAAGAGCCAGAATTCTTTTTGTTCCTGTCAAATTTAGGATAAGAAGATTCAACAATGTTAGCCTTTAAAACAGGTTCATTCCTTACATCAGTTACAATTTCTTTGTCCTTGCGCCTATTAGCCTCCTCAATTTTGAGATGGCTAACTAAACCTTCAAGAGTCATGTCCTTCTTCTTGTGCTTGAGACGGTTACGGTACTCATCCCACGACTTTAACAGCTTTTCGATCAATACATTCGCTTGAAGCACCTCGCACATGACCATCTTCTCAGCCAAGATATCAGCAACAAGGTTTTCGTACTCATGGACTTGCTTCATGATTGGACGATCCTCGACCATCTGGAAATTGATCCATTTGCCCACCACGTACTTCTTCATACCAGCATCGTCTGCACCATACTTCTTTTCGAGAGTCTCCCAAATCGATTTGGCAGATTTGGTCTCGCAAAAAAGGTCAAAAATTGGGTCTGGCATATGGCTCATCATTTGACAACGAACAAGTTTGTTGTGCCTCTAGTACCTAGCAATCTTGTCCAAAAGGGCTTGATCACTGGGCACCGGACCACGAGCAGCACTGGTGGAGGCGGGCACATCAGAGTAGTCTTCAGTGAGGGCTAATCCGTTCACAGTCCGTAGGACCACCACCATTCGAAGGTGGCTGGCCCTCGCCACCTCGAACAGTCATGTACGTAATCGACTTCGAGTTGCTCGAAGAAGATCAAAAGTTTCTTGGACCAGCGCTTGTAGTTGGTACCATCAAGTGGCTCCATCTTCGAGAGATCGGGAAGGGTCCTGGCATTGTTCATCATGTTCATTATCTCCATTGACATTACAGTAGATAAATTGCTTCTCAATTGTTGGAAAAATGAACTACTATTGGCGAAATATAATGGAAATGAAATAATGGGAAATGTTGTGGCGTGATCGAAATCACAGAATGAGAAACAATTTCGCCCCGACTACGGTACAACCGGATTATGGCGTTCCCCCGCAATGTAACACAATGCTTCTCCAAGGTGTGTACTCACTCAAGAGAAGTGGAACTCAAAACCGTACTCGGAACCAGAGGATTAGGAAGGAGAAAAGAGAGAATGATTTTCAGTGTGTCAAAACAAAACAAGATGACGTCCTTTTAAGGACCAGAAAAACAGAAACGGAAATCGAATCAAAGAAATTGATTACAGGAGTAAATCTGGGATTTAATTGACAATCAAATCCGTAATTATGGAGAAAACGGATTTCCCAAATGAAACTGTTATACAATGAATCTGGACATTGCGATTTTCCAAAAGAAACGAACAGTAAAAACTGAGCGTGATGGCAAAAGGTCAGCCCCACCCCACCGCGCACGTGCCACGAACACGAACACGAGCACGTGCGCGTGGGGAGACCATAGTCTACCCTCCATAATCACTTCAAACACTACTCACACACCCCCATATATAAACCCATAGAAGTTTTGTAAAAATTACAATGTGGGACAAATAAAAGTATGTTCACAAACTTTTCCCAAAAGGCTTGAAAACCTTTGCATTACCAACATTTTCATCCAAATTGAATTGGGTGTTCATCCAATTTTAATACCATGTTCATACAATTTGAATTAGATGTTCATCTCATATAAATTCCATGTTCATCCAATTTAATTAAAAAGTTCATCCAATTTAATTCATTCAATTGATGAACATTCATGCACAATTAAAGTACCTACCTACTACGTGGTCGACGGAGCGTTGGTGTCTGACGCCGGAGAGTGAAAGTGTGAAGAGATATACTCGGGAAAGAGGAGTACTCGACTGAGGTGCTGATGTCAAGGCGGCGATCAAATTGACATCAGTGTCGCCGCTTAGCATGGAATAGAGGATAAAGAGGGTAGAGAGAGAGAAAAAAAATAGTTGAGAATGCAGAATGTGGTGGTTGAGGTGACAGAGCCGACATATATCGTCGGCACTCATACCAGGTGGTAGTGGCGGCGACATTACTAGTGTTGGAGGTACTCGTGGAATGGGTGGTGCAGGGTGGTTGGGGGTGGGTGGTGTTGGGGTTCATTTTATTAATGAGGCCACAGTCCTTAGGAATGGAGGCCCAATGCTCTTGATAAAGCCCAAATGATGTCCTTAATATCCAGCAAATCTCATCCGTTGGATGTCAAGGGAATAGAGGGTCAAGATGAAAGGGGGACCTCTAGGATTATTCCTTGGGGGTACCTTCACTATAAATACCCCCTCTTTTCCCTCACTTTAAGGTTGATGAGATTTTCAGGTTAAAAAGTTCTCCTGAAACATTTATTGCCATTCTTGAAATAGTTATTCTTGACACCCCATTTCTCAATTGCACCCAGTACTGACTTGACCATCGGAGGGGCTTTGCCTGGGTAACCGGGCCCCCTTGACATTTTGTTCATTGTGCAGGACAGAGATTTAGACCCCGTCTATCCCGAAGTCGAACTCACCTCAACATTTGGCGCCGTCTGTGGGGATAGACCGGAGAAGTCTGAATTTTTGCTTGCGAATTGAACATTTTTTACTGCGATAGAGATGGTAGCCGGGACGCGAAAGAAGGTTGACAAGAATATGATCACCGCGCACGCGGGCGCACCCCCTCCTTGCGACAACAATCCACTCATAGGTCCCTGCGACCCCATAACGGGTGAATTGTTGGGGCAGGCAACCGCTGTCGCAGCCGGGCCGTCTCGACCCCCGGATCAGCCGAGACCCGTAGATGCAATCTGGCCCGACCATGTGGTCGCGTAGCCGGGACGCCGCGTCGACAACGAGGAGGCCGGAGACGACTACGCGGACGAATACGAAGACGAGGAGGAGACTGAAACCCATAGCCATGCTAAGTCGGCTTTCGACGATAAGGTATCCGAAATCAGGGCGGAGTTGCGCAAAGAGATGTTGGAACAACTAGATGATCAGTTGGAGGCGTTGCGCAAGGAGGTGAATGCGCACATTCCATTGATCTCGCAGTTGGCGTAGCTAGATCCGTCTGGGTCGAAGAAGGGAAAGAAAAGACCTCCACCGTCAATGCGCATTCGCAAGGCGGTAGAGCGCGCAAAGAAGGCTCAGAGGCTAGCCAATGTCAAGTTCTTGGATGCGCGTCTGATCATTGATGCGGGAAAGGCACATAAGGAAAGGGAAAGGAAGAGGAGAGAGGAGGAGAGATTGAGGGAGGAGAAAGAAAGAGAAAGCAGAAGGAAAGAACTCTAGATGTCTTTCCGAAAGTTTTCCGCTGCCCAGAAGGGAAAGGGAATGGCTGCGGAAGAAGATCGGGTTTCGGTATTTGACCGGCTAGTGCGAGATCCAGGGCGGCGCAATGCACCGATAAGGATAAGGTCAAGGTCTCCTCCACGCACACGGGAAGCGGTCCCTACATACCATTCGCGGCTGAAGTCGAAGACTCCACCGCATGTAGAACGGTCGCGACCGCATGTGACGAGGCCTAGGAGGCGCAGCTGTAGTGAGAGTGAATCGGAAACCGAGGGTGAGGCTAGTTCAAAGTATCGCGCCCCCGGTTATCATGGACGCCCTACACTGCTTTGCGATTCTCCCTTCACGAGTTGGATCCTTACTGCAGAGAAACCACCAGGGGTCAAGAAGCCCAAGATGACTGAGTACAACGGGGTCGGAGACCTGCACGATCACATCTCGTCATACTTGCACAATATCAGTTACCTGACCATGGACGAACCCACTATCTGCAAGCTGTTCCCATCCACGCTAAGCGGGATTGCGCAGAGGTGGTTTTACCAGTTACCCCCAAACAATATTGATTCATGGAGAGAATTGAGAAGGAAGTTTGCTGGCCACTTTGTAACCAACAAGACTAGGAAGAAGACATCTATCAACCTCGCCACTGTGAAACAGGGAGACAATGAATCTCTGGATGAATACATTCAGAGATTCCGCATGAATGCAACGCACGTGACCAACCTTACTGATGAGGCTGGGGTTGCGGCGTTGATCATTGTAACAACCCTAAAGATTCGACTGTTTTAAATAAGGAAAATAAAGCACTGTTATGCCGCCGTGGACTACCAAGTCAATGACAAGGCTTATTAAATCGAAATTCACGAAAGAAACAATAAAGTGTCAGCGGAAGACTTATAGCTGAGGTTACAAACCAAAATCAAACCAAATGAAAAACATTACAATTGTTCATAAAATCCAAATGTTCGACGAATTTATTGTGGAAAATCCCATGCCATGCAATCGAAACCCAAGCAGACAAGCAATCACCTTCAAGACCTGTCAACTACGCCATCGAGAATGACGTAGGCCCCTAGAATAGGGTAGGGAACAAACCCAAACATAAAGAACGTCAGCACATGCTGAGTAAGAGAAAAGAACAACAAAAAGGAAATAAGATACGCGCCTTAAAATGGCGCGTAGCTAAAAATAACTGAACAAACTACGCCCAGAAAACAAGACAACGATGAACTGGGCACGACTCGTGCACTAGTCGTGCACAACTCGTGTACAATGCAGGAACCGGCAGAAGAGTGCCAAACGACGAAAAACTGATATTCTTACTCCTCAATTCTCTGGACAACAACACACGATCATCGAGGGCCTCTGAGAGGTCCCTAAAGACAAGCCAAGGGTCCTACCCCAAGACTACCACATCTAGAGTTACAAGTAATGCAACCTAATGACTCGAGTGTGCACACCCCTCACTACACTACTACACAATTGCACATAGACATCGGACTTTTTTGAAATAGACATCGGATTCCCATTCGACGTTAAGTTGGGACACGTCTATTGGTAGCCAAATAGACATCGGATTTTCGTCCGACGTCTATTAGTTTTTTAGACATCGGTTTTTTAGAAAAATCCGTTGTCTATTTGTTGAATACACATGGGATTTCTCTAAAAATCCGATGTCTATGTAACATATAGACATGGGAGTTGTCAAAAAACTGATGTCTATAACTCAGTTTAGACATCAGTTTTTTGTAAAAGCCCACGTCTATTCTTTTCATACAAAAAAAAAAAATACCTAGCAAAATTAGTTCGAATGATTCTTTTAATTCCAAATATTGGCCCCCTCCGCAAACTTACACGGGGAGGACGATGAAATCCATTTGTCGTGTCAATGATTCCCATAGGATCTAACACCTTCTTCAATTCTTGAATGATGGACTTTAGCTTCTATAGGAAGTTTAGAGTCGTCATGTCTCTCGTTTGGCATGACATATGGCTCTCAAACGAAGAGGTACGCCAAGTGGCAACATCTCTTGTCTGGCATCACATATGGCTCTCAAACGTTTTCCTTTGCTCCTGAGACGAGCCCCTACGAGGTATGGGATCTCGTCATGGTCGAAGTAACAATCTTCACCGGTTCTTAATATGAACCCCTTCTTTCTAGTATTTGTTTGTGATTGAAGCACACGTCATATTTTTTATTTGGACCCTCTTGCTGGATAGGTTGCTTTATAACTTGGCCCTTCCCGAAACTCGAGAGACCTCCTGTATCTTGAAAAATATAGGTTCTTTGAAGTGTTGATGGGTTCTCCTTTTCCAAGTAGGAGCCGGAATATAACTTTCTCAAATAAAGAGATATAGGGTCTCTTATTTCCGAATAGAAGCTGAGACATAATTTGCTCAAATAAAGAGCTCAATATATAGGCGTTAGCTCTGGAGACTTTGAGCTTGAGGCACGTGCCTAATAATACCAGGGGTATTCCCCTTTTGCTTCGAGTACCCTGGAATTTTGTTAACCAACGACAAACATTTTGCATATAATTATAGGTCATTTTAACTTTTGTCATACTCTAATTCAAGAGTATTGACGCAAATGATGCATATTTTCAATCAAAGAGCCTATTGGCTAACAATTATTTTATGGGACAAACCCCATAACATACGCAATCACGTAAATTAACATGGATTTATATTTGTCTTTGATGAGCCTAACGGCTAACCATTTATATATGATATGCTCAAACGTGCAAGCTACTTTTGTAAATCAACATACTTTCGCGGGAATAGGGCCTGGTCGGGATGCTTAGGTCCTTAGGAGGAAGCAAAATTCAATTTTGCTTCTCCAAAAATCATAATTCTTATAAAAAAGGGCACGGTATTTGGGAAAATTACTATCAACTTCAAGAATTTGTGTATATGGATATATTTTTGTGGATTTGAAAAGAAAGACATAATTATAATGTGTTTTTAATAAATAATACATCTCAAAAACATCATCATCAAAGAGAATCAAGACATGGCTTAAAAACAAGGACAAGGGAATTTGCGAATCGCGATGAACATAACCCTTGCTCTTGGGGCTGGTGGAACAGGCTCGGACATGTCCTTTTCTGCCTCTATCAGCCCCATCTCATTCTCCGTAGGATTCCTCGTAATCATCACCATAGCTTTGCGTCACCGGAATCCACCAAAGTCCTTATGTCGTCCCCACAGACGGCGCCAATTGTTCGGGGTGATTTTCCCGAGGTGCTGTTGGGACGTCAGGGCCTCCGTGGATCCGGGCTGCTCGCTTGGTGAGAACCTGCACAAGGAAAGGGAAGCCCAGGACCCGGGGGTTTTTACCCGGGTGAGGACCCTCCGACGCTCAAGTCAGGGTCTATACGATGGCAGGCTCTCCTTGTCGCCAAGGTGCCGAAAGTATTAAAGAAATATTCAGAGAGTTTAGAGAAATTTACTGATTATGTAAGAAAAGTGGAGAGAATTCTCCTTGGAAATGATGTGGAATGATGAATAATGTGTGTAATCTCCCAAAAACTTGTCTTCCTTCCATAAATAAGGGGGTATTTATAATACTCCTCCAAGTAGGGTTTAACTTGTAATAAGGGCCCCCCTGCCAAGTGTAAGGCTGTCCTTACTCCCTTGGGGAAGGGGTAACCACTTATCAATGGCCAAGATATTTTCTCATTAAAATGACTGTTTTACCCTTCATTTATTCTTTCTTGTGGGGTTTGATTCCTTTCTCGTATATGGGCCTTTATACACTTTGGTCCATCGATATTTTTGGCCCCAACAAGGGTCCTTATTCATTCTTATCGGACCATAGGATAATTCATTCTCCCAACCCAAAATTACCTCCAGTCTGTCAAGATTTATCAATTCTCCTGATTCGTCTATCAGATAGCGCATGTCTCCTGTGCGACAAGCATTGAAGGCATCCCTCTCTAATCTAGCTTGAACTCTCGCCCAACGGGGCTGTTTCCTCAGATTGATTAGAGTCACAAAAACTTGTACCTCAGGTCTAACCGCCCATAGGTATCTAGCGGTCGCCCCATTCACCTTCATCCTGATTCTAGCAACATAATCTCTAATAGATTCTCCATATCTCATTGTATCCTGAAACGTTTCTGATGCCAGAGCTATGAGATCAGGTATTGTCTCTTGTCCGGGAGCTGATTTCACTCCAGAAGGTCCAAATTCCCAAAAATACGTACGAGGGCCTGCCATTCTGTTAGTACACCAAAGAAAATCTCCAAGTAAGTTGATTATCACATAAAGTATCACGAAGTTTCACGTTAGGATCCCCAAAGATCAGTTCTAGGTAGCCCAAACTTAGTCGCTAAGACACATAGCATTTAGCACATAGCACGCGTATCAATGCACCCAACAAATCCCCAAATTTTCAAAACATTAAGGTTTTTGGTTTGAAATCATTTGTAAACTCAACTAACCAGAGTCTAAGGCTCTGATACCAACTGTAACAACCCTAAATTTTCGATTGTTTTAAATAAGGAAAATAAAGGACTGTTATGCCGCCATCAAACAATCACCTTCAAGACCTGTCAACTACGCCATTGAGAATGACGTAGGCCCCTAGAATAGGGTAGGGAACAAACCCAAACATAAAGAACGTCAGCACAGGCTAAGTAAGAGAAAAGAACAACAAAAAGGAAATAAGATACGCGCCTTAAAATGGCGCGCAGCTAAAAATAACTGAACAAACTACGCCCAGAAAACAAGACAACGAAGAACTGGGCACGACTCGTGCACGACTCGTGTACAATGCAGGAACCGGCAGAAGAGTGCCAAACGACGAAAAACTGATATTCTTACTCCTCAATTCTTTGGACAACAACACACGATCATCGAGGGCCTTCGAGAGGTCCCTAAAGACAAGCCAAGGGTCCTACCCCAAGACTACCACATCTAGAGTTACAAGTAACTCAACCTAATGACTCGAGTGTGCACACCCCTGACTAGAGGGCCGGTAGGACGAAACCACCTCTAGGAGGAAGTCTATTAGGGGGTTCCGTAGCTGATCTCCGACCCACAACACTACCTTGATCAGAGGTACAAACAAAGGCCACAACCGCATGGTGTGGTGACGGCTCCTACGTCCGTCCCTCTAGATGGGTTTTACTTATCTTCACGTTCTTACGATACACTTTTAATTTATCATTAAGGCACATTATTTGTGCTTGCGCTTTTCGATTTATAAACGGCCGTAGCCGGAAACAACAACATATGAAACAACAAATGAACAACGGCATTGTCATGAAACAAGACTTGCATGAAAAGAGATCCAAGAGTGAAAGACATGAGATGAAAGGAATGCAACGACGGTTGAAGCGAATGATTAGGCTCATGAGAACAAAAGGTACAAAACATGCTCAAGTCTTATAAGATCAACGTTCTTACCTTCAACACTCACAAATGCTAGAAGGGTATCAAAAGTCCACGAAAGGTACTTCCTCAAAGTCACCACCTAAACAGATGTCGAAAACAATGGAAATACTACAAATCACCAGGTTACTATCCTCAAACGAGTATACCATTCTTAGAACTTACACAGCACGCACCCAACAACACCCAACATGATAATTCTCAAGCAAAACATGGTCATATGACAACCAAATCAACTCCAATTCGCGTCAAATTTGCACAACAACTCAACAAACATACTAGTAACAATCTCCCACCATACAAATACCAAAATACTCATAATAAAACCCAATCAAAACCAGATTTGGGCAGAAACTATTTAACCCAATTAAACCATCATAAAACATCCCCAAATTGAAACCACACTACCCAATTCATAACAAGTCATCCTTCCGAATCTCATGCAATTCCAACCACAAAATCACTATCAACCATGCATAAACCCTAATTGTAAAGCCCTAAACCACCACTCCTTAAATTCATGCATAAAATTCAACACAATCATGGATAAATCATAGGATTACAATTTCTACATCCAACTTCATGTTTAAACCACAACCAAACATGAATATCAAAAACCCTAAATTACAATTGTGAGAAAGGTATAGAAATCTTACTCCCTCCATTTCTTTAGGATGTTGGCATCCCATTTGGGCACAACAACCTAGGAGGGAGGAGAGAGAGTGTATTAGACCCACTTGGGGGCTGATTAGAGGAGAGAGAGAGCTAATTAGAGGAGAGAGAGTATAAGCTAATCAGGAGAGAGAAATTGTTCCACTTTCACAAATTTGTGCGCCAAACACAAAAACAACCCAAAATTTCATCGGCGATTCAAGTAGTGCTTTCCTCTCCCTCTCCTTCTGTTGCTCAATTGCCCTCTTTTCTCCAGACTCTAGCAATGATTTCTTGGCGTTTTGTAGCCAAATTGCCCTTTTCTTTCGCTTCTCCAGTCGCATGTCCACGCCGGAATCCGGGACAGTGGGGGGCTCCATTATCGCCGTCTTCCTCCCTTCGCTTTTTTACGAAGTGGCTTCGCCTCATCGCCTTCCGAGCACGAATCCGGGACAGTGGGGGCCATGATTTTTTCGACATAGAGCTTGTCGATAAGATGGGTTAGATCGAAGCATGCAACCATCACCAAGCCATCTTTGGTGGGTGATGGACTTGGCGATGGAAGGGAGGAAGGAGGCGATAATGGAGGTGACGGAAACTGAGTTTCGGGGACGACTGACCAAAACTCATATGGGAGTGGGGATTCAGACATGGTGCAGAGGAGAAAGAGGGTGAGATCTTAGCTTTGAAGACAGAGAATGCTAGGGTTTGGAGCAAAATTAGGAGAGAGAAAGAGATAAGGGAAGAAGAAGAAGAAGTTGTTCTTGAGGAAAGAGAAAAATATCGGGGAGGAAGGAGGAGAATGTGGATAGAAATTTTGGGTTGGGTTGGGGTAGAATCTGGGTAATGATTTTGGGTTGGGTTGGGGTAGTTGTAGATTTAATTATGGGTAGTTAAGTTGGATTATAATTGGATTTATTAGATTAATTGGCCCAAACTAATTGTAGGTTAGTAGAATAAGCAAGGGTAAAATGGGAAGTTTAAGTCCCTAAAACTTTCCCGAAATAGAAACGCAAAGAAATGACCGAAATTGCCGAAAACGGAAAATGCCAACATCCTAAAGAAATGGAGGGAGTACTACTCTTGATATAAAAATCAAGAGGGGAGGTAGATAAGGACGGGGCTGCGGTGGTGGTGACGGTGGTCCGGTGGTGCACGGCGGTGGCCGACGGTGGGCAGTGGGGCCGCTGCTCCTCCTCTTTCTCCTTTCTTTCTCTTCTTCCCTCTTTCTCTTTCTTTCTCCCGTTCTCTTCCTTGCTGCGTGCGTGAGTTTGAGGGAGAGGGTTTTCTCTTCTTTTTTTTTTCTTTTTGTATAGGGTAAGGTGAGGGAATAAGTAAGGGTATTTTGATAATTTTGCCAATTAACTGCCCGATTAGGAAAGCGACCCGAAAAAGGTAAATATTCCTAAATCCCAAAGTAGAGACTACACTTTAAAACGAGTCACAAAATGTAACACCCTAATTAAATAATAATCCCAAAATTTACGGGGTGTTACAATCACGGGGATGGCAGAGGGTAGATGCAAGTATGACTTGGTTGCGAAAGAGCCCAAGACCATGGTAAGCGCATATCAGAGGGTGGCTGCGCATGTTAATGCCTCCTTGGTAAACAGCTCAGGACGCAAAGAGAAGGCAGCGGCGGCGGTGCATAACAAGAACCAGGAGTTCCTGTCAGCGCGCCGACCGAGCAGCGGCTTGCGCAACCCAGGTCGATTCAATACATCAATCAGAACAATCTTTATGGCGATCAAGGATGATGAGATGTTGTCGGTACCGGAGCCAATGGCTGACGCAGATAGGGTCATCATGCAGCAATTTTGTGAATACCATATGGAGAGCGGGCACAGCACCCGAAACTGCCCTAATTTGGAAGATGTGTGTCATAATCTAGCTGACAATGGAAGGTTGCAGAGATACTTGACACGGCTGCGAGGGCGGCAACTACAACAATCGCAGCAACAACAACGGCTGGTCCGGGAACAGGCCGCGGCCACCCAAAGGGGGAGATAGGGAACATAGTCCTGGTGTGATAAACACAAATTCAGGTGGCTTCGCCAGTGGAGGACCAAGTCACCGTGGACGAAAGGAAAATCTGAAGAACTTTATCAATTCTATTGCGTCGCCGCAGGCGAGGCCGATAAGGATTCCTGATATCACTTTGAAGCAGTCTAATATCACTGAGGTTCGTACACCACATGATGATCCGGTGGTGGTCACCATGAGAGTGGCGAGCAAGTACATAAGAAGATGTCTGGTGGACACAGGATCCTCAGTGGATATAATGACTTTGGAATGTTTTGCTGAAGTTGAGATACACGACGAAGGATATCAAGCCACTGCATCAACCTATTGTCGCATTCGGTGGGCAGACAATCTACCCACTGGGTTCGGTCAGACTCCCTGGTGCCATTGGTACTGGGAGTGCGATCAGAACCGCAGTGGTAGTGTTCATCATCATTGACATTCCCTGCGCGTACAATGTGGTCATCGGGAGGCCGATGTTAAAGGAAGTGGTCAGTTTGGTGTTTACCTTGGGACTTTTAATGCTGTATATCACCGATGACGGGAGGCCCACAATAATACGAACTGATCAGAAAACAGCTCGAGAATGTTATCACGCGGGGTTGCGGCCGCCGATGATCAACCTCGAGGATGCTGCACCCAAAGACCAGCCATTTAAGAAGAGGAAAGAGAGGGATGGTGAAACCGCCCCCGTTGCGATGACGTATTCCATTGAGACTTTGGATGTGTCTCATGGGCTGGATGGACCCACCCAACCCCATGAGGAGACAGAAGAAGTAGCTTTACAAGAAGGTAATGAGGAGAGAGTGGTACGCATTGGTCGGAATCTCGTAGTGGAAGAGCGAGATCCACTGATCGCGTTGCTCAAAGAATACCAAGACGGGTTCGCTTTTGCAGTAGAGGAGATGCCGGGCCTCGATCCCGCAGTAATTACGCACAAGCTGAATGCGGACCCAAAATTCAAACCGGTTCACCAGAAGAGATGACATTTTGGGACAGAAAGGGCCGAAGCGATTAAGGAGGAAGTTTGTAAGCTCCTTAAGGCTGGTTACATCGAAGAATGCGTGTACCCAACGTGGCTATCGAACGTTGTGCTTGTTAAAACGCCCAATGGGTCATGGCGCATGTGCGTTGATTTCACTGATCTAAATGAAGCTTGCCTGAAGGATCACCAGCCTTTGCCGCGCATGGATAGATTAGTTGATTCGACCTCGGGCCATGAGCTATTAAGTTTCATGGATGCCTATGCAGGATATCATCAAGTGCCCCTCGAAGAGGAGGACAGACCAAAAACCGCATTCGTCACTCCGCTGGGAGTATACATGTACCGCGTGATGCCCTTTGGGTTAAAGAATGCGGGTGCGACATTGCAAAGGTAACTACGTCAAAAACGAGCTTCGGGAACCCCTATAAGAGAACGGATTTAAGCGAAACCGTTCTCTTAAAGGTTAAGAGAACGGTTCCACTAAAAACAGATCTTAAATGTATTTTCTGAAAAAAACTTAAAAAAAAAATTAGACATAAGAGAACGGTTTTAGGGATAACCGTTCTCTTACATCTGGTTGAAATAAGAACCAACAAAAAGAGAACGGTTGTCCCTAAAACCGTTCTCTTAGGCCCACCTACCAAAACGGTTCTAGACAAAAACCGTTTTAATAACCTTGAGGTAAATTAAAGTTAAAATAAAATAAAATAAATAACCAACCCCCACTCCTCAACCTCGTTATTTTTGCCCCCCCTCCTCATTTCCTATCATTAACTTCTCTCTCTCCTTAGTATATCTCTGATCTCTTCTCCATCCTCCAAAAATTAATACACGTATTCTCCATCTCACCATCATCAACCTCATCACTTTCTCCGTCGATCCACCCCTTCTTTTTCCCGTGGAACTTCTTCTGCTGCTGCGCCTTTCGTCCCCTCTACCTGACGCCTTTCGTACGATCGATTTTCAGCCTCAATACTGTCGTCGTTTGTTCGTTTCGGTAATTTTTGACGGATAAATGTTTCATTTGGTAGAGAAATTATGTTTGGGGCGGATGAGGGTAATATAAGTTGGGGTGTTCAGATCTACATTTTATTTAATTTCATATTTCGTTTTCATATTCAAATTTGAGGTTCGGTCGGAGAGAAGAGGTAAGAAG
Source organism: Spergularia marina (assembly GCA_963680865.1). Taxonomy (NCBI): domain Eukaryota; kingdom Viridiplantae; phylum Streptophyta; class Magnoliopsida; order Caryophyllales; family Caryophyllaceae; genus Spergularia; species Spergularia marina. The sequence goes on from OY804561.1 coordinate 8,399,097, forward strand.
GGGTTTGCCTTGTGTCAGGTGGTTTCTTTAATTGTTTTTTATGCATTGATATCTTTATTTCATCTATTTAATTTTTTTTTTTTTGGTATTCTTTGTTCTTATTTTAATTCTTCAACCTGTGTTTTTTCTTTCTTGTGGTTAGAACGACGAACAAAAACCAAGATCTAAAGTATGGAAGAAGATCAGATGAACAAGGGACGATGGTGACAAGATTTTTATGATAAAAGTAGTGTTAGGTCATATCTTGGGTTAGTGTTTTTTATTTTTTCTGCAGATTTTGTAGATTTTATACTGTAACATTTGTTCTACTGATTTTGTAAGTACAAAATCTATCATATAATTAATTTGATGGGAGTTATGTGCCCAGATTTTTATCGTGAGATTTTTTGTATTTGTTAATGTTTGTTGGTGTTGATTGGTGTTAATGGTGTTAATGTTATTGTAATGTTTTTAAAAAAAGGGTACCTTTTAGAACGGTTCTGATGAGAACCATTTTCTTAACCACTAAAATACTAGAACGGTTTCGTCATAAACCGCTTTCTTACACCAAAGAAAACGGGTTTTACTAAAACCGTTCAGGAAGATTTTAAGAACGGTTTGGAACCATTCTCTTACCCTTTAAGTACAGTCTTCTAGAGAACGGTTGTACAACCGTTCTCTTTAGCTTTAAGCGACCCGTTCTTGTAGGCCAAATTTGACCGGTTAATCAATAAGGTGTTTGAGGGGCAAATTGGGCGCAACATGGAGGCCTATGTGGATGACCTGATAGTGAAGAGTGTGTTGGCTTCGAACCATGCACAAGATTTGAGTGAGACCTTTGCTACTTTGAGGAAGTACAATATGAAGTTGAACCCCAAGAAGTGTGTATTCGGGGTGCGCTCGGGGAAATACCTAGGTTTTTTGGTCAGTGAGCGCGACATTGACGCAAACCCGGAGAAGATAAAGGCTATTTTCGATATGCCTTCCCCTCGGTGTGTCAAAGATGTGCAGAGGTTGACTGGTTGCGTGGCGGCACTCAGCCGATTCATCGCCAAATCAGCCGACCGCTGCCTACCTTCCTAGAACTGAAAGAATATCTGACTAAGGTACCAAAGATTATGGTACCAAAAGAAAGTGAAGAAATAATGATGTATCTGTCTGCTGGGGAGCGAGCGGTAGGGTCGCGTTGGTTGTCGAGCACGATGGTTCACAATGTCCGATCTATTATATGAGCCACGCACTCGCCGGGGCTGAGTTGCGATACCCATTGCTCGAGAAGCTGGCCCTAAGTCTGTTGATTGCGAGTAGGCGGCTGAGACCCTACTTTCAAAGTCACAAGATTGTGGTGATGACTAATTACCCACTCCAAACGATATTGGGAAGCCTTGACGGGAATGGTCGGTTGTCGCGTTGGGGCTCCGAGCTGAAAGGATTTGGAGTGGAGTACAAATCCAGAAAAGCCTACAAGGGACAGGTAATAGCCGACTTCGTCAGAGAGTGCATGTTTAATGAGGAGTTTGTGCTGCCAAATACACAGTGGTCGGTGTACGTGGACGGATCTTTGAATTTTGGCGCCAGCGGAGCAGGCATAGTAGTCATCCTTCCAAGCGGTGATAAGACTGAACATGCTTTGCGTTTCGGGTTCGAAGCCACAAACAACGAAGCAGAATATGAAGTTAATGACAACCCAAGAGTGGTACAGTAGAAGGTCCTGCCATTGCGCAGTATTAATGCGACTCCGAACATTGCAGCTCTTGACCGCAGCCCAGAGTGGATGATCCCACTGTTTGCATACTCAAAGGATGGTGAGTTACCAGAGGACGAGAAGGAGGCAGAAAAGGTAAAGAAACGTGCTGAGTGGTTTACGCTTCTAAATGATGAGCTGTACAAGAAGGGGTACACCCATCCATTCCTGAACTGTGTAGTCCCAATTGAGAGAGATTATATCCTCAGATAAATCCACCATGGTGAGTGCAGCGGCCACATTAGAGCAAGGGCAATGGCGGGTAAAGCTCTGCGGCTTGGGTTCTATTGGCCCACGATGCAGAGTGACTCAGCCGAGATCATGAAAAAGTGTGACCCATGCCAGAGGTTCGGTCCAACCTCGCATCGACCTGCAACCCCACTTAAGCCCATAACTGAACCACTGTTGTTTGCGAGGTGGGGCCTTGACATCGTAGGTCCTTTTCCTCGCAGTCAATGCCAAAAGAAATATCTGATTGTTGGAGTGGATTATTTCACTAAGTGGGTTGAGGCGGAGCCAGTCTCTCGCATCCGAGATACAGAAACCATGGCTTTCATGTGGAAGCATATTTTCACCAAGTTCGGATTCCCTCGTTGCGTCACTCTTGACAATGGCTCGCAGTTTGACAGCGACCCATTCCATGAGTATTGCGCAGAGTATGGCGTGAAAACTTGATATGCCTCGGTTTCCTAACCGCAAGCCAATGGTCAGGTGGAATCCTCTAACAATTTGATTGTGGGCGCACTCCGCAAAATGGTCGAAGGGGCCAAAGGAACATGGGTTCAGCAGCTGCCAGGGATTTTGTGGGCACTGCGCACCACCACCAAGCGCGCCACAGGAGAAATTCCATTCCAGCTCGTTTACGGCTCGGATATGGTACTTCCAGTGGAGTGGGGAGCTAAGTCCTTGCGGATTAGCACCTACGAACCCGAGCAGAATGAGTTGGAATTGCGCATCGCGTTGGACTCGCTTCCAGAATTGAGAGGCAATGCTCTGCTTGAGTGGAGAGACAGAAACAAGACATGGCTCGTGCTTACAACAAGAAGGTGAGCCCAAGAAGCATTGAGGTCGGAGATTATGTGTTGAGAAATCTCGCGGCCACTGGAAAAGAGGTTCCAGGTGGGGAACTGAAGCCCAAATGGAAAGGTCCTTTCCTTGTTGTTGAGAAGATAAGGGAGGGAACCTTTCGCTTGGAAGAGCAGGAAGGCGAACCTATCAAGAGGCCATGGAACATTATCCACCTTAAGAAATATTATGCTTAGGTTACTTGTTGAGTTGTAACAAATTCAGTTCGTTGTTTATTTTTCATCAAAAGAATAGGGTAGCGCTAGACGCACCCAAGAACATGTACTTTAAATTTTCAGTTAAAGAAATGGCATGCGGCCTAGTCGTTGTTATTTACTCAATGCGTCTATTTTAGTTAGAATAGTTAGAATACAAAAGAGCAAACTTAACCGAGTCCGGAACTTCACCGGTCTCGGTGAATGAATCTGCACCAAGTCCGGAACTTCACCGGCTGGAACAAAAAATTCCGATCAAGTCAGGGCTTAAGCCAAGCCGAGTCGGATGTGTCACCAGACTCGAACGGTGAATACTCACTGCGGGGTGGGACCTCACCACCTCGGATGACCAGCTGTGGATCACCACTAGTATCAATTGGCACCCGAGTATCACTAATATTCGGGCGCGGCTGGGAATAAGTCCAATTCCAAAATATACCTGGTTCGGGTTAAGACACTATATTCATTCCCAATGACTTGGGTGCGTGTTGAATAGGGTTCCATGAGATCCCCCGGCCCGCAACCAGAAACAGGGCCGAAGTAACGGCCCTCGGCGAACATGTCTCCAGCTCGGATTCGTTCGCCTACGCTCTTGTACTTAGTAATCAGAGGGCATTCTGATTTAAGGATGCCGAACTGTGATGTTGTGTTTAAACAAGACGTAGACCCCCCAGATCCACGGGCCCGGATAGTCGAGCCGAATTTTCATCGGTTAAAGTCCATATCTCGGGCTCAACCCTCGTTGATATCCGAGTTCAATTCGAACGAAAGATGGGCTGTAATGACCCACAAAAAAACGAGCTGAGCCATAATATTTCACCCTTGGGGTAATACCCCGAGGGGCGCACCTAAATAACGAGTTAGTGTTTGTTGTTGTTTTGCAGGTACAAGATATTATCATTATAAGGAAATCATTACGAGATAAGCCAACGTAAAATTCGGCCGCCATTAATATTATTCGCACCCAATTCCAGGGGCGATGCTATTTCCGCCTCCATTTCAGGGGCGAAGGTATTTGATCGAGTCGAAATCGCACCCAATTCCAGGGGCGATGTTGGGCTGCGGCTTTCGTCTCCATTTCAGGGGCGAAAAACGGAACGCATATTATCACAAGTATAGAACGACAGCAACAACGTGAAGGGAGATTGAGGAAAATACAAAGGAAGCTGTCATAACCAAAGCCAAAACACCCCTTTCGGGCTGGCTGTGGTGGTACAAACAAGGATGAAATTGTTCTCAAAAACTACAAATGTTAGATATAGAAATATAGAAATTCAAGGGGCTACACCCCCTGCTTGGTCGGCTGCGGTACATGTGGAAGGCTCGGCCGCGGTGGTGGCATCCCCTGCTGGCTGGGCCGTGTCCTCTTCTTCCTCGGCGCCCTCATCATCATCATCGTCATCTCCCTCATCATCGAAATTGATGATAATTGGACTCCATTTGGGTTGTATCCTAGGCTCGAGGATGGGGGCGCTTCATCAACATTGATGGACTCAGGCAGCTCCCAAAGATCTTGTCGCGCGTGAAAAAGGATCCTGCTACAATTCTCGCTCAGAAAGTCTAAGTCCTTATTTAGATCTTCTGGATCCTCGAAGGCGGAAAGATACTGATCGCCGAGACGCTCAAGAGAAGAGGTAAAGGCAGCCACCTCAGCCAGAGCCAGTGTTTTAGGATGCTTCTCCGAGATCGCGTTCACATCCCTCAACGCGGCCACGTCAGACTCCTTCATCGCCTCCACCGCAGAGAATTAGAAGTCACCGATCCTGTCGTTAAGGAGCACCTCATAGTCTGAGGAGGCCAAGAACTTAGCCTTGACATTGCATGCGCGGTGCACCCAAAAGTTGAGGTGGCCCTTAGCATTTTCAAGATGGCGCGGCAAGTTCTTGTCCTTGTCAAGAGACGCCTTCTCCCTGTCAAGGGCCGCAGTCAAGTCTTCCTTCAATTGCACATTGGACTCACACAAAGACTTGTTGGCCTCCTTGAGATGAGTGATTTGTGCGGTGAGGGTGGCCGCATAGCTTACCGCAGCTTTGGCATCCCTTGCAGCCTTCTGAGCCTTTTCTTCAACAGCCGCAAGCTTGGCCTCGGTAGCTTTAGCGAGATCCGCAACCTTCGAATTCTCCGCACTGAGCTCGTCAACACGCGCGGCCAGTTTCCTTACCTCCTCCTCTATATGAGCGGCAACCGCAGACAATTCGGCGAGCTGATCTCACTGCGTTTGGATGTATTCGGAGAGGTCACCCATGGTGTCGAACACATGGGAGACAGAGCCAGCCAGCTGCAAAAGATAAGTGTAAGAAAACAGGTGCACGAAGGGACAAAGATAGAACGAACGAAGCGGCAAAAGACTTACCCTATAAGTGTGAGCGGCGAAGCGCTCCAACCAGTGACCGGGCTTTTCCTGGTGGCATGCCCAGCGGCGAATTGGAAGGAGGGCATCGTTGAGAGGATCGCTTATTCCCGTGATTGCCCACAGACTTTTCTCGCCAGCCAAGGGCATACCCATATCATCGGTGACCTGCATCACCTAGATACACCACCCAAGTCTGACCGCGAAGGAAAGTCAATGTGAGAGTAAGTGAAAGGCCGATTAGCACGCATGGAAAGAGACTTACTCGGGCCGAAAATGGTGTCGTTGTCGGTAGGGCGAGCAGTGTTCATGGTCTGCTCACTCCCTTTCAGACTCAAATCTCCCAAACTCTGACGCCGCACGTAGAAGCGAGGCGATTTGCCTGCGCGGGGATTTTCAAGAATCTGCAAAGGGAGCAAAGTTAAAACCTGGTAGTACATATATACCAGAGACAAGATAAGGGTAAACACTTACTGGAGACAGCGTCTCCACACTGATAGGAGTCCCCTCGGAGAAAATCCCCTTTCCTTTGTTTTTACCGGCTGAAGATGAAGCCGGCTGTGCAGACACTGGCGACTGCGTAGACACCCGCGGCTGAGCGGGCTCATGCCGCGGAGTAGACGCCTCTCGTTGAGGAAGCACCTCTCGCATAGGGGTCGCAGCCACAGGAGTTGTGTTCGCAACCCTTTTCTTCGGCTACGAAGAGGATGACTCATCCTGTTTACGCTTGCCTCCTATGTTCTTCTTCTTCGTCGCGGCAGCTGCGTTCATCGCAGCCGTCTCCTCGCGAGCAAGTTGCATGTTTTCGGTAGCGTTGCCGGCCTTTCCCCGCTGGGCGCGTACCTTGAACATGCCTGCGTTCGGAAGAATGCTTGCGATGTGGGCTTCAACGGTATTGATAGCTTTCACTGCGAAGAAAGGGAAACAAAAGAAAGTTAGTATCATAGCCAGATAACCACACATGCAATAAAAAGAGAAGTGGCGAATAGAGAGGAAGAGTCATACGGCGCTCAGGCTCGTTTACGGCCTTCATGAGACCTGTACCTATCAACCAGACGTTCTCCAACGACCGGTCGAAGGTAGGAGTCCAAACACGATGGCCCTCCTCCGGCATCTTGGCTTGGACAAAATAGTCGCGCACGGCGCGCATCGAAGGAGGAAGTTGTGGCTGTTCTCGGGTCGCAGCGGGGACTTCCCCCTTGGACAGCGAGAAATCAAAAACGTCGGCTGCGGTTGCGCTGGCGTCTAGACTAATCCAGAAGAAGTTGTTCTTCCAGACAAAGACAACCACATTTTTGCGGGGTTACTTGGTTGCGTCACAATGCAATAATGATCGCCCGCGCCGCGGGTGTATAGAACCCATACTGGTTGCCGGATACACGGTGTAAAGATTGGAACAATTTAACCGACACCGGGATCAACGCAGCCAAACAGGTCATTAGAAATCCGTTAATGGTCAGATAGGAGTTTGGGGTCACTTGTGCGGGGCACAAGTGGTAATGGGACAAGAGTTTAGCAGTATATCTAGGTATGGGCAACCGCAACCCGTTAGTAATAGCCAACTCATGAACCGCGAAGCAGCCGGGCAGAGGATCGGACAGCACGGATCCTAATTCAGGGACAGTTAGGACAATAGGAAACCTAATGCCGAATTCGGCGCAAAACATCTTTAGCCTGCTAGGGGTATACTTCGCGATGAACTTCTCATAGATTGGAGAAGTGTTATATCTCCCTAACAGGTCCACAACCGTGTGTTGCGCTGCCGCGGCATATTGAGCGGCCTCCGCTTCGGTGAAGGTCGCTTCAGGTGCGAGAATCTCAGTGCTCGCGCGGGGTTGAGAAGAGGAAGAGGAGCCGCCTGATTACGTCATCTGCGTAGCAGGCAAGAAAGTAACGGTTACGTTATATCGACATTGCCAGCGACAGGAGTTGGCTTCGGGCTCGGATTCGGAACCGGATAATTTGGAGTCCGAGCCAAAGTCAATAAACGACGACTTGCGACGGGGATCAACGGGAATCCTGAGAGGAATTCGCCTTCTATCCCACGTACCCGGTCGCGATAACCATACTTTCGCCTCCCAACCCAGATCGGCCAAGGGGCGTTGCCCGGGCTTGTAATTCTTTTCAAGCCACGGGCAATCAACCCACATGTTGGCGATGTGACGCGGATCCAGTTTCAGACCTCGGATCGTCATCTTGGAATGCGAAAGGAGGGCTAAAACGGGAAAAGAGGAAAAAGAAGTCAGGGCAAACCAACGGTTACCCCAAAAGATGAATACCAAAACAAGATGAGGAGAGAAAAAATTACCTTAGATTGCTGAAAGATTAGTCGAAAATGTGGGGATCTTCAAAGAAAGCTTCGAACAAAGTTGGTAGCAGCCGGAAAATAGGGACGAAAATAACCATCTTATAAAAATAAGCTTGTTCAAAACCACCTTATACATTTTTTTGGTCATAGTAAGACCACCTTACTCCTTTCCTCCACCTTTAGCCCACCTATTATCACCTCAGACCACCCATTACCGCCTTAAACCACCACCTACTACCACCGTAAATTTCCCCCAAATTCCTTAATTTCTTAATCCGAAATTTCTTTATCTTATTTACTTAATTTGAATTACAACCCAACCACTAGCTAGTTAATTCACTTAATTTCTTTCATTTGCATTCCAATTTTGAGCCAAACCCAAGGCTCCAGTGAGAAATAATTGGTGACGAACAGAATACCAAACAACTCCGTGATCAATCGCCCGCCGTATTTGGAAAGAGAAAAGTCGGAGACGGCGCTGAAAGCACATTCTTGTAGGATAAGCTTCCTCTCTCGGATTGAATTTACGTTTAATAGAGGAGAGAGGATTTGGGGGAAATTTGCGGTGGTATTAGGGGGTTTGGTGGTGGTCTAAGGCGGTAATGGGTGGTTTGAAGTGATAATGGGTGGGCTAAAGGTCAAGGAAAGGAGTAAGGTGGTCTTACCATGACTAAAAAAATATATAAGGTGGTTATGAACAAACTTAATTTATAAGTTGGTTTTTTTCAAACTTGGAATTTTAATAGGTGGTTTCTTGCAATTTTTCCCTTTTTAAACCATCCAACTTCCTGCTCGACAGTGGCCGACCGGCCTTCCTGCTCGCCGGCGACGACCACGCCGTCCGGTTGTTGGCCTTGCTCACCTTCCTTCTTTATCGTTCGCACACCACCGCACAACACCATCATCTGTTCTCTCTCCTCCGCGCGCACATGCGATCTCTTGTTCGGCTCCCATTTCTGCCGTCGTTCCGGCCATCGGTTTCCGGCCACCTCTCACTCTTTCGCCCATTGATTCTTGGTTTCATTTTGGTATAATCTCAATCCCTAATTCTTGAATTCAAATTCCAATGACTATTGTAAATATTTTGTGTTTTGTATATCTAAAATGGTTTTATGATGTAATTAGTTTATTTTAGATTCATATCTATAAGTTACATGAGTTGGGCCAATTATTTTGGGATTTTGTGTTGAATCGGAGTTGATTTGATGGTGTTTTTTTTTATATATTATTGAATATGGTTGTTGGTAGAGAGTGTGAGTATTGATATCATTATGTCTTGGTTTGTTTCCCATGAGTTTTAGGGAGGTTATAATTAAGTTGAGTTGGTTGGATATTTAAAGTTATTGATGTGCTCGTTATTGTTACTATTTTTGGCTTGTATTTAATGACATTTCGGGACATTATGTTGGTTTTTGTATTGAATTCTCACGGTATTGATATTTGTAACTTATGTTGAGAAAATGGCTATTTAGAGCTTGTTTGTTAGACTTTAAGTTACCGAATTATAGAAGCCGATTTGAGCGAAGACTATGCAAGGATTGAAAGCTCATAGAATAAGTATCGCGCACACCGCGGTTTACTAAAGGCGCTCCGCGGATTGAGTCGTGAAGGAAATCGAAGAAGAGCGCAGAAGATCGAGCGCGGTCCGCGCCTGATGGACGGCGGACCGCGGGAGTGTGCGGCGTGGACCGCGCGTTTGGCTCGGCGGACCGCGGCTAGGGACGGAATCAATCTTTCTGTATTTATTTCTATTTTCCGTATTTTATTTTAGAGACTTTATATATACTTAGGTTTACGTGTATTATTCATAACTTTTGGCACTCAGACTATTTTGACGGCTTGTATTGAAGATTTATGAAGAACTAATCTCCTAACTTGGTTTATTACGGATTGAAGCTGCAATTTATCGTCATATTGTGAGGCTGTTCTTATCGATTCAATTGTGAGTAATTTCAATTCTCTAGTTTTAATTATTATATCTCATATTCGTTCTTGCTAGGAGTACTACTAGTTTAGGGCTTGTGTGATTTCATTACTTGGAAAAATAGCAACTTTATCTGTTTAATCGCTTGTTGATTCAACGTTAGTAGATTAAAGAGGGAATTGATTTATTACTTTATTAGGACCGCGTGTGTTCTTGTCGGTTATTGTTGTTGATATTCTTAGACCTAATTGCTTCTATTTAAATAGGTCTATACGCGTGATTTAGATTAATTAATAGATAGGGTTTTTTAGATACGCTGATTCATTCTAAATAGCTAGAGAAGAAGAATAGGAATCTTGATTTCGCAACAACGTGCTCACATTGATAGATAAGTGACTTTCTAGGATGAATTGATAAATTGTAGTGGATGGAAGTATAAAGCCAAGACTTGTCATTAATTGAATTCAACCTTTGCTTTCATTGCATTTACATTTGCTTAAGTTACTAATACTCGCTCAAAACCCCCCAATTGGTTACCCAATCGGCGTTACATACATAAACATTAACTGATTCCCTGTGGATACGAACTTGCTTGCCTTACTACATAGTTTTAGGATAAGTATTGATTTTATTTGGTGCAACCCACGATATTTCACTACAACAAAAACAGGCCTTTTGCGACCAAAGCAATAGGACGCAAATCGATGTTTGATCGCAGAATTTGGTCGCAAACCCGGTTTCGCGACCAACTAGCGACCAATTCATATTTCGTCGCAAAAGGCCTGGACGCAAAAGTTGTTTGGTTGCATAGTTGGTCGCTAATTAGCGTCCAAACAGAATTGGCCGCTAATTGGCATCCAAAGCCTAATTTGGTCGCAAATTTACGTCCAATCTCAACGGTTGTTGATTTCGCGACCAATGCCAGTTGGATGCTTATTAACGACCAAATTTGGTCGCAAAACCGGTTCACAGATTTATAAAAAAAAACCCTCCCAACCCACGTTTGGTTGAGAGGGCGGTTCGATACTCTTAGTTTGTTCATCTAGACTACGATATACACATTTTGCCATTATGGTACAGAAACACTTGTCCAAAAAAACATTCATCTTTATTGATAAAGTAACACAAGATTTACAATCCCCAATGTATATTTGGAAAAAAAAATAATAATCTGGCCTCAATAAACTTCAACTCTCCATGCTTCATCTTCAACTTTTAACAGCCCAAGTTCTTCATCCTTCATCTATTTTTTTCTGCCCAGATCTGAAATTAACACATTAAAATTAGTGTTAAAACAAACCAGAAGAGCATAATCAAATCAAACATATTCAAGAGCAATATTAATTTAAAAAAACGAAAGTAAGAGGAATAGGAAAATTAGATCTAACCTTAACATGAAAAATTAAGAACAAATTTAATCACAAGGTCATACAAACAAAAGTGAATAATAGATCTACCATTAAAATCAATAAAAAAAATAAGAAAGACCAAATAAGAGTAGAGTCATTAATCGAATTTACACTTTCAACCAAAGTTTTGTTAATTAGATAAATGAAAAACATATCTAACCTTTCAGATTCGACAAGATTCTTGCTAAGTTTTCATTGAGGGATTTAGTTGTTGATGAAAAGGATAGAGGTTGTGAGATAATTCAAGAGAGGAAGAAAAATGAGAATTAACAGAGGGAAAAGGAGTAAGAAACAATGGAACAGAGAGGAGAGATGAGAGATGAGGGAGGAGTGAGGAGGGAGGCATGAGGAGTGAGGCAAGAGGAGTGAGGACTGAGGAGGGGCTGATGAAAAAACCAACTATAACCCTAAATAAATGTATCTCGGAAATTACAAAAAAAAAAAAAACAAAAAAAAAAAATCTTAATTGGTCGTAGATTTGGTAGCTAATCTGCTACCAACCACAAAAATGGACACTGATTAGAGACCAACCACAAATTTGGACGCAGATTAGCAACCAAAATCAAATTGGACGCTAATCTGCAACCAAATTTGAATTGGATGCTAATTAGCATCCAATTATTGTTTGGTCGCAGGAGTTGGTCTCAAAATGGCCTTTTTCTTGTAGTGATTGACTACCGAATTTTGGCGCCGTTGCCGGGGAATCGGCGTTTTAATTATTTTTGTGTGTTGGCGTAGATTTTTGTCTCTCTTTTTCATGTAGTATGGTTATGGTTAACACCCGTTCCACTAACCATGAAGTCTTGGAATATAATCCAGAGCTAGAGAGATTCCTTTTCAGGTTGCGTAAGGAAATCCGTGACAACTTCAAAGAACTTCCATTTCCAATAGAGGTTCAAGAGAGAGAGATCAACATGGCGCCTACACCTGAAACCCGTACACTCAAGGAGCTCACCGCTCTTAATGTTGATCAGCAGCCGCTATGCATCACTTTTCCTGCAACTACTGCTGATCAGAAGATTGAGATTAAGTCTGGCCTGATTCACCAGTTACCCAATTTCTATGGTGAACCAGGGGAACATCTGATACGACACTTGAGTAAATTCCACATTGTTTGTATGGGGATGAAGCCACCTGGTCTGTGTCCGAGGATCAGTTGTTTCTGCGAGCTTTTCCTTTTTCTCTAAAGGGGAAGGCTAAAGATTGGATGTATTACCTTCCACCAGGTAGTATTGCGGATTTTACGGGGTTGAAGAAGTGATTTCTCTCCAAGTATTTCCCAGCATCAAAGTCATCTCAAATGAAGAAGGAGATAAGTAATGTGCACCAAAAATATGATGAGTGCTTGTATGATTATTGGGAGCGATTTGAGCAATTGTGTGCTAGCTGTCCCTATCATGGTTATACGGAACAAGACCTCTCCTATTTTTCTACAATGGTTTGACTGGAGATGATAGTAAGTATGTGAATGCTACTAGTGGTGGTGGTATCGTGAACAAGACCCCGAGTCAAGCTAGAGAACTAATAGCTGATTTGGCCGAGAACTCTAGGCCTTTGACTGAGAGGGGTGTTATTGTGAAGAAGACATTGAATGTTGCTGGCTCTAATTCTAATGAAGATATAAAGCAGACAGTGCAGGAGTTAGCATTTTTTATGAAAGACTATGTTATTTCCTCTCTACCCCAGCATTAGGTTAAGGCTTGTGGTCTATGCTCTGAGGTGGGGCATCCTACTAATTCGTGCCCGACTTTGCAAGATGATAATGTGGAAGAAGTCAATGCAGCTGGCTTTTCACGACCTCCGCAGCGGAAGCATGACCCCTATTCCCAAATTACAATGAGGGATGGAGGGATCATCTGAACTTTAGATATGGGGGTGCACAAGACAATAGGAATCCAAATTTCCAAGGTTATAAGTTCCCACCGAAGCAACCGTTCCAAGGTCAAGCAACTCAAGGTTCAGAATCTTCTATGTCTACTGAGGAAATTAAATGTTGCGGTCTCTTACGAAGAATGTGGTCCAGATGCAGAATAACATGGTGCAATTCCAACAAGAGACTAAGTCTAGCATCCGCAACATTGAGGGTCAGATTGGACAGATGGCTGGTTCAATAAGTCGATTAGAGGCTAAGAATTCGACAAATTTCCATCCCAAGTTGTTGTTCCCCAAAAGCCTCAAGCTAATGCCATTTCATTCAGAAGCGGCAAGAAATTACAAGGGGGTGAGATAACACAAGGGTATTGGGCAAAAACGTGGAAGAAGATGAAACCGAGGGACAGAAGGATAGCGGTGCTCCGCGCCCAGAAGACCGCGGTCCGCGTCTGATGAACGGCGCTCCGCGGGACATGATCGGCGGTCCGCGGTCATCGGGTCCAGGCGAGTTTGTTTCCGCTTCCGATTCTAAGCTAATAATTGACGATGGTTCTTCCAAGGATGAACCATTGGTCCCACATGAGCCTAACCCACCTTTCCCAGAGGCATTGAAGGTAGGGCCATCCCTGACAGTTTAGGGGCCCTGGGGCGAAAAAGTTATATGGGCCCTCAAGCGCATAATAGACATTGAATGGAAAAATAAAAATTAAAGACCAACATTATAAACTAACTACAAAAATGGACATGGAAATGAAATGTTTTATACTCCAAAATGACTAACATGCTCCGCTATTCATGAACTCCCAACTCCTTCCCTTAGATTTCTATTCCGCACCATTTGAATTATTCCTAAAGTACACCGCATCTCCAAACTCCTCTGTCCATTAAGCTGGTTGAGAATAACTACCTCTACGAACTTATTACTTTGTCAAGTTTCACCAAAACCAAAATTCATGACAAAAATTGATTTTTCCAATTACCAATGTATTAGAATTTGGAAGGGCCGCATGAGGGGGGTTAAGAATTTGTGCTAATGATTTTAATTTCATTCTTTTTAATGGCAATCTTTGATTTTGATTCTCTGATAGTCAAATTAGGAAATTGAAGGAAGGAAAAAATCATAAATCATAGATTAAAAAAGGAAGCAATTAGCAGAATATATTGTATGCAAGTCTTGATTTGCAACATTTCATTCCCTTCCTTGCGGCCTGTTTTGAGAATTATGGGCCCCCTCTTGTCATGGGCCCTGGGGCATTGCCTGGGCTCGCCCTACCCCAGGGTCGGCCCTGATTGAAGGACACTTGACGTTATGACAATGATAAGGATATTTACGAGACATTCAGCAAATGTCAAGTGAATATTCCACTTTTGAGTTGGGTGAAGAGTTTGCCTAAGGGGGCGAAATTGCTGAAAGAGATGTTGACAATCAAGAGGACGCAGAAATTGAAAGGTAAGCAAAAGATCAAGGTGAGTGAGAAAATTTATGTTGTCTTCCAACGTCGAATACCTAAAAAGTGTGGTGACCCAGGTATGTTTACTATTCCTTGCACTTTAAGTAACACTACTTTTGCTAGGCCCATGCTAGACTTAGGAGTTCAATTAATGTGCTTCCTTATTCTGTTTACAAATCGTTGGAGCTTGGTCCTTTGTATGAAACTGAGGTAGTGATACAATTAGCTGATAGATGTAATGCTTATCCTAAGGGTGTAGTAGAAGATGTGGTAGTTATGGTTGACAAGTTAGTGTTTCCTGCTGATTTTTATGTGCTAGATATGGAGCATGATTTGCATGCCGCTCCTATTCTGTTGGGACGACCATTCATGAAAACTGCTAGTACTAAGATAAATGTAGCAAGTGGAAAATTGACAATGGAGTTTGATAAGACTGTGGTAGAATTCAATATCTATGATGCTATGAAATATCCTGTGGAAGATCATTGTCTTTGTTCAATCGATATTGTTGACCCTTTAGTACAGGAAGTGTTTGAGGTTGATGGCAGTGATGAGCTGCAAGTTGCCATTGACAATATCTTGGTGGATGATAGTTTGGATTTTTCTATCTCGACTAACTTGCAGGAAGTGGTTGCTTATTTGGCTGCACTTGATACCATTCATGTTGATGTTTTTTAGGCTAACGTTCCTGAGCTAATTATGCCCATCGAGAGGCATGTCCCATCTATTGTGCAGGCACCTACAGTTGAACTTAAGCCGCTGCCTGAGCATCTAAAGTATGTGTTCCTTAGTGAGGGAAACACATTACATGTGATCATCTCTAGTAAGCTCACTGAGCAGCAAGAGGAGCGATTGGTGGAGGTTCTTCGTCAGTAAACTTTGATTTAACTCTTCCACTACGCTATTTTGGTTGTTTTTGTTGGATTTAAATAAGTTGGATAATTTATATTTGTTTTGTTTTGTTAATTGTGTTGCGTTGCCTTGATTGGCTTTATGAGTCAATTGTGGCATAACAACGTTATAGTTTCCTTAATATATATTATGAAAATTTTGGGTTGTTACATGAACTGAAATCAATGGTTGAGATTGCTTCTGATTTCTGACAAAAATTATACTTTTGACCGGATACACCCCCTATATAGAAATTGTTTCAGGTCAGAAGTAAACTTATGTCAGAAGGTTATGTTAGAAGGTTATAAGTGATCTGAACCACACATCTTCATACCCCACTAAATCTCATAACTTTAGTTGTTCCGTAACTTCAGTAACTATAGCACATAACTCCAATAATTTTACAACTCTAACTTAACAATATTTAACTAAAACACGTAATTTCAACTTAACTTCAATAAGTTCAATAACTAAAATACGTTTTTTAACATAACTACATATATTAACTACAACACGTAACTATAATAACTCAAATACCTATAAGACACATAACCATGACTTAACTCCGATAAATTTAATAACTCCAATAACTTAAAAAAAATATAAAAAAAAACAGAATAATGAACCACATTTTTTTTCTCTCTTCTCCCATAACCACCCACCACCACCACCCCGCACCTCCGCCCCTCCCCCTCCACTGGCACCGACCACCACTACGATCCTGTCGGCCACCACCACCACCACACTCGCCGTCCTGCCGCCAGCCCAACGGTGGTTCTCCCTCCCTCCATCGACCACGCCACCGCCCCCAATACACCAATTCGCCTTCCCCGGTTTTATCCACCCCTCCCATGAATCTTGTCGCCCCTCCCCAACGTTTGCCTCCCCTCCCCCGCGTTCGTCGCCCCTCCTGGCCTTGTTGCCACCTCAGCCCCAAGTGGAAAAAAGAGGAAATGGGGGAGAAGGAGCGGCGGCTTGTGGGAATGGCGGAGGGGAAGTCGGGGTGGCCGGCCGATCACGTTGGCTGGGTCGGGGCCGGTGTTTGTGGTGGATGGCCGCCAGCCGGGGCTGGGGTGGTCTCAGGTGGGTAAGGGTGGGGTTGGGGGAGGAGAGAGAAAATGGAAGGGGGTGGGTCTTTTTATTATTATTTTTTTGTTTATTTTGTTTAATCTAATCCATTGATCTAGTATTGATGTGTGGCTCAGATTAATTCTGACCTTCTGACATATATTTACTTCTGACCGGATGCGACTCCATCCGATAAGAAGCCAATTTAAAGTCAGAAATAAGAAACAATCTGAGCCACACATCTGCCCCAAATCAATGGATGAGCTTAAATAAAATAAATAAAAAATAAAAAAATATTAAAACAAAATAAAAGACCCACTCCCTACATTTTCTCTCTCCTCCCCTCACCCCCACCCACCTTCTCGACCACCCCTGCCCTGCCAGCCTCCGACGCCGACCACCACCACCGCTGGCCCCAAATCCAGCCACCACGATCGCCCGTCCACCGCGACTTCCCCGCCGCCCCTGCGCCACCATTTCCCCCTCCTTCACCCCCGATTTTTTCCTTCAATAACGAAAACAACCCGTGACGGCAACATAGTGAGGGGACGACGAAGTACGAGTGGTCGGCGACGACGTGCGAGGGGCGGGGGACAGTTTATGGGCGGATGAATGCATTGATAGTGGCTGAGAAAGGGAGTGAGAAAATGAAAAAATGAGGACGTACAGGACAATGGAGGCGGTGGCGCGGGTAGAAGGGTGTCGTCGTGGGGTCGCCGGAGTGTGACGCGACAGGTGGCCGCTTCTCGGTGTCTCATGTTGTGGTCAGTGCGCGGGGCCGCCGTGGGTGGTGGTGGCGACAGGGAGATGCATGGTGGTGATAGGGTAGGTAGAGGAGGAGAGAGAGACACACAAAAAAATGAAATTGGTGTTTTTTTTTTTGAAGTTATGAATTTAGGTTTGTAGAGTTATTAAATTTACGTGTTATAGTTAGTAGATTTATCATAATTATATGTTTTAGTTAGCGAAGTTATTATAGTTACGTGTTTTAGTTATTGAAGTTATATTAAAATACGTCTTTTTCGTTATTGGAGGTTAAGCTAAAGTTACTAGAGTTAAGTTGAAGTTACGGGGATATGAAGTTAAAGTTACGAAGTTATTGGAGTTATGCGTTACAGTTACTGAAGTTACAGAGAAATTGAAGTTATGAGAGTTAGTGTAGTACCAAGATGTGTGGTCCAGATTGTTTCTTATATATATATATAGGGGGCCTATCCAGTGAGAAGTGGTAATTTGGTGAGAAGTGAGAAGTAATCTCAGCCATTGATTTCGCGTAACTGCAGTAACTAAAGTGCATAACTCCAGTCGTAACTCCACTAACTAAAACTCTTAACTCCAGTCAGTTAACTCTACTAACTAAATTGCCTAATTCTAGTAGAAACACATAACTCCAACATAATTTCATTAAATAAAAAACACGTAACTCCGACTTAACTCCATCAACTAAAACACATAACTCCAACTTCATTTCATCAACTAAAACACGTAATCCTAATAACTCCACTACCTAAATTTCGTAACTCCGACTTAACTCCATCAACTACAACATATAACTCCAACTTAAATTTCATCAAATAAAACACGTAACTCTAATAACTCCACAAACTAAAACACATAACTCCAACTTAACTCCACTAACTAAAACCCGTAACTCCAACTTAACTCCACTAACTAAAACACGTAACTCCGGCTTAACTCCATTAACTAAATCACGTAACTTCAACTTAACTCCATCAACTAAAACACATAACTCTAACTTAATTTGATTAAATAAAACACGTAACCCTAATAACTCTACTATCTAAATCACGTAACTCCGACTTAACTCTAATAACTCCACTATCTAATACACGTAACTCCAAATAACTCCAATAATTAAAACACATAACTCCAAATAACTCCACAATTAAAAGTCGTTATTCCAAAAATGAAAAAATGAAAAAATGAAAAAAGAAAAAAACCAGAAATACACGATAAAGAAAGTAACCACCCAACCTTCCCAACCACCAATGCCCGACCACAGGCGGCAACTTCCAACCACCACGACGATTCCGACATCACCGCTCAGACCACCGATCTCCGGCGAGTCCATCCCGCGAGCCTAGCGACACCATATCTTCTTGTTCCGCCGCCATTTCCCCTCTTTCGTCTCCTTTCATGCGCGACTGGAATAGAAGAATCGCAATCGTCACCATCTCCGCCCTCGCATTTCCTCGCGATCGACGGCAGAGATCATCTTCAGCGGTTAGATCTGACAAAAACGAGAGCGAGATCAAGGAGAGAGAAGACGGAGATTCAAGGGGGTTGTGATGGTCGATGAAGACCGATGATCCTCGACGAAGATTCGTCGGAACAGGTGGAATCTGTGCGAAAGCGTGAGAAAAAAAGAACGAAAAAATGGAGATAAAACTCGTCGTGCACGGCGAGGTGATGGAGGATGAAGATCGGGGATGGTCGTCGAAGCCTCGCGGTCGTCGGTGGAGTCGGCTGGTGGTCTCCGATCCGACAATCGATGTTTTCGGCGTGCGGATGCGGTGGCAGGCGATGGTGGTAGAGCGAAAACGGGGAGTGAGAAGGTGTTGTACACGAGAGCGCGATGCTCGACGGAGGCCAGTGATGCTCGACGGAGGCTCGCCGGACTTAGTGGAGTCGGACGGTGTCGTCGGAGGCAGCTGTGGTGGCTATAGATGCGCGTCGCGTTGGCGATCTGGCGGCACATGGGTAGGAGAGGAGAGATAAGAGGGAATGAGAGGAGAGAGAAAATATGAGGGATTTGGGTTTAGGTTTGGTTTTTTTTTTTCCTTTTATTTATGTTTTAATCTACACCCTTGATCTAGGTAAGATGGAGGGTTGAGATTACTTCTCACTTCTCACGAAATTAGCACTTCTCATTTGATAGATTTCCTATATATATATATATATATAAATTACATCATGTAAAAAATGCTCCTAAAGTCATAAAATAAGAAATAATCTGGACCACTCATTTTGATAACTCTCATAATTTAAGTTTTTCAGTAACTCCAATAACTATAACACTAACTCCAATAACTTTGTAACTTTAACTTCATATCCCCCGTAACTTCAACTTAACTCCAGTAACTTTAGCTTAACTCCAATAACTTTAACTTAACTTCAGTAACGAAAAAGACGTATTGTAATATAACTTCAATAACTAAAACACGTAACTATGATAACTTCACTAACTAAAACATATAACTATGATAACTCTACTAATTAAACCACGTAATTTTAATAACTCTACAAAGTAAAAAAAAAAATTCAGAAAACTAAAACCCACCCTTTTTATTTTCTCTCCCCTCCACCTCAGCCACCATCGCGCACCACCCTGCCACCGTTGACCACCAGCATGAACCACCACCATAATCTACACGGCCACCACCAAAACACTCGTCGTCCACCCGCGAGTCCATCGGTGGACTTGCCGACCCCCGTCGACCACTCAGCCGCCCAAATCGAGCCATTTTCTCTCTCCAAAGCTCTTTTCGATCACCCCAATTTCCGCCCTCCCCGGTGATCCTCCGCACTTCACACATGTCGATACCCCTTCCCCGACGTTCGTCGCCCTACCTCAACGTCCTTTGCCCATCCTGCCGTAGTTTCCACTTCTTCCCCGATTTTAGTCGTGGAAAAAGGAGAAAATGGGGGAGGAGGAAGAGGCGGAGGTGTCGTGGAGTGGCAGCAAAAGCATCGCGTGAGTGAGGCGCTCAAGTTGGGTTGGTCGAAGCCGGTAATGGTGGTGGAAGGGGACGGCGTTCGGCGGCGCTGGGGTGGTCGGGTAGGTGCCGGTTGGAGGGGTTGGGAAGTTGGGGGGGGCAGTTGGGGAGGAGAGAGAAAAGGGATGGGGTGTGGGGTTTATTTTTGTTTTTATGTTTTTGTTTATTTGGTTTAATCTCATCCCTTGATTTGAGTTAGATGAGTGGCTCAGAATGTATGTTATTTCTGACTTTAAATTAGCTTCTTACCGGATGTGACCCATATATATATATATATATATATATATATATATATATATATAGGGGCCGCATTCGGTCAGAAGTATAATTTTTGTCAGTAGTCAGAAGCAATAAGGGTCGTTCGATCAACATCATCTAACGGCGCAAAACCATGCGCGTTTTTTGTTCAGTGATGGCAATTTCGTAAAATCAAAATTTTAGGGGGGGGGCAATCAGCTGACGGGCTCATTGTCACTTTCTCTCTCTAACATACACCACCTCTCTCTAAAACATTCACTTCCTCTCTCAACAAAAAGGGACGAAAGCCCAAAAAATCTCGAGTACTTCTCGATTACGCAACGCAATTTTTGTGCGATTCTTAGTCGAATAATAGAGGTCATCTTTAATTACAACGATAGAAACAGGTATTAAATTCGGCTTTCTTCTCTTATTAAATTGTTTTATTGATTGAATTAATTTAGGGTTTTTAGCTTCAGATCCAGCAAAAAAATGAAAACGATATTGATTTGTTGGAGTTAATCAACGATGATAGTGGAGTCAGCATGTCAATCGGTTGTTGGAGTTAGATTGTTGGAGTTATGTGAATAAGGGATATGGAGTTGACAATTCGTAGCTGGAGTTATGCAAAATAGTTGCTAGAATTAGATGCATAGAGAGGGGGAGACAGTGATTTAAAGGTCTGGAGTTACGTAAAAAAAAGGTCCAATGTTAATCAGTTAAACGTTATAAAGTTATGCGAAATAGATGTTAGAGTTAGATGTATAGAGAGGCGAAGTTAATGATTTCAAGGTCTGGTGTTAAGTAAAAAAAGTTCCAGAGTTAATCTGTTAAAAGTTATAGAGTTATGCGAAATAGATGTTGGAGTTAGATTTATAGAGAGGCGGAGTTAGTGATTTAAAGGTCTGGAGTTACGTAAAAAAGGTTCTGGAGTTAATCGGTTAAAAGCTATGGAGTTATGCGAAATAGATCTTGGAGTTAGGTGTATAGAGAGGCGGAGTTAGTGATTTAAAGGTTTGGAGTTACGTAAAAAAGGTTCTGGAGTTAATCGATTATAAGTTATGGAGTTATAGAAAATAAGTTCTAGAGTTATATGAATAAAGAGGTGGAGTTAATCAGTGAAATGTCTGGAGTTGGGGGGGATAATTGTTGAAATTCCGAATAACTCCAGCTAACTCTAAACAACTCCAGCTGAATAATCCAGAACACTAAAGCTATGGAGTTATGCGAAAAAAGTGTTGGATTTAGATGAATAGAGAGGTGGAGTTAGTGAGTTTAAGGTCTGGAGTTAGGGAATTAGTGCTAGGTGTTCAAATTAGTGGAGTTACGTCTCTTAGATGATTGTTAGAGTTATGGAATATAATTGTTACTACTTTTAATACAGAAGAATGATGTACACTAAGTCCTCTATTCTCATTTTCTCACTTGCTTTTACTGCAGGATCCATGGATACCAATGGCAACACACCAACCCCTAGCCCACATGTTCAAGCTGCCTCTACACCGGAATGTAGTCCAGGAGGCACTGATCAATGGGTTCCACAAGTTGAGGATCACTTGATACCTGAAATTGGTCAAAAATTCCAAACGTTAGAGACTGCAGAACAGTTTTATGAACGCTATGATGCTGCTTCTGGATTTGATGTTAGAAGATCCACTGTTTTGAGAAGGAGCGATCACACCATCTCGATTCGGTATATGCACTACAGCAGAGAAGGTTATAGGAGGTTACGCCCTGTTCATCCTACCCCACAACAAAGAACACTTGCCAAACAAACACCTCAACAAGAAAGGAAGGAGAAAAAAACGATTAAGCATGTCAATAGAGCTAAGGTAATGAAGAGACAAGGTGCCAAGATTTCTAAGGTAAGTAAGATAACTAGAGTGGGCTGTAAATCTATGATTGCTTTTAAGTTTGAGGATGGGTATTATGAAGTGTACTTATTTAAGCCTGGCCACAACCATCGGCTTGTTTCTCCTAGATTCGATAGGTTTCAAAAGATAAACCGTAACCTTGGCCTCTACCATAAGAAAATGTTGCTACTGAATGCAAGGATTAATGTTGGGGCAGCAAAGACCTTTAGAGCATGTAAGGAGCAAAGCATGGGATATGAAAATGTTGGTGCAACTCTAGTATATTTTTATAATCACAATAGAGATGTGAAACGTATTATTGGAGCAAGGGATTCCGACCTGCTTTTAGATAAATTGAAGAGGATGAAACAAAAGAATGATGGTTTCTATTATGCTTATGAACAGGGTCTAGATGGGCGTCTAAGGAGAGTCTTTTGGGAAGACTCAACTTCTAGAAGGAACTATCGATTATTTGGGGATTGTATGTCATATGACCCTACTTATTCAACAAATAAGTATAAGTTGATATTCACTCCTTTTACGGGTATCGACCAGCATAAAAAATGTGCGACATTTGATGCTGCCTTAATTGCAAAAGAGGACATTGAGTCTTTTGAATGGACATTTGAAAAATTCTTAGATTGTATGGACAACATCAAACCTCACTGGATTATAACTAACCAGTGTCCTGCAATGAAAGTTGCTTTACCTAAAGTATTTGGAGACATAGGCCACAGATTATGTGCATGGCATATCATGGACAAGGTGACAACGAAAGTAGGCCATGCTATAGCAGATGAAAAGACAGGTTTCATTTCTAGATTCACAAGTAATGTGTGGGTAATGATATCGAGCCATCTGCGTTTGAAAATGAGTGGCAAAAGATCATTGATGATTATGACTTGAGTGGGAACGATTGGCTGTTAGAGGTGTTTGATATTAGAGACAGATGGGTGCCTTGTTATTTCAGAACAACCTATCTTGGGGGCATTCTGAGGAGTACACAAAGATCGGAAAGTGAAAACAGCTTTTTTAAAAGCTTCATTTGTCCGTGTGCTACATTAGTTGAACTTTGGATGAAATTTGAAAGTGCAATTGATCAACAAAGAAATGCAATTGACAAGCTTAACTACCAGACTGAGAATTCACTCCCGGTACTATCAACGCCAATGCCATTGGAGCTACATGCCTCTCAAATATACACACACACCCTTTTTTAAATAATTCAAGAAAAGATTGTTGCTGGGTTGAGGTGTGAGGTTGCTGGATTCACGAAGTCAATATGAGACGACGTTGGTTTTTGATAATGTGAAGAGGAATCAGGTAAGTTAAAAAAAAAACACTGTTTACTGATTTGAATTGCAGATAACTCCAGCTAACTCCCACATAACTCCAGCTAACTCCAAGATAACTCCAGCTAACTCTCAGATAACTCCATCTAACCTCAAACAACTCTATCTAACTCATCCAAATCCAGTAATGTGCTTCCCTTATAATATTTAACTCCATTGTTGTGTTTCTCAGGCGGAAGTATTATTTGACACTTCAAACAACGACGTCCAATGTTCTTGCAAGCTATTCAATAGAATTGGCATACTTTGTAGACACTTATTGTGTGTATTAAATCGCAAAGGTATTACAACAACTCCTCTCCAAAGAGGTGGACCAAGGAATCATACCGGAAGCCTGTCTACGACTGGAAAGGTAATAGCACTTATCTCTCGATATTGCTACTATAATTCTGAACTTTTTGCACAGCGTAGTAGTTTCCCCATCTCTCTCTCTCCTCACTCTACTTTTCCCCGCCCTTCACCGCACAAACAGCTTTGCCATCACCATTGCCTCCTACACTAACCACCACGAATCAACACATCCGCCTCCACCCCAATCAATGTCGATACCACCTTATTTGAACCGGTAAACCGCTAGCTTCGCATGCGATGAGAAACGACACCCTAGTATGGGTGTGGTCAACCCTAAAAACCATAATTTTCAAAAGGAATTTTTAAGTTAAGGTGGTCGGAAAAAGGGTTTAGGGTTTCAGCAGGAAATAGGAACCCTAAACCCTCTTTCCGGTGAGGTGTCTAGTCACCGGCAATTTATGGTCACCGATGAGACGCGATTGGTGGTAGTGGTCGTAGCTTAGTTGACGTAGCTACCATTGATTGTGCAGCAATGAGTGGTGGTCGGCAATGAATGGTGGTCTCCAAAAGCTTGGATGAGAGATGAGGAATAGGGATGGCAACGGGTCGGGCTCGGGTAGGATGGACTATGGAGGATCACCCGCTCCGTCACCCGACTAAGTTTTTATCACCCGATCCATCCGTTACCCGCCTAACACATCACCCGAATCCAATCCAATCCATCCATCACCTGCGAAATATTCGGGTGGGGCGGGTGATAAATGAATGATCAAGCAATAACTCGATCCAAATCAGGCCCAACCGTCATAAGCTACAAGGCCCATAATAATTACCTACCCATACAACACAACCTTATTTATAACTTAAGCTCTGCCCACATCTTCCTACAAGGTCGATGTGGGACAAAGCAAATAAGCTTTCCTACCGTATCTGACCAACCGATTTTGGGCTTATATTTCAACTAGTTCGGCTTTTAATTTGCAAAAACTCTTGAAATAACACTTGTAGATCTTGTTCCCACCTTTTTGTGGACGCTTGTTTCCACCCGTTTGAATATCGCATGTGAAAGTTATGATTATAACAGGAATGCAAGTTACCATTATCTAAGTTAGCCGACTTCTAGTGTTAGACCATTAATTTCGCCCACTTAGACGTATACTCCCTCCGGTCCAGATTAAACTTCCCATCCTCTTTTTTAAGGTTTTGACTTTGTTTTTCCCATTTTCAAAATATTACGCTTTTTATCGAGTGAATAATTATAGAGGCAAGATAAAAATGTTGGTTATAACTAGCTTTTAAATTTATTTGCTAAATGAATTATTGATTAGCTTTCCTTTGGAGGTGCGCAAAAGGGAGCGGGAAGTTTAATTTGGACCGTACCGGAGGGGGTAATTTGCAAACAAACATTGAGATAAATCTTGTAGATCTTGTTTCTAGGTTTCTGATAATATTTGTGTCAAGCCAATTATATTTCGTATGTGAAAGTTATTGTCATTATACAAATTGAAAGTCTAACTTGTGTCCTAGCTAAGTTGATTCTTCAATAATCGTGTGAATTACTTACATGATTACATCTAATCAACTTAATCATAGTAATTCCAAAAGTCCTACTTATAATAAAACCATTTCACGATAACTAATGATACGACTTCGATGGTACAAAATTGTAGTTTGGTCTTGTGTCATGTATTCACATTCTAGTAACTAGTAATAACTAAACTTCAAATTAGTGCGCTCAATTATACGTATAATAGTTAATGGTAAGTAACTATATTCATGTTGCCACATAATATAACATGATACATACATTGCATTGGGCGAAACTGGCAATTTGCCCCCTACAATATCACCAATTGTGCAATTGAATACCCTAACTTTTAATTGAGCAATCTACCACCTTAACTTTTTAATTTGTGCAATTTCACATCAACCTCTATTTTTTCAACTAATTTGTGTAATATTATCATTTTCCTCAATTCCTAAAATATATAGAAAAAACATTTGCAGATATTATACGGCTTATATAGTAACTTATACAAAATTACGATTTTTATTATACATCAACCTAAAAAACAAAAGCTTGAATTTGATCCACGGCTCCAAGTTAAACCCCACTTTAATTTGCTCCAAATTTTCTTGATTCCTGTAACTCTTTGATAAAAACCCAACTTGATCAAGTTATAAATTGCATACGTAACTTCAATTTGATCCACTCTAATAACTTCGTGCCAATCAACTCTTTAGCCGTAAACTAACCTAATCATGGAGGAAACCCAATCGATGCGAGGAGTTCATCTTCAATTTGACGGTCTCCATTCATTTTTGTTGAACCTTGTTTAAGCCAATCGATCATGCTTCAGTTCGTCTTTAATCTTTTTATGGATCATGGTTGTGATGAGGAGAGAATCTAAGAGTGTTATACCTGGGCGTTGATTGCCATTTCACAGAGTGTAATAGCTTTTTTTATAGGTTTAGATTAAAAACTAGATTGCGTGCCCGACCTGCGCCCGGGCTACCTACTTATATTCTTATATACGTTTGATAAAAATGTAGGTTTATTTTTATTATAATATTATTTGAAACGATGTTTTAATTTGCTTTATTTTTTTTCTTTCAACTTTGGTCACCCGCCATATTATATTACTATTTATTTCTACTAATTTATCGTAATTTTATTTCCCTTCTACTTGTACGTCACTCGTTATATTATTCCATATCTCGTTACCCCTTATACTATTGCATTTTCATACCAGTATCACGTCACCCCTTATACTATTTTTTTTTTTTTTACTATCAAATCAGCCTTTATATCACATAATATTTCAATTCGAAACTGTAAATTAGCTAACTTCTCATTACCATAAGTTATCATGTTTTTCATGTATTAGCTGATAACTACCATATTATCATGTTATATCCATATTCTAATATTTTAATAATATTTATTTCTTCTCATCCAATAGAATTATGCCAAGTGTCCATCAATGAAGGGTTGTACCCAGCTTTTATAACATATATATTAGATCGTATTTTGTAAAAGCTACAGTATAAAGTACGCAAATGTTTTTTTTTTATAAATTTTGTGAATTTAGGAAAATGTTAATATTACATAAATTAGTCGAAAAATAGAGGTTGGTGTGAAATTGCACGAATTAAAAAGTTAAGGTGTTAAAGTGCTCAATTATAAAGTTAGGGTATTCGATTGCACAATTAGTAAAATGTGTAGGGGGCAAATCGCCACTTTCACCCATACGACTTGTACAAAAGAAACATACATTAGCTAATAAATCATAACTTAGTGGATAAGTTCAATCCGTATTTTGATCATAACTCTCACATCGGAAATGGATAACAATGTCAAATCAAGGTGACCATGATTATGAGGAGGGGATTCGAAAGTTTCTAAAGTTTGACGAGAAAAATTGTGAAGACTTAAAGCGTATGCGGTGCCCGTGTTGTAATTGTTATAATATGAGATTTCACTCTCTTGATACGGTAAAATTTCATTTGGCTAAGAGTGCTTTTGCTTCAACTTATACAAAATGGATTTTTCATGGGGAGGCAACACATGACTTGGGCATGGATAGTGAAAGTAATAGTGAATTTGTCCAAGAAGATACTAGAGAGGGTGTTGATGACTATATTGTAGAGGATTGTGATGACTATATTGGTGAGGATGATGATGACAAGAATATTGATGCGATTAGTGGAGAGGGTAGTGGAGAAGAGGTAGTGGAGAAGAGGGGAATGATGATCCGAATTAAGATGAAATTGATGTAGATGTAAATGGTGATGACCCGAATATGATGGAGAACTTGTTGAATGAAAATGAAGAGGTGTTGTATGAAAATTGTGAAAAGTACACTAGATTGTCCACCGTTTTAAAGTTGTATAATTTAAAAGCGGCAAATGGTTAGAGTGACAAGAGTTGTACTAGTTTGTTAGAGTTGTTGAATGACATGTTACCAAGTGGTAATACTCTCCCTACTCGGACTTATGAAGCCAAAAAAATGTTAGCTTCAATGGGTCTAGGCTACCAAAAGATTCATGCTTGTCCAAATGATTGTATATTGTATCGCAGAGATTATGAAAATTATGTTGTTTGTTCTATTTGCGGTACCTCTCGATACATGGAGAATAGGAAGGGCGTTCCGGCTAAGGTTTTGTGGTGCTTTCCCATAATACCAAGATTGAGAAGACTTTTTGCCAACCCAAAGGACGCGGAATTGTTGACATGGCATAAATCTGGTAAAGGTCGAGTTCATGATGGCAAGTTGAGGCATCCGGCCGATGCTTCTCAATGGAGACTTTTTGATGCCAACAACCGTGATTTTAGCAAAGAACCAAGAAATTTGCGGCTTGCATTATCAACAGATGGAATGAACCCATTCGGTAATATGAGTAGTGCACATAGTACATGGCCTGTTATATTGATTACTTATAATTTGCCTCCTGAGTTGTGCATGAAGAGGAAATACATGATGCTTTCTTTATTGATTTCTGGCCCACGGCAACCGGGTAACGACATAGATGTTTATTTGGCTCCCCTTCTTGATGATTTAAAATTGTTGTGGGATGAAGGAGTACAAGTCTTTGATGCTCATGTTGGTCGTAAATTCAACCTACGTGCTATGTTGTTCAACACTAGCCAAGATTTTACGGTCTATGACAACTTGTCCGGATATAGTGTTAAAGGAGATAATGCATGTCCGATATGTGAAGAAGATGCAACTAATCTCTATCTTAATAATTCTCACAAGAATGTCTATCTTGATCATCGTAGATTCTTGCCATTCAACCACCCTTATCGTAGACTACGAAAAGCTTTTAATGGAGAACCAGAATTGCGCTTGCGTCCAACGATTTTGACGGGTGCCCAAGTGTATGAGAAAGTCAAGGATTTGCAAATCACATACGGCAAGAAATGTGGTTCTAAACTTCCATCCAAGGTGTTGATCTGAGTTCTTCGAAGGACAGTTGCTCGGGGAGGCCTCGTCGATTTCCACGGCACTCGGGGAGAAGGTCGAGCGCGGCTCGCAGCTCAACTTCGTTCTCCTCGGGCTCGTAGGTACTTATACGAGCAGATTTGGCCTCACATTCGATTGGTAATACAGCGTCCGAACCATACACCAGTTGGAAAGGGGTTTCTCCTGTGGTTCGCTTCGTCGTCGTTCGAAGGGCCCATAGGATTCCTGGCAGCTCCTCGACCCACTTTCCCTTCGCTCCTTCTACCATGGTTCGCAGCCCATGCAAGATTATCTTGTTTGAAGACTCGACTTGTCTGTTCGCCTGAGGGTAGGCTACCGAGGTGTAGCAGGTCTTAACACCATATTGAGCACTATATCCTTTGAAGTAGTTGTTGTCAAATTGTGTCCCGTTGTCGAATGTGAATATTCGAGGGACTCCGAACTTGGTAAGGATATTTCTCCAGATGAAGTTGGTCATGTCTCGGTCAGTGATCCTCTCCAGTGGTTCGGCCTCAACCCACTTGGTGAAGTAGTCGACGACCACTATTATGAATTTTTTGCGCGAGAAGCTCTTTGGGAACGGTCCGAGAATGTCCAAACCCCATCTTGCAAACGGTAAAGGGGTGGAGATTGGCTTGAGCTGGGTGGGAGGCCTTTTGATGATCGGTCCGAACCGTTGGCACTTATCACAGTGCTTAATTAGTTCGGCCGCATCAGCTTGCATTGTCGGCTAGAAAAAACCGGCTCTCAAAGCCTTCGTAGCCGATGCTCGAGCCCCTATGTGTCCCCCACACCCTCCAAAGTGGATTTCCTTCAAGATGTAATTTCCTTCCGTCGGGTCAACGCATTTCAGAAATGGCTGTGAATACCCCTTCTTATATAGCTCGCCGTTGACCAGGGTGAACCATTCTGCTCTCTTTTCTACTTTCTTGGCCTGTTTAGGGTCGGTCGGGAGTTCTCCCTCCTTCAGATATGCAATCAATGGCCTCATCCACTCAGGGCTCCGATCGAGGGCCAAGATGCGAGCCGTTTGATCAATGCTTCGGAACGGCAGCAGTTCCCACTTGACTACCCTTGGGCTATCATTAACAGAAGAGCTGGCCAGCCGAGCCAAAGCGTCTGCTTGCTGATTTTTTGACCGAGGCATCTGTTCAATTTGAAAATGTGTGAGCTGTTTAGCGAGGCTTCGAACCTTGTCCCTGTATTCAGCCATGTGCTCCTTGGCTTCAAACTTGTCATTAATTTGGTTCACCACTATGGCCGAGTCAGAAAATGCTTTTACATCTATGGCTCCCGCCGCCAGGCACATATGAATCCCTGCGACCAGGGCTTCATATTCAGCCTCGTTGTTGGTTGCCTCAAAGCCGAAGCGGAGCGCATATTCCATCCTCCCCCCTCCGGGGAGAATGACGATCATGCCTGCTCCGCTTCCAGCGGAGTTGGACGAACCATCAACATACAGCGTCCACTGTTCCTTCATCGGCCCTTCTGGCTCGCTGAAGGCTGCATCGACTACGAAGTTGGACAAGGCCTGCCCCGCGAGGCGGCGTCTCGGCTCGTATTCGATGCCATGGCTTTTCAGCTCACAAGCCCACCGAGGCAGTCTTCCGTTTCCATCCAAATTGTTCAGTATTTTCTCCAAAGGGTAATTGGTTCGCACAACAATCTTGTGACTTTGAAAATAGGGTCGGAGGCGTCGGCTCAAGATAACTAATGCTAGAGCGAGATTTTCGAGCGGAGGGTATCGCAACTCGGCCCCTGCGAGGGCGTGGCTCACGTAATACACGGGGCTCTGGGCTTTCTCTCATTCGACTACCAGGACGGCTCCGACCCGCTTGTTCATTTGCTGACAAGTACAGGTATAACTCCTCTTTCTCACGAGGTACGGATATCTTTGGGATGTTGGCTAGATATTGTTTCAGCTCTTGGAATGACTTCTCTGCCTGCTCATCCTATTCAAAAAATTTCTTCTTCTTGAGAGCGGCGAAAAAAGGTAGGCAGCGGTCGGCCGACTTTGCAATGAAGCGTCCAAGGGCGGCCACGCACCCTGTTAACCGTTGCACACTTTTAACATTCTTGGGAGAAGGCATGTCTAAGATAGCTTTGATTTTTTCTGGGTTCGCATCGATCCCCCTCTGGCTCACAAGGAATCCGAGGCATTTCCCAGTAGTTACCCCGAATGCACACTTCTTCGGGTTCAGCTTCATCCCATATTTTCTTAGTGTTTCGAATGTTTCTCTCATATCTTTTTGGTGGTCGCCGGCTCGGACACTTTTGACAATCAGGTCGTCAACGTATGCCTCCATGTTCCTCCTAATCTGCTCCTTGAACAATTGGTTCACCAGCCTTTGGAATGTGGCCCCGGCATTCTTCAAGCCGAACGGCATTACCCGATACATATACACCCCCAGTGGTGTGATAAAAGCAGTTTTCGGTCGATCCTCTTTATCCATCGGAACTTGGTGGTATCCAGCATATGCATCCATAAAGCTGAGCAGCTCGTGCCCCGAAGTGGAGTCTACCAACCGATCCATTCGAGGTAGCGGCTGACTATCCTTTGGACAAGCTTTGTTCAAGTTGGTGAAGTCGACGCACATTCTCCACGACCCGTTTGGCTTCTTTACTAACACCACATTGGACAGCCAAATCGGGAATGTGCACTTCTCGATATATCGACCTCCGAGTAATCGGTCGACCTCTTCCTTGATGGCTTGGGCTCGTTCCGTCCCAAAGTGTCGCTGCTTTTGATGAACGGGCTTCTTTGAGGGATCCGCGTTCAGCTTGTGAGTAATGACCGAGGGGTCGAGACCCGGCTTTTCCTCGACAGCGAATGCAAACATATCCTTATATTCTCTCAGCAATGCTATCAGAGGAGCCTTAACCTCTGGTTCGAGGGCCTTGCCCACTCGAACCGTTCGGTCAGCTCTGTCCTCTTCTAGAGCTATTTCTTCAGTTTCTTCGAAGGGCTGGGTGGGCCCTTCGAGGCCGTGCTTGGCATCAATATTTTCCACACAAAAAGTTTCAGTCGCGCCCTTCGCTTGGCTTGCTTCCTTCCTTCTCTTTCTTGAGGGTGACTCTTCGGTCGGTGTTTCGCTAGGGTTCACCATGGGAGGCCTGAGTCCAGCGTGATAGCATTCGCGAGCGACCTTTTGGTCGACTCGGACAATCGCGCCTCGGCCGTCATCTGTGACGTACAACATCAGCAGTCCCAGGGGAAAAACTAGCCCCACAATATCGTTCAGCAACGGCCTTCCAATGACAATGTTATATGCGCATGGTATGTCGATAATTACAAAATCGACATTGGCTCGCCTCATATTGGCTCCTTGGCCGACGGCTCCCAGGAGGCGTATCGTTCCCATTGGATAGATCGTTTGCCCTCCGAAGGCTACTATCGGCTCACGAAGTGGCGTGATGTCTTTTGATGTATACTTCAATTGTTGGAGGCATTCAAATGTCATTATATCCACAGACGAGCCTGTGTCAACCAAAGATCTTCTCACTTGTTTGTTGGCCACCTATATGGTGATCACCACCGGATCGTCATGGGGCGTCCGAACGTTTTTAATGTCTGATTGTTGTATCACCATGGTGGGAATTTTGATCTCGGAGAGCGCTGCCGCGACCGAGTTGACAAAAAGCCTCATGTTGGTCTTTCGACCTCGATGACTCGGTCCTCCACTTGTGAGGCCTCCTGATATGGTATTGATTACGCCAGTGCTTCGAGCCCTGGCTCCATTTCCTGCCTGACCGCACCACGAGGGCCCCTTTGGTTGTTGTTTTGCCGGTTGCGGTCCCTTTGCCCTTTCAGACGCTTTAAGTAACGGTTCAGTAATCCATTATCGGCCAACTTCTCAAGCACTTCCTCGAGGTCCTTGCAGCTCGCAGTGCCATGACCGTTCTCCATATGGTATTCACAAAATGCGCCCATGTTCCTCCAATCGTCCTGTGTCATGGGTCGGGGAGGCCTCAGCAGGTCCGTCTCCTTGATCGTCATGAACACAGCCCTGAGCGAAGTGTTAAACCTATATGGCTTTTTGCTGAGAACAGGGGGTCCGAGCCGATCCTGAACTCTGACCCGGGATATCGAGGCTTCATTGTGTCCTGCCATGTTCACCAGGGAGGCATTAATGTGGGCGGCGGCTCTTTTGTATGCCTGCTCGAGCGTCTTGGGTTCGCGTTTCGCTAGGTCGTATTTACACTTCCCTTCGGTCATCTCTTGCACCAGTGCGCTCACCCCCATTTTGTCGGTTAGGTTGGCAATGTGCGTGGCCGTCGAGCGGAACCTCTGGATATAGTCGTCAAGGGACTCCTTGTCTCCTTGCTTCACGGCTGTCAAATGTATTGACGTTTTCTTCCTTGTTTTGCTGGTGACGAAGTGTCCGGTGAACTTCTTCTTCAGCCCAGACCACGTACAGATGCTTACGGGTGGCAATTTGTCGAACCACCGTTGAGCGATTCCTGTCAGCGTGGTTGGGAACAACCGGCATACCGTTGCCTCGTCCTCGGTCATGTACCCAATATTATGCATGTAAGATGATAAATGGTCAAAAGGGTCATCAACTCCATCATATTCCCTCATTTTAGGCTTCTTTACCCCGGGGATCCTTTCGGCCTCGAGAATCCATGTAGCGAAGGGTGACTCGGAGGCGAAGGTCTTCCTGATTCAGTGTGAGCGGTGTCTCGAGCTTGCCTCGCTTTCCGAAGCAGACTCTGAGTCATCGCTCATTGAGTCCGAGCTGATCTCACGAGTCGCGCTTCTGGAAGGCTTGGATAGTATGGGCGCCCTTCGTGGGGAGCGTGATCCCTTTCTGCTTTGGGGTCGGCTTCCACGAGACTTAGATCTCCTGGTAGGCTCTTCCTCAACCGAGATGCTTTTACCTTTATCCTTCGCATCGACCCCCGAGTGCTTTCTTTGCGAAGCCTGAGTCACCTCTCTCTCTTCCCTTTTTCTCTTCAGAGCATTGATGGTATCCCTTAACTCAGGTGGGTTGCGCTTATCATAAATCGCCTTAATTCTTTGGACAGCCGCTGCGAGGGCGTCTTTCGAGGACCTCGGTTATGCTTACTCTTGGTGGGGGCTACCTCGACAGCTGGCGTCTTAGCTTGGGAAGCTACCCGCTTCTCTAACTCGGCCATCCTCTCACCCATCTGGCGCTGTAGATCGGCCTGCTCCTCAAGCCTCGCCCGCGCCTCGGCGAGCTCTTTCATCAAGGCCACATCTCGGGGATGCGGCTCACTCTCCTCATAATCTTCATATTCTTTCTCGAGATCCACCTGCTCCTCGGGATTCTCTTCGGAAATGGGCTGCGCTCCCCCCTTTAGTGCTGACCGCTCCGCCTCGAACGCCCTCGACGAACCCTCACCAGGGTTGTCGGGTCGCGAGGGATTTGGGTCAGCAAGTCCGAGGGTGGGGTTTTCGCTCGTAGCACCCCCCCTTGGATCGCGCGGGTCTTCCTCTCGGGGCCATCTTATCACGAAGCGTTTTTGGTATTCTTGAACGACTTTTCCGCACTAACTGTCCCCACAGACGGCGCCACTTGTTGATGTGAGTTCTTCGAAGGACAGTTGCTCGGGGAGGCCTCGTCGAATACCTGCACAAAGGGAGCCCGGTTTTCATCAGGCGTCGCCCCTCCAACGCTCAAGTCAGTATGACGGCTCGAGAAGGGGTTGCAAATAAGGACAAGAGATGCCTTTTATGCGTAAATCAAGGAGAATAATCAGAGAATAAAGAATGTCAGAATTGTTTCAGAACCTGAGTTTTGATGGGTCATAAAGGGGGTATTTATACTAAAAGAGGGAGAACCTAGGAATAATCCTAGGTTTCCCCACTCAATCATGACCCTTTATTCCCCTTCCATCCAAGGGTTACCCTTAATGAGGCTTTATTGTATCACATGGTCCTTTACTAAGGTGCACTATTTTAAGGGCTATGGCTCATTCACAAAGTGGTACCAACACAAGAGTTACAAGAAAACATCTATATTTTTTTATCTTCCTTATTGGAAAGAGTTGACAGTTAGACATTCTCTTGATCTCATGCATATAGAGAAGAATTTTTGTGATTCTCTTGTTGGCACATTGTTGGATATTCCGAACAAGACAAAAGACACTGTGAAGGGAAGAAAAGATATGTTCGAGAAATTTCAACTTAGAGAGGAGTTGTTACCGCAAAAAGTAGGCACACGAACTTGTTTACCCCCCGCCGCTCACACGCTCTCTAAAAATGAGAAAAAACAATTTTGTGAGTGTCTTAAGGGAATAAAGGTTCCGGAAGGGTATTCTTCAAACATTAGCACCCGTGTGTCTATGAAGGATTTGAAAATTGTGGGATTGAAGTCTCATGATTGTCATATACTCATGCAACAACTATTGCCCGTAGCTATTCGTTCAATTTTACCAAAAAAGGTACGATATGCTATGACAAAGGTGTGCTTATTCTTTAATGTCATTTGTAGCAAGGAGATTGATCCAGCTGAGTTGGACAATTTGGAGGAAGGACTTATTTTCACATTATGTCAGTTAGAGATGTATTTTCCTGTTTCTTTTTTCGATATTATGGTCCATTTGCCGGTTCATTTGGTAAGAGAGATCAAAGAATGCGGACCTATATTTTTGAGATATCAATATCCGTATGAAAGATGCATGAAAATCTACAAGGACTATGTGACAAATAGATCTCATCCCGAAGGTTGTGTTGCCGAGCGTTATATCATAGAAGAGGCTCTTGCTTTTTGTTATGAATTTCTCTCCGATGATGAGCGTGTTGGTCTTCCAAAACCACGGCATGCCGACAAAATGGAAGGCAAGGGTGTTAGGGGTCACAAGATTATCCAACTCAATACCGAAAAATTGGATTCAGTTCACTCATATGTTCTTTACAATGATGATGCGGTCGAAGATTACATTGTCGAGCATAAAATTTTTTTGAGAAATGTGCATAGAAATAAGAGTGGCATGTGGATTAAGAATGAGAACAAAAATAAATTTGGCACTTGGTTGAAAAACCAAGTGGTAAGTCAACCGATCAATAAGTTCTCTGAACATGTGAGAATTCTTTCTTTTGGTCCATCTCTACAAATTTCCTCTTACAGTGGATATGCAATTGGTGGATATACATTATATACCAAAGAACAGATTCAAGAAGCACTATGCAAAATAGTGGAGTTTGTGTTGATGCCGTTTCAGTTCATTTTGCAAGTGCTAAGGATAACAATCCAATTGAAAAAGGAATGCTTTACTATGGGCAAATTGAAAAAATTTGGGAATTGTATCACCAAATTGTTCGGATTCCCATTTTTAAATGCAAGTGGATTGACAATAACAACGGTGTTAGAAGAGATGAGTTGGATTTCACTTTGATTAACTTTGATAAGGTCTCACATAAAAATGATCTGTTCCTGTTCGCAAGCCAAGCGAAACAAGTTTTTTATGTGAGTGACCATTTGGATAAGAAATGGTCAATTGTTTTATCCGCTCGACCTAGACATAAGTTTGATTATTATGTTGAAGATGAGATTCTCGAAGGTCTGGGTGCTCCGACTTCATGTAATGATGAGATAGAAACCGATGATAATTCGTTATCATATGTTAGAGACGATCATGATGAGGGAATTTGGGTGCAAGATGATACAAATGGAGCTTCATCTTCAAAAGTAACTAAAAAACGTTCTCGGACCAACGTAAGTCGCCTATGTAGAAGTTTTAATATTTAGTTTTACGTGTACTTATAATTTTCATTACTTGCACAAGTTCCTCTTTATTTTATTTTTATTACTTATGTTTAGTATTTACTTGTACTTATTATATTTGTTTTATTTTATTTATCTCACTCTTTAATTTGTGTTTTGATACTTATAAATAATCATGTTTATATTTTGTGTATGTAGGTTGGATAATGTCCACTCGAAGAAGAAGAAAGTCAAAGAGTGGCGGTGATGACAATTCCGATTCCGATAGTGAAAGAGGTCAAAGCTTACTACGCGTATGTGCCAAAGCATTACAAAATGGTACTTCTTTTCCGCTAGAGTGGACCACGGACGGGTTGTTAAATCCGATTGGCGAACATCGTGCCAAGTTTAGTAGTTGGATAGGTGCCACCGCACGTGCACATGTGCCCATCACTTTGAGAGAGTGGAAGAAGCTTGACGAAGCCACAAGGGAACGTGTCTTACACGATATTGAGGTTAGATTTTATATTCAATTTATATCATATGTATTGTATTTTATCTAAAAGTTATCTCCTCCTTTATGTTGTTTTTATGTGTTTCGTTGTGTTGGAAGGGTGCATTTTATGTTCATCCCGATCGTAGAGGATCTTGGGTGTTAAGGATAGCCGGGGACAGATGGAGAAATTGGAAGACCAAGCTTCATCTTAAGTATGTGTATGTGGTAAACGAGGAGACCAAGGAAAAGTCAGTTGTAAGGAAGCCGTCGGTCGTGTATCCACAAATCACTCAAGATCAATGGAATGCTTTTATAGAATATCATTTTAAAGATGCAAAGTTTCTAGTAAGTTTACATATAATTTTATAATTCTATTTACACTTTAGTTTATTTTAATGGATGATCTAATTTTTTTTTTTTTGGGATTATTAGTCATTTAGCAAAGATGGGAAAGAGAATGCGTCCAAAAAGAAGACTAAATACTTCGGCTCTCGAAAAGGATATATTGGCATCAACGAAGAAATTGTAAGTAAATATACACCTCTTTAATTTTTTCTATTATTAATAATTCAATAGTAATCGTATATTTTTACTAACACAAAAATGTCTTAGGTTGAGGAATTTGCCTCTAATGGTGTGCAAATCAAAGAAGTACCACGTCATGTGACTTGGTTGAGAGGGCATAAATCTAAGAAAGGTGCAATGACCGAGTATGACGAGGAAGTGGTGAAAGAAATTGTAAGTTTTTTAAATCATTTCACATAATAATTTTAATAATTTATTTTACATATAAATTTAAGTTAACTAATTAACTTTTTATTTCATGTTTAGGGGGTGTTGGAAAAAGTCGTGAAAGAAGGAACATTTGTTCCACAAGGGCAAGATGATATATTATCCCGTGCAATCGGCAAAGAGGAGCACCCGAGTCGTGTTCGTGGTGTAACCAACATGGTGAATATTTCTAATGTTTTTGGTCGATCTACGAAAAAGATGTCTGAGCTAAAGTTAGAGAATACGGTGCGAACAATGCAATCCAAAATGATGAAGATGAGTCAAATGTTTTGCAATTTCGTAGCCGGCAAAACTCCAAGTCAAGAAGATATGAAAACATTTATGAGCATGATGAAGAGTAACGATTCACAAGAGAGGGAAGAGAACGAAGAGGGTAGAGTGGGTAAGGATTCTAATGTGTTAAGAAAGGGGAAAGCAGTGAGTTTAAATGAAGATCGTGACCCTCCTTCTACTCATTCATCTGCGAGACAGAGTCGTGATATACCTCAAACGTCAACTTCATCAATTCAACATACAGTTGAAGGGCCTGTTCAGGTATATCTAATATAGTTCTTCTACAATTCTTTTATATAAAAATGACCCGAATATATTTAGAAATTGTGATATATAGTTAGACCAAAACTTTCATTATTGCTTTATTAATGCAGGGTTGGCATAAGTGTCAAATGTCACTTCCTAGTAATGCAGAAGAGATAGTAGCTTTAGGAGAAGTATATGTGTCGGGCACTTCGTAAGTAAGTGATCGTTCTACACAGTAACATTGTAGCTCCCAGTTATAGTAAAGTGAGTATCTCGAAAGATTTGGTGCCAAATGCCGAATTGCCAGTTCCGACCCCACAAGCTTGTTTTCTCTCTTCGGCCGTCGGTGGTTATGTGTTGTGGCCGTCTCCTTATATATTTATATTGTCCAATACGGTAACTTATATTTTATAATAATTGAAATTATCGTATTGTTGTTGAATTGATTTATATTCACGTTCTAACAAGTGTTTTATGTTGTTTGATCACTTAGAATGAGACGGACAACTCTACAAATAAGAACAACACACCACCAACCAACACTTCGACCCCTACATCAACTTCCATTTCCTCTTCTACCGCCATAACGACGGAAGATAAAATGAAGATGAGAAGAACTGTGTTGATGAAGTGGCTTTGTAAGAAAGCTCGAAAGATGGAGAAATCCGGAAAATCGGGAAAAAGTTTGCATGTTCCCGAGCGTGTGCTCCATAATATGCAAGACTTGTATGTGACACCGGAAGAGATGGAGCAATGGTGTTATCAATGGCAAATTCAATCTACTTACATTACGGCATTTATCTTGTAAGTCACTAATAACCTTTGTTTAAGTAAAATAGTAATTCTAGTTTAGATACTCATAATATATTATTGCTTAATTCATACATGTAACACTAGCATTTTTTTTTATAATAGGTATTTGAGAAAGTTGTGTGAAAAGAGGCGTATAGAGAGTTTGTATGGTTTTTTATGCCCGGCATATTGGTCTCCTATAACACCTATTGATGATGAGGATGATCGTGCGAATTATGTTTATAATGCTTTTGCTTGTACAACATGTGCACACGGGCAAAAAATATTTTTTGCACCTTATATTTTTTTTTATATTTTTAATAACTTATATTTGTTTTAAAATGTGTAGTTCACATTGGATGTTAGCTGTGATTCATCCACCGTCGGTAACGGGATATTGGTTAGATCCATCAAGAGGGACCAAGAAACCACCCGAATTTCTTCTTAATCTAATACAAGAGTATGTGTATATTATACAAGTTATTTTATTTAAACTCATTACTAATTAATTATATCTTATATTGGAATTTCGGTTTTATTTTGCTAGCGCCGTCACGAGGATCAGGACTTTGGATCCTCTAAACAAGTATAGTAACAATTCGACGCTTGTGAAATGGCATAATATAATGGTATGTTTGAATTTTTGTTTTTATTTAATATAATTTTTATATTCTATTTATACGTTCGAATTTTAGCTAATTTATTTTTTATTTGTTTTGCAGTGTCCCCGTCAACCATTAGGAAGTCAAGATTGTGGCTTTTATGTTTGTCGTTACATATTTGATCGAGATAATCCAAAAGAAAGTTACAACTATTCCTATTACGGTAAATATCAAAACATATATCTTGTTATATATAAATGATGTGTAAAATTTGGTAATCTAAATTCATTTTGTTGTTTTAGTATGTTGTGAAAGGTTGCAAACAATTTACGGATGACCAAGTGGATGAAATAAGAAATCTTTGGACTACATTTGTCTTTGTGGATGGAGATGAAGAAGAATATGAAGATTTCTAGATACTTTGGTTTGTTTGTAAGTATTCAAATCTAATTTGATTTCTTTTAATTTTTAGACTCTCTTTAAGTTAGAAATGTTTGAATAGAGTAGTTGTTATGTTTTAGTATGGAAATTTTGAACTTGGAAAAGTTAGAGAACTCCATTGTTAGTTGTATTTTGGAGGAATGTTGTGGATCGGAGTGATTGAGATTCGATGGATTGTTTTTGTAGATAATCGGTTTGAAATACTTGATAGTCGAAGAATTGGAGATTGGTATCTCGTGGCTCGTCAATTCTGTATATATATTGTATGTGTAATGTGGGATTCGGCGACTAATCGTGGTCGCCAATTCCCTGGCCGAGGCAGAAGCAGCCAAATCCAAAAAAAAATACAATACATAAGACACCGGTTTTCCTTATAACCGGTGTCAAATCCTTACCCAGAAAAAAAAAATACAAATCTATGACACCGGTTGTCACTAAAACCGCTGTCAAAGCCTTACTCAAAAAAAAAAATTCACCAATGACATCGGTTCTCCCATAACCGGTGTCAAAGTTCTTCTCCAGTCGCGCTTCCCAGGTGCACCTTCGACACCGGTTTGACTAAAAACCGGTGTTGTAAGTACTCAAAATGACACCGGGTAAAATTTTTGCAACCGGTGTCTTTCTGCATTTTTGGCGTAGTGTGGCTCAAAACAAGTATCCACGAAAAGGTGGCAACAAGATCCACGGGAGTTATTTGTAGGTATGTTAGCAAATTCCTTATCGTAATTGTATAAATCGATGGTTGGAATAAAGAGGTTGACTAAGGTGTGGTGAAGGAAGAGTATTTGTCCCACATCGACTAAATAATAAATGTTGTGGGTAAATCTAATATATCTATCTAATCTAAGCTATCTAATCTTATCTAATCTAATCTAATATATTTAGGGGTGAGCATGAGCGGGTACCCGCTCCAAAATGATATACCCGGAACCGAACCCGTTTCAAACGGGTCTTACAACTTAGTACCCGGACCCGTTAATAACGGGTCCTAGAAATTAGGACCCGGACCCATACCCGTTACTACGACAACGGGTACCCGTTTATGCTTAGAACTAAGTTATATAAGTTTTCCAATACCAAATAGACATTTGTAATCGTCAATGATCAATGCCCTTTTTTTATATTTAGAACATTTTATCTCTTATTCTCGTTAGTGTTTATCTTAGTTTCATATCTAAGCTAATCTACATCTTATGAGTCACTATCACGGCGGGATAATCTGCACGAATCACAAGTGGCTCATTTTTCACCATACCTCTTCTCACTATAGCTATCTGCAACTTCAATCCTTGTTTGGAATACATTATCATTGGTTTTATACTTGTAAAGTCGTTGAATAACATAGTTTTACCATTTACCAACATAGTAATATAGTATGAAGTGATATATGCAAAATGAAAGTTCAAATTTTTTTGAATAGTTGTGGATGTCACTCTACTCGTTGAGAATAAATAATGTATTCTAAGAAAGGAGCACTACTACATAGAAATGTAGAAAAAAAGAGAGCATGTTAAAAAGAAAAATACAAAATTTGAGTAAAAAAACTTAAGGTTGATCTCGACTTAATAAAAGTGTAATGGGAAGACAAGAGAACGAACATTAAACTTCGGACTTAGTTGCACAACTTAACATGTCAAAACAACATTATTCCCATCCGATTAGTGTGCGAACGTCTTGCGTATAAACACTTTCCAAATTTCTATATTGCATGTATAAATACCGAGAATTGTCATTGACAAATCCAAGCAATTAACAAGCAATACAACTCTTATTAATGTGTTCTCACCATCAAGCAAGCTAATTATACAAATGTTCGAACCCACCCAAAATACCCTATGCTACTTGAGATTGAACCTTAAGAAAAATATCAATGGACAATGCTCTTATTGCAGGATAAGCTAAAGACTATCTAAGATAATGTACATAATGATAAAAAAAAATAAAAAAAAACAATCTTGGAATGGACAAATTTTCGTCTATATAAAGGGAAGCAGACCTATTATACAAGTAGTCCAACTAGGCCTTATAGCTTAGTGAGTTGGGCCTTAGCATGGCCTTCATTTTATGGCTTGTCAACTGTTAGTACGTGGCCTTATGACAAGAATTGCCCTACTTAAGTATTTTTTTAGTATCAAATTTCAGTTTTCTGGTTCGAACGGGTACCCAGCGGGTAATACATTTTAAATTTTAGGACCTGGACCCATTGCCAACGGGTCTTAAATTTCAGGACATGTACCCGTCAACAACGGGTCCGATTCCGGACCCGCCTGGTATTAAACGGGTCCGGGTCTATAAACGGGTACCCGTATTTTTTGCTCACCCCTAATCACCACGGAATGTCCATCTACACTCTTTAGCATAAAAAGCATTTTAAATAATTTTTTAAGTGAAAATTAAAGAGTCTTGTCATGTGGCATAATAGTTTTTCTAACAGGACCCGGTGAATGTGGTCGTTGCCTCTTACACAGCTTTGAATATATAGTATAAGATAAAAAAAAAAGTTTTTTTATAAATTACATTAGCCTAATATCACTCCTCTAACTAGTACTTAATTACTCCTAATTAAGCTTAGATAAGGATCTTTAGTTGCTTGTACGATTAAATCATAAAAAAATGTATAAAAGTAGTTTTTATACATATGACTATGCCTTCAAAGAAGGTTCTTGAGCTGCTATTACTAGTCCAAGTTAGGAAACTTCTTCCCTTGATCTACCAAATAAGCTCTCCAAAAATCTCATAAAATGGACTAGTTTTAAGAGATTTAAACCCTAAAATCAAAATAAAATTAGCTAACACTTTAGCCAATGTTATTCTAGGTTTAGATAAGTGTTTTGATCAAGTTTCTATGGGCATGCAAAAGGAAGAAATCAAACTTTGATTTCTTAATTATCATAGTAGCTAAAAAGATAAAGAAGAACAAGGGAATTATTCCTTGTTTTTTCTCTAATTAGGATTTCATTTTTATGTGTAAAAATGATGTTATATCTTGTTTGACCATCAAAACAAGGTATATATAGTATAGGCAATTAAAATACGAATATAATATCATTTTGCAGAAACTATCTATATAGGTGTAACCGAGAGGGATCAGTTGATTACCGCCGACAAACAACAATAACATCAAACTCTAGCCAGCCAACTGTTATCCATATACGTTAATCAACTGACTCACTATATTTAATATATCGGAAAATTCACGTGGTGACCCTGAGTTTCGCAAAATTGCACGTGGTGACCCAAATTTTAAGTTTCTGCACACGGTAACCCTGAACTATGCATTTTGTGCACGCGACAACCCTATATTTTAACACCGTTAGAATTCCGTTAAGTTACGCCATAATTAAGTTCTAATCTACAATCCTTTAACAAAAAAGTTCAATTAATTGAAGTTAACTGTATGTTTATACGATATTAAATTAATGTTGGATGAGGTGTAAATAATTAATTGCTACCTCCTAAAGAAGATATTAGAGCTTAATTTGACAAAAACTTAACGGAGTTCTAACAACGTTAACATATAGGGCCACCACGTGCACAAAATGCATAGTTCAGGGTCACCGTGTGCAGAAACTTAAATTTTCGGTCACCACGTGCAATCTTGCAAAACTCAGGGTCACCACGTGAATTTTCCGTTAATATATTATAAGGTTTATTTCTAATTGATTTAATTAGTCAACGCATTATTGTCGGAGGACACCTACTCCTACATTTTAAAGAGTATAGAGAGAGTCCAATATATGAGAAATGATGAAAGAGTCCACCATTTAGTGAAAGAGTGTCTATTGCAAACAAAATAATATAGTATGATATAGTTTTATTCACAATTTTATCATTTAGGATAAATAGCTAAGAGAGACCAACATTGATAAAATGAAATAGTCCACCATATAGTAAAAGAGTAAATAAAACAAAATGATAAAATTTTATTGAAAACTTATCATTTAGGAGAAATAAATAAGAGAGACTAA
This sequence comes from Spergularia marina, assembly GCA_963680865.1. NCBI lineage: Eukaryota > Viridiplantae > Streptophyta > Magnoliopsida > Caryophyllales > Caryophyllaceae > Spergularia > Spergularia marina. The sequence goes on from OY804561.1 coordinate 8,443,090, forward strand.
CTTTCGTGAAATTGTGATATAAAAATCATTTATGTGCCTCGATCTTATCAGTCTTAACATTCACTTCGTATATTAGAAAAATAGGACACACATCTCATTAAATCTAGTTTGAAATGTTTTTCAAAATAAGTTCCATATTCCGCATAGTTTATATGTTTTAGGCCCTGTGCAATTGTACTGCATTTTTCTGATCTGATTTGATTTGATTTGACTTGAATAAACTTGATTTTATTTGATCTGAACTGAATTAGTTGATAAATTAAATGAAATTAGACGAATTAATAACTAGAAATAGACTAGATTCATTCATTGTTATTTGGATACTTTTGATCTGATTTGATTTGATTTGAATAAAACTGATTTGATTTGATTTGATTTGAATAAATTTGATCTGATTTGAAAACACTATTGAATAAGTTGAATCGCACATGGCCTTAGTCAATAATCATCCAAAAAAAAAATGCAAAAACAATCCATTTATACATTTAGTAGAGTTTTGAAATAGTTTACTTTAGTATGACTTTCAAAGAAACAAGAACGAGTATAGACATTGTTATATTGGACTATTATACTATGCAATAGCAATTTAGCATCAATAAACGAGTATGTTTTGTGTGACTTGCATTAAGAAATATGAAGTAGCGTATACACATGAACATATTGGACAATTTTGTTCTTCTTTTTCGCTTCATTAAAATAGGCTTTAATCAATGTAAAGTCTAATATAATTACATGCGATATAATATTTGAACCATACAACTCACGGGTTTAAAAGTAGTGTAAGAGAATAATGATAAATGCATACATCATACGACGCATTGAGATGTACATACGTATGGTCCAACACAAGCCTAAATTTTACTCTCTCCTCCCCAAAGAGATTTTCCTGTATTTCTCTTTGGGACGATTCACTATGATTTTCCTCTTTCAAAACTTACCCAATATGACAATTTTTTTTTACGTTTTTACCCTTACTAATTTTTCTGATTTCCCCTAATCTTCTATTAGCCCACTAACAACTCCCTCCAAAATCTAATTACTCCCACCCAAATCCAATCCAATAACAAAATCCAACCCAATTCAAACCCCATTTCTACCCCAAACCCAAACCCAATTCCTCATTTTTTTCTTCTGAAGATCCAAAACCCTACTCCCTGTCTTGATCTTCATCTCTCTCTCACTCTTCCTCTTCATTTCTCTGATGAACTCAAAACTCTCTTCCCGCTCTCTCTCTTCGTTTTCATCTCACTCTTCCTCTTCATTTTGATGAACTCAAACCCTAATCCCTCTATCTCTCGTCGTCTCCCTCTTACTGTTCCTCTTCATTTCTGATGAAATCAAAACCCTAATAACTCACAAGATCTTCAATGTTCAGTTTCGATCTTTCGATCTTTAGATCTCATCCTCTCTACTCTTATTTCTCTGTTTTTTTGTCGTGATTTACGAATTGATTTTCTTCAAATCGTCCCATTTTGACCATTAAAAATCTCTACACACTTTCTCTCTCCTCACTAAACCTAGATCTCGATCAATGCATTTCTCGATTATTTTGGGAAAAATTCGAACGATTTTTCTGGGTTGATGGGGGAAATTTAAGGGCATTTTTTCTAGTTTCATTGGGGACAGTTTTTCTGGGTATTTTGGAGAAATTTTTGGACGATTTCTGGGCTTTTCTAGGTTTGATTGCTGCATTTTAGGCGACAAAATTATGCACTTTGTAGGATTGATTTGTTTGAAATTTTGCTACACAAAAGTTGATTTGAGGAGAGGAATGGGGATGGATGATTGATTAGCTCGAAATTGGTTTAGGGAGGAGAAGAGTTTAAACAAAGAAGACGACCCAGAATAACAAAATTTTTATGGAGTTTCTTTTGTGTTCAAGTGATTTGGTGGTTGTTCTTTGTGTTAAATTGTTGTTCTTTGTTAAGTTGAAAAGGGTGTGTGATTTGGTGTTGGGTTGTTATGATTATTAGAGTATGGAGACGATGAAGGATTGAAGGATGCTGCTAGAGAAAAATACGGAGTAGCATGGAGTACAAAGTTCTTCTAGGAAATTTGGGGTGGGATTTCAGTCAGATTAGAGGGTTTAGAATTGGTTAAGATTTTAACTAATCACTTTCTAAACCCCACTTCCAACTTGCAATTCCACTACCACATTTGTTTACTAGTAAATATTGGTTGTTGTGTCCTACTCAAATAGGAAATTTTTTTTGGGTAGGAGGGAGTATATACTAAATTGGTCGTGACATATAAAAAGACGTGAAGATATTGGCCAATTTGAAAGATGATTTTGCAATTTGCATGTGTGGGCACTGCTGCTTTTTGGGGCTTCTTCACACTCCCTTCTAATTACTATTAGTGATGTACTAGTGTTGCATAAAGTCAAAGTCAAAAGGCAACTCAATAGTGGAAACAGGGAGGTTATGAGGTGTACAAAGTTTTGTATCCGTGATAAGGGCGTTTACCAAAATAGGATAAGAGCTATGATGTAAATGGCACTATGAATGGCACTGTAGAATGATCATTTAGTAAGCACCTCTTAGATAATATACTACTCATTATCAAGTCATGATAAACTTTCTAGTTCTTGCTGCTTTTTAAAAGTGATGGGCAAGACGCGTTTGGCCTTGCGCTCATGTAAATAAAAACAAAATTAAAAATGGTTTTTTTACTATTAGCCGTTAGGGCTACCCTATAAGCTTTTAATATACCCTTAATTCTTGCCAATTTCAATTAAACAGATAAAAATTAACAAAAATACAATAAATAAAATAATTGAACCCGCTCATTCTCTGATCTCTCCTTCCAGTTTCCTCGTTAGGAATGATAATTTCATCCGAATCTGCCACCCGATGATGCTAAATGGATTAAAACCCGAAATATATGGATGATAAGCGGATTCGGGTGAAACGGGTTCGGGTGATGGGTCGGGATCGGGTGGAAAATTTCTCACCCGTCACCCGATCCATTTCACCCGTTTAAATTAAATATTTAATATTTCAATTAATTTCTTTGAACATTTCGATACCATATACTTTTGTAAGCCCAGAATTGGGCCTTGGGCGAATCTGGGAATCTGGGTCATGCAATGGCAAGACCCAAATTCAAGATGCTGGTATACGTTTACCTTTATAATGCAACTAGCTTGATGGCTCGAGCTACTTATGTTTAAATTTTAAAATTATATATGTAAACACCCGTCTGACATTTGTAATGTAGTTAGATGAAAACTCACCTTTAAAAAAACTAAAGTCATGTTTCGAACACCCGTGTGATATTTATAATGTAATTAGATGGAAACTCACCTTTAAAAACCTAAAATCTCATTTCGAATTGGTGATATATGAGTTACGTTTTCCATATAAAAAAAATTGACAATATTTTTTTATTATAAAAAATCTATGTTTACTATCAATTGTTTTTTTTAAGGGTAAAATATGACTTCAATAAATAAAAACCTCAGACACAAAGTCCGAGGCCACCGAATCAAGTACACAAGAGGGACCACTCTCAACCCACACCCATGTAGAGTAGTCCACATGATTCAAATGTGCAGCCGCATAGGTACAAGAACTAAAACGACGAGAAAAAAGAAAAAACGTCCAAAACAATTAAACCAAAATAAGAAGAGTTAAACGTACACTACAAGAAAAGCTCTCAATTGCGACGAATCTTACAACGACACGCATATCTCGTCGTTAAAAATGGTCAATAGCGACGACAATTTGCAAGTGGACGTAATTGGTGTTGATTGATTGCGACTACACAGGGATCTCGTAAATGAAAAAAACTCGTCGCAATAATTGAAATTTTCATTGATCTAAAAAGAAGGCGGGTTCATTTCCCGCTCTCAATATTGCACGACCTACCCCAAAATATTATTTTTTTTTTTTCAATTTTTTGTAGCCACAGATATTATTACTCTCTCTCCCATCTCCAATTTTTAATTTTTTTTGTCTGAATTTTCTTTTTGCTCAGCCGCTATTATCACAAACCCTCACACAAATCCACCCGACTTCATGCGCTTTCCTCACACAATTATCCACCCGACTTCTGGCGCTTTCCTCCGCCATCCACCCGACTTCCGGCCACGTCCAGCCGTCCACGCCAGCTTTCCGGCGACAACATCTTATCCACCTCTATCTGTCAAGGTATTGAAATACTTTTCAAATTTTATTACATTTGATTGTTTAATTAAATTGGGTTGGTGTTGTAATCGATTTTAGTGTATCAAATACTTCCCTAGCTTAGTAATTGTGATGTATGGTTTATCAATTTAAGGTTTTTCGTGTTCTTGATTGAGGGTTTATCAAGTTCAAATTTTTCGTTTTATCAAGTTTAGATTGTTCGTTTTATCAAGTTCTGAATTTTCGTTTTATCAAGTTTAGATTGAGGGTTTATCAAGTTCAGATCTTTTCCGTGTTTCTAGCCAAGGGAGGGGAAAGGTTAGGGTGGGGAGGTATAGTCTGAACATTGTGGACTAATCTTTCTATGGGACGCTTAGTATAAGTTTCTTCAGTTGTTCTTGCATGAAATTTGATTCAAGGGAAAGTATTTCAAATTTGTGGCAGATGGAAATGAAGGGTGGCATAGGATTAGCTATTTAGCTAGTGTGTTTTGATGGTTCAACCTGGTTGTGGATTGAGAAATTGATGTGAAATACTCACGGGCATTTTTTTTATCAGTATTCTTCTTGTCATTATTTACAGTCAGGGATGTGGTATCCATTAGACTGTTACTGCTTCTTTTGGATAAAGACATTTGGAGGGTTAGGGGAGGGGAAAGGTTAGGCTTGCTACATAGTGCGAAAAATGCTGTATAAATCAAAGCACTTGTGATCTTTGGGTGAAAATTGGGCCATTAGAAAGACAACTTCAAGTACTTCAATCTGAATATAAATCTTGCCAAAAACAGATATCTATACACCAAGATATTGCCTCTCAAAGTTGAACACTGTAAACCGCCTTTTTTTGTCATCTTCTACTGAACTACTGTACGAATTATTAAACTGCGACTAAACCATGCAGTATTTCCTAGTAATTCCAATTCTATGATTTAGTTTAGTCTCTTAGCTTTCCAAAATGATATTGTATGCCACAAATCGACTCCATTTGATCCTCCTTAGGACCTTTCGAATCCAATTGCGCAAAACTGAGTCATTTCAGTGATTTTCGACATCTTCTTTGAATGCCCCTGATACCTTCATGTTTTATCTTCTTTTTTTCATTATGATGAATCTTACCACTAAATAGAATAGAGGGTTGTTTAATGTTGTATTATCAATCTAGGACAAACTTCTCATGATCTCAACAAGAACCGATTCAATTATGTGGTTTGTTTACTTCACTTTCTGGGATCAACCTATATATGAGTTATCTATTATTTATTATGCTTCTTTGATTGTGATGTCCATAAGACATTGGCCTCTAAATAATTACTCTCCTAATCGCTTCTTTTTGACAAATTTTCACAGATTCCTCGAATACTTGTCCACTAAGCCAATTCTCAAGAAAATTCTGAATTGCTTCATGTGTAAGTCCTCTTTTTATTTTAACTCTGTCCATTCCACTTATAATTTGAATTACATTAGTTGTTTACTTGTAGTCTCGTGCTAATATTTATTCTGGAATGTTTGAGGTGAATGTATTTCTTATTGTGAGTCGTCTACACATGAATTAAATGTTATTTTCACGTAATTTCTTTTTTCTACGTGATCCCACAATGTTGCTCAGTACCATGTGCTTATGTTGTATCCTTGTATGCCTCTATGTATGATTACGTACATGGTAATTATGTATCTTATTTCTTTTTAAATCATCGAATCATGTAGGAGTATTACATAAGGATGTATTTACGGACAAAAGTTTGGGTCAAATTGAACCAAAATCAATCTTTTAGTACCCGTCCATGATTATTGTCCCTTACAATGCTATCTTAAGTGTATGGGTCGCTTAAATGATGCCTCCAACTTCAAGCGTTTGCTTTATATCTAATCGTAAATAGTATCATTTGGTCTTTAACTTGCGAAATTATAATTAGAGCTTGTGTCTTGTGAAGATAATGGCCCCATGCAAGCACTGGATGAAATTTGGTGCTACTGACCGTCTTAGTAATGAATATCAGATTGGTGTGGATGAGTTTGTAAAGTACGCATTTGAAAGGACAGGCGAGAAAAGGGAGATTAAATGTCCATGTGTCAAATGCAAGAATGCGAAATTTGGGTCAGCACAAATGGTGAAGGACCATTTAACTGTATATGGTATCCTTTGTGGTTATACTTTTTGGTATAATCATGGAGAAAGGTCGGGTGAGCCTCGTTCAAGCTGTGAAGCTTGCAATGATCTTGAGAGTGAATCGGATATTAGTGAAAGTGAGGGTGATGAGATGGCAAATTCTTCAATTAATGATGAAATGATAACCATGCTTAGAGATCTTTTCCATAACGAAGCTTTAGAAGTAGAAAATAGAGTGTCTGGGAGTTCACCTAGAGAACCAAATGATAAGGAACCTAATGACGATGCCAAGAAATTCTATAGCTTGTTTAAGGACTTCCATAAGCCACTGTATGAGGGCTCTAAGACTTCGAGGTTATCTGCGATTGTAAACTTGCTTCACATTAAGACTGTTGGAAGGTGGAGTTATGACTCTTTTGACTTGCTATTGAACTATTTGAAAAATACGTTGTTACCAAAAGAGTCAAACTTGCCTGACAATCACTATGGAGCGAAAAAAGTTGTTAGTGATTTAGGTCTTTTATATGAAAAATTGATGCTTGTGTTAATGATTGTATGTTGTTTTGGAAGGAGGACAAAATTTAAATTTTTGTAAGGTCTGTGAGGCTTGTAGGTGGAAACAAGACGTACACAATGGGGAAATTGCACTAAGAAAGAATGGCAAAAGTTCTTAGATATTTCCCATTGAAACCAAGGCTTCAACGCTTGTTCATGTGCTCCAAAACAGCACCAGACATGACTTGGCATTTTGATAAACGTGTTAAAGATGGGGCACTAAGACACCCAGCTGATGCTGAAGCATGGATTGAATTTGATAAGGAGTATCAACGCTTTTCTTCTGAGCCTTGTAATGTGCGACTTGGGCTGATTAGTGATGGGTTTCAGCCATTTACTTTCTCTGCTACTCCATATAGTATTTGGCCAGTCATGCTTGCCCCATACAACCTTCCTCCTGGACTTAGCATGAAACAATCGAGTTTGATGTTCTTACTACTTATTCCTGGACTTAAGGGACCCGGTGACGCGATTGATGTATATTTGCAGCCATTGATAGAAGAGTTGAAGGAGTTATGGGAAGAGGGTGTTGAGACCTATGATGCATCAAAAAGGGAAAACTTTAAGATGCATGCAGCTTTGATGTCCACAATTAATGATGTTCCAGGTTATGGGATCTTATCCGGATGGAGCACGAAAGGGAAACTAGCTTGCCCATCTTGTCATAAGAAAACTCACCACAGGAGGCTGCCGAATTGTAGCAAACATGTCTTTATGCGGCATCGACGTTTTCTTCCTATAAAGCATTCATGGAGAAGAAAAAAAGATGTCTTTGGAAGGACAGAGAGAGCCCGAGCCCCACAACCATTGTCAGGGGAGGAAATTCTGGCGGAAGTGAAAGATCTCGAAGGAAATTGTTTGTCAAAACATCCTAATAAGAAGAGTAAGGTTTCACATAAACTTAGAGGGGATAATTGGAACAAGAAGAGCATTTTCTTTGAGTTGCCGTATTGGAAGTCATTGAAACTACGGCATAACCTTGATGTGATGCACATCGAAAAAAATGTTTGTGATATTGTGTTGGGACCCATCATGAATGTGAAAGGAAAGACAAAAGACACACCAAATGCTCGACTCGACATGGAGTTGATGGGGATAATGAAAAATCTCCATCATATAAGAAAAGGTAACAACAAGATGTAGTTAGCACCTGCACCTTACACACTGTCTAAAAATCAAAAGGACATATTGTGTAAATTTTTGAAGGATCTGAAAGTTCCCGATAGCTTTGCATCAAATATTTCTAGATGCGTTGATACAAAAGAGAGGAAAATATCTGGATTGAAAAGTCATGATTGCCATGTTCTTCTACAAAATTTCCTCCCTCTTGCAATTCGTGGCCTTCTACCAAAAGATATTTGTGAACCCTTAATTGAACTAGCCTTGTTTTTCAAAGTTCTGTGTGCTAAAGAGCTACGAAAATCAGATCTGAAACAGCTTAAAGAGCAAGTTCCTTTGACTTTTTATAAGTTGGAAACATGGCTTCCCCCTTCATGTTTTGATGTCATGCTACACCTAGTTGTGCATCTTGCTGATGAGGCACTACTTGGGGGCCCTGTCCACTATCGATGGATGTATCTTGGGGAGCGGAAACTTCATACATTTAAGATGTATGTTCGTAATAAGGCTCGGCCTGAGGGTTCTCTAGCAGAGGGTTATATTGTAGACGAATGTATGGCATTATGTTCAAGGTATCTTGATGGAAGCAGTACGCAATTTAATCGGATTGAAAGAAATCAAGATGGAGACACTGAAGATCGCAAAAAAGGTTTCAGTTTTTTCACATCCTGGAAGACCTTTAGGATCAGGAAAAGTTTGTCACTTTGGTGCGGAGGAAAGAGAGCAAGGTCACATATATGCTTTGAAAAACTGAAAAGAAGTAGAACCATTCTACGGGTAATCAATACACCAACTTTTTCTTGGTTTTTTTAAATCAACTATTTGTTACTTAAATTTATTAGTTACGGAAATTTGCATAACATCCTTATTCAACGTTTCAGGATGTTCACTACACTTGTAAATACTATGGCTATTCAGGTGTCTCAACATGAGAAAGATCTGAAGTTTATTTACTGGTTCAAGAACAAAGTAAGGTTTTTAAAACAAAGTAATTAAGAGTTGATGTTAGCTAGTCGATTTTGCTATCATTTTTATACTCCTAATTATATTATAATGATAATTTGTATATACCTATTTTCAGGTTCACGAGTTGTATGGACAGAAAAATTGCCCATTTGGAGAGGAGTTCCTGTCTTTATCACGTGGTCCCATTCAATATGTCAGATCGTATAGTGGCTATGTGACAAAAGGGTTTAGGTTTCACACATCACAACGTAGTAAAGGCCAACGGACACAAAACAGTGGAGTGCTTGTGGTAAGGAACAGTGGTGAAAAGCAAGTTAGCATCGACTATTACGGAGTGTTGACTGATATTGTCATGCTAGAATATTTGGTGGGCAACTACATTGTTTTCTTTCGATGTGATTGGTTTGATGTGTTTGATCCACGGAAAGGTATTAATGTGGATAAATTTGGATTTGTGAGTGTTGATACCCAACGACGCTTGAAAACAAATGAGCCATTTGTTTTAGCTAGCCAAGCATCACAAGTGTTTTATGCGACTGATATTGTAAAGAAAGGTAATTGGCGAATTGTATTGAAGACACAACCTCGAGATGCATATCTGGTACAAATAGAAGACGACGAGGATTGTCTAGAGGACGCTTATCAAGAAAAGCAGTCAGCAAGCTTGGACTTTGTTGTAAATGCATCAATTCGTGATGAAATCATTGATCTAGACGAAGCTTCTAAGGAACCTGAGATAGTCGATATTCCAGAGAGTATCAAAAAAGGAACAAGAAAATCTCGAGATTGATTAGATGTTTTTTCTTCATTACAATGTTTCTCCATTACAGAATACTACTTGTGACGTCCTTTATATCTCTCTCTTTTTTTTTCCTTCTCTGTTTGTGTGTGGAAAAGCCTATGACTTGTTTTTGTATTCCATGGAGATTTTTTTGGGGTATAATGAAATATTTTGTTATTGGATGGAAAAGCTTTTGACTATCTTTTGTTATTGCATGGGAAATTTTGTTGTATGACGAACTTTTTAAATTGTAATGAAATATTATTATTGAGTGTCAATGTATGTGCAGGAAAATGACATCAATCACGAAGTCTTCTAAGCATGGATTTGTTGCACCAGGAACACTTAACAAGTGTCGGAGTCCGAATTTGAAAGGCTCAAAGGTGTCCTTCATCTCAGGACTAGTGTCTAAACCTGCTACCATGTGTTCAAGAAGCTCGGAAAAGCAAGCAACAATGACGAGTTTTACTCCCCAGGTTGATTGCGAGGATTTTGTTTCACCTAACCTAGTTGTGCAACGTACTAGCAAGGATAAAGAGGTGCAGCCTACCAATAGGGAACTTCACAAAGCCGTTGAAAATCCATGTCAATCAAGTATAGATGAGAACAACAACATTCTAGGTTCTTCCATCTTCTTCTCCGTTTGTCTTAGTCTTTATTGCGTGTGTGTGTATTTATGTCTATGTTTTTTTGTTGATTTACCTAGCTGTTTGTATAATTCTCGTGCTTTTCAGTTTCCGCACAGTCGACTACTACTACTACGACTCCTACTCCTGGTGCTGAGACTGTTGCTACTGAGACTGAGACTCCTACTACTGATATTGAGACTAGGAAAAGAAAAAGAAGACCTGATGCAAAGCCACGCGGGGTTAACAAATGTAAGAAGGTAGCTGATCTTAGAGAAGGGCAGAAACTGGAGGTTGATTACTACAACAATGGACCAGTAGGAGTCAATCAAAAGGACATGGCCAGACACATGGGTAAAATTGTCCGTGATCGCACCATTTGCCCAGTTGGAGTGCATTCTTGGGGCGATATTTCAAGTGCAGATCAGGAACACATGTGGCAATCTCTGTTGGTAAGGCATTCACTTTTATCTTCAGTTACCTTGATGTTTCTTTTGCACTTTCACCATCTTTGACGTCCTGTTAGAATAAGTTTACTGGCAGGGCTGTTGAGTTGAATCGTAAAACTAGCTTATAGCATATGAAAAAGCTTTGGTACAACTGGAATATGAAAAAGCTTTGGCACAACTGGAGAGGCATATTAAGACAACGTATCAAGGAAATGACGACTGCAGATGCCTTAAAGGTTACACCTAAGGATCTATCTGCAGATGATTGGTGTTGGTTGGTCTGTGAGCATTTTTCAAGTAAAAAGTTGAAGGTACTATTAACTTGTCATACTTCGTTAATTCTGAACTCGGAAGTGGTCATTATCTGATGACTATAGTAATATGTTGTTAGCTTTCGTACTGGTATTATTAACTTGTCATACTTCATAATTCGCATATGTTTTATGCAGAAAGTAAGTGGGAGGAATTCTGGTAACCGAGGGGATCTTACAATGCTACATCATACTGGTAGTAGACCATTTAGGCAAGTTTTTTGGGAAGACCTGGTATGCCCTTACCTTAACTCATGTGACATGACCTATTTGTCCTCTTACGTGTTCATATAGTTCTGAATTTATGCCCAAAATCTTATTATTTTTTTTAAAGGGTGGAAAACAAGGAAAAACACCCACAATATCAGAAATTTTCAAGAAGACACGAAAGACAAAAGCTGGAGGTTTAAACGAAGTTGAGGCTGCAAAATATGTACGTTATATATCCTCTCTTTTCTTAAGAAAAAAAAAATCGAATTGTAGACAACTGGAGCTATCAATTTTTGTTTGATATTAATTGTACATGTGCAGGAGGAGATAGTGAGAGTCGAGGAAGAGAATCCTTCTTTTTTTCAATTTGAGGTTGTTGAAAAGTGCTTTGGGGAGCAAGATCGTGATCATGTAGTCTGTTTTGGGCACGGGATGAGGCCTAAGCATGTACGAGGACCCTTACCAACCAGGGCAAATTTGAAAGCAAGCATAGAGGAGAAAGATAAAGAGAACGCTGACCTTCGAAAGCGCCTAGAGGAAGTTGAAAGAAACCAACAGCTTGAGCGTGAAAAGAACCAAAAACAATTGAGTGATGTAAACAGAAAGCTCAATATGCTCTTCAAGTCTTGTGTGCAACACGACAGTGCAGGAGGCAATATTACTCGTCAATAGAATCATACTCATCCTCGGAATGCTACTCGTCCCCAGGCTCTTGTTTGTCCCCAGGCTCCTATTCAGGCTCTTATTCATCCTGTTGTTCGTCCCCAGGCTTCTGTTCGTCCCCAAGCTCTTATTCATCCTCAGGCTGTTGTTCATCCCCAGGCTCCCGTTCGTCCCCAAGCTCCTCCCCAAGCTCCTGTTCAGGCTGTTGTTCATCCTCAAGCTCCAATGAATCCCAAGAATCCTACTCGTCCCGAGAGTACAAGTACGTATTTTTACGACATTCACACATTCTAGATTGACTTAAGACTTGCTCGTGGAACCGTCTTAATGTTTTCTAGTTCTTTTTCTTTTGTGGAGTTGTCATGTTATGTTAGTGGACGAAATCTGGTCCAATTGTTCCCGTTTGTTGTTGTCGGTTAATTATGTCTGTGCTGTTGGGATATCTTGTGTGATGGTGTGGACACAACTTGTTGGTTGATGCTGAAATTAGAATGCTTATAGCTTGTGAAGTTAGCATGCTTGTGAAGTTAGAATGCTCGTGAAGTTTTGTTTCTACAGGTTTATAATTTTGGGATAATGTATATTTTAAACGAAATGCTGCCAAAATTTTGTTAGGCTATAATTGAATTTAGACTAAGTTAGAATGCTTTACCTTTTTTTTTTAACTTCTCTCTTTCTCAAATACAAGTTCGGCTTGGGTGTCTTATGTGACACTATATGATGCAGTTTCTACAAACTTTTCAGGCTTTGAGGCTTAGTATTATTGATATAGTGTGTTTAGCTTGTCTTGTGTACGTGTTTGGTAATTCTAAATGGAAGAGTATCATGACTGGTGACTAACACGTCTATTGTTAAGAGCTATACTAGTACTTCTAATTTGAAACTTCAATTTGAGGAGTGTAGTGAGGATAGCCAAGAGCCTCTGTTTAGTCTTGTAACATCAGTCGTATCAGGTTACATTGAGTTTTAGGCCTTATAGCTTGTTATCTTAGTCTAATTTGAGGAGAGTAGTGAGGCCTATGTATCGTTATTATCTTGTGCCTTAATTTGTAGTTGGTATATAATAAAACTGAATTGTTGACGACTTATGTCATGATATTTCAGGTTTTTTATCATCGTGGGCTAATGTGAGATTGGAGGAGAATGGCGATATAATCCCCTAGGAATGAAGATATGTGCCGTCTTTTTTGTGGAGCCACCTTTTTGTATAGTCATGATGACTAAATCAAACACTTTTTTTGGTAAGATGCACGCCTGTCATCAATATGCGTAGCATATGTAATATAGCTAGTTTAAAGTAGTGTAACTAGCACGCAAGTGGCATGGCATTTTTGGCTTCCATGCTCTACTATTGATCGACTTGGCGTAAGTTGTTTTGCTAATCACTGTGCTATTATTATTTACTAATGGAAATGAGATGTTTGTTGTATATTTTTGTGCAATAAGTTTATTGAGCAAAATTTGCCTAAAATAAGCGGGGTTTTGAGTGGAATTTTGTAGAACATTTGTTACGACTAGATGGATGTTACAGAAGTCATCGCAAAAAGTACTACGTGATGCCCAGCATATGCAAAACTAGTTTTGCGAGGAGACACTCTCGTCGCAAAAAAGTTTTGCGAGGAGACACTCTCGTCGCAAAAAGTCTTAGGCTGATGTAAATCAAGTTCTGCGAGGAGAGACTTTCGTCGCAAAAAATCAAATTAGACGTGGAGGAAGATGACGTGGAACATAGTTTACGAGGAGTATGAGTCGTCGCAAAAACATTATTAACAACGAGAATAAGCTCTCGTCGCTAAAATTAATTGCGACGAGTAGGTCAAAACCGGTCGTTATGTTTTTTGCGACGAAGCCTTTTGCGACGACTGGCGACCGGACGCATATCTCGTCGCAAATGACTTTTTGCGACGAGTTTTCCTTGATTTGCGACGAGTTTGCTCCGTCGTAAACAATGCTATTTGTTGTAATGGTAGCTGATTACAAGTCCTTAATGAGCTTCATGGAATCCGACCTGACAAGCTAATAAGTCGCTATTATTAGTCAAATTACCACTATTCCTACTAAATTAGGTAGGGTAAGTGGGTATCGTATCCACAAGGAAGAGGGGAAGTCCTAATATGCGATTCTAGTGTGGAAAAATAAGAAATAAAAGAAATAAGAGCAATAAATGGGGGGTTTTTGGTTTGAAAGTCCATTAAACGAGAAATAAAGGATTTATCAAGATTAGTAAGGCGACCCTCGGTGATAATCTCATCTAACACCCTAATATAGCAAACTTTTACCTCTCTCTAATTACACCAATTCATAGATAATCTCGGTTTTCTCCAATTAATCCTCTTTTATGGGGAATTTGAGCAACCGGTACCAAATTCCCCTCCTTTTAATCCTAATTTGTCTAGTGGCCACTCAAACAAATCAAAACCAAAGGCATGAAGAGCAATGATTAATAAAAGATTAAGAACAACCCAAATTAGTATCTAATTAGCCGCAACCGCGACACTAATCAAATCTAATCTATTAGTTACCTAATTAATTCCCCAATCACAAGTTAGTCATAACTATACACTAAACATGTGAAAGTTGCTTCCTTTAGGGTTAATAATCAATGACCATCAATTAAAAACCAAGCATAAGAAATACCCAATTCAATCCAATCAACCAATTAGAGAAAATAAGGGTAAATCAAGCAAATGAAGAACAAGAAATTAATTACCATGAAATTAAAGGCAAGTTAGAGAGAACAAAATCTTACTAATACATATGATGAGAGAATTTGATTACACCAAGGATCTAGAAGGTGATTAGCCTTCCATACTAATTATTACAATAATATTTGAGATGAAAATCATAATGAAAATATTAATTCTCCTTGAGTTTCTCTCTCTAAAATGAAAAACTAGATGAAAAATAATATGAAAGGAGATAATTACTAGGGAGGGGTTACATGCCCCTTTTATTAAGGATAAGTACCAAAGACACTAAAAGACGAAATAGATATTTCTTAAGCAAAAAAATACCGTGAAAAGCCAATGAGAAACTTCCCGGAAGCTAACTTCTTCGACTCGAGGAAATAAATCCTCAAGTCGAGCGACGAAATCCCCGACTCGAGGAACACTCTCCTCGAGTCGAGCGAGGAAATTCTCGACTAGAGGATACCCTATCTCGAGTTGAGAATCTTGTTCTTCAATATACCCGTCCTGTCAAATCTCCTCGACTCGAGGGAAGAAACCCTCGAGTCGAGATTACCGTCCTCGAGTCGAGGTTCATGATCCTCGAGTCGAGGGACTGTGCGCATGCCAATCTTCAAACGGGCATAACTCTCACCTGCAAACTTCATTTTGAGCTCTTAATGTATCGTTGGAAAGCTAAGACGATGAACTTTCCTCTCGAATTAAAATTTCTGCAAAATATCTTCTGGTTAGAGAGTTATGATCCAATGAAGTTGGAGGTGATGGTGTGTGGTTCTCGGAGTGTGGTGAAGCGATCTTCTCCTCGAATCTTGCTCCAACTTGTAGCTTGATCCCCTATTATTGTCCGAGACTCACCAAAAGGGTCTAAGGACACAAAAAACTCATAAAACCAACGACTAGTCTCCAAAAATACTTTGAGTGGTGTGGTCTACGAATCACGTTAAAACCATGCCCAAATAGACACTAAGGCGCCTAAATCATGCGCACTAACATACTACTTTTGCGCTCTATCACGACCCCAGCACAACCGTTGTCGCCCCTTACTGCCGAGCCATCAACAAACCCAGCTCTGCAGCCCTAGCCTCCGCAATATTCGGCTCCCATCTTTCCCAAACCTGTTGAAACGTCACCTTTATCACCTCCCCCTCCGAACCCCGCACAACCACTCCCACCCCCGTCCCAGCTTCCCCAAACGTAGCTCCATCAGTGTTAACTTTTACCACGTCCTCCCTTGACGGATTCCAACACCCCGCATCACCAATCGTTTTAGCCCCAGCTCGCCTGCTTTCCCTCGTATTCAAAGCCTCCTGGTACGACTTCAAGTAGCTATGCGCCCTATTCATCATCTCTTCTGGATCACCAAATTCGCCTCCATGTACCCCCTCATTACGTTTGTTCCACACGGTCCACGCCACCACACACATCCGCTCCACCTATCCGCTCCATGTTTACTATCAATTGATTTCATCTTTACCTTATTATTTTGTACGTTCCTTAATACTTTTTTTTTTAAAAGGGTAAGCGGGGTACAAGGACAAGAGACTAGGTAACCCTTCTTGCCAGGGTATCACCTAGTTTGTCCGAGGTAATGATATCACGAAACTCTACGGAACTTAACAAAGTGGTAGGGTACTCATCCTGAGAATTAAGGATTGAGTGTCCCTGCGATGTCAGCCAATCTGCTGCTCGATTTGCTTCCCGAAATATATGCTTGATACTCCATGTCTGAAACAAACTGAGGAGATGTTTGATTTGACGAATGATGAAGTCGATTTGCCAAGGAACATTGAAATTTCCACACACTGCTTGAATCACAGTTAAGTTATCATGGAGCATCAACATTGAAGGTGATAACTTAACTGTGATTCAAGCAGTGTGCACCTTCAATAAGTCTGTCTTCGATGCCTTTGCTTCGAGCCATAAGCAAACCGTCTTTGAGTGCATGAGCTTCCGCCAAGAGAACAGAGCAGTCGCCCAGACGGATTGCACGACCATCAATGACATTACTAGCGTAATCCCGTATTACGCAACCCGCCGCCGCCTGATGGTGAATGCCCGATCCATCGAAATTGAGCTTGAAAACGCCATGAGGAGGAGGGGACCAGCCAACGTCGATGACGGATGGAGGGAGCGACGAACCAGTGAGATTGGAGGGGGGGTGGGGGGAGAAGAGAAAAGATCAAGCTCCGACCGAACCTCCCACTCTTGAAAAGACCGGAAGGCGCGGGTAAAACTCATGATTGGATCATCCATGGAATGCTGGAAAATGTAGAAATTACGAGTTTTCCAGATACTCCAAAGAAGAAAAATGATCTTACAAAGAGAAGTCTTATTTCGAGATGTGAATGAGGAAAATAGTGCTGTGATAGAATGGACGTGGGGCAATGTGACCCACGACCGTACGCGAGGATGAAGCCAGAGGGAAGTAACTCTTGGGCACTGCAGAAAAACATGGTCCTCAGTTTCAGGGCTATTGAGACAGAATGGGCATATATTTGAGACATTAGGAATACGATAGCATAAGTGTGTGCGAAGGGGCAAGCCTCTATTCAAAGTTGCCAGACCAACACTCGTAGCTTTGGGGGAATATCGAGTGCCCAAACCCAATGAAATTCCCATTTTTCATCAGAGGGGTAAACTCCATGCTGCAGCCAAGTGGCGGATTTGACCGAATAGTT
Source organism: Spergularia marina (assembly GCA_963680865.1). Lineage (NCBI taxonomy): Eukaryota > Viridiplantae > Streptophyta > Magnoliopsida > Caryophyllales > Caryophyllaceae > Spergularia > Spergularia marina. The sequence goes on from OY804561.1 coordinate 8,460,368, forward strand.
ACTTGAAGCTGTGAAGCCCCAAATAGGTTCATCAGAGAGCTCAATGTTGGGAATCGGGATTCCGCGTATTTTCTCAACGGAGTCTGGAGGTAGCAGGGATGATAACATGAGAATATTCCATTGGTTATTGGTAATCAAATCAGCAACCTTTAGATCAATATTCTCAATTGTACTGGGGTCGAGATGGAGCACCTCAATTAGGCTTTTATTATAGCACCAGTTGTCTAACCAAAAGAGGATGGATGAATCGTTCCCTACTTTCCATCTAATTCCTTTACGAATCATGTCGCGCTGTTTAAGAATTTGACGCCAGATCCATGTTTCGGTAGCCTTAGCTTTGTAGTTGAAAAAACTAGAATTTCTCAAATATTTTTGCTTGATTGTCTCACACCACAAATTGTTTGGATCTGTAAGTACTTTCCATGCCAATTTTTCGAGAAAAGCGTCATTTACTGGTTTCATTTTTCGCAGTCCCAAACCCCCGAATTGTTTTGGCTTGCAAATGGCATTCCATGCAATCATGTGAAGGCCTTTATGAGAATGGTCCATTTTCTAGAAAAAGCTCATGTTGAGTGAGTCCATTTTATTAAGGATTGGTGAAGGTAGAGCAGCGGTAGACATTGCATAGGTGGGAATGGCTTCTAGATTGCTCTGGATGAGGACACATCTACGAGAAAGAGGAAGACCATGCATTTAGCTTAGCATCAGTCGATGCTACAATGTGGTTGAAATCCTCTTTCGTTGGGTGTGGTCCATTGAAATAGACACCTAGGTAACGCCCCAAGACGTTTTTAGAAGTCATTGAAAAATATGAAGCTAAGGATATCTTGCGCGAGCTAGGTACGTGTTTGAAAAAAAACAATGGAGGACTTATGAAAGTTTATCAGTTGTCTCGTGACTATGGTAAAATGATCTAATGTGTCTTTTAAGTTCTTACAAGCCGTCGGGGTAGCTTTACAGAAAACAAGACCGTCGTCCGCAAAGAGAAGACATGGTAATTTAGGGAGCCCACTTGTGATTTTAACCCCGATGCCTGAGTTACGTTGTTCTGCCTGGATAGACATAAGACGACAAAACACTTCTATACAAATAATGAACAAGTAAGGAGACAGGGGGTCTCCTTGGCGGAGTCCTCTAGAGGGTGTAAAAATCTCGCTCGTGTTATTTTACAATGAGCGAGTAGGAAACGGAGGTAACACAACCCTTTACCCAGTTGATCCACGTGTCATTAAAACCTAGTTCCTGTAAACATTTCCACAAAAAATCCCACTCGATCCTGTCATAAGCCTTTTCCATGTCTAGTTTCATTGCGAACCATCCTGTTTTGTTATTAGATTGTTGAAACTTATGTAAAACCTCTTGGACCAAGAGGATATTATCTTGAATGGCTCGCTCAGATAAAAACGCACCTTGTAGAGGACTGACTAGTTTATTTAAAATTGGTCTTAAACGATTAACCATTATTTTGGCAATGGCCTTGTATAGAGTAGTGCATAAACAGATAGGTCGAAAATGACTTGAATTTTCTGGGTCGTCCTTTTTTGGTATCAGTTGAAGTAGAGAGTGGTTTACTTCCTTAAGCATTTTCCCAGTATGAAAAAAACTTTGTATTGTTGCAATTACATCTAGTCGGATTATATCCCAATATGTGGTAAAAAGTTTAGGGCCGTAACCATCCGAACCTGCCGCTTTGTAGGGGCACATCTGCTTAAACGCCGAGAGAATTTCTTCTTCCGTAACTTCTGCAGTGAGTGCCAGCTTATCCTCGTTAGACACTTTATCCGGAAAACAATCAATATAGAGTCCCCTTTGTGAGGAGGCTTCAGCTTGAAAACGATGCCTGAAATCATCCTTTAGCTTGTTCTGGATTGCTATCTCGTCATAATCCCAACCACCTACGCCATTTGTTTCTGGAGTGGGAACCCCACAGTTTCTGATTGAATAGCAAGAGTCGTTCACGTTGTTTAACAAGCCGGTGAAGATGTTGTTTCAAAGAAGGGCTAAAAGGCCGCCAGCGGAAATTGTTTTCCACGACTAGTAGTCTGACGGCATTTTGGCTTAGTTGTTTATTAATATTACCATATTTGTTTGAATTCCACTGGCGTAACGCGTATTTAATTCTATTCATTTTTTGCGTTAATCGAAAAAAGGGTGTACCTCTTATATGGGTTGTCCAGTGTTTTCTGACTATTGTGAAGGTAGCTTTGTCATGAACCCATGAATTTTGGAAGCGAAATGGTGCAGCACCACGAGAGACCATAGATTTGGTATCAAAAATTACCGGAGCGTGATCAGAAATGGCAAAACTCTCGTAAAAATCTGATGAGGACGGGAACAGATTGTCCCAGGTTGAACTGTAGATAGCTCGAGCAAGTCGTTCGTAGACAACGCAATCATGAAATTTACGCTTCTAGGAAAAAGCCGAACCATTGCAAGTAGCGTCGATAGCGTTTGTGTTGGATACAAAGTTGCGGAATCTAGTTAACCTTGACAAAGGCGGACATATTCCCCCTTGTTTGTCTTCAATGCGTAGAAGTTCATTAAAATCGCCTATAAGTAGCCATGGTAATGATTGAGCCATGAAAGTTGAGGTGAGTTCTCGCCAGAAATGAGGTTTGTCACGTTCCTGAGCCGATCCATAAATACCATTAATAGATAGTAACTGACCCGTTGTTAAGTCTTCTAACACTAATCCAACAAGTCGAGACATAGTATTGATGTTATGCACTTTAATGTTGCGGTCTGACCAACCCACCCAAATTCCACCTGAATGACCATGGGGTGGGATAATCTCCATGTTGTCGAAACCTAGTTTCTGACCGAGATGGGTCGTATTAGTCGGTGTAGTCATTGTTTCTGTAATGAAAAAAATATCTGGGTGGAACTTCTGTTTAAGAAAGCGAATTTCTTGTAGCGCCTTATTGCGCTTAGCACCATGTATATTCCAAGCGATTATTTTCATGGTATACAATTAAAAGAAGACTATTCGTATAAGTGCAACAAAGAAACCATTTCGCCACAACATGTTATAACATAGTGTACATGCTTGTGAGGTACAAAACGAAAAAAGACAACTTGAGAGGAGCATGAAAAAGGCCTTAAAGCCGGACGTTCCTTAATACTTATTTGAATTGTAATCACATCATCTATATTAAAAGTGAAAGTTTTATACATGAAAAAACTTATGGATGAAATTATTTGTTCACTAAGAAATAAAATGATAAAATTTATTTTGGGCGTAGCACGGGTAGCTATTAAACTAAGTATATATATAAATCAGATTCATTTTGTTTTTCCAATATAGTTGAAAACCGGACCAAAAACTATTCACCAGGATACTCCCTCGTCTCTTACTGAAAATATGTCGAAGTATGCCCATTGACACGTGAGTACATTGAAAAATGAGAAATTATAGCCCACCCTAATTATAAATAAAGGAGTTACTCCTCCGATTGTAAATTGGTTTTAGGATAGAGAGTCTCTCTCTAAAAATAAATAAATAAAACTAACCTCTCCTCCTTTGGGCTCTTTCCTCTTTGATTAAATAGCTTTGGTGTTGTCCTTTCAAAAATAGCTTTGGTTTCCCATCGTTATTTTTAAGTCGCTGGTTAGGCCCGTTTTATTCGTTTCGGCCTGTGGGTTTTATTTGCCTAATACAAATTTCACCATTGATTGATTTCATTAACTATACCTTTGGCTCCATTGTGATTTATGTTGGGGTGAGTTCGACTTTGGGATAGATGGGGTCTATGCTTCTGTCCTGCGCAGGGAGCAAACAGTCAAGGGGGCTCGGTTTTACCCAGGTGACGCCCCTCCGACGGTCAAGTCAGTACCGGGTGCGTGCAAAGAATGAAATGCCTATGCGCACTTATCACAGGAAAGGTAATTAATGTGTCAGGCAAAAAGTAAAGTGGAATATGAATGAACCTGGAATTGTCAGAAGTGGGGGGCATTTATAGGGAAGGGAGAATCCCTAGGGAATAATGCCAGGGGTCCCCACCTTCATCTTAACCCTCCATTCCTTGGCCATGTGACGGTTGAAAGGTCTTGGACTTTGAATAGTATCACATGGGCTTTGTAAAGGGCATTGGGCCTCTATTTCTAAGTGATGTGGGCTCATTAATAAAATGAACCCCAACAGATCCACTCGGAGTCGGGTTGCGCTTGTTGGTTACTGCGTCCTGGCTTTTCCATAACCGAGGGCGACACGACTGCGTATCCCCTGGCCGCCCTTTGTCATGGCTCATGCAATGTGCCTTGACAAAGCCCTGTGATGGTTTCCTATTGCTTGGCTTCCTCCGTGGTCATGGGGCACGTATTTTTCGATTTTGATCGAAAAACTTCGCCCCTTACGAACTCCGCGGCTGCGTGCCATGTTTTTACTTCTTTTTCTTCCTTGCGCGTTCTGGAATTGGGTGCGGGTTTGCCCCGATCAAAGAGAATTTCGCCCCTCAAGAGGAGACGAGACTCGCAACCGAAACCTCGCCCCTGAAATTGGGTGCGAGTTCGGCTCGATCTGAGAAAACTTCGCCCCTAAAATGGAGACGAAACTCGCTACCGAAATGTCGCCCCTGAAATTGGATGCGAGTTCGGCTCGATCTGAGAAAACTTCGCCCCTGAAATGGAGACGAAATGTCGCCCCTGAAATTGGGTACCGAAACCTCGCCCCTGAAATTGGGTGCGAGATCGGCTCGATCTGAGAAAACTTCGCCCCTGAAATGGAGACGAAACTCGCAACCGAAAGGTCGCCCCTGAAAGTAGGTGCGAGTTCGGCTCGATCTGAGAAAACTTCGCCCCCTGAAATGGCAGACGAGACTCGCAACCGAAACCTCGCCCCTGAAATTGGGTGCGAGTTCGGCTCGATCTGAGAAAACTTCGCTCCTGAATGGACACGAAACTCGATCGAAACCTCGCCCTTGAAATTGGGTGCGATTTCGGCTCGATCTGAGAAAACTTCGCACCTGAAATGGAGAAGAAACTCGCAACCGAAACGTCGCCCCTGAAATTGGGTGCGAGTTCGGCTCGATCTGAGAAAACTTCGCCCCCTGAAATGGAGACGAGACTCGCAACCGAAACCTCGCCCCTGAAATGGAGACGAAACTCGCAACCGAAATGTCGCCCCTGAAATTGGGTGCGAGTTCGGCTCGATCTGAGAAAACTTCGCCCCTGAAATGGAGACGAGACTCGCAACCGAAACCTCGCCCCTGAAATGGAGACGAAACTCGCAACCGTAAAGTCGGACCTGAAATTGGGTGCGAGTTCGGCTCGATCTGAGAAAACTTCGCCCCCGAAATGGAGACGAGACTCGCCACCGAAATGTCACCCCTGAAATTGGGTGCGAGTTCTCAGTGCGATCTAGAATCTCTGTCGCACTTACACTCCTTTGTGTGACAGTCAGTTGAAGAATTTGGAAGGATTTTTTGAAAAAATCCTCTCCAACCGCCAATTTCTTGGAAATTTGAAAGGTCGTCTCCGGAATGTAAAAAGTCAGTTGCTTTTAACTGTTGACAACGACAGTTAATGATGATTTTTATGGGAAGTTGTGTAAAAACGATATGCTTTTACAACTTTGCCCCTGACCTTTCTCCTATAAATAAGAAATATCCCTCAAAAGAAATCATTTCTTTTACGAAACATTCTGACCTTCCACCGGTCCTAAATCCTCCCAAAAAGTTCCTGATTTCTTTCGATCTCCGGCAATACTTGCTCAACTTCGCTTTATTTCTCTTCAATTTCACGTCTAATTTCTTCCTTTTACCCAAAGATTTCACCTGAAACCGGAGAAATTAGGAGTTATCCGCCCCTAATTTACCCGTTTTTTCTTTTCCGGCTACTTTTCGGATCCTTCATCGGCGATTCTCTGCACATCTTCGGCTTTTTCAACCTTTCAGAGCACTTTAAAAAGGTAAATCCCACATTTTCTCTTGGTTTTTCCTCTTTTTCTTTTTGGGTAACCGTTGGTTTGCCCTAACTTCTTTTTCCTCTTCCTATTTTAGCCCTTCTTTCGCATCCCAAAATGACCCACATACGAGGCCTGAAATTAGATCCGCGTGATATGGCCCGTGTGTGGGTGGACTGCACGTGGCTTGAGAAGGAATACAAGCCCAGGCAACGCCCGCGGGCCGATCTGGGCTGGGAGGCGAAAGTATGGTTATCGCGACCGGGAACGTGGGATGGGAGGCGGATTCCCCTTGGAATTCCTCTCGATCCCCGTAGATCGGCCACGTTTATTGACTTGGATTCGGACTCGGATTCGGATCTTCTGATTCCGAAATCGCTCCCGAAACCAACCATGTGCGCTGGCGATGTCGATATACAGTAACCGTTGCTTCCTTGCCTTCTGCGCAGATGACGCAGTCAGTTACCTCTTCCTTCTTCGGGTCTCAACTATGTACAACAGTTCTGGCTCCGGATGCGCCTTTTACCGAGGCGCAGGCGGTTCAGTACGCTGCGGCCGCGCAAGATCCCAGCCCCGAATTATTAGAACGTTACGATATGACGAAAATCTCTGAGAAGTTCATCAAACTTCACACGGATTAGAATCTGAAAAGATTTTGCCGTAAATTCGGGATCAGGCCTTCTATTGTGCTAACTGTTCCCGGTCTAGAGGCAGTTGCCTCAAACCCTCCACCAGGCTCGTTTGTCATACACGAGTTAGCGATCGTGGACAGACTGCGATTGCCGCTGCCGATGTTCACCAAACGTATCCTTAACCATTACCGCCTTTGCCTCGCACAGCTTACCCCGAACTCGATCCTAACAATTAATGGCTTCGTCCTGACATGCCTGGCTGCGAAAATCCCTGTGTCCGTAAAATTTTTTTAATCTTACATCGTGTCTCTAACAACTGGTACGACTTCTATACTCTCTCCCCTCGCGCGGTGGACGTGGGTGGTAAAATCATTGTTACGCACCCGTGCAAACCTCGCGGCAATGACCCCTGTTGGAAGAATTCTTTCTTCTGAGTTAGCTTAGACAACACCGCCGCCGCGGCTGTTTGATTTCCCCGTGAAGGCCGGTGAACCGCCTTCGCATACACACCCCTCAGGTCTTCTTCCGCCCTCTGTACTTGACATGCGCAATTACTACATCCAAGACCAGAACGCAGAGGTAACTGCGCGGGTCTAGACCCCGTCGTTCGACCAAGTCACGGGTAACACCTGGCTCTTGGCTGCAGGCTTAATGACTCCCCGCACCGAGCAGAAAACCTGTAGGATACCTTCCCTTCTCATACATATCTTTGCTTTTATTCTATTCAGTTGCTGATGCTAACTACCTCTCGTCCATCCTTAATAGAGACAAAATGTTTTCTGTACGCTTGCAAAGGCTTAAGGACGCGAATTCCCCGGACAATATGCAGCGCACTCGTGACGAGGCCGCTGCCATGTCGTCCCAGGGGAAGAAACGCAACAAAGGCCAAAAGCGCAAGCGAAACGAGGGGACTCCTTCGGCGAGCACGCCGAACACGACGCCCGCCGCCACCACTCCGGTAGCTGCGGCCCCTGCTGCTCCTACTCCTGCAGCAACAACAATGGCGACCACTGTGACCCCAACGGGTACGCGGACCATCCGGTTGAACGCGCCTCAGACTGCGTCCTCTGCCGCTGGTCCGCGGGACAAAGGAACGCAACCCATGGTACCTAGGCCGTGAATGACATGCTCTCCCCCGTAAGCGTTTTTTCCTTCCTTTTCCCTTGCTTTGTCATTGTGTTTTGTAATCACATTCCGTCATCTTATGTAGATTCTTGAGCGCCAACCACCGGGTATCACTATATGGCCACCAGGCTCTGCGCCGGGGGCTTCGCGAGGGAGTACAACCACTTTCTCTCGCTCCACGACCGTTTTTGGTCCAAGTAAGTGCCTTCAGCTGCGCACTTCTTCGGCTTTTGCCTTTTCGTACTCTGACATTCCTTCGCGGTCAGGTTGGGAAGGGGTTCCGCAACGAGTCATAACTTCTCTTGGCACTGCGGATCAATCTTCAGTGGACAGCGAACCGTTGTTCGTGATGAGAGGGTTATCTGACCCACTCAATCAGGTGTTGTGCCCCTTCGGCATTGGGCCAAGAAGCAAGAGGTGCCCTCTTCCTGGCTCGAGCGCATAGCTGCTCATTCCATGATGGTAAGTGATTCCCTTGGCTCTTTCTTCCTTTTAACTCCTCTTTTGCCTTTACCCTCTGTAACATGTCGTTCTCTTGCGCATCTATCCTGCCTCGTCTGCACCGTGATCGAGGGCATGGGGGATCCGTCAGAATTCATCAGTGGGCAATCTGATCGTATTGACGAGCTGCAGAAGACCATCGCAGCCCAGCGCGAAGACTTTAAAGGGTTTGAGGCTCACGAGACCCAACACACTACTGAACTGGCGAGTGCGGTAAAAAAGGCCAAAGACCAGGTTGTTGTGTCTGAGAAGGCCGCAGCTGAAGCTAGGGCTCGTTCCGCCGAGCTCGGTGAGTCCAATGGGCAACTGAAAGCAGAGCTGGCTGTTTCCTTGGAGGAGAAGAAAAAACTAAGCCAGCAGCTAGAACACGCTAAGGGTTATATTGACCTTTGGTCGCGTCGGGCTTGCAGTACGAAGTCTTGTTTTCTGGCCTCCAAGGATTACGAGGTGCTGCTGAACGACAAAGTCGAGGATATCCGTTGCTTCGCGGTCGCTGAAATGGAGAAGAACGCGATGAATGCGCTAAGGGCGGTGGATGCGATCTCAGAGAAGCATCCCGAGATTTTCGCCCCCGCCTCTGTCGACTCATTCCGAACCACACTCAGCAAAATGGCCACGGACTACTTGACCTTGTTCGAGGATGCCGCTGACATTGGCGTGGACCACAACACCTTGGGCGGGAAGCGCATCAAAATGGTTAACGAGGCCAGAGCAGAGTTCAGGGCACTGCCGACCACTGACCTCGATCAAGCTCCTCCCGCACCCGAGCCAATGGTTGAGCCTGCTCTTAGCCCACCTTTCATTCCTTTCTTCGTCGCCGAAGATGTTGCCGTTGATGAAGATGATGACCTCGATGACGATGATGACCTCGAGGACGGCGATGAAGATGAGGAGGAGGCTGCGGCTAGTGTTGAGGAAGTTGACGCACCCCCTACCCAAAACTAGAATACATACTTGTTATTTTTTCTTGTATTGCCAAGGCCGCCCCGAAAGGGGTGTTTGGTCTCGACGCTTGGCAATTTTGCCTTCTTTTGTTTTTCACATTTACTTAAGTCGTTTTATTACTTGTATTGTGTTTTTCGCTACGAACTTTCTTCTCTTCTTATCGCGCAATAACACCTCTCACCTTTGGGTGCGGTGTTAACTTGTGTCCAAAACTTCACTCTTTCAAATGGAGACGAGACTTACAGCCGAACATCGCCCCTAAAATTAGGTGCGACTTCGAATCGATCAAATACCTTAACCCCTGAAATAGAGGCGGAAATAGCATCGCCCCTAGAATGGAGGCGAAAATAGCATCGCCCCTAGAATTGGGTGCGAATAATAATAATAATAGCAGCCGAATTTTACGTTGCCTTATCTGGTAATGATTTCCTTATAATGATAATATCTTGTTCCTGCAAAACAACAACAAACACTAACTCGTTATTTAGGTGCGCCCCTCGGGGTATTAACCCAAGGGTATATTATGGCTCAGCTCGTTTTTTGCGGGTCATTACAGCCCATCCTTCGTTCGAATTGAACTCGGATATCAACGAGGGTCGAGCCCGTGATATCGATTTTAACCGATGAAAATTCGGCTCGACTATCCGGGCCCGTGGATTTGGGGGGTCTACGTCTTGTTTAAACACAGCATCACAGTTCGGCATCCTTAAATCAGAATGCCCCCTGATTACTGAGTACGAGAGCATAGGCGAACGAATCCGAGCTGGAGACATGTTCGCCGAGGGCCGTTACTTCGGCCCTGCCTCTGGTTGCGGGTCGGGGGATCTCATGAAACCCTATTCAACACGCACACAAGTCATTGGGAATGAATATAGTGTCTTAACCCGAACCAGGTATATTTTGGAATTGGATTTCTTCCCAGCCGCATCCGAATATTAGTGATACTCGGGTGCCAACAGATACTACTGGTGATCCACAGCTGGTCATCCGAGGTGGTGAGGTCCCACCCCGCAGTGGGTATTCACCGTCCGACTCTGGTGAGACATCCGACTCGGCTTGGCTTTAGCCACTGACTTGATCGGAATTTTTGTGCCAGCCGGTGAAGTTCCGGACTTGGTGCAGATTCATTCACCGAGACCGGTGAAGTTCCAGACTCGGTTAAATTTTCTCTTTAGTATTCTAACTATTCTAATTAAAATAGACGTATTGAGTAAATGACAACGACTAAGTGCATGTTCTTGGGTGCGGCTAGCGCTACCCTATTCTTTTGATGAAAAATAAACAACGAACTGAATTTGTTACAACTCAACAAGTAACCTAAGCATAATATTTCTTGAGGTGGATAATGTTCCATGGCCTCTTTATAGGTTCGCCGTCCAGCTCTTCCAAGCGAAAGGTTCCATCCCTTATCTTCTCAACAACAAGGAAAGGACCTTCCCATTTGGGCTTCAGCTTCCCACCTGGAACCTCTTTTCCAATGGCCGCGAGATTTCTTAACACATAATCTCCGACCTCAATGCTTCTTGGGGCTCACCTTCTTGTTGTAAGCGCGAGCCATGTCTTGTTTATGTCTCTCCACTCGCAGCAGAGCATTGCCTCTCAATTCTGGAAGCAAGTCCATCGCGATGCGCAATTCCAACTCATTCTGCTCGGGTTCGTAGGTGCTAATCCGCAAGGACTTAGCTCCCCAGTCCACTGGCAGTACCGCATCCGAGCCGTAAACAAGCTGGAATGGAGTTTCTCCTGTGGCCCGCTTGGTGGTGGTGCGCAGTGCCCACAAAATCCCTGGCAGCTGCTGAACCCATGTTTCTTTGGCCCCTTCGAGCATTTTGCGGAGTGCGCCCACAATCAACTTGTTAAAAGATTCCACCTGACCATTGGCTTACGGATAGGCAACCGAGGCATAGCAAGTTTTCTCGCCATACTCTGCGCAATACTCATGGAATGGGTCGCTGTTAAACTGCGAGCCATTGTCAAGAGTGACGCAACGAGGTAATCCGAACTTGGTGAAAATATGCTTCCACATGAAAGCCATGGTTTCTGTATCTCGGATGCGAGAGACTGGTTCCGCCTCAACCCACTTAGTGAAATAATCCACTCCAACAATCAGATATTTCTTTTGGCATTGACTGCGAGGAAAAGGACCCACGATGTCAAGTCCCCACCTCGCAAACGGCAGTGGTTCAGTTATGGGCTTAAGTGGGGTTGCAGGTCGATGCGAGGTTGGACCGAACCTCTGGCATTGGTCACACTTTTTCATGATCTCGGCCGAGTCACTCTGCATCGTGGGCCAATAGAACCCAAGCCGCAGAGCTTTACCAGCCATTGCCCTTGCTCCGATGTGGCCGCCGCACTCACCATGGTGGATTTCTCTGAGGATATAATCTCCCTCAATTGGGTCTACACACTTCAGAATGGATGGGTGTACCCCTTCTTGTACAGCTTACAATTTAGAAGCGTAAACCACTCAGTACGTTTCTTTACCTTTTCTGCCTCCTTCTCGTCTTATGGCAATTCACCGTCCTTCAAGTATGCAAACAGTGGGATCATCCACTCTGGGCTGCGGTCAAGAGCTGCAATTTTCGGAGTCACATCAATACTGCGCAATGGCAGGACCTTCCACCGTACCATTCTTGGGTTGTCATTAACTGACGAACTAGCTAAGCGCGCCAGTGCGTCGACCTGCTGGTTCTCTGACCTTGTAATCTGCTCGATCTCGAACACCTCAAAACTCTTGACCATTTCTTTGACTGCGTCTCGGTATCTGGCCATGTGATCTTTGGCCCCAAACTTATCAGTTATTTGATTGACTACAACAGCTGAATCCGAAAACGCTTTCACACTCCTCGCACATGCAGCCGCACACATTTGCAGCCCCGCAATTAGAGCTTCATATTCTGCTTCGTTGTTAGTGGCTTCGAACCCGAAACGCAAAGCATGTTCAGTCTTATCACCGCTTGGGAGGATGACTACTATGCATGTTCCGCTGCCGCCAGAATTCGAAGATCCGTCCACGTACAACGACCACTGTGTATTTGGCAGCACAAACTCCTCACTGAACATGCATTCTGTGACGAAGTCGGCTAGTACCTGTCCCTTGTAGGCTTTTCTGGATTTCTACTCCACTCCAAATCCTTTCAGCTCGCAGCCCCAACGCGGCAACCAGCCGTTCCCATCGAGGCTTCCCAATATTTTTTGGAGTGGATAATTAGTCATCACAACAATTTTATGGCTCTGAAAGTAAGGCCTCAGCCGCCTACTTGCGATCAACAAACTCAATTCCAGTTTTTCCAGCGGTGGGTATCGCAACTCGGCCTCGGCGAGGGCATGACTCACATAATACACTAGGCATTGTGAGCCCTCGCGCTCGACCACCAGCGCAGCTCCCACTACTCGCTCTCCCGCAGACAGGTACATCATTATCTCTCCCCCCTCTTTTGGTACCACAATCTTTGGTACCTTAGTCCGATATTCTTTCAATTCTAGAAAGGATTTCTCGGCCTCGTCGTTCCATTCAAATGTCTTGCGCCTTCGGAGTGCATCGAAAAAGGGTAGGCAGCGGTCGGCTGATTTGGCGATGAATCGGCTGAGTGCCGCCACGCAACCAGTCAACCTCTGCACATCTTTGACACACCGAGGGGAAGGCATATCCAAAATAGCCTTTATCTTCTCCGGATTTGCGTCAATGCCGCGCTCACTGACCAAAAAACCCAAGCATTTCCCCGAGCGCACCCCGAATACACACTTCTTGGGGTTCAACTTCATATTGTACTTCCTCAAAGTAGCAAAGGTTTCACTCAAATCTTGTGCGTGGTTCGAAGCCAACACACTCTTCACTATCAGGTCATCCACATAGGCCTCCATGTTGCGCCCAATTTTCCCCTCAAACAACTTATTGACTGACCGTTGGAATGTCGCACCCGCATTCTTTAACCCAAAGGGCATCACGCGGTACATGTATACTCCCAGCGGAGTGACGAATGCGGTTTTTGGTCTGTCCTCCTCTTCGAGGGGCACTTGATGATATCCTGCATAGGCATCCATGAAACTTAATAGCTCATGGCCCGAGGTCGAATCAACTAATCTATCCATGCGCGGCAAAGGCTGGCCATCCTTCGGGCACGCTTTGTTTAGATCAGTGAAATCAACGCACATGCGCCACGACCTATTGAGCTTTTTAACAAGCACAACGTTCGATAGCCACGTCGGGTACACGCATTCTTCGATGTAACCAACCTTAAGGAGCTTACCAACTTCCTCCTTAATCGCTTTGGACCTTTCTGTCCCAAACTGTCTTCTCTTCTGGTGAACCGGTTTGATTTTTAGGTCCGCATTCAGCTTATGCGTAATTACTGCGGGATCGAGGCCCTGCATCTCCTCTACTGCAAAAGCGAACCCGTCTTTGTATTCTTTTAGCAACGCGATCAGTGGATTTCGCTCTTCCACTGCGAGATTCCGACCAATGCGTACCACTCTCTCCTCATTACCTTCTTGTAAAGCTACTTCTTCTGTCTCCTCATGGGGTTTAGTGGGTCCTTCCAGGCCATGACTGATATACGGTTCATTTGGCTCTTTTCTCGTGTAGTTTATGGTGGTCTCGTCCCCTACTATTGGTGTTTTCACGTTGTTTTTCCGCTCTTTTAATGTTTATGTTGGGCTTGACTCATTTTGATGCCATTTTCGCAAATCATATGTATTTTTCCTAATTTTGTGTGGAATCGGGTTCTGCGGTCTATTTTGGCTTTTGTAGGTACTCCTATGGAGCACGTTCGAGCGGAACCCGAGGCATTAGAAGAGCCAAGGAGCGGAAAAGAGACTCGTAACGGGACCCGAAGCGCAAGAGACGAGAAAAGAGGAGCAAAGGAGAAGAAGAGCTCGTCCACTGGCCGAGTGAGCTGCCGAGTGTTGAGCACGCAGGCTCACACCCGCCGAGCGAACAACCACTCGGCCGAGCGGAAGACTCTACTCGCCGAGTGGATGGCCGAGTGGATGCCCAGTTTTGCTTTTAAACACGTTTTCTCGTTTGTCTTTTTGTACAACTATATAAGGTTACCTACCCTAATTGTTTAGCCACTTTTGATTTTACTCTTTTTTCTCTCTCTCCTAGTTTGAGCTTTGTTTTCTCCACCCTTATTTTTCTTTCATTTTCATTTAGAATTTGTTCAATATTTCTACAACAGTTCTCAAGATTTAGTATTAATATGATTCAAGTCTTGTTTCATTCACTTCATCTCTTTATGATTTCATTTGGGTAACAAGTATTTCTCCCTTTTACTTATTGTCATTTATTTTGTTTTAATTATTGTTAACTCATGTTTATTAGTAAATTAATTAGATTTGTCTTACAAGTTTGAATCTTTATATAATTCTCATGTTTAGTACCATGTTTAGGATCCCAATAATTGTGATTATTGTTAATTTAATGATGTGTGAGTAGTTTTATTGTTAGGGGGTGTGGGAAATGTGACAAAGGTGGTATCTTTATGTGGGGAATTAGCTTATTGTTATGTAAATCAAATGATTTTTGCCCAAATTGTTACCCTTATGATTTTAATTGCATGATTGACTAGGATGTACACTTGGGTAGTTATATCTTCCACTAATTAGGCCAACATAAGAGATTTGAGGCCCAATTAAGCATAAGAAGGTAGGATTAATTGTTTAATTGCATGAGAATGGTTTAATCGATTAATCGGGAATTAGATTAAATACTTGAGAGGGTTTTAATCAATTGTTATCCCTTATTTGGCATGAATCAATCTCATTGTTAATCCCTCATAATTAAAGATTTCATCTTTGTTCCATGAACCCCATTTATACCCCTAACTCCCCAATTAAAGGGTTTTATTTCCAAAGTTTTCGACTTTAATTGCTTAATAGTCATTTAGTAGTATTCATTAGGTAAATTTTCTCACCTTAATTAGTCTAGACTAAAATCCCAACCAAATTCGATAGACAATCATCCCTGTCCTCGTGGATTCGACCATAAAACTATATTAGGACGATTAGGCTCGCTTAGACTAGATTTAGGCGTGTCAAATTTGGCGCCGCTGCCGGGGACGGTGTTGTTTAGTGATTGATATTGATTTTGTTTAGATCTTAGGACTAGTCTTTGTCACTTTGTAACTTGTTGGCTGTTGTGATTTATTCCCTCCCAAGTGCCTCGTGCACTTGATTTTACGTGTTCGTGAGTTTGTTGATGCATAGGTTTGTTAATCAAGATCTTCTACCTCTCATTCTCGAACCGGAGCGCTATTTGAGACTTAGAAGGAAATTGGCGGCTCAAAGTAGGGTTGGGGCTCTTGATACCTCCCTTGCCAACAACTACACTACCCAACAACCACAAATTGAACCACAAAACTCCTCACAAGAAATCTTGCCACAAGAAAACCCTCCACAAATTGAACTACAAATAGACCATCTTGAACCACAAAACACCCTTTTTGAAATGGCTACGGTTGGGGATCATAATCGAATGGACCCAAATGCGGCCACTTCTCCCATCAATCATGGTAACATTAGGGTTAACAACTTTGAGTTAAAACCGACTTTGATCGGTATCATCCAACAAGATGTCTTCCATGGGTTGCCTAGTGAGGATGCTTACATGCATCTCCTCACTTTTAAGGAGAAGTGTGAGACCATGAAGAGAAACGGGGTTGAGGATGATACGATCAAACTCATGCTATTCCCATTTTCTTTGAGGGATGGTGCGAAACGTTGGTTAAACTCCCACCCTCCAAATACCTTTAACACATGGCTCGACCTCACAAGAGCCTTCCTTGACAAGTATTTCCCTCCATACAAAACCGCAAAGTTGAGGACGAAAATTCAAACTTTTCGACAAGACGAGATGGAGAGTTTGAGCGAAGCTTGGGATAGGTATAGGGATTTGTTGAGAGCTTGCCCTCACCATGGGATACCGGAGTGGATGACCACCCAAACTTTCTACAACACACTTATGCCTCAAACAAAGGCTATGGTGAATGCTAGTGCCGGTGGGGCATTCCATGAGTTGGGAGATGAAGCCGCCACGGCTTTGATTAAGAAGATGGCTAGGACCGACTCACATTGGGGCACAACGAGGACTCCTTTCAAGGTTGCTCAAGTGAAGTCCGACCCGGAGCTATACTCACTCATCGGAGACCTAACAAAGAAGGTAGAGTCCCTTGCTACCCCTTCTAGAGGTATTCATTGTTTGCAAAATCCCCAACATGTCCCCCAATCCCCCATGAATGTGAATGTCATGTCCTCAAATTGTGAGTCATGTGGTGGTATTGGTCATTCTTATGATGTCTGTCCTTCTCAATCCATGAATTACTTGCATGTGAGTCCTAACATGAGTCATGACATGAATGCCCTCCAATCTTACAACCCAAGGCCACAAAATAATGCCTACTCAAATTCTTACAATCCGTGGTATAGGAATCATCCCAATCTTTCCTATCGGAGTCAAAATGTTCAAAATCCCCATCATTTAGCCTTGCCTCCACCCGGATTTGGCCAACAAAGACCCCCTTTTAAAGGTCACAATAACCAATTCAATCATGGTTCTTCAAATTCTCAAAGTCTCCAACCTTATCAATTGACCAATATCGAAAACATGTTGAGTGGTCTCATTTATAACCAAGTCAAAACCAATGAGAATGTCCAAGACCAATTCCGACAATTAAACAATAGGTTTGACACTCTTCACTCTTCACACAAGGCTCTAGAGACACAAGTTGCTAACCAAGCTTTAGCCAACCCCATGAGGCAAACCGGAGCATTCCCGGGCCAAACCTCAAATCCTAAAGACCCTACCCACCATGTGAATGCCATCACTACAAGGAGTGGGTTAGCCTTGGAGGATCCCTACAAGGATCTTGAGGTCGGGGGTAGTCCGAATGTTGTAGTGAGTGAAAAAGAGTGTGAGGCTCCTTTGCCTCCCAAACTTGATGATGTTTTGCTTGGAAATGATGATGTGATTGATGTGCAAGATGATAATGATGCTTCTAATGAGAAAACGATTAAGAATTCCACTGAATCACCAAGTCGTACTTATGTGCCTCCCCTTCCCTTCCCTCAAAGTGCTAAAAAGGAACACGGAGATAAAAATTTTGGTAAATTCGTGGAAATGCTTAAGAGGTTAGAAGTCTCTATTCTATTCACCGAGATCATTACTCAAATGCCAACTTATGCTAAATTCTTAAAAGATGTGTTGAGCAAAAGGAGAACTATTGGTGATAATGAGTTTGTGTCTTTGACGGAAGAGTGTAGTGCCGGCTTGCTTAATAAAATGCCAACTAAACTCAAAGATCCGGGTAGTTTTTCTATTCCTTGCATGGTTGGTAATGTGCATATTGATCGTGCTTTGTGTGATTTGGGTGCTAGTGTGAGTCTCCTACCCCTTTCTATTGCCCGAAAACTTGTTCTTGGAGAGTTGCTCCCCACTGGGATGACTCTCCAATTGGCGGATAGATCCGTAAAGCATCCCGTTGGGATACTTGAGGATGTCCCGGTCAAGGTGGGCAAGTTCTACATTCCGGCCGATTTTGTTGTCCTAGACATGCCCGAAGACAACCATACCCCCATCATTTTAGGTAGGCCTTTTATTGCTACCGGAGGAGTCTTGATTGATGTTAAGAGTGGAAAATTGGCTTTTAATGTTGGTGATAATAAGATCGTGTTTCACTTGCCTCATACATTGAAAAAACCTATGCTAGAGAGTTTGTGTAGTATTGATGTGCTTGACAATGTGTCCAACGTGCTCGGAATGGTAGAAGAGGATGATCTCTCTAATGTGCTAAGTGACAATATGTTTGATTGCGATGATGAACGTCATGATGTATTGGATGCTAAGCTTAGCTCACTTGAGAGGTTACAAGAAGTTGCTACCTCAACCAATGAGGAAGAGCAACCTTGGAAGCCGGAGCTCAAACCCCTCCCCTTATCTCTTAAGTATGCTTTTCTTGATGATCAAGGGCGCTTTCCCGTGATTGTCAATGCTAGCCTAAGCGACTCTCAACTTCAAAACCTTCTTGATGAGCTAAAACTTCACAAGAGTGCTTTAGGCTATCGCATTGATGATCTTAAGGGGATTAACCCTGGAGTTTGCATGCATCGTATCCTTCTTGAAGAGGGACACCGTCCTTCTATTTAGGCTCAACGTCGATTGAATCCTAATATGAAGGAGGTGGCGCGAAGTGAGGTGATGAAACTACTTGATGCGGGTATCATCTACCCAATTTCCGACTCTAAGTGGGTGAGCCCGGTTCAAGTAGTACCTAAGAAGGGTGGGATGACGGTTGTAGAGAAAGACGATGGTACCCCTGTTTCTACTAGAACCGTCACCGGTTGGAGAATGTGCATTGACTATCGTAAATTGAACTCCGCCACCCTTAAGGATCACTTCCCTCTACCTTTCATAGACCAAATGTTAGAGAGATTGGCCAATCATGATTTCTTTTGTTTTCTCGACGGTTACTCCGGATTCTTTCAAATCCATATCCACCCGGAAGACCAAGAGAAAACTACCTTTACTTGTCCCTATGGCACATTCGCCTATCAAAGGATGCCCATCGGACTTTGCAATGCACCGGGTACCTTCCAAAGGTGCATGATGGCCATTTTCTCCGATTTTATTGAGAAAACTATGGAAGTGTTCATGGGTGATTTTAGTGTGTTTGGCACTTCATTTGATGATTGTTTGAGAAACTTGTCTTGTGTGCTCGAACGTTGTGAAGAACAACACTTGGTCCTTAATTGGGAAAAGTGGCACTTCATGGTGAATGAAGGTGTTTTTTTTTGCCACGTTATTTCTTCTAAGGGGATTGAAGTTGACAAAGCAAAAGTGGAGGTCATTGAGAAACTCCCACCTCCTACGAATGTGAAAGGTGTGAGAAGTTTCTTAGGGCATGCCGGTTTTTGC
The DNA here is from genome assembly GCA_963680865.1 of Spergularia marina. Classification (NCBI taxonomy): domain Eukaryota; kingdom Viridiplantae; phylum Streptophyta; class Magnoliopsida; order Caryophyllales; family Caryophyllaceae; genus Spergularia; species Spergularia marina. The sequence goes on from OY804561.1 coordinate 8,479,380, forward strand.
CGGAGGTTTATAAAAGATTTTTCAAAAATCGCCAAGCCTCTCACTTCTCTCCTTGTCAAAGATAACCCCTTTGTATTTGATGCTTCTTGTGTTGAAAGTTTTAATAGTTTGAAAGAAGCTCTTGTCTCCGCACCGATCATCCAAGCTCCGGATTGGAATTTGCCGTTCGAGATAATGTGTGATGCGAGCGACTATGCGGTTGGAGCGATGTTGGGGCAAAGGAAAGATAAGAAGCTTAATGTCGTTTACTATATAAGCAAGACTTTGGATGGAGCCCAAGCCAACTACACCACAACCGAGAAGGAGATGCTCGCGGTGGTGTATGCAATTGAGAAGTTTCGACCCTATTTGGTGGGCTCCAAGGTCATTGTACACACCGATCACGCGGCATTGAAGTACCTTATGAGTAAGAAAGAGGCTAAGCCAAGGCTTATAAGATGGGTGCTTCTTCTCCAAGAGTTTGACATTGTGATTAAGGACAAAGTGGGAGCCGAGAATGTGGTGGCGGACCATTTGTCAAGTCTTAGAATGGAGGAGAGGGGAGATAGGGATGATGGAATTCCAATTGATGATGATTTGAGAGATGATTCTCTCATGGCCTTGATCTCCAAAATGCCATGGTACGCCGATATCGTTAACTACCTTGCTTCCGACTATATTCCAAGTGAATTTGATGCTCAAGAGAGGAAGAAGTTGAGGAATGAGGCGAGGCGGTACTATTGGGAGGAGCCCTATTTGTTTAGATTGTGTGTGGATGAGATGTATTGAAGATGTGTCCCAACCGAGGAGGGGTTGGACATAGTTGCTCAATGTCATTCATCCCCATACGGTGGTCACTTAGGTACATCGAGAACAATAGTAAGAGTGTTACAATGCGGCTTCTATTGGCCAAGTCTATGCAAAGATGTACACAATTATGTGGTGAGGTGCGTCTCTTGCCAAAGAAGGGGAAATATTGGAAGAAGAGATGAAATGCCTCTCAATTCCATGTTAGAGGTAGAACTATTCGATGTTTGGGGAGTTGATTACATGGGACCTTTCCCTTCCTCCAATGGGAATAGGTACATTTTGGTGGCGGTTGATTATGTGTCTAAGTGGATCGAAGCATTGGCTTCACCTACCAATGATGCCAAAACCGTTGCAAAACTCTTCAAAAGCAGCATTTTTCCAAGATTTGGAGTTCCTCGAGTGGTGATTAGTGATGGTGGATCTCACTTCACCAAGAAGACGTTTTAAGCCACTTTGAGGAAATATGGGGTGCACCATAAGATCGCGTTAGCATATCATCCCCAAACAAGCGGCCAAGTCGAGGTTGGTAATCGTCAAATCAAGTCCATTTTGGAGAGGGTAGTGAACTCAAAGCGTAAGGATTGGTCCTCTAAGCTTAATGACACACTTTGGGCACTTCGCACGGCTTACAAAACACCAATAGGGACCACTCCCTACAAATTGGTGTATGGAAAAGCGTGCCATCTCCCCGTGGAGTTAGAGCACAAGGCTTGGTGGGCGATTAAGGAGATTAACTTCGATAGTGGTTTAGCCGGTGACAAACGACTACTCCAACTTCATGAGCTTGAGGAGTTGCGCCGTGAAGCGTATGAAAGCTCCAAGATCTACAAAGAGAAGACTAAGAAGGGGCACGATGCCAAGATACTCCATAAGGAGTTCAAAGTCGACGATGAAGTCCTACTCTTTAATTCAAGGTTGAAATTGTTTCCGGGAAAGTTGAAATCAAGGTGGTCGGGTCCTTTTAAGGTGAAGAAAGTTTACCCCTATGGAGCCGTTGAAATTCAACGCAATGATGGTGAGCCGTTTAAAGTTAATGGTCAACGGCTCAAGATTTACATGCAAGGACACCCGGTTGGCCGTATTGAGGCATTACGCCTAGAGGAGTGCCCCCAAGAGGGTTCTTAATGAGTTTCTAAAGACGGTCCGGCGGGCCCACATAAATCCGCGCTTCTCGGGAGGCAACCCGAGCCCACTTGTACATATTGGTGTGTTTTTAGATTTAGTATAGTGATTCTTGAAATCTTGGGGTGGAAATTTGAAGAATCGAGGATGATTGTTGAGTTTGGCTTTTGGAAGTTGAAGAATCGGGTTATCGAGAGGTGTAGAGACCCTTGGGATGACACGACGTAACAATTTGGGTCTCGGGTGAAGATGGTGCGCAAAACGGAGCCAGGAAATGAAGCAAACGAGGCAATAGCCCCATCCACTCCCCGGTCCACTCGCCGAGTGGACGGCCGAGCGGAAAGCACGCAGGCTCACACCCGCCGAGCGCATGTCCACTCGGCCGAGCGGAAGAGCCCACTCGCCAAGTGGATATATCCATTCGCCGAGTGGATGGTTTTTTTTGGGCTGTTTTGGCTCGTTTTTGGTCATTTACGTGGGGGCATTTCTGTCTTTTGCCCACCCCATCAGAAAAATACCCCTTATCACTCCCATCTTCATCTCCTTCCTCTAATTTCCTCACCCAAACTCCATTAAAATTCAAAACCCATCTTCATCCTCTACCTTCTCTCTTCATTTTCACCCTCTTCCACTCATCAAATTCACTCAAGTTTTACATCAAGCTCATATTCTCCACTCCTACATTCTCATACACCCAATTATTTCCCCAAAAACTCAAATCCAAAATCTCACGAAAATTTCTCTCTCCTCCGAAATAAGCCCCTTACACTTATCCTTTCAACACCAAATTTTAAGGAGAGGTTTGTAAGGCTTAGGGGAGTGTGTGCTTGAAATTTGTGAGCAAAATTCGAAGTTTCAAATTTGAACTTCCGATTTTGCCCCTCAAATTGGTGACGGTTTGTTGGGGTCGAATTTGAAGAGCTTGGGCATTGGGAAAGGACTAGGAGACTCCTACAAGCAGAAATTTGAGGAGAATCATCATCCATGACACCTAAACGGGCAAGAACCGCAAATAATGGTATGACTCCTTCTCCTTTTGAGCATGAATATGATATTATTAGTTTTAATTCTTTTGCTCATGGTGTTAGGAAGTATAACGTAGGATTTGATGATAGAGATGAGTATAAGTTATTTAAGAAATTGGTAGAGAAATCTCATCTTAGTACACGTTGGCCGTGTTCTAGCACCTTAGAGACCATGGGAATTTATGATGAATTAAAAGATATGTGTAATTATGAGGGTATGGGTAGAATTTTTGAGGCAACCGAAAGGACATATATGGGCATAACGTGTCAGTTCCTAGCAACATTTCGACTTAATAGTGTCAACACTAGTGTCCAATTCCAACTCCTAGGTAATCGCCACAAGATGACCCTAGAGACTTTCGGTCTTTGCCTTGGCCTAGTTAGGAACCCCCAAGGTGCGGCTCACCGTTACCGCACCCTTGTGCACATGGATACGTGCTCCGATTTGTGGAGCCGTATTTCACGCGACCCCGCGGGCTTTTCAAGTGGTAAAGCCAAGGGGTCGTCGGTGCGCAACCCCATAATTCGCTACTTCCTTCGCATTATTGCGAATTCTCTTTTACCCACAATTGAGACGACCAACCGTGTGTCCACCTATGCTATGAGCTTCCTTGGGGATTGCCTTTATCAATCGGAACCATCCATTGACATTGCCTTAGTTGTCGCGAGCTATTTTCATAATTTAGCGACCAAGAACGGTGAGGGGTTTACCCAAGTAGGTTGTGGCGGTCTTGTGACTATCATAGCCGTGACCATGGGCTTTGAGGAGTCCGATTTTGGTCATCCCTTGTGTGTAGATAAGATTTGGCTCGATCATCCTTACCTCAATAAGAACTTTGTACCTTTTAGAGATGGTGAGGATCGACAACCCCGTTACTTGGCCCACATTACCGATGACCGTGCGGTACTTCTACCGCACCCCGAGTGGTTGACCCTCTCTGACCGTGCGAATTGGGGCATGCCCCTACGGAACGGTGAGTATGTTAGGATCAATGACGCTTGGGAGGTGATGGACTATGGGTGGTCCAATGATTTGATTGTTTTTGAAAAGGCGATCCAAGATGATGATCGTAGTTGGACATATAAGTGTAGCTTTAGATGTGTGCCGGGAGAGGGCCCCTCGCAAGCTAGTAGAGACGAGGCCGGGTCGTCCCATGGAGGAGGCGAGGCTTCCTCCTCTTCACATGACCCATTTGACTACACTAGACTCTCCGGCATGTTCCGAGAGTCCCTCAACCCTTTGGTTGAGGCTAGTGGATTGGTCCAAGCTCAAATCGGCTCTTTAGCCGAAAATTTTGGAGCTTTTAGTATTAGGTCAGAGGAGAGGTCTGTAGTGCATGACGCGCGACAATATGATAGGAGTCAACATTTGGAGAGTTATGTTAAATCACGGTGTACCGATATGGAAGACCATTTTTATGCTAGACTCCAAGACTACCAAACGTACAATGATCACCGATACCAACAACTACAAGACCACGTGACTAGCACAATTAGGGAAACCGAGAGCCATATCATTGATTATTTGGCACCCATGTATGCCAACTCTACCGGTTACTACCCTCCGGGGTATGATCCCTCCACCGCGCACTTCCAACCACCTTTGGATTTCGATCATCGGAATCCCGTCCACCACCCACCTTATCCGGATCAAGGGACTCATTGGAACTACAACTATTATGATCCGGATCCCCAATACCCCTTTGGAGACCGTCCCACCTAGTTTTGCATTGTCAACGGGGCCGTTGCCTAGGTTAGTGTGGGGGGGAGTTCTCCTTTGTGCTTCTGTGATTATGGTGTTGTGGCGTGGTTGTTTGTGGCGGTTGTTGTTAGTTCACACTCTTGTTGTTGTTGGTGGTATTGCTTGTGGTAGTTTTGACTCCTATTGCCATGTCTCGATTTGCTTTGCTAGGCTTGATTATGAACGCAATTATGCATCTTGAGATGTTTTTAGCCTTGGCCTTATCTCTCTTTGATGATGATGATGATGATGATGTTTGATCACATGTCGATGTTCAGTGATTGATGACGTGATTATGTGCTCATTAGATGATTATTTTGCATTTAAGATGCTTGCTATATGCTCCCATCCCCTTTGAGTATTGGGGTAAATTCAAATTTTCCCCAAATCCAAATTTGCTCCTTCAAGAAATCCAAACTCTAAATCACTTGTATATACCTACTTCATTTGCTTTCTTTTCTTTTATTTTCCTTTTTATTTCATTCAAAAAAAAAATCCAAAAAATGCAAGAAAATGTAAATAAGTTTTGCCTTCCCCTACCAATTTAGAATTCTTTCTAGTTTTCAACTTTTTAGGAAATTATGTCACTTAGACAATCCTTCTTGCACCATTGCATTGTGAATAAGTGTTTTTCCCGCCTAATGTTTTGACTTTGAGGCTATTATTCCGATTAATTTGTTTTTGCCAATTTTGTGCGTTCAATGCTTTGTGCGACTACTCTCCCAAGGTGACATTATTGTGCTTGATAGCGTTTTTCTTCCACAAACACCAAGAAGGAGGTGTGACCGCCCCTACCTTGGCACACCTCCGCCACCAATGAGGCTTTAATAAGCCGATTTGGTAATAAAATCCCCTTTCACTACGAAATTTCAAAGGAAATAGGTAAGACCCAATGCGGGTGGAGCCACCAAAAACTTGCAACATTAAAAAAAAATAAAAAAATAAATAATACCCCATCCCTCAATAAAGTTGCTTTGACCCGGTAAGGGGTCTAACCAACACTTTCTATTCTCGAAAGGTTTTTTAAAAAAAAAAAAGGGAATTCAAAAAAGTTTGCAAGTAAAAATCCCAAAAAAAAAAAAAAATTGATTTTCTTTGTTATCTAGTTTTGAAATGGGGACACCTTAGCCTCACAAATAAATGTTTGTTGAATAAACCACAAATCATCTACATATTCTCAACCTCTTTCTCCACAAAATTTTAGTTATCAAGCACAATTTTGGACGATCCTTAGCCCCTACACTTGTAGGAGTCGGGATTTGCGGTTCACAAGACTAAACGCACACTTGAGGACTTTCTCACCTCCCTCCATGCCTCTTTGTCAACGCGTTAGGGGGGTTAACCCTTGTGAGTAATGCTTTAGTGGATTTGGTTGATTGTCTAGTGTATATAGTCACCTTTTTAGTTGAGGTTTAGAATCATTTATTTTGCGTTAGGGGAAGCCGAAAACCTCCTAAGCTCCCATTTGGACTAGGTCGGTAGTCACTTTTGAGGGAAGTGACTTGTTTTGATCGAAATCAATCTACTTTGTGTATGTGTGCTTGAATGATATGATTGTTTTCCAAGTTTTCTCGCAAGACCGTCCTTGCCTCCCAAGGGGTGCTCATCCTCAAGGGTATCCCGGAGTGGGAGTTGAAGGGGCGCGGAGCACGCTAAAGCTCAATCGGCTTTTATAGGAATAACATGCTTATTAGGCTAATTTTTGTAGATATGTGTTTGTTTCTTGCAATAAGGGTAGTGTATGTATAGTTGTGACTTGTTTTTGAGCTCCCTTCCCCCTCTTTTGCTTAGATGTGATTTGACTTACTCGGGGACGAGTAAGAGTTTAGTGTGGGGGAGTTTGATATACGGTTCATTTGCCTCAATTCTCGTGTGGTTTATGGTGGTTTCGTCCCCTACTATTGGTGTTTTCACGTTGTTTTTCCACTCTTTTAATGTTTATGTTGGGCTTGACTCGTTTTGATGCCATTTTCGCAAATCATATGTATTTTTCCTACTTTTGTGTGGAATCGGGTTCTGCGGTCTATTTTGGTTTTTGTAGGTACTCTTACGGAGCACGTTGGAGCGGAACCCGAGGCATTAGAAGAGCCAAGGAGCGGAAAAGAGACTCGGAACGGGACCCGAAGCGCAAGAGACGATAAAAGAGGAGCAAAGGAGAAGAAGAGCTCGTCCACTCGGCGCTCCACTCGCCGAGTGAGCTGCCGACTGTTGAGCACGCAGGCTCACACCCGCCGAGCGAACAACCACTCGGCCGAGCGGAAGACTCCACTCGCCGAGTGGATGGCCGAGTGGATGCCCAGTTTTGCTTTTAAACACGTTTTCTTGTTTGTCTTTTTGTACAACTATATAAGGTCACCTACCCTAATTGTGTAGCCACTTTTGATTTTACTCTTTTTTCTCTCTCTCCTAGTTTGAGCTTTGTTTTCTCCACCCTTATTTTTCTTTCATTTTCATTTAGAATTTGTTCAATATTTCTACAACAATTCTCAAGATTTAGTATTAATATAATTCAAGTCTTGTTTCATTCACTTCATCTCTTTATGATTTCATTTGGGTAACAAGTATTTCTCCCTTTTACTTATTGTCATTTATTTTGTTTTAATTATTGTTAACTCATGTTTATTAGTAAATTAATTAGATTTGTCTTACAAGTTTGAATCTTTATATAATTCTCATGTTTAGTATCATGTTTAGGATCCCAATAATTGTGATTAGTGTTAATTTAATGATGTGTGAGTAGTTTTATTGTTAGGGGGTGTGGGAAATGTGACAAAGGTGGTATCTTTATGTGGGGAATTAGCTTATTGTTATGTAAATCATATGATTTGTGCCCAAATTGTTACCCTTATGATTTTAATTGCATAATTGCCTAGGATGTACACTTGGGTAGTTATATCTTCCACTAATTAGGCCAACATAAGAGATTTGAGGCCCAATTAAGCATAAGAAGGTAGGATTAATTGTTTAATTGCATGAGAATGGTTTAATCGATTAATCGGGAATTAGATTAAATACTTGAGAGGGTTTTAATCAATTGTTATCCCTTATTTGGCAGGAATCAATCTCATTGTTAATCCCTCCTAATTAAAGATTTCATCTTTGTTGCATGAACCCCATTTATACCCCTAACTCCCCAATTAAAGGGTTTTATTTCCAAAGATTTTGACTTTAATTGCTTAATAGTCATTTAGTAGTATTCATTAGGTAAATTCTCTCACCTTAATTAGACTAGACTAAAATCCCAACCAAATTCGATAGACAATCATCCCCGTCCTCGTGGATTCGACCCTAAAACTATATTAGGACGATTAGGCTCGCTTAGTATAGATTTAGGCGTGTCAATGACGCGCATCCAGAGTCTCAATGGAGTACGTCATCGGAACCGGGGTGGTTTCACCATCCCTCTCTTTCCTCTTCTTAAGTGGCTGGTCTTTGGATGCAGCATCCTCGAGGTTGATCATCGGCGGCCGCAGCCCCGCATGATAACATTCTCGAGCTGTTTTCCTAGATCAGTTCGTATTATTGTGGGCCTCCCGTCATCGGTGATATAGAGCATTAAAAGTCCCAAGGTAAACACCAAACCGACCACTTCATTTAACATCGGCCTCCCGATGACCACATTATACGCGCAGGGAATGTCAATGATGATGAACTCTACCACTGCGGTTCTGATCGCACTCCCAGTACCAATGGCACCAGGGAGTCTGACCGAACCCATTGGGTAGATTGTCTGCCCGCCGAATGCGACAATAGGTTCATGCAGTGGCTTGATATCCTTCGTCGTGTATCTCAACTTTAGCAAACATTCCAAAGTCATTATATCCACTGAGGATCCTGTGTCCACCAGGCATCTTCTTATGTCCTTGTTCGCCACTCTCATGGTCACCACCACCGGATCATCATGTGGTGTACGAACCTCAGTGATATCAGACTGCTTCAAAGTATATCGGGAATCCTTATCGGCCTCGTCTGCAGCGACGCAATAGAATTGATAAAGTTCTTCAGATTTTCCTTTCGTCCACAGTGACTTGGTCCTCCACTGACGAAGCCACCTGAAATTGTGTTTATCACACCAGGACTATGTTCCCTATCTCCCCCTTTGGGTGGCCGCGGCCTGTTCCCGGACCAACCATTGTTGTTGTTGCGATTGTTGTAGTTGTCGCGGCCTTGCCACTGGTGTTTATACCTATCGCGCTGCCCTCGCAGCCGAGTCAAGTATCTCTGCAACCTTCCATTGTCAACTAGATTGTGACACACATCTTCCAAATTAGGCATTTTCGGGTGCTGTGCCCGCTCTCCATATGGTATTCACAAAATTGATGCAGGTTGACCCTGTCTGCGTCAGCCATTGGCTTCAGTGCCGACAACATCTCATCATCCTTGATCGCCATAAAGATTATTGGATTGATGTATTGAATCGACCTGGGTTGCGCAAGCCGCTGCTCGGTCGGCGCGCTGACAGGAATTCCTGGTTCTTTTCTGCACCGCCGCCTTCTCTTTGCGTCCTGAGCTGTTTACCAAGGAGACATTAACATGCGCAACCACCATCTGATATGCGCTCACCATGGTCTTGGGCTCTTTCGCAACCAAGTCATACTTGCATCTACCCTCTGCCATCCCCATGATCAACGCCACAACCCCAGCCTTATCAGTAAGGTTGGTCACGTGCGTTGCATTCATGCGGAATCTTTGAATTTATTCATCCAGAAATTCGTTGTCTCCCTATTTCACAATGGCTAGGTGGATAGATGTTTTCTTCCAAGTCTTGCTGGTTACAAAGTGGCCAGCAAACTTCCTTCTCAATTCTCTCCATGAATCAATACTGTTTGGGGGTAACTGGTCAAACCACCTCTGCGCAATCCCGCTTAGCGTGGATGGGAATAGCTTGCAGATAGTGGGTTCGTCCATGGTCAGGTAACTGATATTGTGCAAGTATGACGAGATGTGATCGTGCGGGTCCCCGACCCCGTCGTACTCAGTCATCTTAGGCTTCTTAACCCCTGGTGGTTTCTCCGCAATAAGGATCCAACTCGTGAAGGGAGAATCGCAAAGCAGTGTAGGGTGTCCGTGATAATCGGGGGCGCGATACTTTGAACTAGCCTCGCCCTCGGTTTCCGACTCACCCTCACTACACCTGCGCCTCCTAGGCCCGTAACCTGTGGTCGCGGCCGTTCTACATGCGGTGGAGTCTTCGATTTCGGCTGCGACTGGTATGTAGGGACCGCCCCCCCGTGTGCGTGGAGGAGACCTTGACCTTATACATATCGGTGCATTGCGCCGCCCTGGATATCGCACTAGCCGGTCAAATACCGAAACCTGATCTTCTTCTGCAGCCATTCCCTTTCCCTTCTCAGCAGCGGAAAACTTTCGGAAAGACATCTGGGTTCTTTCCTTCTCCTTTCTTCTTTTCTTTCTTTCTCCTCCCTCAACCTCTTTTCCTCTCTCCTCTTCCTTTCCCTTTCCTTGTGCGCCTTTCCCGCATCAATGATCAGACGCGCATCCAAGAACTTGACATTGGCTAGCCTCTGCGCCTCCTTTGCGCGCTCTACCGCCTTGCGAATGCGCATTGATGGGGGAGCTCTTTTCCTTCCCTTCTTAGACCCAGACGGTTCTGGCTGCGCCAACTGCGAGATCAATGGAATGCGCGCATTCACCTTCTTGCGCAACGCCTCCAACTGATCATCTACCTGTTCCAACATCTCTTTGCGCAACTCCGCCCTGATTTCGGATACCTTATCGTCGAAAGCCGACTGAGCATGGCTATCGCTTTCAGTCTGCTCCTCGTCTTCGTACTCGTCCGCGTACTCGTCTTCGGCCTCCTCGTTGTTGACGTGGCGTTCCGGCTCCGCGACCACATGGTCGGGCCGGATTGCGTCTATGGCCCGACTGCGACAGCGGTTGCCTGCCCCAACAACTCACCCGTTATGGGGTCGCAGGGACCTATGAGCGGGTTGTTGTCGCAAGGAGGGGGTGCGCCCGCGTGCGCGGTGATCATATTCTTGTCAGCCTTCTTTCGCGTCCCGGCTACCATTTTTGCACTTAACTTGACTCAACTCGCAGACAAAAACTCAGACTACTCCAATCTATCCCCACAGACGGCGCCAAATGTTGTGGTGAGTTTGACTTCAGGATAGATGGGGTCTATGCTTCTGTCATATGCAGTGAGCAAACAGTTAAGGGGGCCCGGTTTTACCCAGGCGACGCCCCTCCGACGGTCAAGTCAGTACCGGGTGCGTGCAAAGAATGGGATGCCTATGTGCACTTATCACACGAAAGGTAATAAATGTGTCAGGCCAAAAGTAAAGGGGAATATGAATGAACCTGGAATTGTCAGAAGTAGGGGGCATTTATAGGGAAGGGAGGATCCCTAGGGAATAATCGCAGGGGTCCCCACCTTCATCTTAACCCTCCATTCCTTCGCCATCTAACGGTTGAAAGGTCTTGGACTTTGAATAGCATCACATGGGCTTTGTAAACGGCATTGGGCCTCTATTCCTAAGGGCTGTGGCCTCATTAATAAAATGAACCCCAACAATTTACATCTTTTGTGACTCGTTTGTGAGGTTTATTTGGCTCCATTATTAGGTACTTTTGACTCCTTTGCAATTTGAGGTTTGTTTGGCTCCATTATGAGACCCTTATTTGGACTCATTTGCGAGTTTTAATTGACTCATTTCTGAGGTTTATTGGTACATTCGTGAGGTTTGATCTTTTGGTTAGTGGTGGATTTCCCTAAAGTTTCTATTTGTGCAAGACGGGGTTTTTTCGCAGGTCAGTATTTCTCAATGATTTCGACATCAAATATTATTAACAACATCGCTTGTCTTTTTTTCTTCGCCGAGTTACACAAATGTCCTTTACATATGAAATTAAGCACACAAGATGTTGATGTGTAAAGGAGCAAAAAAAAATTATGTAGCAAATAATTATGTCAAGTAGTTTTTTTTCTATGGTATTTGAATTGTATCGTTACAATTCTTAATTGAAGTATTATCTGACGACTATATAAATGAATTTATTATTTATTTCCAAGTAGAAATGGTATTAGGATGAAACTTCTTTAAATTTTATTAAAATGGACTATCTTACATACTTGTACATGCTTTCCATTCGTACGGTTTGTTAACTCGCTCTAGGGGGTGATAATGAGCTTGAGATCGGCTCTGTTAAACTCGGTGAAAGCTCGACTCAAACTTGGGTTCGGCTCAAGGTTTATACGAGCATAACTTTGAGCAAGGCCCGGCTCGTAAATATATTTATTTTAAATGTTTATCAAATGCAATTAATTTTAATTCATAATATATATGTGGATTTTGTAAACAAATGGAGTTTGTTTATTGAATTTTTTCATGATTTTGTCAATTAATGCTATGAAACTAGTATATGAATCTTGGAAAAGTAGACCCTATAGACGAGCTTTTTTGAGCTCACGAGGGAAGCTCAAACTCGCTATCCATATGCGAGCTCGAGCTCGAGCGGAGCTGTACTTCGAGCATGTAGAGCTTGAGCCGAGCTCAGATCGATAGGCTCGCACTCAGCTCAGCTCGTCATCACTCATCACCCCTACTCGCTAGTAGTACCAAACGTTGTTTGATAGTCATAAGCACTAAACAAGTAGCAAATTAATAGACCCCACCATCATTCCAACAACTTGGCATTATCAGACAAAAGTATTACACAGCAATTCCAAATTTAAAAGGCAGAACAAAGCATCCTTTCTTTTCAACCCAAACTCTTATTCTCACTGTCTTTCTCTCCCTATACACACTTTCTCCCTCCAGATTTCATCAAACATACTATACATCACCGAAAACTAAAAATGCTGCGCACATTGTCAGCTTTACGGCGACACTGCATCACCAAAAGAAACAACCCAAAAGTTGCAGACGAGACCATGTTTTGCGACGCAGAGAACGTTGGTGTAACGTTCCATGCTCATCAGATCAATAGAAGAAGCAGGCGATTTTCTGTCATATACACAATTGCCAGAATTCCCTTCTCCGTAATCTCCTGTTGTTTTTCACACCATGGTACTAAAAATGGAGTAGATGGTATGTGGGTTTCTACTCTTTCTAGTGATATAGTTAGGACATCAGAGATCGATCATCTTATGGTAAGTGACAGCATGCGTTATGCAATTTTGATGTAGGAAATTCTTCAGCATTACACCTTGACCTTTTTTTTGTATTAGTGGTGATCGAGATTGTTCATTTGTGTAATACTCCATTTAATTAGTGTGTATTATTAATATTATGTAGAATTGTAGTCTGTATATCTCCGATTACTGTTAGTAATAAAAATTGCATTTTCCTAAACAATTGCATTATTTGCATGTTGTAGTGGATATTTTCTTTTGGTTCACTTCATGTGTATAACAAAATAGATTTGAGTACTGCACGTATTCTCGGGGTATGGGCGTGTGGTATTGAGATAGTCTTGTTTTTTCTGCATAATAGTCTTGTTTAATTTGATTATATCGTGAAAATTCAATTAGAAATTCAATCACAGGGAAAACAGTAGAATTTAAATTTTAACGGCATTAAGTTTTTTCTGCATAATACATGCTCCCTCCGATTCAAAGAATTTTTCATGTTTTGTAGTTTTGAGTTGACAAGTTAGAGACTATTTCTAGATCAAGTGAAACCCCCGTTTGACATAAAATCAAGTAACTTGGTAGATCGCAATGACGAATGAAATATTTATTAATTTTTGTAGCAAGTTGACGATTTATTTAGTATAAAAATAACTCCCAACATAGCGCCTCAAAACTGCAAAAAGAAAAAATAGGAAAATTTCTTTGGAACATAGGTATGTATCAGCCGTACGTGGACACATGCACTAGTAAACTTGCCAAATTAATAGGAACAAGCGTGTGCTTCTCACCCAGATACCCGAATGTACACATAAACCTGACAAAATATAGTAGCGACAATTAAGCTAAGCCTTCATAAGTATTGTAATATATAATACTAGTTAGATGAGTTAGTAGATGACTAACTAACATGCCTGAATCGTAATACTCCCTCCTGTTTTGAATAATCTTCCTATTTGTTTTGTAATTTTTGACTAGTCATATTAAGACTAGTATATATATAGACCAAATGCGAAATCCGTTTTACTTAAAATCAAGTGAAACTATAGAATGCACTAGAGAATGAAAGTTGTGTAAATTTTTACAGAAAGTAAACATTTCATTTAATGTATGTGTGGCTTCCAATATGGCTAGTCAAAAATTGTAGAACAAATGTGAAGATCATTTCGGAACATGAGGGAGTATGAAATGAAATAATGTTCTCCGTAATTAATACACCGTATGATCTAGGCCTCAACGCTCAACCGACGGACTTGGAAATACTGTATTAATGTAATTCAGCAACCTACAGCATGGGCCAACATGTCAAATTGTCAATCAAGCAACACCACTGAAGTTTCCAAATATTGGTAAGAAGTTGCGTCCTATTTTTGCAAAATGATGAGAAATTGAGAATGCGGTGTGACGTGATAATATGATCGCAACAAACTGCTCGACTCTAAAGCTTTGTTTGATAGAATTTTATAAAAGTAATATTCAAATCAGTTCAGAATCATTTGAATCAGATTAGATCGATTTAAGTCATTCAAATCAGAGTATATTAGATCATAAATATTCACATAACTCTCAGTGTATTTAGTTCATAATTGATACAAATTTAATGAAATTCAATCAAATTTCAACAAATTTAAATCAGATCAGATTAAAATCATTCAGATCATATCATACCAGTTCAAAAAAATACAGTCATATCAAACGTGGCGTAAGTCTCTAAGAATTAGGCTTGTAAGTTGTAACAAAGCAATACTACTCCTACCCAAAGAGATTTTCCTGTTTGTTTTTGCAGTTTTGAGTTGCCATGTTGGGGACTATTTGTAGACCAAATGAAACACACGTTTACCTTAAAATCAGGTAGAGTTGGTTGATTGCAATGAAGAATGAAATACTTACTAATTTTTAAATCAAGTAAACGATTCATTTGGTATAAATGTAGCTCCCAACATGCCAACTCAAAACTAAAAAAACAAATAGGAAATCTCTTTGGGTAGGAGGGAGTATCTCTTTCGAAAAAAAATGATGATATTATACAATTTAGTGGAGCAACAGCTATGTTAACTCCCCAAAAGCCTCTTTTTCTAGTATTCCTTGGTCCACGTAAGAATGCGACCCAAGGGCGGAAATTTGTAAGAGAGATAATTGAAATTTTAAAACTATATCCGCAAGACATCGACCATAGCCCTTGCATGATTGCACGCGCCCCTATACCACATAACACTGAAGGTTTGACATTATTCAAAGAATCACAGTGATTTATGGATGTCTCCTATTGTAAGTCAAGATGGTTTTAAATATTATTTGGTCCTTGTTGACGATTTCTCTCATCATATGTGAGTTTTTCCAATCAAATACAAATCTGAGGTCTATGCGAAATTTCTAGAGTTTGCTAAATATGTTCGTGCTCAGTTTGAACGTCCAGTAAAAAATTTTCAATGTCACTTAGGAGGTGAATGACAACAACCCATTTCATGATAATCTAAGAACAATGCATTACTGTTTTGCTTTGCGTGCCCACAAACATCTCCACAAAACGGTAAAGCGGAGTGCATGCTCTGTAGACTCAAAATTTAACGTACTCTGCTTATACATGCTACTCTACCGGAAATATTCTGGGTTGAGGCAGTTGAAATTGCCACAATGTCTTGCCTACTAAGGTTCTTCGGAACAACACTCCGGTCTCGGTGCACTTTGGTCATCGACCCACTTACGATCATATACGTACTTTTGGGTGTTTATGCTATATATCCCAACCTATCCGCCAAAGCTCCCCATAAACTTGCTCCTCGATCTACTAGGTGCGTTTTTTTAGGGCTTTCGGCGCAGTTTCGAGGCTATAGATGTCTTGATTTGGTTACGGGCAGGGTTCATATTTCGTGTCATGTCACTTTTGATGAAACGGTGTTTCCTTATTCTGAGCATGGTTCTCTATCCTCCTTGGCTAAGGAACTCCCCTCCGACTCTACACCGTCCTCTTGGGTCAAGTGTTCGCTTTCCCCTGCTACTACATCACACCTCCACGTCCTTTTGGTACCACTTGCCAACGTCGTGCTCGCCCGACCCTGTTTCTCCCCCAGGTCAGGCGGTATTCCACAACCTGCCAGCTCTCTTCTGCGGTTCGTCAGGTCTGGGCTGCCTTCCTCTTCGTCAACTGCCACTACGGTTCCTTCACTATTCCGTCCTACTCCCGACACTACTCACTCTATGTCCACTCGTGCTCGTGAGGGTATTTTTCAACCGAAACAACCTATAAATCTTTATGTCCATGCTACTTCTGGTTTGTCTCTGATACCAAAAAATCCATCTGTTGCTTTATCAGATCCTCGGAAGGACACTATGGATGATGAGTACGGTGCTCTTTGATGTGGGGTAGTGGTAGTGTGTTAATCCGCATGTTTTAGGCGTCTTGGGGTGTATTGGAGCATGGTTTTATCGTGATTCGTGGACCACATCATTCGGAGTAGTTTTGGAGCTTATACGTGGGTTTTACGAGGATTCTATGGCTCAAGACCCTTTTTGGTGAGCGTCTGATAATTTTAGAGAAACACACACCATCACCTCCAACTTCATTTGATCATAACTTTTTATCCAGATAATATTTTGTAGAAATAACAATTGGAGAAGAAAGTTCGTGATCTTAGCTTTCCGATGATATATTATGAGCTCAAAATGAAGTTCGGAGGTGAGAGTTATGCCCGTTTGAAGATTGACCTGCGCACAGACCCTCGACTCGAGAATCACTTATCTCGACTCGAGAATGGTTATCTCGACTCGAGAGTTTCCTCCCTCGAGTCGAGGAGATTTGACAGAACGGGTATTTAGAAGGACAAGATTCTCGACTCGAGAGTGAGTGACCTCGAGTCAAGAAGTTCCTCCCTCAACTCGAGGATTTGAAGCTAGATTCCGGGAAGTTTTCCATGGGCATTTCACGGTTTCTTTTTGCTTAAGAAATATCTATTTCGTCTTTTAGTGTCTTTGGTACTTATCCTTTATAAAATGGGCATGTAACCCCTCCCTAGGAATTATCACCATTATCACCTTATCACCTTTCATAATATTTTTGCATCTAGTTTTCATTTTAGAGAGAGAAACTCAAGGAGAATTAGTATTTTCATTATGAATTTTTTCTCAAATATTATTGTAATAATTAGTATGGGAGGCTAATCCCCCTCCTAGACTCTTGATGTAATCAATTCTTCATCCTATGTATTAGTAAGTATTTTTCTCTCTATTTTACCTTTATTTTCATTATAATTAATTCCTTAACTTGTTCTTTAATGCATGATTTATCCTTGTTTTATCTAATGGGTTGATTGGATTGAATTGGGTACTTCATATGCTTGGTTGATAATTGGTGGCCATTGATTATTAACCTAAAAGGAAGCAACTTTCACATGTTTAGTGTATGGTTATGACTGACTTGTGATTGGGGAATTAATTAGGCAACTAATAGATTAGATTTGATTAGTGTCGCGGTTGCGGCTAATTAGATACTAATTTGGGTTGTTCTCAATCTTTTATTAGTCCTTGCTCTTCATGCCTTTGGTTATGATTTGTTTGAGTGGTCACTAGACAAATTAGGACTAAAAGGAGGGGAATTTGGTAGCGGTGGCTCAAATTCCCCATTAAAGAGGATTAATTGGTTAAAACCGGGATTGTTAATGAATTTGTAATATTAGAGAGAGGTAAAGCTTATTATATTAGGGTGTTAGAAAAGATTATCACCGAGAGTCGCTTTAATTAACTTGTTATCTCGTTCATTTTTCCTGTAATCAAACTTTCAAACCAAAAACCCCCCATTTATTGTTTTCATTTTCTTTTAATTCTATTTTTCCACACTAGAATTGCATGTTAGGACTTCCCTCTTCCTTGTTGATACGATACCCACTTACCCTTACTAATTTAGTAGGAATAGTGGTAATTTGACTAGATTTAACGACAATCTATCTTGTCAAATTTGGCGCCGTTGCCGGGGAAGAGGCGTTTTTAGTCTTTTTGCTATTTTCGTGTGGTTTTTGTACATGTTTGTTTTTGTTTTCTTTCTTTTTTTGTGTGTTTTTTGTTTTGTTATAATCTATGTTTGTATAGACCATCATCTATGGTCTAGTCCCATGTGATTTTTGTTATTCTTGTGTTTTTTTTTGTACATATTTTTTTTTTGTCTTTTTTTTTTGTGATTTATGGATAATTATTGTTTTCCTCAATTGATTGGTGAACCTTTTCATATCTATATTTCTCAACTTGGGGAACTTGATAAAAGTTCTAATGTTTTTTCTGGGTTAGATTTAAATTGGATTATTTTGAATGGTATAAATTTTGAAACCCGAGATTTGGCCGATTATATGAGTAATGGAAGACTTTATGACATGGAACCTTGTGAGATTTGGGATTTTTGGCACTTCATGGCTTATCAATGTTCACAAGTTGCGGATTTAGAAATCCGGGAGCCGTTGCAAAGTTCTCTATGTGATACCCAAAATTTCAATTGGTCTCAATTTGATGACGAACCCTTTCAAGAGTATTTTTCGAGATTAGAAACTTTTGTTGATTATCTTGGTTGTCGTGGTCAATTTTATTCTGATTTTGATTTATGTGATATTGTCAAAAAGGGTATGAACCATGAAACCTGTAATTTGGCACAATATATAAGTAATGAAAGAGTTTCAGAAATGCCAATTGATGAGTGTTTTGCTTTCTTTAAGTTCATGTCTTCTCAATGTTCACAGGTGGAGTTGAATGCTCCACCATCCTCTTATTTGATGAGCAATGATGAGTTTAAGGCGGCGGAGGAAACTATTTTTGTCAATTTTGAGACTAAAGGAGTTTTTGAGCCGCACATTCCTTCTCTTAAGAGTGAGCATGATGACATTCAATTGAGAGAGGAACTTGTCTTTTGTGAGGATGATGATGATGATTATGTGGATTGTAATGAGTCTTCTTCTTCTTTGATTGTACCGTCTTTGTCCATTGATGTTGAGATTGTACCTTTGGAAATTTTCGGTGATCTCATATTGACTCATGATTTAAATGTTGATGCATCTTTTAATTATATCTCTTTGAACAACACATTAGAGGAGTCGGAGAGTCGTGTACATTTCAAGAAGAATGAGAGTAGAGAAATAATGATCAAATCCATATGCTTAAACCCCAAACCCCCTTGGATTAATTACCATCATTCTTCTTTATCTCTTGTTCCGAACTTGTCTAATCATAAGTCTAAAGATGATGACATAGGAGATAATTATGAGCATAGAGGTCCGGAAAATCTTTGTATTCATGATTTTGCCTCTATTATTTATGCAATATTGGTTACTAATGTTTTCTATTGTCACTCTTATGAGATGTTTTCTGGATCATTTGACAAGCTTCTAAGGGCTTTGAATTGTTACGCTCTTAATCTTTGATGTGGGGACTACCTTTTGAGATTGTAGGGTAATTCCCTAATATGAGTCGAGCCAACGACGTTAAACAAAGGCGCTACTTGGGAGGCAACCCAAGATTGTTATATGATATTGTTTTGTTTCTTTGTTTTTTGTGTGTTTGTTTTCTTCATTTTCTTAGCTTGTGACACTTGTCATCCATGATGAATGCCAAGGTATGAATACCACTCTTCCTTACACTTTTTCCCCATCTAATTTCTAAACAAGTCGCCCCTTCACCCAGTTTTATCCCATGTTTTATACCATCTCTTTTCATATTTCCCCACATGCTTGTTTCTCCCAAACCATCTACATTTTGGCCTCAAACTCACAATTTATTACAAAATGGCCTATTTTGTTTTGGTTATATCTGGACAACTATTGTAGTGGGGTCATTATGCTCCGACAAACGCAAGAGGGAGATGGAAGTTTCGTAAGGTGATAGGAGGCGACATATTTTGAGGAAGACGGGAGTTGTGAGGTGAGAGAGTGACTCTTCTACCGGTGTTTTGACCATGAGCCATTTGCTTTGATTGTAATCGAGGGAAATGGAGCTATCACGAGGTATGTTTTCTTTTCCCTTAACTTTTCTCTCTTAATCTCGATTCTAGCCTCTACTTCCCCACCAGTTTTACTAACTTTTTCTGTACCATCTCTCTTTGTGCCCCTCCGCGTTTGCTCCCCCCGTAATTCTTCTACTACCCACCCCATTTTACCCCTTAAACCACTAAATAGCCTTGTTGTTTTATGTCGGTTTGGGTTGTTTTTTTTGGATGGTTGGTAGTTTTAGGAGGAGGACGAGTTATCGTTATTGTTCATGAGAGAGATGGAGTAGTGAGACGAGGGTGGACACTCATTTTCGAGGAAGAATAGGGGAGTGAGATGGAGTGGGTGTCTCTTGACCCGAGAGCCCGTACTTCTTTGATGAGATGCGGCGGTTTGTACTCTCATTAGTTCGTTGTTACCCTTTTTCAACGTTGTTGGTTTGTCATTGTGGGTAATGGCGGGATTTAAGCATGGGGGAGTTAGATGCTTGGCATTGTAATGTAAATCGATTTTGGTGTTTGTCACTTTGTTTGCAATATAGGTGTGATTTTATTTTCCGTTAAAAAAAAAAAAAGAAAAAGAAAAAAATGAAAACAAAAAAATTGAGGTAATCCATGGCGGGCGAATTAAGATGAGGAGTTTGGGGCGTAAAGGGTTATGATCATTATGGGAGTTATAAGGAGGTTCGGTGATAGGAATTGGTGGTCATAGGTTAGAAATCCTCGTGCGTTATGATGATAGGGGCGCCGGTGGATTGATAAGAGGTGAGTCGTGCTCGATAACTTCATTGTGAGCACGGCTTTGAGGGAGTCGTTGAGCCGAGTGGGGGGAAACGTGATTTGTTAGTTCCCCTAACTTAGAGTGTGTGAGAAGGGAGGATAAGATGGTTAGAGTTGGGGTGTCGAGCATTTTATCCACTCTAATTCTAGCTAGCAACTTTGGAGTGTTTTGGTGGCTTGCGATTCTTTGTTTTGGAGGAGTTGATGGTTGTGATTCACCCCGTGCTACAAGAGAGACCAAGGTGACAAGTGTGGAGGATTGGATAACTCGAGGACGAGTAATGGTCTAAGCATGGGGGAGTTTGATGTGGCGTAGTGGTAGTGTGTTAATCCGCATGTTTTAGGCGTCTTGGAGCATGGTTTTATCGTGATTCATGGACCACATCATTCGGAGTAGTTTTGGAGCTTATACGTGGGTTTTACGAGGATTCTATGGCTCAAGACCCTTTTTGGTGAGCGTCGGATGATTTTAGAGAAACACACACCATCACCTCCAACTTCATTTGATCATAACTTTTTATCCAGATAATATTTTGTAGAAATATCAATTGAAGAAGAAAGTTCGTGATCTTAGCTTTCCGATGATATATTAGGAGCTCAAAATGAAGTTCGAAGGTGAGAGTTATGACCGCTCGAAGATTGGCCTGCGCACAGACCCTCGGCTCGAGAATCACTTATCTCGACTCGAGAATGATTATCTCGACTCGAAAATGGTTATCTCGACTCGAGAGTTTCTTCCCTGGAGTCGAGGAGATTTGACAGAACGGGTATTTAGAAGGACAAGATTCTCGACTCGAGAGTGAGTGACCTCGAGTCGAGAAGTTCCTCGCTCGACTCGAGGATTTGAAGTTAGATTCCGGGAAGTTTCCCATGGGCATTTCACGGTTTCTTTTTGCTTAAGAAATATCTATTTCGTCTTTTAGTTTCTTTGGTACTTATCCTTAATAAAAGGGGCATGTAACCCCTCCCTAGGAATTATCACTATTATCACCTTATCACCTTTCATAATATTTTTGCATCTAGTTTTCATTTTAGAGAGAGAAACTCAAGGAGAATTAGTATTTTCATTATGAATTTTTTCTCAAATATTATTGTAATAATTAGTATGGGAGGCTAATCCCCCTCCTAGACTCTTGGTGTAATCAATTCTTCATCCTATGTATTAGTAAGTATTTTTCTCTCTATTTTACCTTTATTTTCATTATAATTAATTCCTTAGCTTGTTCTTTAATGCATGATTTATCCTTGGTTTATCTAATTGGTTGATTCGATGGAATTGGGTACTTCATATGCTTGGTTGATAATTGGTGGTCATTGATTATTAACCTAAAAGGAAGCAACTTTCACATGTTTAGTGTATGGTTATGACTGACTTGTGATTGGGGAATTAATTAGGCAACTAATAGATTATATTTGATTAGTGTCGCGGTTGCGGCTAATTAGATACTAATTTGGGTTGTTCTCAATCTTTTATTAGTCCTTGCTCTTCATGCCTTTGGTTGTGATTTGTTTGAGTGGTCACTAGACAAATTAGGACTGAAAGGAGGGGAATTGGTTGCCGGTTGCTCAAATTCCCCATTAAAGAGGATTAATTGGTTAAAACCGGGATTGTTAATGAATTGGTAATATTAGAGAGAGGGAAAGCTTATTATATTAGGGTGTTAGAAGAGATTATCACCGAGAGTCGCTTTAATTGACTTGTTATCTCGTTCATTTTTCCTGTAATCAAACTTTCAAACCAAAAACCCCCCATTTATTGTTTTCATTTTCTTTTAATTCTATTTTTCCACGCTAGAATTGCATATTAGGACTTCCCTCTTCCTTGTGGATACGATACCCACTTACCCTTGCTAATTTAGTAGGAATAGTGGTAATTTGACTAGATTTAACGACAATTTAGCTTGTCACTCTTACGCATAATGGTAGATGGGAATTGATCTGTGCCCTACCGGTGCCAATATTCTTCGTTGTTTATGGTTGTATCGTCCCAAGTTTAAGGCTGATGGCAGTCTTCAACGGTATAAAGCTCGCTTGGTGGCAAATGGGTCTAATAAGGTTGCAGGGGTGGATTGTGATGAGACTCTTAGTTTCGTGGTCAAGTCGGCTACTATCCGCACTATTTGGTCGTTAGTTATGTCTCGTCAGCGGCCGATTCATCAACTTGATGTTAAAAATGTATTCTTACATGGTGATCTCCAGGAGCAAGTTTACATGCATCAGCCGCCTAGCTATCGTGATCGCACACGGCCTAATCATGTGTGTCTTCTACGCAAGTCCTTATATGGTCTTAAACAGGTTCCTTGTGCTTGGTTAAAGCGCTTTGCCTCCTTTGTTCTTCGTTCTGGCTTTACTGCAGGTGCAACGGATGCCTCATTGTTTGTGTATCATCAAAGGTTGAAGAGTTCCTATCTTCTTCTCGATGTCGATGATATTATTCTCACTGCCTCCACCACGACATTGCTTCGTTGGTTGATTTCTCTACTGTCCAATCAGTTCGCTATGAGTGATTTGGGTCCCTTAAGTCACTTCTTGGGTATTAATGTGACTCGCGGATCCAAATGTCTTTTTCTATCTTAGCGGCAGTATGCGTTGGACATTCTTGGGCATGCGTCGATGCCTGATTGTAAGCCTTCCACTACTCCGGTTGAATTTGGCTTCAAGCTTGCTGCGTTGTCTAGTTCTCTGGTCATGGACCCGCGCCTTTATCGCAGCTTGGCTGGTGCTCTGGAATATCTCACCTTCACTCGCCTGGACATTACTTACCCTCGTGAGCCTTAGTTCCATGCTTTAAAGCGTCTTTTGCGCTACATGCTTTAAAGCGTCCGACTGCTTATTCCAATGGTGATTGGACTAGTTACTTGGATACTTCTCGTTCGAAGTCTGGCTATTGTGTTTTCCTGGGGGATAATTTGGTTAGCTGGTCGTCCAAGCGTCACCCTGATGTGTCTCGCACTAGTGCCAAGGCTGAATATCGGGTGTTGCTAATGTTGTTGTTGATACGTGTTGGTTGCGTAATTTGTTGCTTGAGCGTCGGGTACTTGTTCCTCGTGCTACTCTAGTTTACTGTGACAACATTAGTGCTTTCTACATGTCTAGCAACCCCGTTCAGCACCAACGTACCAAGCATATTGAGTTGGATATTCATTTTGTACGTGAAAAGGTGCAGGTTGGTGAGGTTCGAGTTCTTCATGTTCCAGCTGATTATCAGTATGCTGACATTTTTACCAAGGTACTCCCTCGCCCTCTCTTTGAACACTTTAAGTCCAGCCTGAGCCTTCGTCCTCCTCCCGCTCTGTCTGAGGGGGTGTACAACAACGAGAGACTTTCAATTTTTCCTTTTCCTCTTTGTTTTTTTTTTTTGTTTTCTGCTATTTATTAGTTTTAAATGCAAATTGTACAGTAAAAGGATATCATCATTAAGAAAACCGTGCAGTGCACGGGCTTACATCAAGTATATATATAAACAAAAAAAATTTCGTGAGTGATGTGGCGTCAATTTAGTGTGTTAATGCGCACGATTTAGGCGCCTTAGGGTTTATTTGGGCATGTTTGTATCGTGATTCGTAGACCACACCACTCGGAATAGTTTTGGAGATTATACGTGGGTTTTACGAGGGTTCAATTGCTTAAGACTCTTTGGTGAGCCGTGGACGGGAATGGAAGACCGGGCTTTGATTCGAATCGTGATTCGAGGAGGAGTAGCTCGGTTGCGCGTAGGGATTCACACGAGCTCAGGAGAAGAAGCAAAGAGGAGTGGAAATTCAATTTCCTCGACTCGAGAGGGGTTTGCCTCAAGTCGAGGATTTCCTCGCTCGACTCGAGGAGGTTGTTCCTCGACTCGAGGATTCCGTCTCTCGACTCGAGGATTTCTTTCCTCGAGTCGAGGAAGCCAGCTCCCGGGAAGCTTTATATGGGCTTTTGACGGTTTCTTTTTGGCCTAAATATCTAATTCGTCTTTTAGTGCTTTGTACTTAGATGTAATAAAGGGGCATGCACCCCTCAATAATACTAATCACTTTTCATTGTATTTTTGCATCTTGTTCTTAATTTTAGAGAGAGTAACTCAAGGAGAATTAGTATTTTTAATATGATTTCAATCTCAAATATTATTGTAATAATTAATATGGGAGGCTAATCCCTCTCCTAGACTCTTGGTGTAATCAAATTTTTCATCCTAAGTATTAGTAAGATTTGTTCTCTCTAATTTGCTTTTAGTTTCATTATAATTAATTCCTTGTTTTTCAATTGCTTGATTTGCCTTTATTTTCTCTAATTGGTTGATTAGATTGAAATGAGTATTTCTCATGCTTGGTTGATAATTGGTTGTCATTGATGATTATCCCTAAAGGAAGCAACTTTTACATGATTAGTGTATGGTTATGACTAATTTGTGATTGGGGAATGAATTTGTCAACTAATAGATTAGATTTGATTAGTGTCGCGGTTGCGGCTAATTAGATACTAATTTGAGTTGTTCTTAATCTTTTATTAGTCTTTGCTCTTCATGCCTTTGGTTGTGATTTGTTTGAGTGGTTACTAGACTAATTAGGACTAAAAGGAGGGGAATTCGTTGCCGGTTGCTCAACTTCCCCATAAAAGAGGATTAATTGGTTAAAACCCGCATTATTAATGAATTGGTAATAGGGAGGTAAAACTTACTATATTAGATTGTTAGACAAGTTTATGCCGAGAGTCGCTTTAATCAAATTGATATTTTGTTTATCTCTTTTAAACAACTTTCAAACCAAAAACCCCTAATTTAATTGTTTTATTTCTTTTGTTTTGCTTTTTCCACATAGAATTCGCATAGTAGGCTATCCCCTCTTCCTTGTGTTCGATACCCGCTTATTCTATCTTCTTAGTTAGTATTTAGCGGTAATTTGACTAATAATAACGACTTATTAGCTTGTCAAATTTGGCGCTGCTGCCGGGGATGAGGCATATTTAGTCTTTTGCTATTTTTGTGTGGTTTTTGTACGTATTTGTTTTTGTTTTGTAATTTTTGTTATTTGCTTTTTCTTCTAAGTGTTTGAGGCTTGTTCTTATTTGTTTCCTTCGGTGTTTGGGCCACTAGCCTATGCTCCAAACCCGTGCTACTAATCCCAATTTGAGTGAATTTCAGATAGATTTTTACTACGCCAAAAATACCATATAACACCGGGCCTTAAATCAACCAGACACCGGTTAGGGCCAAAACCGGTGTCTTATATCCTGGTCAACGCATATCATGTTCACACTTTAGACACCGGTTTTAGTTACAACCGGTGTCTTAGGTTCACCAAAAAAATAAATAAAAATAATAAAAAAATAAAATGAATGATTCGATATTGCCAAAAAATTTCATTTACTAGCTAGAATCAAATTCGAAAAGAGTTCAGAAATTTGTGTATAATCTATTAATTAGAAACAAATTCAAGAACAAGTTCAGAAATTTGATTATAAAAATTTTGCAACAAGACAATGAAAATTCAACTAATCAACTACAAGAAATAATAGAAGGAGAAACGAACAACAAATGCAAATAAAGTTACCAAACAAGAGTACTTAGCAACTTACCTTGAACAATTAACAATACAACTAATAGCATAACTAAGATGGATATTACAAATAATTGCAGCTTTACGATAGATCCGCACATTTATAGATCCGAAATTGGACAAAAAAATTAGATCTCAATCTCGAGCAGATTTTTAGACCAATCCGAAATTACACTAATAAATTAGATCTCGAATTCGAGTACACTTGATTTTAATATCAAAAAATTTACAAAGCTTAACGAAAAATGAAACTAGATCTAAAAAACCGTAACAAAACTTACATATTTACAATAATAAACTTGCATATTAAAATTTCAGATTTGCACATCATCTTTCTCTTCCTTATGTAAAGCCCCTTGCTGTGTTTTTTCTTCAAGAGTGGAGGAAAAATTAGTTGTTTAAGGAAGAATAATTGGTTTTTGAAATAGTGGAGGAAGAATTGAAGAGGTATCATAATGTGAAAGAAGTTAAAAGATAAAAGAAGGAGGCGAAAACTGGGGAAGATGGAGTTTATGTGGGAGATTTTTATGGAGAGAGAAGTTGAAGAGCAGATGGTCTAAGTTATATTTTCTATGTACTTATGAAGGTGAGAGAAAGGCGTGTGCAGTTAATAGGAGTGGCGGAGAATACAAAGAATAGTTATTAGTGTTTTTTTTTTATTACATAAGACACCGGTTTTAAGCTTAACCGGTGTCTAAAGTGTTCAATTAATATTTTTTTTTATATATTCTTGGGAACAAATAAGACACCCTATATAACCAGTAGTGATTAATTTTTTTTTTATTCTGGGTTTTCGCTAGCGTCGTATTGAGGAAGATGAGGAATAAGCAGTTGATTAATGTAATAAGGAGGCGCTGGTTGAATGACTTTGCAGAATAAAAAAAAAGAGCTTTAGACACTGGTTATAGGCCAAACCGGTGTCTTACATCAACCTTTGACACCGGTTTTATCCACAACCGGTGTGAAAGGTGCTACACCTTTTTTTTTAATTTTTTTTTTCCTTTTCTTTTGTGTACTGACGGTAATTTTCCTTTTTTTTTAATATGTATGACACCGGTTAACACAAAACCGGTGTCAAAAGGTTTTTGACACCGATTTTTGTCATTCTGGTGTCATAAATAGCGGTGTCTATTTGCATTTTTGGCGTAGTGAATTAGAACTTGAACGGACCCTTAGGCTACGGAGGAAATTTCCACTTGAGCAAGAGGACCGTTTTTTTGAGGAGGAAGAGAATATCTTCGCCGATTTTGGGTTTTCTAGAGAAGAAGGATCTTGGACTTCGGTCACTTCCTAGTTCTTCAAACACCGACTAGAGCCATGAGTATAAGGGAGTTGACCGCACCGGATCTCTCACAACAACCCTCTTGCATTGTCTTCCCCGATGATGAGGCTACTTCTAGAATCGAGATCAAAGTAGCTCTACTACACCATCTAACCACCTTCTACGGTCTTAGCACAGAGGATGCTAACAAACACATTATGGGGGTTCAAATTGTGTGCAACAATATGAAGTCGGCCGCGGTTGATTTAGATACTTTCTTTCTCAAGGTATTTCCGTTTTCCCACACAATAGCATCACATCTTGGGATTGTTGAAGCATACCTTTATTCTCAAGTACTTCCCCAACAGAAAGGCTTCCGCCTTGAAAAAGGAGATATCCACGATTGAGAAAAGGGGAGAGTCGCTCGCATCTTATTGGGATAACTTTCGAGAGTTAGTAGCTAGTTGCCCCTACCATAGCTACACAGAGCAAGATTTAATCTTGCTTTTCTACCACGGCCTCGATGATCAAGACTATAGGCTCGTGAGCTTCTAGCAATGAGGGCTTGGATAAAATGACCCCAGCCGAGGTCTTGGGATTTGCTTGAGGAGCTAGCAACAAACTCAAGGGACCGAGAATCTAAGAGGTGCGCGAGGAAAGTCAATATGGTAGAGACTTCTTCCAATGATTCCCAAGTGGGAGAGTTGACGATAATGGTGAAGGAACACCTACACAATCAATCAAAGAACTCACCACCTAGAGAGTATGAGGAGGTCAAGGCTATGGGAGGTTTTCAAGTAAATTCAAGGAGATATAACCCATACTCTAACTCATACAATCCGGGCTCCAAAGATCGTCCCAATTTGCGGTATGGCAACTATGAGGGAAACCATGGCTACAATCAAGAGGGTAACCAGTTCCAAGGTCAAGGACAAGGTAGCAATTCAAATTTTAACTCACAAGGACCTAGAGACGGAAATTATCAAGGAGGCCGCCATGGAAACAACTTTCAAAATGGCCGTTTCCAAGCTAAACCATCTCTCTCCGGCCCACAATCCCAAGGTGGTTCCTCGTCTTCAATGTCCGTCGAGGACATGATCAAGGCTTTGACCCAAAACGTCACGAATATGCAAGTCGCCATGGTTCAAAACCAACAACAGACGAAGGCAAGCATCCAAAATCCGGAAGGTCAAATGAGCCAACTATCAAGTGCGGTGAATCAACTATAATCAAGAGGTTCCACATACAAAGTTGTCATCTCAAACGGAGGTCAACCCAAAGAAGAATGTGAGTTTCGTGAGTCTACAGAGTGGTAGGAAGCCAAATGAGCCGGATGATCGAGGAAATGATGAAGTTTAGGGTGAGGATGGGAATGATGAAAGCAACAATGCGTCGGGAAATGAGCAACCCCGGCTTGAGGAGCATCCAGCTCGAGTCGAGGGAAGTAGGAGTGGAGAACACTACTCTACCGGAGGAAAAGGTTGTCTCGAGTCGAGGGTGCTATTGCCTCGACTAGAGAAATTGGGTAGAAAAAACAATAGGACTGATAATAATCTTCGACTCGAGAAGGAAGTCCATCGAGTTGAAGAGGAAGCTCCATGAGTTGAGGAGGAACAACCCCGAGTCGAGGATTTGGCCTCGAAAAACAATAATCCTGTTCAGAATCCTCGACTCGAGAGGGATGTACCCCGAGTCGAGGATGGTGCTCCTCGAGTCGAGGTGAAGTCACCTCTAGTCGATGAATCACCAAAAAAATAATAACACTGTTCATCTCCCTCGACTCGAGAAGGGTTGTCCTCGAGTCGAGGATTGTTCTTCTCGACTCGAGGAGGGAGTCCCTCGAGTCGAGGATTCCTCTTTTGGGGCGGTTTGCTTGGCTCTTCTTCTATAGTACAAGACGGGGATAATGAGGTTGATGTTTCATTTCCCGAGGAACTAAAGGATGACCGGAATCGGAGTACGCCTGCAACTCCGACATGTACGCTCTCTTCCAAGATTGTTAGGTAAACATCCATTTTCTCAACTTTGTTAAGATTTTTTCTAAGGTGGAAAAATTTGTTAAAGACGTAGTCACGCCTAGACGAGCAGCTAAGAAAAAAAGGAAACAAAAAGTCAAAATAAGCGAGCATGTGTCGGCGGTAATCCAAAGTCGATTGCCTAATAAATGTAGGGACCCTGGAAGGTTTTTTATACCTTGCATTCTAGGGGGTGCTAAGTTTAACAAGGCCATGTTAGATCTCGGTGCTAGTATAATTGTTTGCCTTATTCCGTGTTTGAATCGCTAAAATTTGGGGAATTGCATGACACGGATATTATAGTTCAACTAGCCGATAGATCGAATGTGTATCCTAAGGGCATAATTGAAGATGTTTTTGTTGAATTGGATAAACTTGTTTTCCCGGCCGATTTTTATGTTATCAAAATAGAACATGACTTGGATGCGGCCCCTATTCTTTTAGGGCGTCCCTTTTTTAAAACGGCTCAAACAAAAATTGATGTTGCGAGTGGGTCATTAACAATGGAATGCGAGGGTAAAATTGTCAAGTTTAACGTGTTTGATTTCATGAAATACCCCTCGAATGTGCATTCAGTGTCTTCCATTGATATCATTGATCCTATTGTGAAAGACGTGTTTGATTCACATGGCAATGTTCTTGATGACGTGCTTGTCCAATTGAGTCTAGTAGGATAGAGAATTCTTCGTTTGTTTCTTTGTCTACTAACTCGCAGGAAATAACTCATGAGATCGGTAAACCATATCGTATGAACTAAAATGCTAAGCCGGTTACTCTTGAGAAGCCGCTTGAACGACCCAAGCCGTCTACCGTTGAGGCCCCACAAGTTGAATTAAAGGCCCTCCTGGACAAGCTCAAGTACGTTTTCTTGAGAGATAAGGAAATTCTCCCCGTCATAATTTCGAGCCAATTGAGTAAAAGTCAAGGAGAAGAGGTTGATTGAAGTTTTGACCAGTCACAAGGAAGCCATTGGGTATTTCCCGCTCCACGTGTATACATCGAATCATGTTGGAGGACGAGGCGAAACCCGTAAGGCAATCTCAAAGGTGGCTCAATCCACCAATGATGGAGGTAGTCAAGAAAGAGATTTTGAAGATTTGGCAAATGGGGATGATTTTTCTCGTATCGGATAGCCAATGGGTGAGCCCCACCCAAGTCGTCCCGAAGAAGGGTGGGATCATCGTGGTTGCAAACAAGGAGGGAGAAATGGTTCCCACAAGGCTTCAAACGGGTTGGAGAGTATGTATCGACTATCGTCGTCTCAATGCCATAACTAGGAAGGATCATTTTCCGTTGCCGTTCATTGATCAAATGTTGGAACGGCTAGCCGGGCACAAGTTTTATAACTTTTTGGACGGTTATTCCGGGTACTTCCAAAAGCCATAGCCTCGGAGGATCAAGAAAAGACCACGTTTACATGTCCTTTCGGTACATTTGCGTACCGAAAAATGCCTTTTGGCTTGTGCAACACCCCGGCTACGTTTCAAAGGGCTATAATGAGCATATTTTCCGATCAGACTGAGGAATTTGTGGAAGTGTTTATGGACGACTTTACCGTGCATAGGGACACCTTTGAGCAAGCTTTGGGTCATCTAGAGTGGGTCCTCGACTGGTGTTTGGAGTCTAATTTAGTCCTCAACTCGGAAAAATTCCATTTTATGGTGGCGGATGGTGAGGTGCTTGGCCACTTAATCTCGGAACGGGGGATTGAGGTCGATAATGCTAAAGTGGACGTGATTTCTACTATCCCTTATCTGAATAATGTAAGAGAGGTGCGATCTTTCTTGGGTCATGCGGGTTTCTACCGTCGGTTTATCAAGGATTTTTCAAAGACCGCATCTCCCATGTGCAAGCTTCTTCAAAAAGAGTCGGATTTCGACTTTTCCATGGAATGTCAAGCATCATTTGATGAGTTAAAGGCTCGGATTATGTTCGGTCCCATCATTAGGGCGCTCTGTTGGTCACTTCCCTTTGAGATTATGTGCGATGCGAGTGACTACGCGATCGAAGCCGTGTCAGGCCAAAAGGAGGGGAGAGCAAGCAATGTCATTCACTACGCCTCTTTGATGCTAAATGAGGCGCAACGTTACTATAGAACCACAGAGAAAGAGATGTTGGTGGTTGTATTTGCTCTAGAGAAATTCCGGCCATATCTCTCGGGGACGAAAGTCATTGTATATAGTGACCATGCCGCCATCCGTTATTTAATGTGAAAGGAGGCTAAGCCACGACTCATCCGATGGTGTTGCTTATGAGTGAATTCCATGTTGAGATACAGGACAAGAAGGGTGCGGAAAATCTCGTAAAGGATCAGTTAAGCCGGCTCGTGCATGACAAGGATACCTCTTATGCCAAAGATAGAATCCAAGAGAGGTTTCCGGACGAGGCCCTGTATTCTTTGATCATAAAAAAGATCGCGCGACCGTGGTTTGCAAACATCGTCAATTTCCTAGAATCCAACAAATGCCCTCCCGCTTTCAATAAGGGTCAAAGAGAGAAGTTTCAAAGTGTTGCAAGATTTTTCATTTGGGACGACCCGTACCTATGGATACAAGGATCTGACGGGATTATACGTCAATGCATTCCCGACGATGATGTACGTTCCATCTTAACCTTTTGTCATTCCTATGCATGTGGTGGCCATTTCGGTTAAAAAAGAACCACGTTGAAAGTGCTCGAGTGCGGATTTTATTGGCCTTCACTCTTTAAGGACGCTCACGAGTTTTGTCAAACTTGTGATAAATGTCAAAGGGTAGGAAATAATTCGCAAAGAAATAAAATGCCTGAAACTCCTATTATCTTTTGCGAAAATTTTGACGTTTAGAACATTGATTTCATGGATCCTTTCCTAAATTCCCACGGCCATTTTTATATTTTACTTGCGGTGGATTACGTCTCCAAGTGGGTGGAGGAAAAAGCCACTAGAACTGATGACTCCAAAGTTGTTTCATATTATCTCCGATCCCGCATCTTCTCCCGTTTCGGTGTCCCTAAGATGTTGATAAGTGATAAGGGGACGGATTTTTGTAACCGGACGGTGAGTGCACTTTTACGGAAGTTTTATGTAGTTCACAAGGTCTCGATGTCATATCATTCCCAAACTAATGGGCAAGCCGAGGTGTCAAATCAGGACATAAAGTCAATACTTGAGAAAACGGTTAACCTGAACCGCAAAGATTGGAGTTTGAGATTGGATGATGCAGTTTGGGCTTATCGGATGGCCTACAAGACACCGATTGGCATGTCTTCGTACCGATAGTTGATCGATAAAGCATTCCACCTCCCCGTTGAGATAGAACACCGAGCATACTGGACCATCAAGAATCTTCATATCGGAATGAGTGAAGTGGGAGAGCACCGAAAACTTCAATTGCATGAGATGGAGGATATCCGATTGGAGTCCTGTAATAATGCGACAATCTATAAGGAAAAGACCAAAGCATGGCATGACAAATTGATTGCGAGGAAGAGTTTCGTGGTGGGAGACTAGGTATTGCTCTATCAATCAAGGTTGAAACTCTTCCCGGGGAAATTAAGATGTAGATGGATTGGACCATTCATCGTCTATAAGGTTTATCCTCATGGTGCGATCAAAATTTTTGAAAAAGAAGAGGAAAAAGCCTTTAAGGTGAATGGTCATAGATTGAAGCCGTACTACGAAAGATTCAAAGTGGAAACCGTGGAGGAATTGACACTATTTGAGCCAACTATTGAGAATTGAGAATTTGGGGTTCATGAGTCGAGCCTACGACGTTAAACAAAGGCGCTACTCGGGAGGCAACCCAAGCCGTAGTATCCGAGCAAGAAATGAAGCAAGAGGAGCAAAATAGAGTATCCTCGAGTCGAGGACATCACCCCTTGACTTGAGGATCCGGAACATTGAGGTTCAAAAAAGTGGTAAAATCCTCGTCTCGAGCCATCACTCGCTCGAGTCGAGGAGTATGCCGCTCGAGTCGAGGATGAGCAGAAGGAATGTTTTATTTTGGGGTCAATTCCTCGACTCGAGGGAGGATGGCTCGAGTCGAGCGAGCAGATTCTCGAGTCGTGGCAAGCTTTCTCGACTCGAGGATTCTTCAATTCTTGATTTCTTCAGATTTTTAACACCGACCCTCTTCCTCTCTCCTCATATCTACACATTTAATGTAAATTAATGCAAATAAAATGTGACAAAATACAAGAACCACCCATAGCTCCCTTGATCACCAAGGGCACGTCCAAGGCCTTACAAAGGCTCCAAATATTTGTCATTTAGCTCTTGTTTTGGTTCGAGAAGAATAATGAGTCATCAAGCAAAAATTAAAAGGAAAATAGAAATAGTAAACATCTTTTTACAATGTTGTTAGTGTAACTATGGGTGACATGAGCATGCCATATGTAAAATTTTGTCATTGCTTAGGTGGTTTAGTAGTATGAAAACAAAGTCGGGTTAGATTCGTTTCGAGCAATTTTGCCTCGGTTTGCTCAAAAATGAAAACCGGGTGAAAAGAGTCGATCAATAAATGAATTTAGAACTAAAAACAATGAAAATTAATATTATTAATATTATTTACGCTATTTTCGAAATTTATATAAATAATAGAAAAAATGGTGAAATTGAAGTTGTTGAGAAATCGTTTTATTCACAAATAAACGAATAAAAATGGGTAAATAAAAATGAATAAAGTGAAATGGAATTAGAAAATAGAAGTAGATTAATAAAAATGAATTAAAAAAGGGTGAGACAAAATTTGGTGTCTACACATGTTTGTTTCGCATGGACCAAATGTAGTAGATTAAGTTGCATATTAGAGCTCATGTCACCTGTTTCTCCAATCTTGTACCACATCTTTTTGCTGAGCACCATTAGATGGGATTATGAGCAGGATTATCAATGTCGACCTTCCTTTTCAGCTCTTCAATGCATCTCTTGTTGTATACACATGTGAGGAATAAGTGATCATGCGCTCAACTCCATCTTGACACAAACCACGATCATCCTTCTCACATATGCCCGGTCTCCTTAACCTCTCCATTACCTGTAGCCTCTTTTTAATTGCAAGCCAGGCAATGAAGCTAGATCTTGGAACATAGTGCCTGCTCCATACTACTTTATCCCACCATACTTTAGGCTCTTCCGGTGTCATCCACTTATATCCCTTAGCTATAGTGTAGCTTACATTTTCCAAGTCATTACAGTAGGGCTTAATCATCTCTTTGCCTTTGCATACTTTCTTCCAGTACCAGCTAGAGTATTCAGGTGGGTTGTAATTATCCCAAGCAACACCTTTTAAATATATACTATGGATCCATTTAATCCATAATGAGTCTGTTTTAATGTAGAACCAGTAGACATATTTTACAATGTTGGCAATGTTCCATCTGCAGGTATCAATTAAACCCAATCCTCATGTCTCCTTTAATTCGCACACATCTTCCCAAGGAACAAGAGGAACCCTTACAATTTGGTCAGACCCATCCCAGAGGAAGTTTCTCCAACAGGCATTAATCTTCTTCAGCACTACTTTTGGTAATAAGAAGACTCTAGCCCAGTAAGAATGTAAGTTCTGCAACACTGACTTCACCAAAGCCAGTCTCCCTGCGTAAGAAAGTTTCCTTGCACCAACATCCCTAATTCTCTTGACAATTTTCTCTTTAAGTGTATTGCAATCCATTATTGATAATCTCCCAGTTGTAATTCTGATTCCCAAGTATCTAAAGGGGAGCTCTCCTTCCTTACAGCCTGAAAATCCCAAAATCTCTCTTCTAGTACGACAATTTAACCCTCCAAAGTAGATGTTAGACTTTGAGGGGTTCATAGACAATCCTGAAGCCTTTGAGAATGTGGAAAAAGCCCTTAGAATAAGCATGACCAACTTTTCCTCTCCATTGCAGAATATGAGGAGATCATCTGCAAAGCATATGCGGGGCCTTAGTTAAGGGGTGCGAACATTTGGAACTCGTCTTGATGTGCGCTATTTCGTTGTGGTTAAAGTTGGGTTTTTAAGGTGTTTAACGTTGGTTTTTGGATCACTATGCCAAAAAGACGATAAGACACCCGTACAAATTACACCGGAATGTTAATAACCGGTGTTAGAAAAAGATTAGACATCGGTTACGTATGAACCGGTGTTGAAAGCAATTTAAGACACCGGGTCATTAGGCAACCGGTGTCTTATGTGTTCCTAAAAGTAAATAAGAAATAAGTTTCAAAAAGAAAAAATAAATAAAAAATAATAAAAAAAATTCCATATAAGACACCGGTATTGTTAAAGCAGGTGTATTATGTACCCAAAAAAAAAACCTAACTTAATACTTTCTTTGAATTCTCCGCCCCTATCTACAGATATTCCCCAATTTAATTGTGTAACCTTTTCTCTCGCTTCCATTTGCTTCACGTCGCCTTCTCCTCTTCCATCACCAAATACATCCCAACTTTCTCTCTATCTAAAAATCCCCAAAGAAAAATGAGGAATCATGGCATTCTCATCACGCTCAAACCCTGATAACAAAATCACAATCTTGGGCGCTCGTGGTGGTATTGGACAGCCTTTGTCCTTTTTGATGAAGCTTATTAACCCTCTTGCCGTCTTTTCACTCCTTTTTTTAACATTTTTGTATAATTTTTTTGTTGACTTATTGGATTTATGATATGAAGGCTTGATAAGGTTTAATTTGTGGGTTTTGTAATGTTTTCATTTTTTTTTATGTTGGATAATAGATGTGGTAGGTGTTTTTTTTATTGTCAGGGGTTTAGATCTTTGAGTGTGGTTTTAGTGGAGTTATGATTTTTTTCTCTCCTTTCAAACTCCGCCAATTAACATGTCATGTCTTATGCTATACTTATTTTCTATATGTTGAGAATCTTGAGATGTGTTAGGAAACAAAGTACCAGAACAAGAAGGTCAAGCAAGATGAGGTGGGGAAGATTAAGAACAAGAACTTGAAGAAGGAGAACATTAAGTTTGTGAACAAGAACAAGAACAAGAGAAGCAATTGCGGAACATATTAATTACTAGCAAACGTGTAATGTATTAACCAATCCATTGCAAAAATTTCAATTGTTATGTCAACTTTCAGATTTGTACTAACTTTGTTCCATTTTGAATTTGATAATAATAATAGTAAATTGGAATTTTTTTTCCTTTCGTGCACGCCTTTTCTAATTATTTTTTTTTTTTTTTGAAAATTTGGTGCAAATGCATGATTTATCCTTGTTTTATCTAATTAGCTACTAGATTAGACTTGGGTATTTCATATGCTTGGTTGACAATTGGTGGTCATGGATTATTAGCCTAAAAGGAAGCAACTTTCACATGATTAGTGTATGATTATGACTAACTTGTGATTCGTGAATTAATTAGGCAACTAATAGATTAGATTTGATTAGTGTCGCGGTT
This sequence comes from Spergularia marina, assembly GCA_963680865.1. Taxonomy (NCBI): domain Eukaryota; kingdom Viridiplantae; phylum Streptophyta; class Magnoliopsida; order Caryophyllales; family Caryophyllaceae; genus Spergularia; species Spergularia marina. The sequence continues at coordinate 8,516,076 of OY804561.1, forward strand.
GCGACTAATTAAATACTAATTTGGGTTGTTCTCAATCTTTTATTAGTACTTGCTTTTCATGCCTTTGGTTCTGATTTGTTTGAGAGGTCACTAGACAAATTAGGACTAAAAGAAGGGGAATTTGGTAGCGGTTGCTCAAATTCCCCATCAAAGATGACTAATTGGTTAAAACCAAGATGGTTGGTGAATCGGTAATATTAGAGAGAGGTAAAACATACTATACTAGTGTGTTTGAAGAGATAATCACCGAGAGTCACTTTAATCAACTTGATATTTCGTTTATTTCGTTTTAATCCAACTTTCAAACCAAAAACCTCCCATTTAATTGCTTTATTTATTTCGTTTTAGTTTTTCCGCATAGAATTCGCATTTTAGACTTTCCCTCTTCCTTGGGATACGATACCCACTTACCCTTGTTACTTTAGTAGGAATAGTGGTAATTTGACTAATAATAACGACTTATTAGCTTGTCGATTTGGCGCTGTTACCGGGGAAGAAGCGTTGTTAGTCTTTTTGTTATTTGTTTTGTGGTTTTAATTTATATATATTTGTTGTGTGCTTTTCTTTTGTTATTTTTGTTATTTTCATTTTCTTTTAAGTGTGGTTGAGGCTTGTTTTCATTTGTTTCCTACGGTGTTTGGGTCACTAGCTTATGGTCCAAACACTACGCAAAATAATCGATATTACACCGCCTACAATGACACCGGATGGCTTAAAACCGGTGTTAGAAACTAGATAGACACCAATTTAAGGATAACCGGTGTCATATGTCTTAAAAAAAATTGGTGTCGTGGGTACACAGAAGAAAAGGAAAAAAAAAAAAAAGTGTAACACCTTTGACACCGGTTTTGAATGCAACCGATGTCAAAGGCTTGGTGTCAAAAAAAAATTTGGTGTCGTGGGTACACAGAAGAAAAGGAAAAAAAAAAGTGTAACACCTTTGACACCGGTTTTGTAAGCAACCGGTGTCAAAGGCTTTTAAACGACACCGGGTTTAAGTAAAACCGGTGTCAAAAGCTTACTTTTTTTTTTTGGTAAGTTAATACGTTAATTATTCATTCGACAACCACCTCCTAATTCATTCGAAAACCAAAACGCAGAAAAAAAAAATCAAATTAAGCCCAAAAACCGCCGTCGCTGCTCCCTACCGCCCTCTTGTGGTCGCCGACGACTTTAAGGTTGTCATTGTTGTCTTCTTTCGTCGCTGTCGCTGTTGCTTTGGCCGTCGCGTGTGGTTTTTGCTGTCGTTGTTGCTTTTCGCCGTCGCACCTGGTTGTTGTCGTCGCTATTGCTTGCCGCCGTCGATGTTGCTTGCCGCCGTCGTTCTTGCGCCTCTTCTTCCTCGCCGCCCACTTCTTCCTCTTGGTGTATCTTCCAATTCATATAAGGTTTGTGCTTAATTGATTTTCCAATTAAATTTGTTTTGAGTATAGTTAGATTGATATATGGTGAATTGCTCTTATTACTCGAATTGCACTTGTTAGATTCATATTGTGTATTGGCTGGATTACGTCGTGATAGGGTGAATTGTTCTTATTTGGGTGAAATTGATCATTAGTTGTCGGGAAGAATAGAGTACTACTTATATATAGTTGACAAAGACATCGGTTATACATTTGACCGTTTTCTTAAGTGTTTTGTTTGATTATGAATATTGTATTGTAGTAGTAATGGTTTAGTTAGTTCGATTAGTAGTTTTAATTAGCGTGTTTGAATTTTTTAGAATAATTGGTTACTAATTTTAGTAGTGGGTTTAGTTCGATTATTGAAACAGTAGAATTGTAGATTATTGAATTGATGGTTTTAATTAGTTAGATTTAGACGTTTACTTTTGTTAGGTTAATTAGGATAATTTGTTGCTAATTTTGGTTAATATAGACATGGATCGGAAATGGATAATAATGTCAAATCAAGGTGACCGTGATTATGAGGAGGGGATTCGAAAGTTTCTAAAGTTTTCCGAGAAAAATTGTGAAGACTTAAAGCGTATGCGGTGCCCGTGTTGTAATTGTTATAATATGAGATTTCACTCTCTTGATACGGTAAAATTCCATTTGGCTAAGAGTGCTTTTGCTTCAACTCATACAAAATGGATTTTTCATGGGGAGTCAACACATGACTTGCGCATGGATAGTGAAAGTAATAGTGAATTTGTCCAACAAGATATTAGAGAGGATGTTGATGACTATATTGGAGAGGATGATGAGGACTATATTGGTGAGGATGATGATGACAATAATATTGATGCGATTAGTGGAGAGGGTAGTGGAGAAGAGGGGACTGATGATCCGAATCAAGATGAAATTGATGTAGATGTAAATGGTGATGACCCGAATATGATGGAGAACTTGTTGAATGAAAATGAAGAGGTGTTGTATGAAAATTGCGAAAAAGTACACTAGATTGTCCGCCGTTTTAAAGTTGTATAATTTAAAAGCGGCAAATGGTTGGAGTGACAAGAGCTTTACTAGTTTGTTAGAGTTGTTGAATGACATGTTACCAAGTGGTAATACTCTCCCTACTCGAACTTATGAAGCCAAAAAAATGTTAGCTTCAATGGGTCTAGGCTACCAAAAGATTCATGCTTGTCCAAATGATTGTATATTGTATCGCAAAGATTATGAAAATGATGTTGTTTGTTCTATTTGCGGTACCTCTCGATACAAGGAGAATAGGAAGGGCGTTCCGGCTAAGGTTTTGTGGTACTTTCCCATAATACCAAGATTGAGAAGACTCTTTGCCAACCCAAAGGACGCGGAATTATTGACATGGCATAAATCCGGTAAAGATCGAAAGCATGATGGCAAGTTGAGGCATCCGACCGATGCTTCTCAATGGAGACTTTTTGATTCTAACAACCGTGATTTTAGCAAAGAACCAAGAAATTTGCGGCTTGCATTATCAACAGATGGAATGAACCCATTCGGTAATATGAGTAGGGCACATAGTACATGGCCTGTTATATTGATTACTTATAATTTGCCTCCTGAGTTGTGCATGAAGAGGAAATACATGATGCTTTCTTTGTTGATTTCTGGCCCACGGCAACCGGGTAACGACATAGATGTTAATGGCTCCTCTTCTTGATGATTTAAAATTGTTGTGGGATGAAGGAGTACAAGTCTTTGATGCTCATGTTGGTCGTAAATTCAATCTACGTGCTATGTTGTTCAACACTAGCCAAGATTTTCCTGTATATGGCAACTTGTCCGGATACAGTCTTAAAGGAGATAATGCATGTCCGATATGTGAAGAAGATGCAACTAAACTTTATCTTAAAAATTCTCACAAGAATGTCTATCTTGATCATCGTAGATTCTTGCCGTTCAACCACCCTTACCGTAGACTAAGAAAAGCTTTCAATGGAAAACCAGAATTGCGTTCGCGTCCAACGGTTTTGACGGGTGCCCAAGTGTATAAGAAAGTCAAGGATTTGCAAATCACATACGGCAAGAAATGTGGTTCTAAACTTCCATCCAAGGGTTACAAGAAAAGATCTATATTTTTTTATCTTCCTTATTGGAAAGAGTTGACAGTTAGACATTCTCTTGATCTCATGCATATAGAGAAGAATTTTTGTGATTCTCTTGTTGGCACACTGTTGGATATTCCGAACAAGACAAAAGACACTGCGAAGGGAAGACAAGATATGTTCGATGAATTTGAACTTAGAGAAGAGTTGCTAGCGCAAAAAGTAGGCACACGAACCCGTTTACCCCCCGCCGCTCATACGCTCTCTAAAAATGAGAAAAAACAATTTTGTGAGTGTCTTAAGGGAATAAAGGTTCCGGAAGGGTATTCTTCAAACATTAGCACCCGTGTGTCTATGAAGGATTTGAAAATTGTGGGATTGAAGTCTCATGATTGTCATATACTCATGCAACAACTTTTGCCCGTAGCTATTCGTTCAATTTTACCAAAAAAGGTACGATATGCTATTACAAATGTGTGTTTATTCTTTAATGTCATTTGTAGCAAGGAGATTCGACTGAGTTGGACAATTTGGAGGAAGGGATTATTTTCACATTATGTCAGTTAGAGATGTATTTTCCTGTTTCTTTTTTCGATATCATGGTTCATTTGCCGGTTCATTTGGTAAGAGAGATCAAAGAATGTGGTCCTATCTTCTTGAGATATCAATATCCGTATGAAAGATGCATGAAAATATACAAGGATTATGTGACAAATAGATCTCATCCCGAAGGTTGTATTGCCGAGCGTTATATCATAGAAGAGGCTCTTTCTTTTTGTTATGAATTTCTCTCCGATGATGAGCGGGTCGGTCTTCCAAAACCACGTCATGCCGACAAAATGGAAGGCAAGGGTGTTAGGGGTCACAAGATTATCCAACTCAATACCGAAGAAATGGATTCAGTTCACTCATATGTTCTTCACAATGATGATGCTGTCGAATCTTACATTAAGATGCATAAAACGTTTTTGAGAAATGTGCATAGAAATAAGAGTGGCATGTGGATTGAGAATGAGAACAAAAAGAGATTTGGCACTTGGTTGAAGAACCAAGTGGTAAGTCAACCGATCAAGTGCTAAGGATAACAATCCAATTGAAAAAGAAATGCTTTACTATGGGCAAATTGAAGAGATTTGGGAATTGTATTACCAAACTGTTCAGATTCCCATTTTTAAATGCAAGTGGGTTGACAATAACAACGGTGTTAGAAGAGATGAGTTGGATTTCACTTTGGTTAACTTTGATAAGGTTTCACATAAAAATGATCCGTTCTTGTTCGCAAGCCAAGCGAAACAAGTTTTTTATGTGAGTGACCCTTTGGATAAGAAATAGTCAATTGTTTTGTCCGCTCGACCTAGACATAAATTTGATTATTATGTTGAAGATGAGATTCTCGAAGGTTTGGGTGCTCCGACTTCATGTAATGATGAGATAGAAAACGATGATGATTCCTTATTATATGTTAGAGACGATCATGATGAGGGAATTTGGGTGCAAGATGATACAAATGGAGCTTCATCTTCAAAAGTAACTAAAAAAACGTTCTCGGACCAACGTAAGTCGCCTATCAAAAAGTTTTTGGTATTTAGTTTTACGTGTACTTATAATTTTCATTATATTACTTGCACAAGTTCCTCTTAATTTTATTTGTATTACTTATATATGTTTAATATTTAATTACTTGTACTTATTATATTTATTTTATTTTATTTAACTCTTTGTGTTTTTATAAATAATCATGTTTATATTTTGTGTATGTAGGTTGGATAATGTCCACTCGAAGAAGAAAAAAGTCAAATAGTGGCGGTGATGATAATGTCGATTCCGATAGTGAAAGAGGTCAAACTTTACTACGCGTATGTGTCAAGCTTCATCGCCCGACTACTCATCTTTTGCCCAGATCTTCATCACTGTGACATTATCACTCAGCCTTGTTAATCTTGCATCTTCTGTCATCACCCCGACGATCATTGCTGCCATTTCTCATTCTTCTTCGTGCGATCAATGAAGTCACGGTTTGTGGCACCTCGTTTCACCGCCAGCAACTGGTACGTCATATCCTCAGATGGTAATTTTCCTCCTTTTATTTATCATAGAATTTCGTGTTCATAATTCTAGAAATTAGATTTGATTGTCGGAGTACATCTTTTGAGTCAGATTTTAGAAATTATATTCCTAAACAGTCTGAATTTTCTTAGGATGAAGTTGATTAGTTTTGGAATTGTGTTTATGAATATGATTTGGGGCTTTGGATTAATGTTCGAAATTGTTTATTCTTGTTTTAATTGTTTATGGGTCAGTGACCACCTAAATGCTGAGAAATGAATTTTAGGATGGTGTTGATCTAGCTCCTGATACATACTGTTTATATTTTTTCGTTAATTATCCATGTTGACAGAGTTTTGTAACCTCTCTATTGTTACCACAAAATCTTAGATGTTCAACTCATCTTGTTTCTCAGGATTCATTATATTGGCACCTGTGGTATCTCAAGGAACCAGATTACGGCTTATAAGTGTATCAATATAGCATCTGAGACTATTTATGCCTTGATGTTCTGTCGGTAAGAACTAAGATACCTCTGCACTTGTTGCTGTATTGAAGGCATATGAAATGGGTTTTTAAGTTTAAGATAATTACAAATGTCAAACTTGTATTCTATCCCCATGATTAAGGAAAACGACAAAAACGATATCGGTTAATAGCCTAGGCTGTGATTGTGTCTCTAGGTAGTTGACTCGCAACTCTTGTTGTGATACGTCATTAGCACACACTTAGAGTAGTGTTTACGTGGGTGTTACTGTTCAAGCTTGAGTGTGTGGTAATAATGTGTTCTGGTGATAATGGTGTTGAAAAGAGTACGAGTGTTTTGATGTGGATTAATCACGTTGTTTAATACCATAGGAAGGCGTTGTCCTACAGTCGACACCTCCAGTTTCATAAGTTAAAACTCATGGCAGCTTTGCTGCGAAAAGTTGATCATTAGATGCTTTGTTACCTGAATTCCCTTCACCACCAACTTTAGCATTTGCATAACTGTTAGGCTGTAAATCAGGGACTCCTTGGTCGACTTCTAATTTGTAGCTGCTCGTGCGTACGATTCATCCACTGAGTTTTGAGATTCTGTTAAAACAATATAAGTAAGCATTCCTAGACTTTTGTTCAATTTCATTTCATTCAGATTAGATGATAGGAAGGGAGACAGGCAGACTTGAGTCATGAATCGATATTGTCTTTGTCAGAAGGGCACTCTGCTTTTACTTGATAAAATGCAGAGCACATAGTAGGAGACCGACAATTAGACCTAGCTACTCAAGCGTAAAATTGCGATATTAAGAAATTGAGACATGAACAAAACATTGCATCATTGTATGTAATATCAGGTGACCAAATACTAAACTGGTGTAGTGTAAGAAGATGAAATAATTAAAGTTGTAGAAATGCAATTCAAGACTGTATTGGGGTGTGCTGCTTTGTTGAGCTTTATATACCGGGGGTCATTGTTATCTGTTAGTGATATAATTCTCTTTTATGCAGGTAACTTTGTTTGACATGAGTACTTTCGTGAAGCAAGAAAGGTAGGAGCGATGGTTGTGACAGGATTTTACAAGGCGGAACCAAAGGCATTTAAAGTAGTTGTTTTTTATGTGAAAGTAAAATACATGAGAATCAGTAGTTTGATGTTTAGGTTTGCTGTTTCGGTACATGACTCGGCAATATATACGATTGGAATATATAAGACTTTTATGTCAAAAATATTAATATTTTGATAATTTTTTTGTGTTTTTATTATTCGCCTTTATGATTTATTATCTTGATGAATACAAATAAATGGAGCCAGTTATTGATGTTTGCCATGAGCCCAAGACTGATCGTAAGAATTGGCTACGGGAGTACCACTTCTGCCACAAAATGCCACATAGGTCGAATATTGATGGCCACGGAAATAAATGCATCGGCCACGAATGCTATCTTGTGGCTAGTTGAAATATTGGCCACGGGAGTATGTTCTTGTCACGAATATTAACGTGGCCAACATTCGTGGCAAGAAATCCAATTCTGGCCACGTTTTTGGTTTTCCCGTGGCCAATTCTTTGCCACGGTTACTTGGGCCATGAAAGCAATTCCCGTGGCCAAACGCCTTAGCCACGCGAATTCAACACTTGCGCCACAAATCTATTCGTGACGCAAGTGCTCATTTGTTGTAGTGTGTTGTCGAAAATTTAGGGTTGTTACATAATCAATATGGCATTCCAATGGCAGCTGCCAACCAACCCATAACCCAAGTCCCCCCCCGCCCAAACCTTGACGGCATTCACTATCACCAACCATAACCCTTCCTGCGTCTACTTCAACAGATCGTGGACGCAGCCTCGCAACCTCCCTTCATGGTCGCCGCCAACCATCTTCACACACAGTAGCCAAGGCCGAAAATACCAAACATACTCCTCTGAGTCTCCAGCCGTGCGGCGACATACTGAGCCAGCCGATTGCCCTTATGCTCGGTGGGATTTTCCGAAGATCCCCCTCCAGTGATCCACGACCTTCTGACGGCGTCACTTCCTCCGACGATCGCCTCCTACATCCGGTTGCCTACTCAAGCGAAATTTCGTGGCGACCACCCATCCTCCAGCGAGGCAAATACTAGATGGGTTTTCAATTTTTTTGTTCAAAAGTTTATTTTGCAACATTTTCCTATTTTAGAAGTATGTTCAAAATTTAATTAGTTAAAAATTGAATAAACGGTGTAGATATTCTTCTAATATGATGTGCGGTAAATTTAATGTTTGTTACGGTACGTTTCGGTGCACGTCGTGTACCATAGAATCACTCGACAAATGATATTCAAATGACCAAGAAGATTGTACACAAATCATCTACTACTACGTCAAATTTAGGCTTCCAGAACCGGCATAAGAGAACGAAATTTTTTAATATACATAAGAGAACGGTTTCTCTAAAAACTGTTCTTAAAGGTAAGCACTATTCCAGAACCACACCTTTAAGAACGATTTTTGTAAAAACCGTTCTAAAAGGTCCATCTAAGAGAACGGTTGTATCAATAACCGTTCTACAAGACCCATAAAAAATAACACAAGAACCCCACAAATTGATTTTGTGGAAAAAATCAAAAACATAAAACCCGTCACCTCGTGGTTTCTGCCCCTCCCATTTCATTATTCATACCCTATACTTAGCTTCCTTCTCTCTCTTTCTTTCTGATCTTCCTCCTCTCTCCCTCATCTTCATAATAACATTATTCCTTCTCTCTCTCTTTCTCTCTGATCTTCCTCCTCTCTCCCTCATCTTCATAATAACATTTTCTTATTTCTTTCATCTATGTCAAGATAAGATTTGATCTAAAGCAATTTTTTCTCGAGAATTTTCACTCAATTTTGCTCCGACTCGCCCTCAGATTCGGACCCTTTATCAGGCAAATCTCACCACCATTCGTGTAGCACGATAACGACGAAAATGTTTAAAGGTATATTCAAGACCTTGATTAAATGAATTAATTTGTATTTCTTTTATTTTTAATTTTAGATCTTGTTCATCTTTTTTTGAGGTCAGATCTTATTCATTCTGACATTTGGGTTTAAGATCTAATTTCCTTCTATTGATTCATTTGTATAGTTTTGGTTATTCTTTTTTTTTTTTCTCAGATCTAACATACGAGATAGTTGATGATTGAACATCGGCGACAAGACCAAAGTTACGAAGGAAAATGAATGAAGGTCTAAGATAGTTTTAGATGTTTCTTTTTTTGTTAATTGATTTGTATTTTAGTATCCAACTTTTGGATCTGGTTGTGTTGTAATTATTGAAGTTTAATAATATATTTTCATTTTGCAAGATGTCCAGATTTTATTTCTTTTAGTTTGTTGTTTAGTGGTGTTTGTGGTTGTTGTTGTTGCTGCTCTGGGTTGGGGGTCGTGCGTAGGGATAGGGGTAGGGGTTGGGGGTCGTGGACTCGTGGGTAGGGGGTTGGGAAATTAAAAAAAATTAATTTTTTTTTTAAATAATGGGTACTATGAGAACAGTTTTGCATAAAACCGTTCTGTAAAGCATAAACTTATGAGAACGGTTTTGCATAAAACCGTTCTTAAAGGTCTTTAAGAACGGTTTTTAGTGGAACCGTTCTGAAAGGCTGTAAGAACGGTTCAAACCGTTCTCTTAGCCTTTAAGTAACGTCGTCTAGAGAACGGTTCCACAACCGTTCTCTTAGGCTATTCTTGACGTAGTATACCCATGAACCAACTAGCCAAACACAAAAGTCTCCTAACGCCTTGTTTAATAGGATTGTATATTTGTGATTTTACTTAACTTGAAATGAAATGAATGGAACTAATATCATTTGAAGAGGCGACGAGAGTCAGCTCGATCATCCAATTTGCTCCAACAGACATGTATGGGGTTGTAGTCAAAGCAACTTTGTCACTTTCGTTGCTACTTCCGGCGTTTTAACGCAAATGCATGACACACTTTTTGCTTATCCCTCCAACATACGTGAATCGGCCCCACGCGCCGAGGGCTGAGGATTTGTGCTTTTTGGCTAGGGTGAATATTGACTTGAAACTGGTTTTCAAGCGATAATAGGCTAGGCGAGCAAGCTCTGATCTCCTACAAGGTTTTTGGCTTGAAAACTGCATCCCTCTAGTCGTCAGCATGTGAACATAAGTCCCTGCTGAAATTTGTTCACATAACAACCGCAGGGTAGCTAAGTTGGTATAGAAGAAGTGTTGCGCTGCGGGAAATCCTTCTCTATACAAGTTCTCGGGCTTGTTTACTTTCAGAGCAGGTCAGAAAGACTCTGCACTCTTCATTATTATGTTTGAGGAATCCTTCATCAATGGTTGCGAATGACCGGCCTATTCCCCCCGTCTTCGCCCCTCTCCGAAAGAGCGAGCTGGAGGTCCGGCTCGACCAAGGAGGAGCAACTCGGTTAGCTCACACTAGATCTTTATCCAGATCTTTAGCTACCATCCTTGACATTGGTTGATTTAATGCATCTAGTATGGAAACCTTTTTTTAGTGAAGGCGGACATCTAAAAAGGTCTCTGGAATAAGGTCGCGCGGCGATAGACTTCGCTTCAACAACTGCCTTCCCAGACGTTGCAAAGACTAAGCGAGAACGTTCTTTCTCACAATAAAGGAGTAGAGACCACATTTAAATATATTTAAAAATCAAATATATTTAAATGTGGTCTCTGCTCCTTTATTGTGAGGAAGACCACCATAATCTATGTGCTTCTGGTAGCATGGTATAACCATTGTGGAATCCCATGCAATTTCACTTCAAAGGAAATAGAAATTCATGGGATTTTTTCAAAATTGTTTGGTTAGATGGAGGAATTGTGAATTATCAAGGGGGGGGAGGTAAGTCAATTCCCTCATTTTGTAGGAATTATTATTGGAAATTCACATGAATTTTCAATTCTTGTGAATTTGCCTTACCAAATTAAACAACTCCAATTTTTTCAATCACTACTACAAAAGTGAGCATAGACGTGTGTAGAAAACTGTGATGTGTATTGGGAATCAGTGGCATTTTTGTAGTTATGACCAACTAATAGACATCAGTTTTTAAACAAAATATGATGTCTATTAATAGACATCAATTTTGTAAGAAAATCTGATGTGCATTAGTAGACCATAAACATCATAGTTTTTGGAACCCTGATGTGTATTAATTTCGAAATAATGTTTTTATTTAAGGGAAGATATATTTTTCGACTTTACTTTTCTAACCCTAATTTCTACTACATATCTCAGCCTTCTCTTTCCTCTCAACTTCTCATCTCCATGTTTTGTTCCATTTTTCTCACCTTGTGCATCCTTTTATCTTCCGACTTATTTCAAACCTCACAAGTTTTCATATTTCTCTTTTTACTCAATTCTCATATACTAGTTTTTTCATTGACCATTTCATACTTTCGTCGCTTATACAAACGCTAGATTCAAACTATTGTCTAATCGATTTGGTCATTTTTCTCACCTTGTTCATCCTTATACGGATCCCAGATTTCTGCAATTTGTTATATAATAGCCTATGTTTCAAATTGATTTCGTATCATTTATAAAAATACATAAAATAATTCCAACCTAGTTAGATCTATGCATGTATTATTGTAATCAAATGGCAGAAATTAAATGATTGGTAAGTTGTGTGTGTGTATTTTTTTTTAACCATGTATTCTTTTTAATCTTTTATAATTACTTTGATGTTATTGTTAATTTATTTCTTAGGTAGTCGTTTTGTTGTTGTCTGCGGGTTATGAACTTTGAAGCCAATTGAAATTCCTTGTTGTAGATCTAGAATTTTGGTACCGTAATTTTGAGATTGTAGCATGTTTATAAAATGTAAGATTTGTAAATTCCTACTCAGATCTTGTACTTGTTTACTCTTAGTTAATCTGATATCCATGTTTGTGATAATTTCATATTCTTAATGAAAACAGATGTTATTTTACATTCCACAAATGCCTCATTTCTCTTACTTCATCCGAACATATTTTTTGTTCGGGATTTTTTTTTATTTCTTTTATTGAAGAATAGACATGGGTTTTATAGAAAAGCTGATGTATAATAAAAATATTAGTCATCAGATTTCTCAGAAAACTCATGTCTATTTGACGAATAGACGTCAGACTGTTGAAAAAAACTGATGTCTATTGACATAATAGACATCAGTTTTTTTTTCCAGAAAATCTGTTGTCTATATTTCGTACACATGTCCGACCAAATTCCGATGTCTATCCAATATGAATAGACGTGAGCGGACTCAACGTCTAAACGGAATCTGACGCCAAGGCCCAAAAATATCCGATGTCTATGTATGTTTTCGTAGCAGTGAATTTATGAGAATTCTGAATTTCGTGATTCTACTTGACAACCAAACGACCACTTAGGCTATCTATTATCTCTTTAATTTACTTACAACATATTTGAGCGAATTAAAAAGCATAGATACTTAACGTGCAAGATCAAATTCTGATTAGCCTGGTGAGTTTAAGAGAAAATCCTCATTTTCAGTTGTCTCTAAATGCATTAGATAGTAGCTGCAAGGTACATTTAGCCCAATTCAAACTCCAGTCTTTCTGATTATTCGTGTGTCTGCCATCCAGTTGGCTTCATGCTTCAAGCCCTCGTCTCTACCTCTAATATCATTTCTAATACTATATATTAAAACATGAAACCAAGTCTTTCCTAAAACGACACTTGACATTTATGAATTGGATAGCACTAAGGAATTACATAATATGGAAATTAATAGCTAATTTATGAAAAAGATATAATTTATGGTGATTATGGTGGTAAGCTAACTTATCGAAAATAATAGTGTTGCTAATAATATTTAAACAAAGATAAATCGACAATTTCATAAAATGAGTATAGCAATATAGATATACAGCACGGGCGCAGGCCGGGCATGCAAACTAGTATACAATAGCGGTGGATTTAGAATCATTTTAGACCGTCCACATCAGATTTGACATCAGCGCCATATCAAATCTGACGTCATCACCCGTTCTTTTAAGGCAATAAATCTCCAGCAAAAATGACACTTTTGATATTATCCATAATTAAATCAAATCAAAATAATACTAGTATTAAGCAATAAAATATGCATGTATAATGGAATTTTCTAAAAAGATCGCTAAAATTATTTGCCCTATAACTTTCGACAAGGATAAAAAAAAATCCACACAGCCCTAAAATATTGCCAAAATTACGGGCAACTAATAATAATAAAAAAAACTAAATTTTAGGGGCAGTTAATTTAGGAAACCAACTATTCAAGTTCAAAGATAAAAAAATTTCTTGCCTAATTCTAATTTTATACTATGTCAATTAATTAACAATAAATTAGGATGGGAAATCAATATTTATCTTAATTAACTTCCATTCAAGAATATAAGAATACTCTCATGATTCCCTACTAAATTTATAACTATAATTCTGGAGAAAATACATTATGGATATAATTCTAAGGAAATAAATTTATTCTACTTCATATCCCGGACTATATTCTCGCTCATAAAACTGCCGGTCATACCCTAAATTTTTCCGTAACGCCACTACTATATATATATGGATCACAAAGATTCATCTCTGTCTCCATACATACCTTTCGTACATACATTCTTCTTCTCTTGAAGTAGCTAAAATCACAATTCTGATGATGTTGAAAGATTGCAATTGAGATCATATTCTACTAGCACAACCGTTGACATCAAGCTCTATTACTAATAGAATCCTATTTTATGCATGTTAGGTACAAAATAACTAGTTTTTAGGTATTGATGTATTCGGTAAACATGTGCATACACATATATAAGTGATGTACTGGCTATTGTTTTGTTCTTCAATTTTCAAGTTCAAGTAAGTCGTTGAACGTTTGCGAAGATCTTCCTTGTGTCTAAGTTTGTAATTACCGGTATGTGAATACAAACAATGTTTTTGTGTACGTCGAATACAAATGAAAAATTAGAGCAACATAAAGAGAATAATCGATAATTGACGTTTTGAAATGTCTTCTACGTAATATCTCCTCTCTCAATCTTCCTTCTATACAACAATGAACTTCTTCATAGTTAAAGCACGCCCATTACTGGTATTCTCTAATATTCATCTAAACATTTGATGAAGAGGACACAGAGTATCCTAAATACGTACACCCACATTTTGTACTATATTTCAAGCAGAAGTTAACGAGAAAGTTAACAGTACAGACTTATCACTACGTAGGATTATTATGATTAGATTGACTATACTAGATATTAAAAACTAAATTAAAGGGATCTTCATATAAGGTCATTCATCAAAGTCTGTGTGTTCTCTTTTTGTTTGTACTTTTTTATCAGTCATCAATGCAATTTTGAGATTCATTTGGTCTAAATTATTGTGCGGATAACAGAGAATGTCAATTGGGCTTAGAATAATGCTGGTCAAAACATCATATACGCCATTTTTGGTTTCAATTCACAAAGTGGGTTCATAACCCATGCATAAAAAGCAAGCCAAATCTGATCATATATTTGCTGGGACTAAACTTTTGATGGGTATAGCATTTTATCTAACTTTTTTTATGGTTAATATTGTACACATTAGCATCGTATAAATTGTAGCATAATCTACTGCATATTAATTTAACCATTAGCCACCCCATTAGCCTTCAATTAGACTATCCACGTCATCAGTGATGTCATCGATGACATCGGCACTTATTTAATGATATCACTGCTAATGTCATCGCCACCTCATTGTTGCATGTGTTTGACACACAACAAAAATGAGCTTGTGAAGGCTTGAACTTGTAACCTCAACACTTCAACCACCATGTCAACTGATTTTTTTGATATTAGTATTAACAAAGTTATATATAAAGGATTTGAGATTTTAGGAGATAATTTCGCAAACAACTTTGGACGAGATAATCTGAATCAAATCAAATCATTTTATTTTTGGAGATAATTTATGAAGTAATATATATAGGCGCAATATATGAGGAAATAACACATCTTGCGTGTGTTTTGTTTTAACTCAAAATACGGGTCAACGGGTAGGGTCAGAGTTAAAAAAAAGTGTGTTAAAAAGTAGTCGGAGTTAATATGAATTACAGTTCACAAAACCAGGACCCGAAAATAACGGGTCACAGGTCAAAAATTGTAATTCGTACATAAACATAAAGTACTGATATAAATTTGTTATACTTACTAAATTGTTTTCATTAATCAAATATAACTTTTCTAAGATGATATCAAATTAAATATGTTTTTTTCGTCTTAATTATAGAAAAATTGAGACAACGGGTCATCTCAAGTTTAACCCAAAAGAATACTGGTCTAAACGGGTTCGAATTATTTATGGTCAGAACTTGATCTGGGAAAAAATGGGCTATTAACCTTGAACAAGGGGTAACATCTGGTCGGTTAAATTTTTTACAATTCTAATATTTTGCGTTAAAGTATGAGGAGTAAAATAGAATTATAACCAAGTTCATATAACAACCCGTGCAATTTTGCACGGGCTAATAAACTAGTAATGTTCTACAATGCACTCAAGTTAACCATTGTGCCTTATTTAATATACAATTAATAAATGTATGTTAAGATAGGTAAGATACGAGTTGGTCCAGTAATCAAATTTAACATAATTTTGCATGGGTGGGTCTGCTCAGATACGAGTTGGTCCAGAAATTGGTAAAAAAAAATATTGGATAATGTTATTGAGTTGGTAAAAAAAATTATTGGACAATATATTGCACGAGCATAAATTGGTATCTTTTAAAGTAAATATCCGAAGTATATATGGTGTTTAACTTAGAGATCAACGAGTACGATGTATTAGACAACCCAAATGTACGTGTATCTAAATGCGCTCGGGTTAATACGAATCACAGGTCATATAAAACAGATTCATAACTAAGAAAGGGTCAAGGACAAAAAAACGGGTCATGACCCAAAACAAATGTGTATCCAAACTGTGTCGGGTTCGAGCCATGAAACTCAAGAAGGCTTGAATTTATAACTCAAATACGGGTCAATTGGTTGGGTCAATTTAAGCCCAAAAATATGTGTATCAAAATGATTTGAGTTAATACAATTTATGGGTCATATATAACGGGTTCATGACCCAAAAATAAGTGGAGTTTCCTGATTCTCTCCATTCATATCTATTATCTTCCTGATCATGTTTTGATGCTGTCTTTCTCTGATTGTCGAGAAGAAATAACTGGTGCTACAATCTGAGTTATTAATGTGTGTAATCTTAGCCCTTTGCCCCAACATGCTTAGCTCAGCCATCTTCAGCCTGCAGTACTCTCGTTTAGCTTCCTCCACAGCCTTTTCTTTATCAGGATCATTCCTAATTCCAGTGAGTCCCTCTTGATGCTTCAAGAGATCATTTTTATATCTCCTAACTTGCTCAGAGAGATTAGAGAAGGAATTTTTGTGCAGCATAGAAAGGGCGTGCTTTGTAAGCTTGAGTTTCTGAAACAATTTGGCCATATTGTCCCCTTTTACCTTCTGAGACCATGCTTGCTTCACTGTTTCTAGAAAATTAGGATGCATAGCCCAGCAATTCAAGTACCTGAAATTTTTCCTAATTGTAGGAGGAGGAAAAATGGTCACTACACAAGGAGAATGATCAGACATTCCAGAAGGAAGGAAGTCTGCAATTGAATCAGGGTATTGAAGAAGCCAACCTTTATTAATCAGTGCTCTGTCCAACTTGGTCCAAGTTCTCCTATCCCCATCTTGGTTGTTAGTCCAAGTAAGGACTTGCCCATGACTATGTATATCCATCAGCTTACAGGTTGAAATGCAAGTATTAAAGTCATCCATATCTCTCTGCACAGGAGCAAAACAGCCTGATTTTTCTGAAGCATACCTTATGACATTAAAGTCACCAATAACTAGCCATGGCTTCTGGAGAACTCTGAGTCTCTCTAAGTTACTCCATAACTCTTCCCTCTCCTGAGAGTCATTACTACCATAAGTAAAAGTTATATCCATTTCCTTATGAGAAATTCTGTGCTTCACTCCACAATGAATAAACTGAGCATGAATCTCCTTTATATCCACCTCCACATGCTGAGTGTTTCAGACCACCCAAATTCTTCCATTATAGTGTGCGAAATAATTAGTTACTATCTTATAATTGCTAAACCTCTTCTTCATAATACTACTAGCTTTCCTAACTTTAACTCTTGTTTCTAAGATTCTCATTATATTCACCCTATACTGCAGCATGAGGTCCTTTACCTCACACTGTTTGAGGGGGCTATTCATCTCCCTCACATTCCAAGCTGCAAGAATCATTCAGGATCAGGGGGCTTCTCCTCCCCTACTTCCTCCATTTGCTCATTCCCCACCCATATGGCATTAGACAGCCCAACACTTAGAGTATCAAACATGTTTTTCAACACAGTAGGGACAACCAAAGCTGAAGATCTAGATTTTTTAGCATTTGATTCTCTGACTTTATGAAAACCCATCTCCTCAACCACTTCAGGAGAGGTTGGACTTTCATGTTCATGATCCTCAACAATCACCTGTTCCTGAACAATCTCCTTTGGAGCAGTGACCTCCATTGTTGCCTCATTACTCTCTACCAGGTTTTCCACAGCTTTCTCAACAGGTCTATAAATTTGCTTGGTTTTTTTCTCCTGAACTTTTGGCTTGCTCTTCTTACAAGTTTGCAATTCATGACCCAGTTTCTTACATCATTGACAGTAATAAGGAACCCATTCATACTCAACCTTCAGCTCCATAATCTCAGCAAAAGGGGTACGCAAGGTTACATAATCTGGTAGCTTTTGAGAAACATCTACCTCAATCAAAACCCGAGCAAATGACAGCCTATCCTTATAAGTTGTCGTATAATCTGCATACATAGGTGTCCCAATTTTGCTTGAGATTTTGCTTAGTACCTTCTCTGTCCAATACCAGGGGTCAAGATTGGGAAAGAGAACCCAAACTGGTATATTAGAAATTGAATCAATTTCCTGAGAGAAAGAAGTTGACCAATGCTTGAGAATTAGGGAGTTGTACCCCAATTTCCATGGCCCTGCTTTCATTACAGCATCCATATCAGCTTTTGTGAGAAACCTGAAAATAAACCACCCCCTTTTGAAGTACTGCACATCCGGAGTAGCGATTTTCCCCCAACTTTTACTCACAAATTCCTTCATCTCCTTCACCTGCAGTTTTGCTCCCAAGACATTACCCACAAGGGTGCATTTCCATCTTTCAATTTCCTCCCCAATATCATCCTCCTCTATTACAATTGTGTCAACCTGGTTAATTTCTTTATGCATATGCAGGTTCATCCCAATCTTAGGTTTACTACTAACAACCTTACTCCAAGTTTTGGTTGTATTAGTTTCCTCAGGCACCGACTCATTTGACAGAAGTTTTTCAACATTGAGACCAGAAATTTCATTATTCACTACAGTAGCAGAAGTTCTATGTAACCCTGAGCTATTATTCTTTAGAGAGGTAGAAATAGCGTTACCTGACTTGCGGAGTGCATCGTCGATGACGTCATGAAGAAACACCAGTGATCGGGGTTCTTCGTTGAGCTGGGTTTGAGTTTCCGTCACCGATTCTGGCTCTTTATTCTCAAAATTAGTACGACTACCTTCGCCTTGTGGCGGGGAATCCAACGGTAGCTTTGGTTTCGGCGGGCGTCCACGTTTGACCATGGCTTTGAGCTTATTTTTGTGATGTAAATGGTGTGCGGACTCAGAGGGAAAGTTTCACCTCACACTATAGCTTATTTTAAACTTATATTTTCGAAAGTATTTTTTTAGGAATAGTTTTGGAATGATACTTGATTGATTTATTATAGAAAAAATAAATAAATAATTAGCGATTGCGACCCTTAATTTATGGACCTCCCTAAATACGTTATATGTGCACGATTTGTTGATGTGGATTAAATATTTTATTATGTTACCAATAGATGTGTTAGTAAGATATTATCAAAAAAAATATTAATTATAATTACAGTATGTATGTAGACACCCTACGTAGGGCTTCCCTTACAGCGCCCGATGATAAAAACAGACTTAATACGCGATAATCGGTTTTGTTTGCCGATGGGTTTAGACTTTAGTTTAGGCCTAAGTTATCTGTTAGCCCAAAAATTAATGTACCACTCGTGAGTTGCACTTGATTCATCGTAGCCCATCTGCAAGAAGGTAGAACTTACATGATATCCTTGGCCCAAATGACATATGAACTAAATTACGTAGCATGCAAGGCAGGGAATATGGATGCCACTTGAGGAACTGGCATCCAAAGGGCTTGGTTTACTCCGTCCTTCCGGGAGTTTGTTACACCATTTTATCACCTCACTTTTATCTTCTTACTCGGATAAAGCCTCATTTGACCCATATTCTATCACAATTCATATCCCATATTATCCACCATAATTTAAACTATTATCCTTTCATACTTTTATCCTCCGATTTGTTATTATCTACACACATTTTCACACCATTGCAAACTCTATCTCTTTGGTTTCTTGGATATTAAGCCTAGGGTAGCTCAGCCTAGCTTAGTTCTCCTATATATAGGAACCTCATACCCTCATTTTAACCTACGATGACACATTGGGGTGAAAACATGACTAAAGACTACGATGACACATGACAAACATACTACGTACAACTCTATCTATACACTTATAAACACATTCAAACACACATATAGCATTCTAGGATCATACTGAGATTACCAAGAGTAAGGCCAGACTGGTGAACTAAGTGGCATACAAGAGTCGACACCGAGGGGGCTCGTTGGCAAACAAAACCGAGATCCGCAAAACATCGCAGATAAGTCCTGAGGGCCCATAATTAACAAAAGTTTTAATTAAATGTGTTTCGTATGAAAATTGTTTTTATTTTTATTTTTTATTTTATGATATGGTACGTATGATTGCATGGAATGCTTTGTGTTTTCTTTATGAATCATTCATACGTAGTACTATGTCTCTTATTCACTTTCTCGTTAGACATGATTAATTACTTCGTTTGATTCTTTTCTTCGAATATGTACGCCATCTATGTTAATCTTGTTTTATTTCGTTTGTATGACTTTTACTCGCTTTGCATGTGAATGTTATGTGTATCCGTTGTTGATTAATTACTTTTTATTTACCATGGATCAATTAGTAGAGACCGTCGACCACGACGGGCGGTTTGGGTGCCTAACACCTTCCCAACCCGTAACCTTGCACGGACCCATTCTAGGTTCGTGGGGTCCTAAAAAAGAAAACCTCGCTGGCGACTCCTAGTCAATAGCAATTCATTTATGGAGGGCGAATCGGCCCACCCGGCCGGTACGGTACCTCACAGTGGCAACTCCGCTGGGGACTTGCCAAACTTGAAAATTGATCCGTAATAAATTTTTAGTAATTGATTGACATTGCATTTGCATATAGCTAGTTTGCATGCTTTCGTTAGTACGCGAGCGACAGGGTTTACCCAATTATTCACCCGTGGTTTCGACCACGAAAGACGCCCCTCCTCGTTAGGCCTACTGGTCACTACAACGAGCATCGTGGTTAGTCTTTCACCCCATTGACGTCTATGCTCGTCCATTCGATGAGTATAGGGGAGTAACTCTGTTGCCACGGTCCTTCCGCAAAGCAATAGAGCATATTTTTAGTCGTGGGTAACCCTTAACCCAAACCTACCCTCTTAGCCAAACCCAGAACCTAAGTCCAACCTCATGCTATTATGGTTAATTTGCGTATTCATGGCCTATGTGAATTCATGAGAGTTTGGGTTCTTTCTGTGTTTGGTCGTTTTGTAAAGTGTTAAATATGGACTTTGATTTAGGGTCATATTAGATGGGTTGTCACCAAAGTTTTTTTTTTTTTTTTGTCTTTAAAGTCCAGCATTCAAGTAGCATTCTAGTGGCATTAGGATAACATCCATATTATTACTTATTTAAATATCAGACTTTCCACAAATTGTCGTAGCACCATAGTAGCATCCCACTAGCATCCGTCTAGCATTCACCTGGCATCCTGGCAACCTTTGTCCAATTAGTCCTGGAGCTAAACCTCCAGATGATTTGTAATTTGAGCTAAGATAAAATAGCTATTTGGATATTGTTAACTCTATCACATCACTTTATCGGAGCCAGATAATATTTCACTTCAATAGAGCAGCCCTACATGAATAATAATCGAGACTTAGTCATGTAATGTAAAAAAAAAAAACCTGACGAGCTCTAAAAAACTTGTTCAAAATGTCTATGTGTTCATCTTGTTGCATAGTATTTCCCATTTGTGAGCATTAAAGTTGATAGGTATATTATTTTCCCATAACCCCGCGAAGTATACCTATCGACCAAATTTCCCAAAAATTGATTTCATGGTGACATATTTGCCTTCATCGACGATGTACTAAACTGCCACCAAAATAATCATTCAAGACCTCTATGTGTTCATCTTGTTACATGCTATGTCTCGGTTATTTGCACTTAAGTTGATAGGTACCCCTTTGTTTTATAACTATTCACAAAGTCTACCCATCGACCAACTTTGCAATAAAATGATTTCAAGTTGCTATGTTCGTGTCCACCGACGATGTACTATACGAACTCGAAAATGCTCATTCCAAGTATCTAAGTGTTCGTCATGTTGCACACTACATCCCACATATATGCGCTAGAGTTGATATGGACCTCATGGTTTTGTACGCATCGACCAAGTATCCATGTCAATCAACTTAGCCAAAAAAAAAAAAAAAGATTGATTTCCAAGCTAAGTTGTTTAACACACGAAGGCCCACTCCAAGTCTTTACGTTGTACATTGCTGGATGATGAGTATTCCTACTTATATGCTAACCTTGTTGCATAGGAGCATGTGAATATAATCAATAACAAGTCATGACGATTGTGTGAGGATTGGTCAGAGTGCCTTGCATATAGAAAATTACGCAAACGAAGGAAATTCAATTCATGCATGGGTATATATATGGTGGAACATCATCTCGTAGGACATATCTTTGTAGCATTTACCATGCATTCATTCATTCATTTTAGTTATGCATAATTCACATCTATTTTTTTTTCATTATTATAAAGAGTCATTATAGGTTATCCATATAGCATGCATTGCATTAGGGGCGTATCACAAGTACTTGTACACATTTACCTCGTCCATTTGTGATCCTTTTTACGATGAGAGTGTAATTTGATTTGCATAAATTTAAGATCCACTTCAAAAATTATTTACAATGGTGAGCATATCCACACACATAACAAAAAACGATAAAAATTAATTCGACTCTTATCAAAGCAAGGTCGACACATAAACAGTGGCACACACTCTACTTTTTCAAATAACTAAAGGTCATTACCCCATTCGAATTGTCCTTAACATTCAAATAAAATGTGCTAATGGATACTCAGCACCGCAATTTTCATGAATAACTTTTTTTAGAAGGCCCAATTTGTACTACTAATACTACTTTTAAAGACTCTCCCCACTCAAAGCTTTTCGTCTCATTTTCAAGTTCTACGAAGAGGTATGTCTAGCGTCCATGTGGTTTATCTCCAACTTTTGATAAATGACAAGCCCATGTTAAAAACTAGGTTTGCATTTCATTCGACAAAACATGAGAACTCATAATTTTAGTTCCAGCGACGACAATAAATCAACAAGTCAGGATTGATTCGAATTTTGCGACGAGTATCTAGTCCCTTTCTTCCTTTGCCCAAGTCTAATGCAAGATACCCTTCTCCTCCATCCAATTTCCTTATCTACCTTCATCAATCAACTAACAAGAGTTATGAGTATTCCTTGAATGTTCATTTGACACCTCAAAATTGTTCATAATCACAAGTATGACCACCTTAACCACGTCTTCCTTATTCGACATATATAGTTGGCCATTTTTAACCACCATGTTATGCAATGATCACAATTTTCTAAGATTCTCAAATTCACGTTTTGGTAACAATGACAATATGAATTACTCGCCTGTTTTTAAAATATTTTTTTTTTCAGGCAAATAGCCATGACTTTTAAAGGGACATACTTGTGCAACCCTTCTAAGTCATTATGAATTATTGTTGCCCTCATAAATCAAAAATTACAATCGTGGCTCATCCATTCTTATTGCTCTACCATTAGTAACAATCTAGAATCAAGTCACGAGAATTTGAGGTCTGCTTTCATTGCGCTTTTCATAGTTGAACTAATACAATCAAGCGCATGTCCGTACGTGCTAGCCACCTTGTCTCATTACGTTGATTCTAGACCTCTCCTGCAAGCCATACCCTTACCATTTAGAATTAGACTTGGAAGTTTGACCCTCAATCATCCTCAGCGCCTACAAACTTGCCTACTTTTTGACCTTCACCATAGCCTCGACAAACCAAGCCCTTTTCAATATTCAATGGCCTTCCCCGTACCTTTCATTTCAAGCCATCTCACATCACTAAAGCCTACAATGCATGTCATGCATCCCATGTAACCCAAATGTTCATGAGCCAAAATTTTCAAAGCCGTCAAGCTTACACCTTCCGCTGAAACACTTTTTCAGCCTTGCCTACCCTCACTTAGGGTCCTTGTCACAAAAATTGAGTCACAAACTACTTTGTTGTACATTGTTCAAATTCTCATGGTTTCACACTCGTGAGTTCAATTTAATGTCATCAGGTACATTCTATCCGAGCACAAAAAAAAATCAAACATCAAAGTCAAATGAAGGAGATCCAGGCCAAAGATGCTCTTAAAGAAGGTCTTCATGCAATACATCTATATTAAAAAACTTCAGCTGCAAGTTTAGCTTGGGGGCTTCTATTTTAAGTGAAGAATAACAAGATCATCAACTTTCAATTGTGCACACAATCAAATTTGCCTCTCTTTGTTCCTGGATCACTTATGGATGTAAAGTCTTTGTTCAAAGAGTTTTGATATAGCGTACACCACAAAAGTCTAGCTCTAGGCATGCATTTCATGTTCTCTCATGCATTAAACACATTTGCATTCATTTGCACATGATGTCCAATTGCCAAAAGTCTACTAAGGTCAAAACGTCTTGCATTGTCTAAAATCTCCACGAGTCACACTTGTTACATGCATGGCATGAGTTCATTTGCATTTGGCATCTCATGTTCGTATTCCCGATTCAACAACACTAATCAAAAGCAAAATGATGAGCACAATTCAAGGACAATAGAGCAAACCCCAATAGTTCTCAAGCTTAGGGTTAATCTACACCATGTCTCTACCAAGGTTCACTAGACGTTAGAGAGCAAAGTGCACACCATGAGGTTCTCCTCGAACATTACAACTCAATTAGGCCACACTTTGGACTATCTTGACAATACCAAGAAATCAAGATCTGAGTCCCCAAGACAACAAAAATTGTACAAAAAATCAAATCCTTTTGTCAAGTTCAAATAGTCCACTAGACTATAGAACCAACACGTTTTGCAAAAGCATGTCATCGAGAAACTGGAAAAAATTACAGTCGTCAGACTATAAAATTCAATTTCAATTCAGCAGTCGCGAGACTATAAATACAGTTCAGCAACCAATTTCAATTCAGCAGTCGCCAGACTATAAATGTTCCAGTACAGCAGTCGAAAGACTATAAATGTTCCAGTGCAGCAGTCGATAGACTATAAAAAATTCAATTTGGCAGTCGACGGACTATAAACGGCGACTTATCCTAGATGACCACTTCGCCCGTTTAGGATAACATTCTATTCTGCGTTAACTCATTTCGGATGGTAACTTCGCTCATCTGGAATGCCAAGCATTTTTATCAACAACCAAGCTACGTGCAAACCTATTTTGAGTGGTTACTACGCCCATTCTTAATAGGCAAAACTTATCAACAATGCACTAAAGCATGTCTTGAATGACATCTTTGCCCATTCAAGATACTTATCTTACACATTTTGATCGACAACTTTGCCCGTTCGAGATGGTTATTGCGTCTTTTTTCTTGATGCTTTGTGTGGCTTAGATGAGCCTTCTATGTTCATATTTGCATCCGGTTGCATTTGCATTAATTTGTGAGTGTGATCCTTTGACCTTCGTCTCCTCAAAGACTCGGTCAAAGTGGGGGCTCCTGTAGACACCCTACTTAGGGGCTTCCCTTACCGCGCCCGATGATGAAAACGGACTTAATACGCGATAATCGGTTTTGTTTGCCAATGGGTTTAGACTATAGTTTAGGCCTAAGTTGCCGTTAGTTTATCAGTTAGCCCAAAAATTAATGTACCACTCGTGAGTTGGACTTGATTCATCGTAGCCCATCTGCAAGAAGGTAGAACTTCCATGATATCCTTGGCCCAAATGACATATGAACTAAATTACGTAGCATGCAAGGCAGGGAATATGGATGCCACTTGAGGAACTGGCATCCAAAGTGCTTGGTTTACTCCGTCCTTCCGGGAGTTTGTAACACCATTTTATCACCTCACTTTTATCTTCTTACTCGGATAAAGCCTCATTTGACCCATATTCTATCACAATTAATATCCCATATTATCCACCATAATTTAAACTATTATCCTTTCATACTTTTATCCTCCGATTTGTTATTATCTACACACATTTTCACACCATTGCAAACTCTATCTCTTTGGTTTCTTGGAGATTAAGCCTAGGGTACCTGAGCCTAGCTTAATTCTCCTATATATAGGAACCTCATACCTTCATTTTAACCTACGATGACACATTGGGGTGAAAACATGACTGAAGACTACGATGACACATGACAAACATACTACGTACAACTTTACCTATACACTTATAAACACATTCAAACACACATATAGCATTCTAGGATCATACTGATATTACCAAGAGCAAGGCCAGACTGGTGAACTAAGTGGCATACAAGAGTCGACACCGAGGGGGCTCGTTGGCAAACAAAACCGAGATCCGCAAAACATCGCAGATAAGTCATGAGGGCCCATAATTAACAAAAGTTTTAATTAAATGTGTTTCTTATGAAAATTGTTTTTTTTAATGATATGGTACGTATGATTGCATGACATGGTTTGTGTTTTCTTTATGAATCATTTATACGTAGTACTATGTCTCTTATTCACTTTCTCGTTAGGCATGATTAATTACTTCGTTTGATTCTTTTCTTCGAATATGTACGCCATCTATGTTAATCTTGATTTATTTCGTTTGTATGACTTTTACTTGCTTTGCATGTGATTGTTATGTGTATCCGCCGTTGATTAATTACTTTTTATTTATCATGGATCAATTAGTAGAGACCGTCGACCACGACGGGCGGTTTGGGTGCCTAACACCTTCCCAATCCGTAACCTTGCACAGACCCATTCTAGGTTCGTGGGCTCCTAAAAAAGAAAATCTCGCTGGCGACTCCTAGTCAATAGCAATTCATTTATGGAGGGCGAATCGGGCCACCCGGCCGGTATGATACCTCACAATGTATTACCATATGAATATTCTATCGATGATTTCATTTTCTTTTAAAAGAAGCTTTAACTTAATTTTTTAAATTTTAAGATATTTCTATATTCTTCAAAACATCTTCGGTTTGTTTCGTTTTAACTCAAGATACGGGTCAACGGGTGGGGTTAATGTTAAAAAAAAAAACTGTGTTAAAAAGTAGTCGGGGACTCGGGGTTAATACTAATTTACAGCTCACAAAAATGGGACTCAAAAATAGCGGATTACGGGTCATAAATTGTAATCCGTACATAAACGTAAAGTAATGAAATAAATTTGCTATACTTATTAAATTGTTTTCGTTGAATCGGGCATAACTTCTATAAGATGATACTCAATCAAACATGTTTAATGTACAATGAAATAGGGCTAGCTACCCCATTTAAACACGTTTTAAGCTAAAATATAGGAAATAAATTATTAGAGAAACTAAATTTCAATTCGATTAACGTTATGAGTTAGGACTTACAAAAATCGTGTTCGTGATCGAAAATAGCGGGTCACGAGTCTTAAAAATTGAAGTGGTGGCTCGGAAACAAATTTTGACATGTCTAATATGTAACACTTTTTTTAAATGTACATTCATTATTTTTTTTTTTTTATCACTTTATTCGAATTATTAAAAAAAAAAGAGAGTATATAAGCTTCATTATCTACATGGATTATTATACTAATTGTATGTATAATCTACTTCATTTTGTCTTAATTACGAGTCAAATTAGGCTAACGTATCATGTTTGGTTTGACAAAAAAATGTGTGTTAACCATGGTCGGTCATAACATTGAACATAGCGGGTAACTGGTGAAAAGAAAATGGCTCTAGAGCCAAAATGCGAGTCAAGGGTCATAATGACGTAGAAACAAAAATGTGTGCTAGATGGGGTCAGATTAGTATGTATTAACATTGGACATATCGGGTGACTGGCTTAAGAAAGCGGGTTAATACTAAAAAAAATTGCAGGTCTATAGGTCGGGTCAGATTCAACCCAAAGATATGTGGGTCAAAACGGAATAGGAATATTATTGCTCCTCTTTGTTTGCTTCTTGCTTGAAACTCCAAATCAAAACCGATTTTCAACGCACGAACACACACAACACCAAAATATATACACATGGCTCGGATTGCCTCCCGAGTAGCGCCTTTGTTAACGTTGTTGGCTCGACTCATCAAAACTATAACCGATCAACCATAGCCAAATCTCAACACATCCAACCCAAAACTTGATGCTTCACCCTTGACCCTCCATTTAGCAACGCCTTTTACCCCAAACTTCCCAAATTTCCCCCTTTTCTTCTTAGAAACACTCGAAATAGTTTTGTCGGGACTCGATTCCTGCAAAATCGACAACAAAGACTTTCCAAACACTAGGGGTGATTTGGTTAGTGTAGAATGCATCTCTTTCACATGAGATTTCACATTTTTCACACAATTTGAGGAGATACACTTTACATTTTGAATTTTGGGGTCGGGGGGATCATGATTGGGGATTTTCACAACACATGTAGCAATAGAGTGGTTGCTTTCCTCGACTCGGTTTTGTCTTGAACTTTCTCCATGGTCTTTCCCTTGCCCAAACTCTTCTCCAATCAATCCTATATCTTGATTTCCATCCTCCAACTCTATGTGAGGTTTCCGACCACTTCGTAGGCCAATGAAACTCACATTTTTGATAGGATTTGGCTCGGTTTGAGATGTAAATTTGTTGGACCCCTAAGACTCAAGTCGATGCTTGACTTCGTTTCTTGTTGATTACTCACCATTGAGCCTTGCATTGTCATGACATTTTGTGTGAGGGCTTTCATCATTTTATCTAAATGTGTAGATGAACTACCATTCCCTTGACCTTAATTGATTTGATTAGACTCTTGAAATGGTGGCCTAGATTTAATCCGATTTCCTTGAAGTTCATTACCTCCATTAGAGCTTCCATGATTTTGATTGAATTAATTATGACCCCCTTGATTGTAGCCTCTAGTCCCATCTTGGAAACCGTCAATTTTCCTTTGATTGCCTTGGAAGCCATTAATCGCATCAACCTCATATATTTTCTAGGAGGTGAGTTCCTACCTTGATTCCGCAAGAGTTCCTTCACCACGTTTGTCAACTTCACAACTTGAGAATCATTGGGGGGGGGGGGTTTCCACCATATTGACCTTCCTCACACACTTCTTTGCTTCTCGGTCATGAGCCACTTGCATTGATGATTATTGAGGAAAATGGAGCTGTCACGAGGTATGGTTTCTTTTCCCTTAACTTTTCTCTCTCAATCTCGATTCTAACCTCTACTACCCCACCCGTTTCACTAACCGTTTCTAGACCATCTCTCTTTGTGCCCTACCGCGTTTGTTCCCACCGTTATTCTTGTTCTACCCATCCCATTTTACCCCTTAAACCAATAAAATAACCTTGTTTGGTTCATTGTTGGTTGAGTTGTTTTTGGATGGTTAGTTATTATTGGAGGAAGACGTGTTTTTGTCATTATTCATGAGGGAGATGGAGTAGTGAGACGAGGGAGGACTCTT
This sequence comes from Spergularia marina, assembly GCA_963680865.1. Lineage (NCBI taxonomy): Eukaryota > Viridiplantae > Streptophyta > Magnoliopsida > Caryophyllales > Caryophyllaceae > Spergularia > Spergularia marina. Next base: position 8,545,043 of record OY804561.1, read on the forward strand.
TTTCGAGGAAGATAGAGGAGTGAGGTAGAGAGGGTATCTCTTGACCCGAGAGCCCGTTAATTCTTCACTTGATGAGTTGAGACGGTTTCTCTTGCACTAGTTGTATGGGATGCTTGCGGATGTTTTGTTGGTTCTCCCCCTCCCTTACTCGTAGTTGCCCAATCTTTCGGTTGGTTGTTGATGTCATTGTGGGCAATGACGAGGTTCAAGCATGGGGGAGACGCTTGGCATAATTATGTAATTTTGTTTGGCAATCTGTCACTTTGTAATATAAGTGTGATTTTATTTTCCGTTTGCAAAAAAAAAAGAAAATTGATTGAGGAAATCCATGGCGGGCGACATAAGATGAGGAGTTCGGGGCGTAAAGGGTTAGGATCACTACGGGAGTCATAAGGAGGTTCGGTGATAGGATTGGTGGTCCTAGGTTAGAAATCCTCATGCATTGTGATGATAGGGGCGCCGGTGGATTGATTGAGGCGAGTCGTGCTCGATAACTTCTTTGGGAGCATGGCTTTGAGGGACTCGTTGAGCCAAGCATGGGGGAAATGTTGCGTGTTAGTTCCCCCTAGCTTAGAGTGCGTGAGAAGGGAGTATAAGATGGTTAGAGTTGGGGTGTCGAGCATTTCATCCACTCTAACTCTAGCTAGCACCGTTTGGGTGTTATGTTGGCTTGCGGTTCTTTGTTTTGGAGGAGTCTAAAGTGTTGAAACTTACCCCGTGCTTTAAGAGAGACCTAGGTGTTAGTGTGGAGGATTCATGAACTCAAGGACGAGTAATGATCTAAGCATGGGGGAGTTTGATGTGGCGTTAGAGTAGTGTGCTAATCCGCGTGATTTATACGCCTTAGGGTCTATTTTAGCATGATGTTATCGTGATTCGTGAACCACACTACTAGGAGTTGTTTGGAGCTTATTTGGTGGTTTTACGGGTTTTTATTCGCTCGAGATCCTTTGAAGTGAATTAGGAGGGAACGTGGATCGAGTTGGAGTCGGATCGGGGTTCGAGAGAGGCTAGCTCGGGTACACTACGATAATCACAAGTGCTCGAGCCACGAAGAAATGAGAATTACAAGAGCTCAAGCCACGGGAAGAGAAGCGAAATGCAGAGGAATTCAAGTCCCTCGACTCGAGAGGAAGGCGCCTCGAGTCGAGGATTTCCTCGCTCGACTCGAGGAGAGTGTCCCTCGAGTCGAGGAAGCTAGCTTCCGGGAAATTTCTCGAGGCTTTTGGACGGTTTCTTTTTGGTTAAGAAATGTTTATTTTCGTCTTTTAGTGTTTTTCTTTGGTACTTATCTTTAATAAAAGGGGCATGTAACCACTCCCTAGTGATTATCACCTTATCACCTTTCATATTATTTTGCATCTAGTTTTCATTTTAGAGAGAGAAACTCAATAAGAACTTATCTTTTCATTATGAATTCCATCTCAAATATTATTGTAATAATTAGCATGGAAGGCTAATCACCTTCTAGATCCTTGGTGTAATCAAATTCTCTCATCCGATGTATTAGTAAGATTTTCTTCTCTGTATTTTGCCTTTAAATTCATAGTAATTAATTCCTTGTTCTTCAATGCATGATTTATCCTTGTTTTATCTAATTGGTTGATTGGATTGAATTGGGTACTTCATATACTTGGTTTTTAATTGATGGTTATTGATTATTGACCCTAAAGGAAGCAACTTTCACATGTTTAGTGTATGTTTGTGACTAACTTGTGATTGGGGAATTAATTAGGCAATCAATAGATTAGATTTGATTAGTGTCGCGGTTGCGGCTAATTAAATACTAATTTGGGTTGTTGTTAATCTTTTGTTAATCCATGCTCTTCATGCCTTTGGTTTTGGATTGTTTGAGTGGTCACTAGGCAATTTAGGACTTAAAGGAGGGGAATTTGGTAGCGGTTGCTTAAATTTCCCACAAAAGAGGATTAATTGGTGAAAACCGAGATTATCTATGAATGGCATAATTAGAGAGAGGTAAAAATTACTATATTAGGGTGTTTGAATTGATTATCACCGAGGGTCGCCTTAGTTAATTTGTTGAATCGTTTAATTCTCATTTAATCAACTTTCAAACCAAAAACCCCCCATTTATTGTTTGTATTTCTTTTGTTTATTTATTTTCCGCATTAGAATTCGCATATTAGACTTCCTCCTCTTCTTCGTGTTCGATAACCCACTTACTCTATCTACCTTAGTTAGTAATTTGTGGTAATTTGATAGGATTTAACGACAATCTTGCTGTCAAACACCACCGGTGTCGTTTTTCGATTCACAGGTACATGTGACCTTCTCTTTCTTGTTTTACTTTTGAGTATCCAAGTTCATGAAGAACCGATGAACACAGCATGAGTAACGTGTTTCCCTGGTCCAGTCTCACTGAAGAAAGTGTTGAAGGCGTGATTACTCATGTTTTGTTCATTGATGTGCTCAGTTTATACGCTCTATATGGCCTGTTTTTAAATTGCGTTTACAAGAAAAATGATGTAATATACTTCTAATTTGTGTTAGAATATCATGGAGAACATTTCTATGTGATTTTGGTTGTTTTGGCTATCCCTTTCAAGCGGTCATTCATTTGGAAGCGATTTGGAGTTGATTTGCAGAAAGATCAACTTTGGAGCTTCATATCTCTCAATTTGTTTGAAGTTTTGTTGTAAAATAACTTGGAGATGATTTTTCATGTTCATAGCTTTCCAGGAAGTGGTTACACGCCTTCACGGGACAAGTGACGAAGAATCTACAGCCTTTTGAAAGAGGCGGAAACTTTCCGCGGCCCGCGACCGGTATATGGCGGATCGCGGCTCACAGGTTGGCGGTTTGCGCCATAAACTTTTGGCAGTCCGCGACCATGCTCTTGACGGACCGCAGTAATACTTGGCGGCTCGTGGTAGTCATCTTAGCGGACGTCGATGGCCAGATTTTCCTATTTCCGTATTTTCCTATTTTATGTGTTCCTAGACTATACAAATAAAAACCCCAACTCTAGGTAATTATTCATTCACGCTTTTTAGAGAAAACAAGACTTTCAATAGACTGTATGACGAGCTAATTCTTTTATTTCTTGATCGATTAATCGAAGCATCGCATTGATAATACGTGAATTTGATCTATTTTTTCTATTGTTTTCGATTATTGTCTTGTCTTTGGTTTTCAATTATCTTTTGTGATTGGTAGGTGTACAACTAGTCTAATTGCTTAGGATTGATTGATTGGTAGTTTAGATTATTCAAAGGAATCTATTGTTTGATTGATCTTTACATTGTAGCAACCCGAATTCATTGATTTGTATGTAATCATCGTTAGTAAATTAGGGCAAAGATTTGACTCACATGTTAAATACGAAACGTGCGTTAGTATTGCATGTCTTTATCGATATTTCTGTAATCTGTATTGCTATTATCAAATTGAATCTAATCGTGCGCTTAGGTTATTTGATAGTTAGGGTTATTAGGTAGTGCCGATCACGCCTTTTAACTACAATTAAGGAGAGATTTGGGAGTTCTGTTTCCATGATAGAGTAGTTAAGATTGATAGAGCAATAGTGATAACTAGAAATGATTAGTTAGTGCGTTGTCGGAATTAATTGATCAAGATCCGTTTTACTATTCAATACATTTCACAAATTGCTTTTGTTCACTCTATCTTGTTAGTTTGATAAACACTACTCTCAATCCCCTATTATTTGTTACTTAGGCACTTAATTCATTATATTTGACAACCCATTTTCCTGTGGATACGATCCCTACTTCCCTACTACTGTTGTTAGGATTTAGGATTATTTTCGGTAGATTATCGCGACTTTAGTCTCACCATTCATCGATTGGTTTCTTCGCACAGTTATACCACTTTTGAGTTTTGCACATGAGTATTTTGTTAAATCGCTTAAGTATGTACTACTAGTTCTCTAGTTCACCACTCAGCTATATATCTAAGGACTATTGCTTTCGGCATACTTTGACTTCATTTTGTGTAATTATTTTTAAAAAGTTGAAGAAGACGCCATTGTTTTTGGAGAAATCTCTCGGATTTCTATGTTAATGAGTAGTACCAAGATACCATTATTAATAAGACCTGAAGACATTAGTAGTACCAAGACACTCATAACCTCCATGTGAATCTGCGTTGGTTTAAGATCAGTGTTTGTGTTGGGTTAATCAACATACTGGATCTGACCCTTTTCTTTCTGCAAGTGTGCGGATATTAGAGTGTCTAAATTGACCAATCTTAATAGGATTCACAGTAGAATGTGTCTAAATCTTAATAGAATTCATGTACGCTTTTTTTTTTTGTTCATATCTATTTTTTTCCTTGGTTAGATTATGGATCGAGGTTGGATGTATGGCAAGCGGGATGTGTATTTTGTCGAAAGACTTGAGGAGATTTTTAGTTGTGCTCTTAAACAGAAAAAACAACAAGGAGACGTAGATGATAGAATCATATGTCCATGTGCCATCTGTCAAAATTGATGCAAGCTTGGTGGTTTTAAGGAAGTACGAGTGAATATAATATGCCATGGATTTAAAAAAGATTACACCTTGTGGATATGGCATGGGTAGAGAGAAATCAATGGCTCAAGTGCCGTAAATCCAGAGACAGAAGATGAGGAGATTGCGTAGGATGCTTTCCAAGATGAGATAAATGAAGAAATTGATGAGGAGTGTGAGGAGGAGAATAGTGTAGAGTCGGATAAGTTAGACCAGTTGATGCATGACATAGAGCATGCCTTTGTGGATTACCCTGAAATTTTTTAGAGGCTGATAAGTGATTTAAAAAAGTCGTTGTATCCTCGTTGTACAACATATACTCGTTTGTCGGCCGTTTTGAAATTATACACCTTAAAAGCCTGTAGTGGGTGGAGTGATAAGAGTTTCACATAACTCTTGAAAGACATGCTAACCATAGAGAATGAGATGCCCAATACGACATACACGTGTAAGAAGATGTTGTGTTCTTTAAGTATGAAATATCAGAAGATCCATGCATGACCAAATGATTGTATTTTGTACCGAAACGAGTACTCCGACCTAAATGAGTGCCTTAGATGTGGAATGTCAAAGTACAAGGTTAAAGATTATGATAGGAAAGGGGGTCCATCGAAGGTTGTATGGTACTTGCCAATACTACCGAGATTCAAAAGGTTGTTTCTAAATAAAATAAGACGCCAAGCACTTGAGGTGGCATCATGAAAGGAAGAAGAAGAACGGCATACAATGTACTAAGACATGTGGCAAATGCTCCTCAGTGGAGAAACATTGATAGGAAATTTCAATGGTTCGGTAAAGAGCCTAAAAATTTGCGGCTAGGACTTTGCACGGACGGAATCAATCCATATGGAACTCTGAGTACCCAATATAGTTGTTGGCCAATCCTTATAGTGATATATAATCTGCCTCTCTCACTTTCCATGAAAAGCAATTATATTCTATTGTCATTGTTAATATCAAGACCTACGCAACCGGGCAATGACGTAGATGTGTATCTTGCTCCTTTAATAGAAGACTTGAAATTTTTGTGGAATGATGGTGTGATGGTATTTGTCTATTTGGTGCATACAGTGGCGAAAATTTCCGGATGCATGTTATGGTCTATTGTACTATTAATGACTTTCCCGCCGATGGTAATTTGTCCGGTTATAGGCTGAAGATGGGAAAAGGATGTCCCATACATGGTGATGACACTGACTAAGAGTGGTTAAACCATTGTGGCAAATATACGTATATGGGACATCGAAGATTTCTCCCCGACAATCATCCTTATCCTAAGAAGAGGAAGTTTCATTGGGGAAATCGAGGTTCGGCCATGTCCCTTCCCTTTAAATGCTGAACAGTTTCACGAACGGGTGAAAAACATTTGCACCGAGTTCGGAAAGCCATATAAGCTCCCACCAGAAGGTGTATGTCGTACCAAAAGATCTGTGGTTTGGGATCTTCCCTATTGGGGGGACTTGCTGTGAGACATTGCATTGATGTCATGCATGTGGAGAAAAATGTGTTCGATAGTTTGATCAGAACATTATTGAATATGCCAAATAAGACAAAGGATGGGGTCAAAGCGAGAGATGATCTAGCTGAAAAAAGTTTACGTCCTGAAGAAAAGATTACATTGTATTGTGTGATTATACCACCTACTTGCTATACATTACCAAGGAAATCGTACATTACCACCTGATTGCTATACATTACCAAGGAAAGAAAAGATTGCATTGTGTGATTGTCTGAAGGGTATTAAGGTGCCATATGGATATTTTTCCAACATTAGCCGCCTTGTATCAATGAAAGATCTGAAGTTACTTTGTTTTCTTATCGTTTTGGCAAACTCTTTGTAATTTTAATTAAATTACGATGAGTTTGAGGGGGGGGGTAATAGAGGACTATGGAGTATTACGGAGAATTCTTGTTAAGGAATATTATGTGTGTTTAAAAATGAGATATATACTAGATCAATATGTGTTTAGAAATATCTTATGTGATAGTTTTTGTAAAGGTCAAGTCAGGTAATAGTATAAATAGAGGTTTACCCCCAAGGTTATTGTAACGAGTCATTAGTGATTATATTAATGTTGAGAGTATTCCCAAATAGTGTACAATCCTGAGATCAGATTAATCAGCTGATGTATGCTGCTGTTGTATCCCTAGTCCTTGTAAAATGGAGTTGAAATTGATAGAGTTTTTGCTAGCATGCTCCCCTGTGCTTGTATGTTTGAAGCCGTACGCTCAATCAGGGGTAATGAGGCAGTTAACCTGTTTTACAAAGCATTACGAGGAGCTGAAGTCGTCTGCAAACAATCAGCAAAATGGGGTCAGACTTCATCATGGAATTCTTGTTAAGATGATGGTTTCTATTCTTCATGCATGCTTAGGCTCAAATGATTCGACTTAGCTTTTAGCTTTGATAGTCTAAATGTTTCAGAGCTGTTTTAGAAGGCCATCAAAAAACCTGTTTTCCGAGAATTAGGTCTGCAACTTCAGACATCTACGACCGCATCACCACTTATCAGGAATATGATTTCCTTCCTTACTCCTGCAGGAAGTGGTGGTCCTAATCGTTTTTCGTTCTTCTTTGAGCTAAGATGATGCAGAATCAAGGTGTGAACAAATTCCAAGTTCGAAATAGAGCAATTCTGAGGGTTCGGGAAATTCAGGTTTGCGCACTCTATTTTGACAAACTCTTTGACAGTTCAAATGAAGCTCAATTTCTGTGTGCCATACCTTTTCGGAAAGCAAAGAGATCAAACTAAAAAATACATGGTTTTGGAATTAAAACAAAAATATATCTCAAGAAGTTGCAGTTTAATATTTACGCAGGCCGTCAGGGAGGATGTAGTGAAGCCTTTCAGTTTTCAGGTCTGAAGTTTGAGGTATGATATCTCCTTCTAAAGATAACGGAATTAGGCTCAATTTGTGTTCAGATTCAAGTTCGGAAAGCTAGCTTTCTAATGAGACCAGTTAGGACATCATCGGATTATATTTTCTATGTCTGAAAGCCATCTCCGCACTATCACGCTCAAGTGTCGTGTTTTATGGAACTGTCCATTGTTTTGAATTAATTAGCATGTTTGAGGGGTAAATTGAGGCTCGGAATTTGTGAGGAAATGATGGTATATTCAAGTGAAGATTTAAATATACTAAGAGCCAACATATTCAGTTCTCAAGCAAGTAGTTCAAGTGATAAGCAAAGGGGACGGATGAGAAAACCCTCAAAGGATTGCTCTTTTAAATCAGATAATTGAAGTCCAACTTGTAGCAGACTTCTTTGACTTTAAGGGACGTCCATTCCTCATAAAAAGGCAACTAATTAACTCTATTATTTGATAAAACAAGACTGAGAAAAGAAGACTGCAAAGGGCATCCCAAATCTGACGCAACCAACCAAAAATTGCAGAAATCAAAAGCTTTATATATTATGTACTAGTTTTAAGCCCGTGCGCTGCACGGTTCAAATATTATGTTATTTTTAATGATTTGTAATATTATAACCAACTATGCTATAATTTCAGTTAAAATAATCCATACCGATTGTTGTGATGTCGCTTACGTGTACTTTTAAAATTTGATCAACTCAAAAACAAAATATACAAATTTTTCTACACTGTCCATTTTTAAAATATACAACAACATTTATTGTATACCCTTAAAAAAAAGCTTCTTTTAATAAAAACCATGTTTCCATAATATAGCTTTATGTAAAAGTTTAACGAAAATGAGAATCTCTGTTTGAATTGTTAATAATATTTTTTGTTCTATCACCGTACACTAAAATCTCTATGTTCTTTCAAAAATTCTTTGTGTGAATTGTTAATAATTAAATTTATCCTCTCATTTTATGTTCTTTTACCACCCACAAAACTCTTTAATTATTTCTCAAATGATGGACTCTCTCTATATCTCTTTCAACATACACTAAATTCTCAAACGATGGACTCTCTATATTGCTCTTTCACTGTACACTAAACTCTTTGAGTATTTCTCAAATGGACTCTCTCTATACTCTTCAAAAATCTCTCTTTTATATGGGAAAAATGTGTAAATAGATGTCAAATTGAGATACATTTCGAAACAAATCTCATGATATATGTTTTTAAATTTTCCAATACAAGCAACCAAAGTTATGAGTGATTATGTCTCAAATCCATTACAAACATTTATGAAAGACTCTCACGAAAAAAAGGATTCTATATGTGCATTATTAATTATTATCCGTGTGAGTTGTTAATAACAAATTGTAGGTATTTCTCATATTTTAAACTCTCTCAGTATTTTCTTTTGTTGGACTCTCTCTTTTGTTTGTTGAGTTTAGCTTAGGAATCCACAATATCATTTTTCCAATTTTCGCTCGATGACTGGTGTTTAATACAAAACATATGTATAAATGGAACTTATTTTAGATTAAATTTCAAAATAGGTTTGATGAGTTATATGTATTAATGAAAGTTAGGAATAATTATGTCGTTTCACATTTAAATAACTTTTGAATTACAATTTTATTGAAGTATGAACTCCGGTTAATAAATGTGTGAGAATTTTCCCTTCTTTGGACTCTCTCACCATTTCTCTTATTTTGGATTCTCTCTAAACTTTTTAAGAAAAAAAAAACAAATCTCTACTAAATGTACACGCAGTAACTTAATTGTTTCATATCGGAAAAATGTGTAAATGAATTTCAAATTGAGATACATTTCGGAAAAAATCTAATGATATATGTTTTTAAATTTTCTGATACACGTGACTAATGTTATGAGTGAGTATGCGCAAATCTATTAGATACATTTATGAAAGAATCTCACAAAAATAAGGATTATACATGTGGATTAATAATAAGTGTCCGTGTGATGAGTTGTTAATAACAAAATGTGGGTATTTCTCATTTTTTAAACTCTCTCAGTACTTCGCTTTTTGTTGGACTGCGTTGCACGGTTCAAATATTATATCATTTTTAATGATTTTTATGTTTATAACCAATTATGCTATCATTTCAATAAAAATAATTAATAGTAATTGTAGTAATATTGCTTATATGTATTTTAAAATTTTGATCAATTCAAAAAAAAAATAGAAAGTTGTCTAGATTGTTCATGTTTAAATTGTACAAAAAAAATTCTTACCTATACTCTTCAAAACACCTTTTTTTAAAAATAAATATAGTATATAAAGTCGATTGTAATCATCAAGCATTGCTTATCGGAAAATGTATAAATGGAACTCAAATTGAAATTCATTTTAAATCAAATAATATTATATATGTTTCAAAAGTTTCTGGTACACATAACTAATTGTATAATCAATCTTACCGTGTTTCTATAATACAGTATGAATGATTAATAATTAAATGTGTAAAATACATTTATTAAAGAGTCTCACGAAAATAAGGGTTCTTTATGTGGATTATTAATAATTGTCCATTTGATTTGTTAATAATAAAATGTGGATATTTCTCATTTTTTAAACTCTCTCGGTATTTATCTTTTGTTAGACTCTCTCTCGGCTCTTCAAAAGTCTCTCTTTTATATATATATATATATATATATATATTAGATTTGTTTTATATTTTCATAGCTGATTTTAGTATTATCCTTAATTATTGTATCATCATGCACCTTAGTTTGAACCCTATAAATAGGGCTTCATAAGCATTGTAAAAGGATAGACTTGGATAATGAAATTTGTGAGAGTTTTACTCTTGTTTTAATGGATGCAAAAACAGTAGCAAATGTATCTAGGAGCATTTGTGGTGGTCCAATCTTCCTTGTAGTGTTAGTTCATATTCATTTAGATCATTTATTGTTAGCTAAAGTTCATCCCATTGTACTTTGGTTTACAATATCATAACCTTATTTCAGTTTTCTTGCATTTTCGATTTCAATCCTGTCCTCGGGCTTGAACGCCTCTTCAAACAGGGGAGCTTTAATGTTTATCATCCCAGAAGCCTATCGACATGGTTTTGTGCCTCCAGGCTAAGCTGCCATTGGCCTCCAAGCTTGATTTGGTTGCATGGCTGTACTAAATGCCGAGTATGACGAAAGCTCTGACCTAAAAAAAATGAGAAGAGAATGGGCTCCAGTGATATTTTACACCTTTGAACATTGTTGCTTGTGCGTTAAAGCTCTGTAAATTTGTTGAGGCTAGTGATATATGTTCTCTAGTCCTGACTCATTTCCCTCGTAATGTTAAGGCTCTATTTCGTCGAGCTTCAGCATTTATGAGGTTGAAAAGATTTACGGATGCTAGTTTGGATTTGGAGAAAGCGGTACAGTTGGGAACCTAAGAACAAAGACGTTCTTAGGGAGTTGGATGTGGTTAGGTCCCACCTGACCATTAATTCTAATGGTAAAAGACGATGTATTGAGGTTGTTGCGTCTGAACCGAGCAGGGATAGGGATGCTAAGAGAGCTTCCCTTGTCAAGAGGCTTGTAGTGAACAACAATTGGGTGAGAATAGTGACACTTTTAAAGGACTTTACTCTGGTGCTCTATCGTCAATGGATGGTAATGACATTTGCGTTTTGAGTGGTAAAGGGTGCCTTCCTATTATTGGTGCCGAGAGTCCTGTGAATATGGATACTAATGTGGACATGGTTTATGATAGTAATGTTGGGTCAAAATTGAGTATTCAAAGAAGGGAGGAGGAGGCTCCCAGTTAAGGGTCTCTGAGCAAACTTACCAAAAGCTCATTGGAAGTGAAGAGGTGAGCTTTTACCAAAATTTTCAAATGACAGTCATGAAAATACGGATCCTTAGACCAAAAGAGATGAAGGGTGATGAAAGCCGAACCGCTCCAAGTGAGATGAAGAAGAAAAGAAAGAAGGAGAAGGATAATAATAATAATAATAATAATAATAATAATAATAATAATAATAATAATAATAATAATAATAATAATAATAATAATAATAATAATAATAATAATAATAATAATAATAATAATAATAATAATAATAATAATAGGAATAATAATAATAATAATAATAATAATAATAATAATAATAATAATAATAATAATAATAATAATAATAATAATAATAATAATAATAAGAAGAAGAAGAAGAAGAAGAAGAAGACGTCGGGGGAGGATGAGAGAGCCGGGTTTAGAACCTGACTTTGTTCAAGATTCCTACAAGTCCACTCCTATGATGGATGTTAGACCATCTGGTCGTGAGCTAGACCCAATGCTTGTGTGCAACTATCATATGTCGTCACCTACTCTTGACGGAATGCAGGCGGTTCCACATCAAATTGTTTTCTCCTCTGTTCCAAATCGTCGAAGATTTATTGCAGCTCAAAGACTTATACCGAAAGGTCCTTGCAGCGGGAGCGGACCTATGAAACATATGTTCTCTTCTTTTACAAGTAAATTTCCACGTGGCGGTCTCCGAAACGTGAGTATGTTTCCAAGGTTTTCTTCGAAAGATGGCTTGACGGGTAAGAGAAAAAAGATATCATCCTAATGGACCGACTCACAATCTCCACTGAAGAAACCGTTAATTTGTGTTAACCCCTCTCCCGTTTTAAATTCTATTTATTCTGTTAGTGTTGTAAAGCCTGATCCTGAGAATCAGAGTACTTTGTTGTAGGTTCCTTTCTTTCCGGTTGAAAAAAAAAAAAAAAAAAAAAAAAAAAAAAAAAAAAAAACATTCATGGCTGGTCAAAGAAGACCAAAGACTCCAATAAATTTCATTGCATAAATATTGCGAAATACAAGTCCAAACAGTGAAATTTTTGGCTTCCAAGAAAAAACAATTCGGAAAGGGACAGAAGTCACAGAACCTTGAGTGGGTGGCTCAGACGCTCTTTGTAGAAAGTAAAAAAAATTGAATCTTCCTCCCCTTGTCTCCGAACTGCAAGAACGGTTCGATTGTGGCTAGCCGGAAGTTGATGAATCTTCGCTGACAAAAATCTTCACAACCTCTTACAATACAGTTTGTCTGTTTCCTACGAAAAGCAATCTACCACATAATTGGGATATCATCCCTCTACCGCACCAACTTTCGTCAAGCTGGCCATGTACGTTAGATAGATCGTCCATAAGTATGCAAAAGAACTGTTTGCCAATGGCTGCAGAGAGTTGGTGAAATAGAACTTACATTAGCTGAGATCAATGTGATAGAAATAATATACACCATACGCAAGTTTTGATAAGATCACATGCTAATTCTCACTCTGAAGACTGACATCTAGTTACACTTCACTTCTACCACTTCCATAAATGCAAAAGCTTTTGCAAACATAAACATAAAGGTTGCAAATCAACTACAGAGTAGTTCACTAGTGTTATTGTGCTGGGCCTCAGGAAAGAGAAATTTTCAGGCATTAAACTTACCTGTAAGTGGACCGGAATGAATCTGAAAGTCAGAAAATCGCACAATGGCCAATACATAACACCATTCTTCAAAGTGGGGAGAAGGTCTCTCTTCAGTCTTGCAACAATATCTTCTTTTGTTTCACCTGACATCACAATCGCAATAACAAATTATGAGCCATAAGAATAAAAAGAATGAACAAAATCTTGTCAGATAGTTGGCAAAATTAATGGGCGCATGCAAGATCGTTCATAGTTTCCATTTCCAGTGGAGCCAAATAATGGCGCTATAATTTGGTTTTGGGATATAATGGATTAAAGCAAAATGGCTCATAAAACTGTTTGTACTTCTTCGTATGGTGTCTTCAATTAGGGGTAGCAATTCTCGAAGCAATTTCCATTATTGCTTATTCGTAAGCAGTCTCTCTATTTTTTCAATTAGGGGTAAGGCCTGCCTACATCCAACACCCCCTTACACCGCCTTATGGCTGAAGCCTTTGAGGCACTAGGGTAATGTTGTTATTATTTATGTTATTTAAATATCCTTCATAGTATTCTTTACATAATCAGAACATCAATTTAACCTCAGTCCCAGCACTTGAGAGTTGAGAATATACACTTCCTTGTACTCTCAAACTTTGTACACGAAGAGTTTGGATGATGTAAGTGCAAGATTGGACAATTGGCGTCACAAGTTCTTTCATTGCTCCCCCCCCCCTGAACTGGCAACCAACAACACACACACATACAAATGCATAAGGGGGGGAAAAAGGCACCCGAAGGGAGCAGTCAGTTTTAAATTCTAGTGAATCCAAGTACGATGATGCAAAAGAGAAAAATGCAGCCTGCATAGTATGTAGAGACGTAGAGTAAACTACAATTGAGAGACTTTTCCTAACACTGAGAAGGTGCCTGTCTACATAAAAGATAAAAGGATCTCTAGAGGACTAGGTCACATTCTATCTATAAGAGTTCAGAGTATTTTCAGTTTTTTCTCTTCGTGTTTTTTTTTTGTTTTTTTTTTTTGAAGTATAAGAATGATGAGATATAATGTACCTTGAAGGGCAGCATTGTATGAGAAGAAAATGCTATTTATGATAGGTCCAAAGACAACTTGTCCCATCAATATCTTTTTGAAAGTCGTGAATACATTCCGGCCAGGCAAGATCCTTGAGAGATTATTAAACCATACATGTTGTGATGGTCCCATAATTAGCAATCCATAGGCTGCTATACGTAAAGTTCGGACCCTGTCATATGATCCAGATGGAGGCAAGGTGAATATCTGTCATGAAAATCGGGGGTATTAAATAGGTAACAATTGGAATACACAGAATTTAACAAATATTGTCTCTACATTGCAGACAAAATGCAAGACATGTACCGATAACCTAACCATTCTCTCAGAAAACAGAGAGAAACCAGATGTAAGTCGAATGTTTTATGAACTGCAACATGGTAAGTATTCCCTAAAATTAGAATCACGAATTCGGTCATGGGTGATTAAGCCATGATTGTTTCAGCATGAAGGGGACCTGCAAGCAGCATCCAATGGAAAAGTAGTCTTGGGTACATTAAACTCCTGAAAGTTTTGCTCCCACAACAAAAGAACAAAAAAAGAAAAAAAGCTCGTTAAAGTCTCAGACATAAATGTCGGGAGCTGAACACCGGAGCCAAGTCAAGCACACAGATGAAAGCTTTCAGAAACCTAGATTCACCATCAGATACCAACGCGGATGGCTGTAGAAATAATTTATAATTTAGAAAGAAATTATCTTGCGCCATACAGAGGAAAGAAAGAAAAGGCAACTCCTACATAGAGACTCAAATGTGGTTGTGGAGATTCTGCTCACTTATGTTACATTTATACACCATACTGAAAGAGCTGGGAAAAAATGTGAAGCAAAACATTTAATGGATCATGACTAGAAGTCTAGAAGCTCCCTCTAAACAGAGAGTATCCAAATACATAGAAACAGTTAACTGAAATCAGGCAAAAGGATATTCCTCAGCCATAAATTTCCAAGACCTCACCTAACTGAACTACTGAAGCAGCGAAGACTACGGAAGCAAGCAGAAAGAACCATTAGTTGCAGAAGCTATTGGAATCCAACTCAGCATGGGAATGAAGTCACAACTAAGTCAGAAGGAGCTATACAAAACTACAATAGAAAACTCATGGAGAAGAGCAAAAAAAAAAAAAAAAAAAAAAAAAAAAAAAAGAAGAAGAATATAGCAACCCGAAGCAGTTCTGAATTTCTCACTTCAAATGAAAACCCTGTGCCACAAGAAGGAAATGCACCCACAGGCTACAAATGAATAGCCTAACATGAATATGGCTGCTGCTTTTAAGGACAAAGTGGTTGGACAGATAGTTGGTGATACAGGATGACAGAACAGGTAAAAGCAGCATATAAGCTTCTGAATCTGACAAATAGAATTGCGCCTTCGAAAGTAACTCATACAAATTATCTGTTTTAAATCTGTACTAGCTCAATTATCCTATTAGAGTTATCTTTAAAGTAGTATTTTTTTCCCCATATCCATAGAAATGAAGTGGCACTCACAAGCTGCTCAATTGTTAAAAAGCTGGAGGAGATTTCACTCCATTAGGGCAAAGTGATCAGCATTTGACATCAATGAGAAGACATCATACAATTCATAGCCTACTAATCAAAAATCAGAAAAAATCAGTTTTCCACCCCTTTAGGCTGATGCTTTCTGTAGATAACAGTACTTAAAAATAAAAGCAACTCATTATCTAGCCCCAATTAGAGAAGGTAACCCTTTACACGAAGCTCATAATTTTAACTAACATGTCAGTTCAGATTAACAAAGGACAGCATCGTGGTTTCTGGATAAAATTGAAGAAGGTAACTAGACCCAATGTAGTTTTCATTCTCATATACCAATCTTCATCAGTGGACACTCCTATCCCCCTTTGAAGTGCAAATGTGCAATATGTAGACACTATCCATCAACCACATAGTTCTTCAACGTTTCTAACCCAAGATAAATCACTACAACCCATCTGGCTACTACTTCCTACACAGACGTTATAAGACCTACCCATTCAGAATGAATGATTTCGGGTAGCTTAATGCATCGCAAATTTCAGCCCTACACATTTTAGGACGAAAACACGCAAATGATCTATAATTCTGTTGATTTCATTGAGTCACAGTCATTACATGGCCTAATATAATTCTGCACATCAAAAAGCCGAACCCAAATAACTCGAAAACCTAGTGAAATAACAAAAACATACTACAAATAACAGTAATACTAACTCAGCAATGATCCCCAGTATCAATTTTTCCTCAAAGGTAAATTGTAGGATCACAAGGTATTTCTTTGATGAGGAAGTTTTGGGGTCAACCATTGCACATATGCACACCAATGTCCAACAATTATGACAAAATCTACCACTAATTGACCAGAAAAACGTTACCACTAGCTCCAAATATGCAATACTTTTCGGTCCATGGGCGACCGAATTTGGCTTATTGGTCACAGTTGCACGGTTGCACCCGATATACCGTCGCATTCAAACAAGTGATAATTGCAATGAGGACCACTTAACACAGATTCTAATCCAGAAAATACTACAGTGATAATCAATACGGAAAAAAAAAACCACAGGTAAAAAAGAAAATTACCTGAGAAGTAACATCAGCAGCGGCAAAAATAAGGGAAGAAGAGATACTCTTGGTAATAAAGGGGCGGGTTTCGAGCATACCCAGATACCATTTCAAAAACCCAAATTTGGAACCACCATTAGAAGAAGAAGAAGATGTTGAATAAGAATTTACAGAGCGAAATTGTGAGGCAAGTCTGGGTTTGTTAATAAGCTGTGAATTGAAGAGTGTGTATGTTTTATGTTGTTTCTGAGCTTTGAGGAATCCGCCATTGTTGATGGATTGTAGCAGAGACCATGCCCTCATGTTTCTTGCAACA
The DNA here is from genome assembly GCA_963680865.1 of Spergularia marina. Taxonomy (NCBI): domain Eukaryota; kingdom Viridiplantae; phylum Streptophyta; class Magnoliopsida; order Caryophyllales; family Caryophyllaceae; genus Spergularia; species Spergularia marina. The sequence continues at coordinate 8,561,794 of OY804561.1, forward strand.
GAATTTGCCATCTCTTCTTGGGAAGCAGATTTTGCGCATCATTCTGCTTCTTCAAGGTTGCTTTTGTTGCATTGTTTTCGGGTATGACCAATGTCCAATGGGCCTTGCCCGATTCGTTACGGAGGCGGATAAGCCCAGTAAATGTGGATCTGGGCACCGGATACTCGGTACGTCTTTGCTGGTGACTTAGGCCCTGTTTGATAACATTGTATCTTTCTGAAATGAACTGATCTGATCTGAATGATTTGATCTAATCTGAATTTATCTGATCTGAATTGGTTGAAAATTTGATTGAATTTCAACGAATTAGTACCAATTATGGACCAAATACATAGATAGTTATTTGAACATTTCTGATCTGATCTGAATGACTCTGATCTGATCTGATTTGAATGATTCTGAACTGATCTGAATTCATCTGGGATAAGTCCTATCAACAGGGCCTTAGCCATGTTTGATAGGACTTATTCTCAGATGAATTTAGATCAGATCAGGTTATATCATATCAAAATTATTCAATTCAGATCAGATCAGATCAGGTTATATCATATCAAAATTATTCAATTCAGATCAGATCGGATCAGAATCATTCAAATTTGTTTAGATCAGATCAGTTCAGATCCGTATCATTCAGATCAGATGATTTAAATATGGTTCAGTTAAGTCAAATAAGTTGTTTTTTAAACAATATCATTATTAACACTTTTATTTTTAATGACTATAGTTTTATTTTTAATGATTATAGGTTACAAAAATAAAACTAAACAAGGAAACTTTATTTTAAAAAAATCATCATAAATTACTATTAGAAAAGTAAACGAATTGAAGTATTTAGTGTGCTATAGAGTTAATTATCCCATTACATATCATCCTCATGTTCTATATCAATCTCCATATCATTTAGTTCCGCGCCAACTTCTAGTTGAGTATCATCTTCTTGGTCGACGTGATGATATTTACTAGGATTGGTTTTACCATAGCGAAATGTGTGGGGGCTAAGATAGTATCTGATCGGCTTCCAACAAATTCTTGTAAATGGTTTTTTTATTCTTCGTGATAATAATAATAATAATAATAATTATATTAATAATAATATTCTGCGTTTGGTTTCCAAGGTTGGCCCCTCCTTGGTAGGTCCATCTTTGGGTGATTTATTCGGTGACTTTCAGTTTGGTGTTGGTGTGTCTGGGGGAGGGGGGGCGAGGCGGTCTTGCATGCCGTCAACCGCTTGGTTGAGGGTCTTGGAGATGAGGTGGGTCTCTCCATGTTATTGGTCGACTTTCAAAATGCCTTCAACATGATGGATCGTGCTGCTATGCTTCGAGAGGTCCGTCTCCGATGTCCTGCTCTTGCTCGTTGGGTCGAGTTCTATTACTCTATCCCTGCGCGCTTATATTATGGGGAGCACACACTTTTATCGTGTCAGGGGGTGCAACAAGGTGACCCCCTTGCCCTGCTGCTATTTGCCCTAGTGTTGCACCCTTTGGCGTGCAAGATTAGGGACTCTTTTAACCAGTGTTTGCAGGCTTGGTATTTGGACGATGGCACTATTATCGTTGATTCCTTGGTTGTAGGTCAGGTTTTGGAGTTACTTCAGGCCGATGGTCCTCGTGTGGGTCTCTATCTTAATGTTGATAAGACTGAGGTTTTTTAGCCTTCGGAGGATCCACAGAGCCGACTTGATGGAGTCTTTCCCCTAATATTGCTACGCTTCTCCTTGGGGTCAACCTTTTAGGTGGGCCCGTCAGTGTCGATTTTGGGTTTTGTAGTTTTGGGTAATGAAGAGGGTGTCTAATACCATTGAGCTCATGGGCGCGGTCGTTAGGCTTAATGATCCGCAGAGCAAGTTGTTGTTACTTCGAGCTTGCGCTGGGTCTCTAAACTATATTTTGCTTTACATACTTGTGCTCCGCGTAATTTTGAGTCGGCTCAGCTTGCTTTTGATGCGGCCTTACGTTCTTCTTTGGAGCGTATCGTGCTTGCTGCGGGTTTGGGTTTTGGTGATTGGCAGTGGAGGCTTGCTACTTTGCCTTTTTATTTTGGAGGGCTTGGTGTCTTTTCGGCCGGGGATGCTGTCCATTACGTTTTTTTTGGCGTCGCGGCTTCAGTCTGCTACCTTGCAGATTACGCTTCTTCGCGATGCTGATATCACTTCTTCGGGATCTGCATTTGCTGATGTCGTTGGTGTTTTTAATAGGATTATGGAGGTCGACATTTTAGGTAATCCTGGTGAGATCGCTGCCCCCAGACTTATGAAGAGATTGGCAGATTTGTATTTCGCACGGGTGGCTAGGAATGCCGCTTCTGTTTATTCCTTGACACCGCTTCAGTTAGCTTTATGGAGGTCTCAGCAGGGTATGCACAGTTCTGATTGGCTTAGGGTGGTCCCCATTTCGGGATTGGGTCAGACTATGAATGGTCGGACCTATCGATGCGTTCTTTGCTATCGTTTGGGGATACCTTTGTTCACCGCAGAACACCCGTGCTCTGCTTGCTCACGGGTGTTTGTTGGTGATATATTTGGGGATCATGCAGTCTCGTGTACGGGTGTTGTGGGCGTCAAACATCGGCATAACGCTGTTCGTCATACTCTGGTTGACATCTGTTACCGATCTAGGATCTCCGCAGGAAAGGAGGTTGACATTGGCATGGTTGGCGCTGATGGTCGACCTCTTCGTCCAGCGGACATGCTGCTATATTCGTGGGCTGAGGGGGGTGACGTTTGCGTCGATTTGACTGGGTCTTCGCCCTTGATACAGACGGGATTGACTGACTTTGAACTAGGTAAGGTGGTGCGAGAAGCGGTCAATCGTAAGCGTGCTAAGTATAAGACTAAATGCGCTGCTTTGGGTTATGGCTTCCTTCCCTTCGCTTTCTCCTCTATGGGGGAGTTGGAGCCAGCAGTTGTTGCTCTGCTCAAGCGAATCTAGCAGTTCTCTTGGGTGCAGGATATCGGTGCGCAGGCTGCAGCTTTTATTTTGAATAGGATTGATTTTTGCATAGCAAAAGGTGTGGGAGCTCAGATAGTATCTTGGCTCCCCACCAATTTCTTGTAATTATTCTTGAATTTCCTTTCAATATATACCATTAATAATAATAATAATAATAATAATAATAATAATAACAATAATAATATTTGTAATTATTATTATTATTATTGATTTTTAGTGATAAAATATATATATATATATAACATAAGATAATAATAATCATAATAATAATAATATTAATAATAATAATAATAATCGTGGGCTGAGGGGCGTGACGTTTGCGTTGATTTGACTGCGTCTTCGCCCTTGACACAGACGGGATTGACTGACTTTGAACCAGGTAAGGTGGTGCCGGAAGCGGCCAATCGTAAGCGTGCTAAGTATGAGGCTAAGTGCGCTTCTTTGGTTATGGCTTCCTTCCCTTCTCTTTCTCCTCTATGGGGGTGTTGGAGCCAACAGTTGTTGCTCTGCTTAAGCGGATCCAGCAGTTCTCCAGGATGCAGGATATCGTTGCGCAGGCTGCAACTTTTCTTTTTGGTAGGATTGGTTTTTCACAAGCGAAAGGTGTGGGAGCTCAGATAGTATCTCGCCTCCCCACCAATTTCTTGTAATTATTCTTGAATTTTTATTCATAATAATAATAATAATAATAATAATAATAATAATAATAATATCTAATAATAATATCTAATAATAATTATTATTATAATTATAAAACTATTAAAGAATATGTTAAATTGATATATTCAGTTAAAATTCGATTCAGTTCAGAATTCACAAATCCCAATCAGATTAGATCAGAGTCCTTCAAATCAGATCAGATCAGAATCATTCAGTTCATATCAATTCAGAGCGGAATCATTCAGATCAGTTCATTTCAGAAAGATGCATTAGGTCCTGTTTGATATGAATGCATCAATCTGAAGTGATCTGATCTGATCTGAATTTTTTTAAAAATTTGATTGAATTTTAACAAATTAGTATCGATTATATACCAAATACATTGATAGTTAATTAAACTTTTCTGATCTGATTTGAATGACTCTGATGTAATATGGTCTGATCTGAATTATTTTGAACTGATCTAAATACTACTTTTATTAAGTCCTATCAAAGAAAATCTTAATGAGTAGAGGTTGCCAAGCGGAAAAGATCAGTCAACCCAACCTAAGCCCACTCAACAAAGAGCATGTGTTGAATAGTTGATCGTTTATCCTACTTTGGTATCTTATTTGTGTGCGTAGCACATCAAATGGGTGTTACAATCTTTCAAATTTAGTTGTAAAACGAATATTTTTAAGTTTTATATTGTAAGGCAAACATGAAGTACAACAAAAGATTTGCACTAAGATCCACAATAACACTTCAACAAGTACTTTTGTTAGTGTCAAGAGGGGAAATCTATACTATATCTTTAATAGCCTAAGTTTAATGCGCACGTGGCAACTGATGGAGATGTTCTTACAAAAAAAAAAACCACGTCATATGTGGGGTGTCGGCCGACCGTGAGTCTCTTTTCTGTCTTCCACGTCATGTAGGCTTTAATATATGTGTGGGCCCAAAAAAAATCTATCTTAATGGTAATGGCTCTTTGTGCGCGTGCTTCATGATAAAACCAGGAGTCTCCTCTCCTTTCACTTCTGTTCGTAACTTTTCTACTCCTTTGTTTTGATGGCGACGTCAAAGTGGCGGTTATGAAGTTGAAAAACTTTTTCCGTGCTGCCGTATCTATACATAACTATTATTTGGCTAACATTAACGGCGTACATCACGTTCTCTTAGAAGTTTCAGGGGGCTGCGAGATGCTTTCACAACAACGTTATCAATATGATGGAGATATTTATCTTTTGGACTGTCAATCTAGACGTTGTGAACCACTTCAACTTCTTATACATAAATGTCTTTAACGTCCCATAAATTCATCAGTATTTGTCTTACTAAGGATATTAATTATTGGGTCTCTTAACTCTTCATTTGCCTATTGTGCCGGTTAGAACTTAATTCGAATTAGTATATATAGGTAAATCTTTGTTTGATATTGGTGAGAAAACTATCATTTCCTACACACTAAGTTCATCAATAAGAGAATTTTAATTAGGGGAAGATATATATATTTAGTGCGTATTTTTATCTATCGTTCATAGTTAGACTTTTTATGTTTTACTATCAAAATATGATGGCAAATTGCGAATCGATATTGTAATTGCATATAGTTATATTGTACATCAACTTTTTTTTTTATTCAATATATGATCATCTTGGTCATGTTAATTTTCGATATTGTGATTCACAACTTTATTTTCAATTTTGATATGGCTAACATATCACTACTACAAAAAGGGATATAGACATCAGACTTTTTAACACATACACATCGATTTTGCTCTCGACGTTAAGTTGAGTGACATCTATTCATATTGGATAGACGTCGGTTTTTAGTTCGACGTGCTTCAAAATTATAGACATGAGTTTTTTCCAAAAACCCCATGTCTATACACTATATATAGACATCGATTTTTTATGGAAAACCCATGTGTATACAAACCTTACACATCAGTCTTTTTGAAAAATCCCATGTGTATTCAATAACGAAATATTAAGAAAAAAAAAATTGATACCTAAATAAATATTTGGGTAAATGACATTTGCTACATTGATTAAAGATTGAGCAGATGAAAAATGTCAGCTTTCTTTGAAAATTCTCAAATTCATCTGTACAATTATTGTATACAAATGAAAAATTTCAATTTAATTACAACATAACTAAAATTTGCCCAAAAAAAAGTGAAGATCTAGGAATCTGGAAAAGTAGAGTCCAGATCTGGAAAAAGGCTTCACGAAATTGTTGTCTTCAATCTTTGAATGCTGCTTCAACCGACAATGCTCTAGATCTGGAAAGGGAAAAACATCAACAAACAAAGCATAACTTAGCTTTGTTCAACACATACACAAATGGAAGAGGAAGAAAAAATGAAACTTCGCAAAGCAAATACACAAATCCGGATGTCTCATAAAACCAAAACAGAAAAAAAAAAAAATACAGCAATAATACGGATTTGAAAATTAAAATCAAAATACTCAAATGATTAAGAAACATAAACAACCAAGCAACAAAAAAAACGGGATACAAACGAACTTTTATTGTTGAAGAAAATGAAAAGTAAATCCATACCTTAACTATGTGAAAGAGAAAGAAGAAAGTGAGATCTACTTTGGTTCGAAAACACTTGATGGTCTTGTGGCCTTATTGTTGGAATGGTGCATCAACAATAATGGGGTAGGTGGTGCCGTGGTGGTGTACGAAAGAGTTAGAGTGTGGTGGTTGAATAGGATGAAACTACGAGTGGGTAATGAATGAGGAGAGAGAATAAGAAAAGAAGATGAAAGAGGGTGGAAGATATATATAGGAAGAGGAAGAAAAAATGAAACTTCGCAAAGCAAATACACAAATCCGGATGTCTCATAAAACCAAAACAGAAAAAAAAAAAAAAATACAGCAATAATATGGATTTGAAAATTAAAATCAAAATACTCAAATGATTAAGAAACATAAACAACCAAGCAACAAAAAACGGGATACAAACGAACTTTTATTGTTGAAGAAAATGAAAAGTAAATCCATACCTTAACTATGTGAAAGAGAAAGAAGAAAGTGAGATCTACTTTGGTTCGAAAACACTTGATGGTCTTGTGGCCTTATTGTTGGAATGGTGCATCAACAATAATGGGGTAGGTGGTGCCGTGGTGGTGTACGAAAGAGTTAGAGTGTGGTGGTTGAATAGAATGAAACTACGAGTGGGTAATGAATGAGGAGAGAGAATAAGAAAAGAAGATGAAAGAGGGTGGAAGATTTGGACAAGTATATGAGATAGGGGGTAACAAAAGAAGATGAATGAGTTATGTACTTTAGGGTTAGAAATTACATGATCAATGGACATGGGATTTCTTTTAAGTGACGGCTGAAAATGTATGTGTGTGGTTTTGAGATTTTTTTGGAAACGGATAGACATGGGTTTTCCTATAAAACCGACATCTATGTAACGATAATAGACATGGGTTTTTTCAGAAATCCGATGTCTATTAATTAGACATGAGATTTTTAAAAAAGACCCATGTCTATTATTTGCCCAAACTTGCAAAAATGCTATTGGCTCCTTATACACATCGGGTTTATGAATATCTCATGTCTATCAAGTGACGTCTATAGTCGGTTTTGTAGTAGTATGTTAGTACAACAACTTTACAACATATAATTTAAAATGATCCCGTGAATTCACGGAGCCAAAATCTAGTTTTTTATTCATTTATATGAAAATTTTTGACCTAGGAAGGATGAGAATGATAGTGATTAGAGTGAAAGCAAAGACAATGTAAACGAGTTTAAATCTTTCTTGTGATTGTAATAATGTTGATAGACATTGCACACAGTAGTATATATACAAGAGTTAGCTTTTCTTGTGAGCTGATCGTAACGACAATCACTTGACAATGACAAAAGCTAATTCTAGTTCGATAAAAAAAAAAAAAAAAAAACAAATTATAGGACAAACATTTCTTAGCTTAATGCCTTTATCTTCCGTCTTGCATTAATCTTTGTTGCTTCACAAGTTCACCATTGCTCATAATGTTGATTGTCTTATACTGTATTATGTTTAATTAAATCCTCCTCGACTATCTTTCTCTTTTGTTTGCAAGTAGTGTAGGTGATGTCCTTGTCTTGTTTGTTGATGATACAGCTCATTTTTGAGTGAGTTTTGTGATGGTTTATGTGAGTTTTCATTTCATTTTCGGACAATTATAGTGCATTATTCTACTTATTATGTTTTGGAGCTTACTGGAAGAATATGCAAGTTTTGATGTCTAAATGCGAGCTCGGGGATTAGTAACGTGTGCTATGAAGATCTCGAGAGTGCTAGAGTTCCGAGAGGATGAAAACTAACATGAAGGAGCACTACGTCAAAAACAGGCTATAAGAACGGTTTCTCTAAAGCTAAGCAGAACGGTTGTACAACCGTTCTCTAGATGACGGTATTTAAAGGCTAAGAGAACGGTTGCAACCGTTCTTATAGCCTTTAAGAACGGTTCCGTTAAAAACCGTTCAGAAAGACATATAACAACGGTCACATAGAAAACCGTTCTGGTATTGTGGTAAGGTAACAGAACGGTTTTTCTTACAACCGTTCTAAAAGCCAACTTTCAAAATAAAAAAAAATAAAAAAAAATTAAATCGATGAACAACAACAAATAAAAAGACCAAAAGTAAATCCATGAACTAAAAAACGGCAATAAATCAAATAATTATAAGAGCAGCGTGAACAAGTACACAAATTACTAAAATTAGAGATTAGATTTGATGTTAAGATTGTATATTTACATCTCAAAATCTACAATTTAATTGGATCCATAAAAATTAATGAATGACAAGTACAGACTTATATCTACTAAAATAAAGAACGGATCTAAGAAACTTCAACAAACTTCATAACTGCTTCTCTCATTGCCGTCCTTGGTCTCGTGGTCATCGCAAATCCTCCAAAACGGGACAGGAACGGAAGACAGGTAAGGCTCCATTCGTCGAAACAAAATCACCAACACTTGAATTCGACACTTTGAAGATTGAGATAGTAGATCTGAAAACGAAATATAAAAATAGATAAAAAGTAGATCTGAAAAAAAATGGAATTCTATGGAAAAAAATAGATCTGAGAACCCCAGAAAAAGTCCAAAATCATATAAACCCTACACATGTCTCGAATACCAAATCCAACATTTATTCAACAACATAAATCACAAATTACATATGATTTTCGAGAAATTTAAAACAAAATCAGAATTATAATTACCTAAAAGAGTGAAACGTGAATTGGCCGGAGAACAGTCGCCGGGGCGAGAAATCTATCATCAAAAAGCGGGAAAGAGAAGGGACGAACGCGGCCGAATTGGTCGACGGCGTGGAGAAAGGGATGAGCTTGGCGTGAGATTTCTTAGATCTACTATGAGAGTAGAGAGGAGAGAAGTGAGAGATGAGAATGAAAGTTTTTTTTTCTCTTTGAAGGTTAGGAATGGAGAATGAGAGTAGAGAGGAGAGGGTGTGGATGATAATGGGGGGGGGGGGATTTCACGAGGGTGAGGGATATTTAAGTTCTTTTTTTTTTGATTTTTTTGGGGGTTCTTTTAGAACGGTTTTTTGAAACAACAGTTCTCTTAGGTGTACCTTTTAGAACGGTTTTTAAGAAAACCGTTCTTAAAGGTTTGGTTCTGGAATAAAACGCATCTTTTAGAAGGGTTTTTTAGAGAAACCGTTCTCTTATGTATATAATATTAATTTCTCTTTTTTTGGAAATTAGCTTTTAGAACGGGTTTTAAAAGACCCGTTCTTTTAGATATAAGAGACGGTTTTAAAAAAATCCGTGCTCTTATGCTGGTTCTCGAAGCCCGAATTTGACGTAGTGGAGCTTTGGAAAGAAGGCCCCGGATCAACAAGATTTGAGACGATTCGTCCAGTAGGTGAGACGAGTCGTCATAAGGACCACATCGGGCAGAATAGGCTTCAGACGACTCGTCCCAGCTTCAGAAACTCGTCCCGAAGGCAGACGACTCGTCCCAGGTGCAGACGAGTCATCCCGCTGCTGTGTGGGCGTATTTTCGGATTTTCTTAACCCAATTTTTAATCTTTTATTATAAATACCTAGACTTCGTTTTTCTTTAATCATTCAGTATTCATGACCTAAAAGTTGTATTATTTCAAGATTATGCAAGGCTAAAGACCTATTGCTCGGATTTATTTATTGAAGCTACAAATTCATCCGGATAATTGTGAATTCTAACTATTTCAATTATTGTTGAGTATTATCATTCTCTTTGTTATAATAGCTTATTGATTGATTTATAGTTAATTAGGTTTCAAACTAATTAGCTTCAGATTAAATCATATTGCTAGAATCATTAATCAAAGGACTAATTGTTTGTTTAATTGATTCGCTAGTAGAAACTAAACCTTAATTCCGTGCTGATCATAGATCTAGTGTTCAGGAGAGAATTGATATATTGATTGAAGATCGAAACCGCGCGCGTCTATCCTGGTTATTTTCGTTCTAGGCGCGCGTCTTTGTTATTGATCGATTAGGGCTAGTTGTTAGGGCTGATCTCTCTTGCTAGCTATTAATTAGGAACGATCGAAAACTCCGTTTTCACAACTAGGTGCTCAACATAATTGATCTAAGTGAGGACAATGATCAATTGGATGAAGTGTAGTGGATATTAATCGACCGAGACTTTTTTTTTTTGCTGAAATGTAAGAACTTTTATTGCAAATAAACTCAAACCTTACAAAAATAGAAGGGAAGAGACCCTTCTTCCTACAAATAATGATCAAGGCATTACAATATGCATCTCAAAGAGAGCCATTTCTTATCTAGATCGCTAATACCTTGAACTATTTTCCTCACTCTGAGTTTAAACTCATCTATTACATTTTGTACCACCTTCTCCGGAGGGTACATAACACAGTCTACTCTACATTTATTCCGAGCTAGCCAAATTCTGTAGATTAAGTTACAAACCAGAGCACCCACTGTAAGTCCTCTGATCCTTGTCTTATACCTCTTCCTGATGCACCATTCCACTGTATTCTGCTTAGGTATGCTGATCATCAGTCTTTTTTCCAACATCTCAACACATTTCCAGCTATAGGCACATTCAAAGAACAGATGCTCATGAGACTCTGAATCTTGCTGACACATGAAGCTGATATCATCTTGACAAACACCTATCCTCATGAGCCTCTCCTTGACATTCAGTCGTTTCCTCATTGTTAGCCAGGTTATGAAACTAGCCTTAGGAATAATATATCTATTCCAGATATATTTCCCCCAAACTACTTTCTGTTTAACCTCAGCCATCTCACTGTAACCAGCAGCTACTGTATAACCATTGCTTCTCCAGCTTGTATTTCCACCTCTTTGCCTGAAGTATTGCTTTATATTGCAGATTTTCCTCCAGTACCAGCTTGTATCTAAGGGTGGAGAGTAAGTCTCCCACTCCTCACCTTTCAGATACACACTATGTATCCATCTGATCCACAAAGTGTCAGCCTTATCATAAATCCAGAATACATACTTTGCAATAGCAACTTTATTCCAAATAAACAGATCTTTCAGTCCTAATCCTCCAGTCTCTTTTGTAGAACAAACATCCTTCCAAGAGACTAGTGGACTTCTTGCCATGTTCTCCACGCCATCCACAGGAAGTTTCTGCAAACTGCATCTATCTTCCTCAAAACAGTTTTTGGCAGAATAAAGATCCTAGCCCAGTAGGAATGCAACCTAGCTAACACTGATTTCACCAAAACAAGCCTGCCAGCATAGCTAAGCTTCCTTGACCCAATGACCCTTATCCTTTTGACAATCTTTTCTGTTAGACAGTTGCAGTCCAGAATAGAAATCCTACCAGCTGTAATAGGCACCCCAAGGTACCTAAATGGAAGTTGACCCTCCTTGAACCCAGAGAACATGAGGATATCCTGTCTAACACCATGAGCCATCCCAGCAAAGTAAATATCAGATTTCATTTGATTGAAATTGAGCCCAGTAGCTTTTGAGAAGGTTGTGAATCCTCTTAAAAGCAAAACCACAGATTTAACCTCTCCTTTGCAAAACATAAGAAGGTCATCAGCAAAGCAAAGGTGTGTCAGTTTGGTTTTCCTGCAGAGAGGATGAAATATGAACTCCTCCTTTTCAGCCACCCTCATCAAAATTCTAGATAAGTATTCCATGCACAGGGTGAAGAGCAGGGGAGAAAGTGGGTCACCCTGTCTAATCCCCCTTTTCCCTTTGAAAAAACCAAATTGTTCACCATTCAGTGCCAATGTGTAGCTTGTAGTAGTTACACATTCCATCACCAAGTTGGTAAACTTCCTAGGGAAATCAAGGGCATCCATCATCTCCTACAGAAAACTCCACTCCACAGTATCATAAGCCTTCCTAAGATCAATTTTGAGCATACACCTAGGTGATACTCCTTTCCTATTGTATTTTCTAACCAAATCTTGGCAGACCATGATGTTTTCTACAATGTCTCTGCCTTTGATCTGCCTTTGATAAAGGCCCCTTGGTTTTGGCTGACTAATTCTGGCAGAATCTGACTAAGTCTATCACAGAGTAGCTTAGAAATAATCTTATACACAGTATTGCAACAGGCTATGGGTCTATACTCAGTGACATATCTAGGGTGAGAAACTTTAGGTATCAAGGTAAGTATGGTATTGTTTACCTGTTTGAGTAGCTTTCCATGATGGAAGAAATCATATACAGCTTCACTCACCTGTTTTCCTACAATCTCCCAATTGTCTTTGAAAAATTGGCTGGAATAACCATCTGGACCAGGGGCTTTGGTTCCTGGGATTGAGAAAGCTGCCTTCTTTATTTCCTCCAAAGTTACCCTCTTAAGTAGCTTTCCTGTCATATCCTCACTAACAGTGGATCCTTTTCTCACAGTAGCTTTATGCACTCGAACAACTTTATTGTCCTTCCCCGAAAGATCCAAGTAGTAGTTTAGAAAAGCCTCTTGGATACCTTTTTCTTCATTATGACTCTTCCCTTCAATGTCTTCAATCTGAATCACTGTGTTTCTCATTCTTCTTGCTCTTATTGTACAATGGAAGAAGGCTGAGTTTTCATCACCCTCTGTTAGCCAGTGAGCTTTGCTTTTCTGCATAAGAAAGTTGTTCACAGCTTTGTGAAGGTAACTATATTGCTCTGCAATTCCTCTTTCTTTCAGCTGGAGCTCAGTATTATCAGGGTCATTATTCAGTTTAGCCTGCACTTCCAATAGCTCTTGGTGAATTTTGCTTGCAGCAGCCTCAATGCCTGATAATTTCCTGTTATTTAGAAGTTTCAAAGGGCCTTTCAATCCTTTTAGCTTCTGAACAACCTGATACATCATTGTGCCATGCATATTCCTCTCCCACCCTTCTTTGATAATGTCCTTATAACCAGGGATGCTGCTCCACATATTAAAGTATTTGAAACTCCTTTTTTCCCATTTCCTCTCCTGCATAAGGCTAATTATACAAGGAGAATGATAAAAAATGCCTTCAGGATAGAACATAGCCAGACTATCCTTAAACTTTAAGATCCAATCATCATTGACAAGAGCCCTATCAATTTTGGAGAAAACCCTCTTGCCTACCTCCTGTTTGTTATTCCAGGTGAATTTACACCCACCTGCTTTCAAGTCATGAATTCCACAGCTTTGAACACATTGTTGGAACCCAATGATCTCAGCATTTGAAACATTAGAGCCAATTCTTTCATCAGGGAACAAAACATTATTAAAATCCCCCATGACACACCAAGGGCCATTAATCCCATTAGTAATACTATTCAAATCATTCCAAAGATCTTGCCTCTCATTAGCATCATTATAACCATACACCAGAGTGATGTAGAAATTATTATCAACTCCAACTTGAGTAACCATGCCATGAATAAATTGTGAACTACTTCTGAGAATCTGAACACTGTATCTGGAACTATCCCACAGTAGCCAAATTCTCCCCCCAGGATGAAAACTATTGTTAGTACAGATAGACCAACCATCAAAAGCTCTAAGGTGAATTCTAGAGAGGGAACTAGATTTCACCTTAGTTTCCAAGAGGCCAAACAATCCAGCTTTATGATAGTCCATGAATTTCTTAATTTCCTTTTGTTTAGCTGGATTGTTCGGGCCTCTAATGTTCCAAAAGCCTATACTAGCCATGGTCAACATGACCATGGTTAGCATTACCATTTTCTCCACTCCCTGCAATATTTCCACTTCTCACCACATCAGCAAAAGTATACCCCTCCACCCCAGGCAATCCAACCTGAGACTGAGCCTGCTGAGGTGTCAGTATTAGTTGCCTAACACTTCTACCAGTGACAGTACCAACAGTCCCTTGATTAACATTAGGAGGAGTGATAAAGTTCTGTGTTTGGGTTCACTCTAGTTTCAGTCACAGGGGCAGCTTGAGGTCTCTGAACAGGTCTCCAAACCCTTCTAACCCTAGGCTGTGCCCTGTCCTTCTTCATGCAATTCTCTGCCTTATGGCCTATCCCTTTGCAAACAGAACAAACACTAGGTTGCCACTCATATTCTATTACCTGCTCTACTGTTTTTCCTTTTTCATCCAAGAATTTCAACAAAGTAGGAAGCTCCTGATCGATTTGCACCTCAAGCATAATCCTAGCATACCCTAGTCTACTCCTTTCCTCAGTTGCCTTATCGACCTTAATGAATTTTCCAATTGTGTTTGCAATCTTTTGAATACAATTAGGGGTCCAAAACTTAAGGTCAAGTCTCATAAGTTTCATCCAAACAGGAACCTTTTTAACTGCTTCTTTTATAAGCTCCATTCCTTCAATCCATGGTTGTACTATCAGTGGCTTATTGTCAAAAAGATTGTATCCAGCATTCAAGACACTATCTTTTTCTGCCAGTGTTTTGAATCTCACTATAAAAATTCCATTTGGTAAGAAAGACACTTTATCCAGCCCCTTTTTTCCCCCAATCCGATTGAAATAACCAATCATAGTATCATGTGGGGGGTTGGCACCCAGAACATACCCTTAATTGAATTGCAATTCACTTCTTTCCGCTTGATTAAATGATCTTTACAACTCAAAACCCCCATTTAGTTACGTTTTCATACTTAGACAATCACTGTTCTCTGTGGATTCGACACCCACTTACCCAATACTACGTGTTAGGTTTGTGTGTTAATTATATTTGATTTATGCATACGACTTTAGCCTGTCAAATTTTGGCGTCGTTGCCCGGGAACGGTTCAATTTGTTTTTGTATGTTTTTGTTTGTATTTTTGTGTGTGTGGTGGACCCTTTATGGTCCACACCCGTGCTACTAATAAGCCTCTTGCTCCTTTTGATTCAGAAATAGAACGAACCTTACGAGCTGTGAGGAAGGCATTTCGGGAATTATTATTCCCTCAATCAGATTTTGAGTCCGAGTTAGATAAAGCTGTAGATATGAGTATTCGGTCACTCACAGCCCCAAATCTCGCCAAGCAACCGTCATGCATTAGGTAACCAGAGGAAGAAGTGGGTAACGCTGTAGAGATTAGGGGGTGCTATTACACCAACTCCCACACTTTCCAGGGGGTCAATTTGAGGATCTGGATCGGCATGTGTCGGATGTGTTCTTCTATTGTAGTGGGATGAAGCCCGCTTCGATCAAGATTGATGACTATCTACTGAAGGCATTCCCTTTCACCTTGAAGGATAGAGAGCGAGAGATTGGTTGTACACTATTCCTGAAGGCAGCATTACTTCATGGGATGATATGAAGAAGGCGTTCATTCAAAAGTACTTTCCCGCCACCAAATCATCCTCATTGAAGAAGAGTATTAGCAATGTTATGCAAGGAAGTATGAGCGATTTTCCACATATTGGGAGAGGTTCAAACAGTTGTGCTCAAGTTGTCCTTATCATAGATTTAAAGATGAAGATCTCATCCTCTACTTCTTCAATGGCCTTCAAGATGATGACCAGCGCCATGTGGTAGCTTCTAGTCAAGAGGGTATTGATAAATTGACCCCTTCTGAAGGGTTGAATTTGCTTAATGAATTGGCCGATCAAGACCAAGCTGGTGTTAGTGGCTGACGATCTACAAGGAAAGAGAGCGCCATTGGTACCGATGCAACTGTGGAGAAGAAGGTAGATGAGCTTACATCCATGATGAGAGCTTTTATGCGTGGAGGTACAACGCCATCAGTGAAGACTTGTGGAGTATGCTCTACCGAAGGGCATCCAACCGATGCTTGCCCTTCTATTGCCGTTGAAGATGAGAGGGTCGATGATGTGAATGTTGTAGGTTAGCAAGGTGGATTTCAAAGGAAGTATGACCCTTATTCCAACACTTATAATGAAGGATGGAAGGATAATCGTAAGTTCCGGTGGTCAACTCCCACCAACAACTTTCAAGGAGGGTCTAACTTAGCTCCTCAAGGAGGGCGGACATTCCAACCTAGACCACAAGGGGCACCACAAGACCAGTCGAATAAGCCTATGTCTACGGAGGAGATGGTTTGTGCCATGGCAACCAACATGAACCAATTCCAACAGCAAACCCAATCGAGCATCCAAAATCTTGAAAATCAGTTTGGGCAACTTTCTACCGCTATAGCTATGTGGGAGGCCAAGGATTCTCCACATTTACCCTCAAATACGGAAGTACCAAAGAAGAATGTGAGTGCAGTGACATTAAGGAGTGGTAAAACAGTGGGTGAAAAAGTCAAGTCAGTTGACGCTGAAAAAGAAGACGAGTCGAAGGACAGTGAGCTTAAGACGAGTCGTCCCCAGGGAGACGAGTCGTCTGCAAGCTCAAGACGAGTTGTCCGACAAGTCGTCTGAGGGCGTGAGACGAGTCATCCCAGGCCCGGACGAGTCGTCTGAAGGCTTGGGATCTCCTATTCGGTCCGGCATTGTAGTAGAGACGGAACTTACCCCTAACTCTTCTGGGGGGGATAGATACTCATGTGACACCTGATCTTCCTACATACAAGCCAGTGGCTCCATTTCATGATGCATTGAAGGATACACGCAAGTATGAGACTAACAAGGAGATGTACGAGACATTCAGTCGTTGTATGGTGAAGATCCCGTTGCTTAAGCTTTGTCAGTTATTTCCCTAGTGGGGAAAGGTCTACAAGAATTTGAACAAGGTTCAAAAGAGCTACAAGCTAAGCTGAAGGGTAAGCAACGAGTTCAGGTAAGTGAACAAGTTTCCGCCGTTTTTCAACGTAAGATTCCTGTCAAGTATGGTGATCCAGGTATGTTTACTATCCACATTACTTTAGGTGAATCTAGATTTGATGGAGCCATGTTAGACTTAGGTGCATCAATTAATGTGTTGCCTTATTCTACATATAAGTCTTTAAAACTTGGTCCTTTAGTAGACACTGATGTGGTTGTACAACTAGCTGATAGATCGCTTGTCTACCCTAAGGGTCTAGTTGAAGATGTGTTTTGTTTTGGTTGATAGTTTGATCTTTCCCTGCTGATTTCTATGTTTTGGAAATGGATCATGATAAGGACAGCGCACCAATCCTATTGGGTAGACCATTTTTGAAAACGGCTAGGACGAAGATAGATGTGTTTAGTGGGTCACTAACTATGGAATTTGATGGTCACATAGTTAAATACAACTTGAATGATACTCTGAAATACTCATCTGACCATCAATCTTAGTGTGCTTTGAATGTCTTGGATGATGTTGTGCAAGATGTGTTTGATGCACATGCTGCTAGTGATGATTTGGTCACTGCTTTAAATGGTGATATAGTAGATGATACACTAGATTTTGAGTTGTCTACTTGCTTACAGGAGATGATTGCCAGCTTAAATGCATATGATAGCCTCCCTAAGAGGCCTTCTAACTCTAGGGGTCATCCCTTTGGATGTGCCAAAAGAAAAGTTGGTTCCTTCTGTTGTGCAGACACCTAAGATTGTTCAAACCATTACCAGATCATCTCAAGTATGTGTTCCTTGGAGAGAGAGATACATTGCCAGTAATTGTCTCCAATGAGTTGACCAAGGAGGAAGAGAGCCAGTTGGTTGATGTGTTGAAGGAGAGGAAGTTAACTATTGGATGGACGATTGCCGACATCCGTGGTATCCGTTCAACGACATGCATGCACAAGATACTGCTGGAGGACGATGCTAAACCGGTAAGGCAACCCAAGAGGCGATTAAATCCGCCTATGATGGAAGTTGTAAAGAAGGAGGTGATCAAGCTATATCAGATGGGGATCATCTACTTAGTACCGCACAACAAATGGGTGAGTCCTACACAGGTAGTACCCAAGAAGGGAGGCGTTACTGTTATGCCTAATCAGAGTGGTGAATTGGTCCCAACTCGTACACAAACGGGTTGGAGGCTACGTATTGATTATCGTAGATTGAATGCGGTAACAAATAAAGACCACTTCCCCCTCCCCTTTATTTATCAAATGCTCGAGCGACTTGCAGGTCGCGCTTTTTACTGCTTCTTGGATGGGTACTCAGGTTATTTTCAGATAAGGATTTCACCTGAGGATCACGAGAAGACCACTTTCACATGTCCTTTTGGCATATTTGCGTACATGCGCATGCCCTTTTGGACTCTGCAATGCACCCGCCACCTTTCAGCGGTGTATGATGAGTATTTCCACTGAGTATATAGAGCATTGCATGGAAGTGTTTATGGATGACTTTAGAGTACATGGTGACTCTTTTTCTGCTTGTTTGCAACATCTAACTCTGGTTTTATATAGGTGCATTGAGTTCCACCTTGTTTTAAATTCCAAAAAGTGTCATTTTATGGTTAAACAAGGTATTGTGCTAGGTCATGTAGTGTGTGTTAGGGGTATTGAAGTTGATAAGGCTAACATTGATGTTATTGAGTCACTCCTCTACCCCACTAATGTGCGAGAAGTGCGATCTTTTCTTGGTCATGCAGGATTTTATCGCAGGTTTATCAAGGATTTCTCCAAGACTTCCTCACCATTATGTAAGCTGCTGCAGAAGGAAATTAGCTTTGAGTTCGATGAAGAGAGCAAGAGAGCTTTCGATGATTTGAAAGGGAAGCTCACTAGTGATCCAATCATCCAAGCCCCGAATTGGTCACTCCCATTTGAGGTCATGTGTGACGGGAGTGACTATGCTGTGGGGATTGTGTTGGGCCAGAAGGTAGGGAAAGCATCTCATGTGATCCACTACGCCTCTATGACGCTGAATGAAGCCCAACGGAACTATACTACCACTGAGAAAGAGATGTTAGCTGTGGTATCCACCTTGGAGGAGTTTCGTTCTTACTTGCTGGGTACCATGGTGATTGTGTACTCCAATCATGCATCTATTTGTTATTTGATGACGAAGAATGATGCTAAGGCGAGGTTGATTAGATGGGTACTACTTCTCAGTGAGTTTGATGTGGAGGTTAGAGACAAGAAAGGAGCTGAGAACTTGGTTGCTGACCACTTGAGTAGATTGGTTTGAGATGATGACAAGGCTCACACTCAAGTACCTGTTCTAGGACTATTCCCGAATGAGACTTTGTGTGCAATCCGCGTCACACGACCTTGGTATGCTAACATTGTTAATTATCTTGTTTCTGGTGAATTTCCTCCACAGATGACGAAGGCTCAGCGAGATAAGGTGAGGAGTGACGCCAAGCACTATCTGTGGGATGACCCTTACCTGTGGAAGCACTGCGCAGATCAAGTCATTCGCCGATGTGTTTCTGAGATTGAGGTACCTCCTTGATTTTTGCCATGCTGGTGCTTGTGGTGGTCACTTTGGTGCTAAGAGAACGACATGGAAAGTCTTAGCTGTGGCTTTTACTGGCTTAGTTTGTTTAAGGACTCTTATAAATTCTGTCAAAACTGTGATAGATGTCAAAGAGTCGGCTCGATTTCCCGGCGGAACGAGATGCCACAACAGTCCCTCTTTATTGTGAAATATTTGATGTATGGGGGATTGATTTCATGGGACCATTTCCCATGTCCTACAGTAATTTGTATATCTTACTTGCGGTGGACTATGTCTAAGTGGGTAGAGGCAAAAGCTACCAGGACTAACGATGCTCCCGTGGTTTCAGCGTTCCTTAAGAGTAATATTTCACCAGGTTCGGGGTCCCCCGTGCCCTCATTAGTGATCAAGGGGCGCATTTCTGCAACAGGATCATGAGTGCTTTACTGAAGAAGTACTCGGTCACCCACAAGGTATCCACAGCATATCATCCACAGACCAATGGGCAAGCTGAGGTGTCCAATAAAGAGGTCAAATCCATCTTAGAGAAGACGGTGAATCCGAATAACAAGGATTGGAGCTTGAGGTTGGATGATTCGCTATGGGCCGCACTGCGTACAAGACCCCTATCGGTATGTCACCCTATAGACTTGTGTTCGGCAAAACTTGTCATCTTCCAGTGGAATTGGAACACAAGGCCTATTGGGCGGTGAAGAACCTTAATATGAGTATCGATGAGGCGGGTGTACACCGGAAGCTGCAATTGCAAGAGTTGGACGAGATTCGGTTTGAATCATATGATAACGCAGCTATCTAGAAAAAGAAGACTAGGCGTTGCATGATAAGATAATATCGAGAAAGGAATTCAAGGTTGGTGATAAAGTCCTTCTCTTTCAATCGCGCCTTAAGCACTTTCCGGGCAAACTACGGTCTAGAAGGATTGGACCGTTCATTGTAGTGAAGGTGTATCCTCATGGAGTTGTGGAAAATCGAGGGCTCAATTCGAGTTCAGAGTTCAAGGTAAATGGTCAACGACTCAAGCCATATTATGAGGGATTTACACAGACCGAGGTGGAAGATGTTGACCTTAGCGACTCGGTTATTGAGGATTGATCGTCATCTACCTCCTGCGTCGAGCCAACGACGTTAAACAAGTTTTCTTCTCAGGAGGCAACCCGAGCATTTCCAGTATTTTATTTGTTTGTTTGTTTTTTATTTTACGCGTGTTTTTGTGTTTGGTGTTTAATTTAGGTCCCCATGGAGTCACTCGAGAAGAAGACTAGCGCAGAAGTCTTAAGACGACTCGTCCCAGAAGACGACGAGTCGTCCTTTAAAAAGGGACGAGTCGTCCAAGAGTGAGACGACTCGTCGGTAAAACCAGCAAATTTGCAGTGAGCTTAGGACGACTCGTCCCAGGAGGAGAAGAGTCGTCCCCAGGCCAGAGACGAGTCGTCTCTTCACCAGACGAGTCGTCTCAGCGGAAAATTAAGGTAAGTTTCTCTTCTAAAAACCCGACTTTCTTTCTCTCTTCCTCACTTCTCGCCATTCCTCTTCTCTTTATCAACCAAGAACTCCATTAACACCCTCAAAACTTCTAAATCTCTTCTACCCACTTCACAACAACATCAAATCTTCATCTTCTACCCACCACCTACTACTTACAACCATAATTTCATCCTCAAATCCCCAAAATTTTCCCCAATTCGATTTTTGCACCCTTTAACCTAGGTTTTGGGGGTTTCACAATTAAAGTCGAATTGAAGATTGGGGCTACTTGGAGCGGTTAATTAGAGGTGTTATTGACGGGTTTTCATTACTCTTGCACATCTTTGGACTCCATTGAAGGTAAATTTCGAATTTCTTCATTTGGGCTCGATTTTTGAATTCTTGTGCTTGGGTAATTGGTAGTAGTGTTGTGGGACTTTGCTTGTGGATTTTCCATGCTTGTAGAGTTGTTGATGTTGTGCTAGTAGTTGGATGTTCGTTGTTACTTAAATTGGGAAGTGTATTGGTGTTGTGCTTGATAATGCTCGTTGTTTTCTTGAATGTTGAAGTAGTGGGCATTGTGGTAGCTATTGTTGCCTAGTGTTGTTGTTGGGTGATTGTTGTTTGTTGCTTGTTCCTAGAGGGAGAGTGGAGAGTTAGAGAGGTAGAGCTAACCTAGTGATAATCGAGGGAGAATGATGCCACCTAGGAAGCGTTTAAACCGTGGTGATGATGGTGTCGGCACGAGTGCAGCCGAAGCTAGAGGTGGAGTTGCTCGTGGTGGCCGCACTAGTAGAGGTTGTGGGGACCGTATGTAGGAGGACCCCCCGATTGATACACTTGGGTTGGTGCGTATGGTGGGCAATCGTACATGGGCTCGTGTGAGTAATCCTGCGAGATTAGTGCAACAGACATGTTATTTGCACTCTCGTACTTTACGCCCCCTGGGTTTGGAGAATTTAGTGCGGGGTTTACTTCATAATGCCAGTGTAGAGGGTCTTTGGGATTACCCTAGAAGAGTGTGTCGCCGATATACATTGGAATTCATTACCACCCTTGCTTTGCACCAGGGCACGGTCGGGGTGCAACCACCGGCGATCTCATTCCGCATCAATGATGAGGACCATCGCCTCACACTTCCAGAGCTTCGAGAGATCTTGGGTGTGGCTGAACCCGATGAGGATTGGGAAGATCTGGGTGAGGCGGCCGCATCCACCTTTTGGTATCAGCTTACTGGTAGACCTTATAATGATCCACGTTTTAATCACTTTCGTCACCCTGTATGGCATATGGCAGCTCGATTGTTGGGGGTGACCTTCTTTTGCAAGGGGGAGCCCTCCAAGCTCTCTCATCTCGAGGTCCGCTACCTCATGAGTCTTCTTCCTCGCCCTGGGAAGATACCCGATTGGGTAGACATTTTTCTCGGGCATTGTGTTGCTCTTCAGAAGGCCGTCGCAGGACATTTCAATTTTGGTGGCTTAATCACCCGGATTGTTCAGGTTGTAAAGGGTGTTGGGTATCAGCACCCAAAGACGGATGAGTGTAAGGTTTCTGATCCTGCATTTTGCACACTCAAGTGGTTGCAGCAATATGATAAGTTGAGTGTCATACCGCGTGGTGAGTATAGATACGGATTGGGTAATGTTGACGGTGCCTTCATCACTTTGCCACCTCCAGAGGATGACCCTCTTCCATCGGGTGACACTGCTGCAGATTGGGCTATTGCTCCTCGCATTCCAGAGGATGGTATGCCGGCTCCCCGTGAGGCAGGAGAGATTGATGATACTGATGGTTGGCGATTTTCTATGGAGGCTCAGATGGGAGAATTGAGTCTATAGAGGAGCGACGTGGATGATCGTTTAGAAAATATCACGGATCGCTTGGACCTTGACTTAGCTTATCAGCAGAGCTTCGCTACATTCTTCTCTCAGTCGGAGCCTAGGGTGTACATGACTGTCCCACAGGAGGTGTTTGATGAAGCTGCCGCTAGGAGATTAGCACGCGATCAGCGTCGTGCAGCTAGACATGGAGGACCCTCAAGGGAGTCGGGCTACCCCTCATCCTCCACATCTCATGAGTGAGTCTTTCTCCTTTTCCCTATGCTTTACTTTTCATTAGATTTATGCAACAACGCGGATGTTGTTTGGTTTAAGCATGGGGGAGGATTGTATGTTACTATGTATATGAGTTTATTTTCATTTTTACAAATTCATTTGCATTTTAGTTTTACCAAAAAAAGAAAAAACAAAAAAAAGGGAAAAGAGAAGAGAGAAGACAGTCAGAAAAGAGAGAGGAGCGGAAAAGAAAGTCAGGAAAAGACACGAGAGAAGAAAGTGAGCCGATGAGCATGGAAAATTTAACGAGAGGCTAGGTGAAAACCCGAAAGGGCGCCAAGGAAAAATGAGTGGAGCGTGCTACTGTACCGGTGGGGCTATAAGAAGGAAGTTCTGAAGGTCGTGTCTGAGTAGGTCTCTCTTGGCTGATATAAGGAAGTTCGGTTGGTTTGTATAGTATCGGTGATAGGATAGAAAATTCTCGATTCCCCTGGTAGTTTGGGGCGGTTGGAGTTGATATCGAGGTCGTCTTGGATCAGATGGTGTTATTCCAGACCTAGGCTCACGAAGAAGTTGTATGTGAGCGGCTTAGGGACGCTTAGGACATTGTAGGTCCCTTGCCCATTTGGTATGTTTGTGGTAGTGTTTGTGATGTATAAGATGGTTGGGGACCGTTGCGTTGAGGTTACATTCGGGACGGCCCCTAACAAGGTAAATTAGGACCATAAACGGAGTAGAGGAGATAGGTAGATATCTATTCTCCCCGTGTTGCTTGTTAAAACACCTTGGTGACATTTTGGGAATGATTGTGATACTCGAGGACGAGTAAAGGTCTAAGCATGGGGGAATTTGATACGACTCACTTTAGAGTGAGTTTTGTGATGGTTTATGTGAGTTTTCATTTCATTTCGGACAATTATAGTGCATTATTCTACTTATTATGTTTTGGAGCTTACTGGAAGAATATGTAAGTTTTGATGTCTAAATGCGAGCTCGGGGATTAGTAACATGTGCTATGAAGATCCCAAGAGTGCTAGAGTTCCGAGAGGATGAAAACTAACATGATGGAGCTTTGGAAAGAAGTACCCGGATCAACAAGATTTGAGACGACTCGTCAAGCAGGTGAGACAAGTCGTCGTAAGGACCACATCGGGTAGAATAGGCTTCAGACGACTCGTCTCAGCTTCAGACGACTGGTCCCGAAAGCAGACGACTCGTCCTAGGTGCACACGAGTCGTCCCGCAGCTGTGTCGGCGTATTTTCGGAAACCCGATTTGTAACCTTTTATTACAAATACGTAGACTTCGTTTTTCTTTAATCATTTAGTATTCAAGACCTAAAAGTTGTATTATTTCAAGATTATGAAAGGCTAAAGATGTAACACCCCCAAATTTCCTTTCCTTTTTAAAAACATTTTATCGAGATTCAAAACACAAATAAGGAAATTCAGAGGTGTCACTCCGCACTCGAGTCAAAGACCCGAATGCAAGGAGATTTCAAAAGCCACAGTATAAGAGTCTAATGATCTAAAATATTCTATTACAATCCAATACTTAAATTTACAACAATCAAAATATGAAATAGTCTAAGTATAATGAATTGTCTAATAACTTAGAGTCCAACTAATATCTAATGAGTCGTCGTTCCCGCATGCATCAATCACTTCAAACCTGTGGTGGATTTAAAACACAAAAAACCACAGTTGAAAAAGTCAGAAAATTGAGTAAGCTAACACCCCAACTCGTAGAAAACCAAAACTCTTACCTGGATTTTGAAAACGTTTTAGTTTTTTATTTTCGAAAACACACTTAGCACATTAACATATAACCATCCAATAATGATTCCAAACCAGTACGTAAGATTCATATTTCACAATCCACCATGCAATTCATCACATACTCATAGTATAAGAAACATTCCATAATACATATCAAACAAATCAAAGATTAACGATAAATGAAATTCATAAGTCATGAGCCACAATCCACAATCCATAGTTCACAATCCACAATCCATAATCCACAATCCACAATCCACAATCCACAATCCACAATCCACAATCCATAATCCATACTCCATAATCCTTATTATTTAGAAATGAACTGAATCTTTTGCCAATTCACCCTATCAACCATAATCCATAATCCATAATCCAAAATCCATAATCCAAGACTATTAGACCTTAAGTGTGCACACCCCCTACTGGGTATTTTTAACCCAAATAGAGTAGACTAGAGCCTAACCCTCTTAAAAACCGATGCGGTGGGGAAATTAATAGGAGTCGATGCGACTCAAACATTTGAATAGGAGTTCTTTTGACTCAAGCAAATAAATAGGGGCTCTTTTGGCTCAAACGAATAAATAGGAGTTCTTTTGGCTCGAACGAATAAATAGGAGTTCTTTTGCTCCGTCTAAGTAACCAGTATCTTATTGATAGAATTGATGATCACAAATCATATAAAACGATATCAAACCAACATCATAATATAAATTGGCTATGTGCCCATAAACCAAACCAATTCAATGAACTCAATATACATTCAACCTTACCTTTCAAAATCACATTTATATCACAAGCCAAACCATGTACCAATATCAACATAATAATTCCAACCAATCATGATAATGAAATTATATAAATTGAATCGTTCTCCACCTATCATGATACTATATTCACATCAAATCACACCATTCACATCTAGCACATAAGTTTGAAAGGTTTCAACAAGTTTAAGAAAGGTTGAGCATGCTATCTTACCTTTTCAAGCAAACGGAAACTCAATAGCACAAGAATCACTAGTACTCCTCGTCTACGAACTCAATGTCTACAATTATACAAACGGCATTCCCAAATTAACACTTAATCTTATCAACCAACCAACTACTTATGTATGTGTTAGTATGTATGATCCTATATGCAATGTATGATTATGCTAATATCAAATCCAAACCAACAATTACTAATTATCCAATACTTATAATCCGATTTCAATAATTACCCAATAAAACTCAATTAACAACCAAATTATTATAAAAATTCACAAGGCCTAGAATTAGTTTAAAAACAGAATATAAATCATAAAATTCAACCCTTGATTATTATAATTTACTTAGAACTTATTATACCAATTTATATTATGTTTTATTAATTAAAAACAATGTTTTATTCCATAAAATCCCAAAAATTCGAATTAGCTTATTTAAATCTCGAAAATCATTTTATAAATTTAAAATTCATCTAATTTTCGAAAATTATAATTATCATAATTAATTGAGCTAATTACAATAATTTAGAATCAATCCCCAAAATCACAACAAATTACAATTTATACAAAGCATGAACAAACCCAACTCAAATACCCAATTAAAACTAAGAAATCTAATTAATAGATCATAAGAACACCCAAGTTATACTTTTCGAACTTAATTAAACGAATTCAAGTAATTAGACTAATTAATCCCAAAAACGTGATTAGTGAAAATCAACTCAAAACAACATCAAAATCAATTCTTCGTGCATAAAATAACTCTAATTGATTACCCACTAATCATAACATCTATTAGGATCAATTAAACATGATTTAAAGCAAGAAAAACGAATTGAAACCAAAGTTTACTAAGGAGGACGAAAAGAGGGGAGAAAAAGGGGTGAGGGGCGTTATCCACGGCCGTAGAAGGAGGAAGAAGGAGGGGTTGTGGTGGTGGTCGATCGTCGAGCTGAGTCGGCGAGGGGGAGCAGCAGCGTGAAGGAGAAGCGACGTGCGTTGGTGTACGCGAAGAACAGAGAGAGGAGCAGGGGATGGGGATCTGTTTTATAGAAGAAGAAGAAGAAAGAAGAAGAAGGAAGGGGAGACGCGGCTCTGTTTTATACAGAGGAAGGGACGTGTTTTTTTTTTTTTTTCCTTTTTCCTTTTTTTTTTTTCTGTTTTCCTTATATTGTTGGGTTGGATATGGTTTGGAGTTTGGGCCAATTAAATATTAGTTCGTTTTGGGTGTTGGTCCATTAGCTATAATCGATCCAAATTAGAAATAAAACTCAAATAGAAATTCCGATTTTAGATTTCCGAACTCATTTTGCAAACGACTCGCAATTAACATTTAAATTTCTTTTTCATCTAGGTAATCTAATTAATAAATCTAAAATATTAATATAAAATACTTTGAAATTTCGGGATATTACAAAAGACCTATTACGCGGATTTACTAATTGAAGCTACAAAATTCAACCGGATAATTGTGAGTTCTAACTATTTCAATTATTGTTGAGTATTATCATTCTCTTTGTTTTAACTGCTTATTGATTGATTTATTGTTAATTAGGCTACAAACTAATTAGCTCTAGGTTAAATCATATTGCTAGAATCATTAATCAAAGGACTAATTGTTTGTTTAATTGATTCGCTAGTAGAAACTAAATCTTAATTCTGTGCTGATCATAGATCTAACATTTAGGAGAGAATTGATATATTGATTGAAGATCGAAACCGCGTGTAATATTAACTTTCCATTAAAATTAGAATCTCACATTGCATTTAAACATTCACACCCTTACATCTTATGAGTTGTTTATGACTTGGTACGTGTTGTGTAGATGTCTGATAAGTTGATCAATTTACTTTACGCTTCGGGGACGAAGCGTTCTATTAAAGGGGGGAAAGATGTAATATCCCGAAATTTTGAAATATTTTATATTGATATTTTAGAATTATTAATCATATTATTGTAGCGGAAAATGATTTTTAAATGTTATTTCGTGAGTCATTTCGGAAATGGGTTCGAGATTGTCAAACTTGGGTTTCGTTTTGGATATTTATTTTAATTGGACCAATTCCTAGCTACTATGATTAAACAAGCCCAAACAAAGTTAGCCTAGAATTCCAACTCAAACCCAAACCAAAATACAAAAGAAAAAAATCAGAAAAATGGAAAAGGAAAAAAAAAAAAACCAAAAACCCTCACTTTCTCTCTCCTATCACCCGACAAACTAGGGCTGTTCATTTCGGTTAACCGAACCGAACCGAACCGAAAATTTGGTTCGGATAAAACTCGAACCGAAACCGAACCGAATTTTTCGGTTAACCGAATTTTCGTTTTGCCCTTATCTTGAAACGAAACCGAACCGAAAACCGAATATAGGTCGGTTATTTCGGTTAACCGAACCGAAACCGAACCGCCACATACATTTTTTAAATTTTTTTCAAAAAATAAAAAATTGGTACGATTTCGGTTAACCGAAACTCCAAAAAACCGAACCGAATAACCGAATTTTTTTTCGGTTAACCGAACCGAAAAAATATGCGGTTTTCGGTTATTCGGTTCGGTTAACCGCGGTTCGGTTTTTTCTGAACACCCCTACGACAAACACCCTCTCCCCTTTTATTTTCTTTTTTTCATAAACCCCCTCCCCTGCTTTCCTCTTCTTCTTCACGTCTCACAAACCCGCACGCCGCCCACGCTCAACCACGCACGCTGCCCCTCCACTGCTGATGTTCGTCCGCGCCAACCACCGCACCACCTTTGTTTTCCTCCTTCTTCTACCGTGGGTAACGCTCCACCACCCCTCTTCTTCCCCTGTTTTCGTTCTTTCAATTAAGCGTGGTTTTCAATTCATTTTTCAAGTTTTGTTTTATGTTAAATTTGTTCTAATAGGTGTTATGATTAGTGGGTAATCGATTAGAGTTAGTTTGACGCATAAAATATTGATTTTGGTGCTTGTTTTATGTTGATTTTCAGTAATCACGAATTTGGGATTAATTAGCTTAATTGTTCAATTTGTTTCAATTAGTTTTGAGAATTATGATTTTAGAATACTTATAATCGTAAATTAGAGTTCTTTAATTTATTTTGAGATTTGAATTGGGTTTTGTTCAAAGTTGTAGAAATTATAAATTGGGGGAATTTTGGTTAATTGTTTCTTAATAAGATTAAGTATCCCAAATTAATTATGATAATCAGTATTTCGAAATTTTGATAATTTAGGAAATTATAGACTGATTTTCGAATTTTATTTAATTTAATTCGTCTTTATATAATTTATTTAATTTAAACATGTTTTTGATAAGTAAAACATAATATAAATTGTCTAAATAAATCCTAAATAAATCATAATAATTAAGGATTGATTTTTATGAATTATATTCCGTTTTAAAAGTAATTTTTAGTATTTGGGAATTTTTAAGATAAATTGAGAGTTATTGAGTATTAGTATTTAATTATTGAATTATAATTGTTGCCTAAATTGATAATTGTTGGTTTCGAAATTTCATTGTGATGGCCTAATGGGCATTGCATATAGAGTAGAGATAACATAAGTATTAGATGAATGGTTGGGTGAGATTAGTATTAATTTAGGATTATTGATTGTATCATTGTAGCCCTGAGTTCGTAGACGAAGAGTACTATTAATCGTTGTGCTGTCGTGTTTTTGTGTGCATTGAAAAGGTAAGCTAGCATGCTCAACCTTTCTTAAACTTGTAGAAACGTTTCAAAAATTATATGCTAAGTGATTGGTGTGTTGGATGAAGACTTAGTATCATGCTAGGTGGAGAACAATTTATTGTTTTGATCATCATATCTTGATTGGATTAGATTGGACTATTGTATTGATATATTGTTTGATTTATGATTCAAAGGATATTATTGGAATTAAGATTGATGAGTGTACAATTATATTGATGCGACTGAATTATGAATGGTTGTAGGATTGTTGCATTATAAGCTTGTGTAAATGATCGATACTATAAACAAATAAATAAAAGTATGAGGCTACACGATGATTATTGGTTTGAGTCGCATCGACTCCACTTTATTTGGTTTGAGTCACATTGACTCCACTTTATTGCCCCCACCACATCGGTTTTTAAGTGAGCTTGACTCTAGTACTACTCTATTGGGTTAGTAATAGTTAATAGGGGGTGTGCACGCTTAAGGGCTAATAGTCTTGTATGGTATGGTTTGGTGGGTCGGCAAAGAACCGGCTCACCCACGTATATAATGGTTTTGTGAGTCGGCAAAGATTCGGCTCACCCACGTATATAATAGTATGGTTTGGTGACTCGGTAAAAATCCGGCTCACCCACTTATCAATATATGAATGGTATGGTTTGGATGAGTTGGCAAAGACTCTACTCATCCCACTTATAAATTTCGCTATGAATTCCTCATTAAAGATCGTAAAGAATGACTTGGATTATATTATGAATTGTTATACATTTGTTGTAGTGACTGTGATACTTCTATTTTGGTGATTTGATTTGTCTTACGATTGGTTTATGTGATAATTAATGTGCTAAGTGTGGTTTTCGAAAACTAAACTAAAACCGTTTTAAAATCCAGGTAAGGGTTTTTGGTTTTCTACGAGTTGAGGTGTTAGCTTACTCAATTTTCTGACTTTTTCAACTGTGATTTTTGTGCTATAAATCCACCAAAGGTTTGGAGTGATTGATGCATTACGGGGACGACGACTCACTAGATATTAGTTGGACTTTATAAATTTAGACTTTCAGTTTTAGACCATTAATAATACTTAGGCCCTATTCGGCAACACACTAGCAAGTAGAATGTAGCATTTTGACCCGGTCAAAATGCTACTTTACATGTTTGACAAATATTTTGCAAACTAACATTTTAGGTAGTATTTAGCATTTTAAGTAGCATTTGTGAAATGTTTCCCGAAGTAACATTTTGGGTAAAATTTGCCATTTTTTAATAATTGAACAGCTACTTTTGTCGAACACGTCTACACCAACTGCTACTTTTGAAGCAAACAGCTACGTGCTACCCGCTACTAAAATAGCTACCTGCTACTCAAACAGATAGTGCAGTCGAACAGGACCTTAGACTATTTTATATTTCATATTTCGGATTTCATATTGTTGTAACTTAACTATTGGATGTAATAGACCATTATTTCAGACCATTAGACATTTGTAGTCCGGCTTCTGAAATCTCATTGCATTCGGGTCTTTGACTCGAGTCGGAGTAACACCTCTAAATTTCCTTAATGTTTGCGATAAAAAAGGAAATTTGGGGGTGTTACACCGCGTGTGTCTAGATCATATCTATCCTGGTTGTTATCGTTCTATTGCTCATTGCTTTCGTTGAATTGAATTTAGGTGCGCGTCTTTGTTATTCATCGATTAGGGCTAGTTGGTAGGGCTGATCTCTCTTGCTAGCTATTAATTAGGAACGATCGAAAACTCCGTTTTCACAACTAGGTGCTCAACATAATTGATCTAAGTGAGGACAATTATCAATTGGATGATATGTAGTGGATATTAATCGTCCGAGACTTTCCCCTTAATTAAATTGCAATTTACTTCTTTCCTCTTGATTAATTGATCTTTACAACTCAAAACCCCCCATTTAGTTACGTTTGCATACTTAGACAATCACCGTTCTCTGTGGATTCGACATCCACTTACCCAATACTACGTGTTAGGTTTGTGTGTTAATTATATTTGATTTAGGCTTACGACTTTAGCTTGTCAGTTGACACTTTAACTTTTGACTTGCTCATCTTTACACTCCTCAAGATGGGAGTGTAGTCCAAATGTAACTCCCATCTTGGACATGAGCTTAAGGTGTTGACTAATTGGCACAGACTTGGTGAGAATAATGTCTGCAACTTGGTCCTGAGACTTAACATACGAAGTGTGTATCAGTCCTTGTTGAATTTTCTGCCTTACGTAATGACAGTCCACTTCAATATATTTGGTCCTCTCATAGTACACTGGATTAGATATAGTTGCTTGATTATCACTCCTCAACGCAATTGATCCTAGATGTTTTAAACCCAATTCCTTAAACAAAGATGACAGACAGGTGATTTCACAAAGTGGTTAAGGCCATGGCCCTATATTTAGCTTCTGGCCACTACAACTTTCTTCTTAGTCTTCCAAGCTATAGGTGATCTTCCCATTAGAACACAGTAGCATGTAGTAGACTTCTACTAAATGAAAGGAGGCCTAATCAGAGTCACATTCAGTCGTGAGCTTCAGTGCTGACTTGCTTGCCAAGAGTATACCCTTACATGGAGAGTGCTTGAGATATCTCAACAATCTTCTCCCAACTTGCATATGATCTAAAGTGGGATTTTGTACAAATTGACTTAACAATTGTACCGAGAATGCTATATCTGACCTTGTCCGGTAGATCAATTTTCCAATCAACCTTCTATAGACCAGGTTTTGGTAGTGGTTCCAATTTTGCATGAGAGTTTACGGGAAGTCCGAGTGATTTTGCATTTTCCATGCCAAACTCCTTCAACAAATCTTAAACATATTTTATTTGAGATATGGAGAAACCCTCTTCTGATATGTCAACTTCCAAACCCAAGAAATACCTTAACTCTCATAGATCTTTCATGTGGCAATTGGAGTGCAGCTTCTGTTTGAGTTCTTTGATTTCTTCCTCGCAATTTAGCTTATTCGACTGATCTTGTGGTGGCCCTCGTGGTCTAGGTTGGAATGTTCGTCCTCCTTAAGGACCAAAGTTAGACCCTTCTTGAAAGTTGTTGGTGGGAGTTGACCACCGGAACTTAGGATTATCCTTCCATCCTTCATTATAAGTGTTGGAATAAGGATCATACTTCCTTTGAAATCCAACTTGATAACCTACATCATTCACATCTTCGACCCCTCTCATCTTCAACAACAATAGAAGGGCAAGCATCGGTCGGATACAATAGAAGGGCAAGCATCGGTCGGATGCCCTTCAGCAGAGCATACTCCACAAGTCTTCACTAATGGCGTTGTAAGCTCATCTACCTTTTTCTCCACCGGTGTATCGGTACCAATGGCAATTGAAGTGCAGCTTTTGTTTGAGTTCTTTGATTTCTTTCTCGCAACATTCATATACGAGGACCACTGTATTGCTTGACTTGGTTTGTTTGTTAAACAGAGAGTGATCTGAGTTGGATTTCTTATGACCACACTCCATTAGAGTAGAGCTGATCAAATGGCCCAGGCCGGAAAGCCCGACCCGTCCCGACTTTTCCTCGGGTTTGGGCCGACCAACTATGCCCGAAAGCCCGACTTGGCCCGGTCCGAAAAGGCCCGCAATAATCAATATGGGCCGAGCTCGTGGCCCGAAAATTGGCCCGGCTCGCTTTTAAAAATAAAAGCAATTTTTTGTTATTTTATAAACCTAAGTTATGTAAAATAGTGTAATGATGTCGGATTATGACGAATTTGGTAATTAAAGTACTCAAAGTAGCAAAATTAGGCTAAATGTAGTGAATAAAGCATATTAAAATAATAAAAATACTAATACTAATAAAATAAAGTATTGTAAATTATGAAAATAACATCAAAACCCTCTTTAAAAATATATAAGAATTTATTATTAAACTAAATGTGCAAGTAGTAGATAATATTAATGGGTAAAGTGATCAAAACGTATAAATTAGGTAATACGTGATTTTTTTAAAAAGCCCGAACGAGCCCGAAAACCCACTTTGGCCCGAAACGGCGGGGCTTGGGCCGACCGATTAGGCCCGAAATAAAAGCCCAACCCGCACACCGGGCCTACTTTTTTACCCTAAGCCTGGCCCAAAGCCGGCACGGCCCATGATCACCTCTACATTAGAGCAGATGAACGCTTTTGGAAGCATTGTCTAGGTGCTTGTTTTAACCCATACAATGATTTTCTAAGCTTGCGTACCTTGTTGTCAAGTGACCAATTTCTTTTCTCCTCCTTTCCACTAGCTTGAATCAAACCGAATGAGGAGTGTCCTAAGGGAATCTGCATATACATCTTCTTCAAGATCACCATGTAAGAATGCATTTGACACATCCATCCGAGTGGTATACCATTTTTGACAGTAGCTATGGCTAGAAAAGCTCTCACTGTGGTCATCCTTGCTACTGGAGCAAATGTTTCTTCATAATCCAAGGCATATTTTTTTCTAAATCCTGAATGACTAACCTAGCTTTATGCTTGTCTATACTCTCATCTGAGTTGTATTTGATCTTGAACATCCATTTACAACCTATGGCTTGTCTCCCTGGAGGTAGGGTTTTTAAATCTCAAGTATGATTGCGTTCACCCATTTTGGTTCCTTCACAACTTCATATATGGTTTGAGGATCAACTTCTTGTGTGAGAGTATGTACTAGATTAGCAAAGATGGATGTGGCATCAATTTTAGCCATATTTAAGGCTTGATGTATATAGTGCCATGTCAGGGTTGTTAACCTCGAAGTCTCTTGTCCACCTAGGTGCAACTCTAGTTCTGATTGGTCTGTCTCTCATAGTGGCACCATGTTGCTCATCTGCAACTTGTTGTTGGTGAATTTCAGGTGGAATTTCAGGTTCACCAGCTTCTTCAAAGGCTGCTTGATCATTTTCAGTCTCATTTCAGGAAGTGGGATCAGACTCTTTCCGTTTGTGTGATTTTCTTTCTCCAAGTTTTGAATGGATGCTCACAGAATCGAGCTTCTCTGGAGACAAAACACTTCTTAGAACTGAGGTCATACAACATATACCCTTTTTGATTGGAGGGATATCCTATGAAAACACATTGTATACCTAAAGGCTGAAACTTGTCCTTTTCTTTGCTGGTATGTACACCATAGCTAAGCAACCAAAAAATTTCATTCTATCATAATCTGGTGACTTGTAAATAGCTGGGAGTAGGGAGTTTTATTGTGGAGAAAAGTGGAGGGTAACCTATTGATAATATAGGCTAGAGTTTGAACACATACAGCCAACCCAAAACTTCAAAGGTACACCTGATTGAAACATAAGTGCCCTACTGATTTACAACAAATGTATGTGTTTTCTATCAACAGTGTCATTTTATTGAGGTGTATCTGGACAACTGGATTGATTTGTAATGCATTTGGGGCGTGTTCGGCGAAGCTTATTCTATAAGGTTTTAGTGGTTTGACTAGGTCAATCACTACTTTCTTGAAATTGGTGCTCCATAGATGTTCTAGTAGATTTTGGAAGAGAAAGTCTTAATGTATATCCATATACATTTCTAAATGTATATCCCTAATTTTTTATCCACATGTCCCACCATATTCCAATTCTCTCTTCTCAATCTTCCCACATAAAAATATAAAACATACCCATATTACCCTCCATATGTGTTTAGTAATGTATATCACATAAACAAATAGCTTTACTCATTTTGGAAGTTACACCAGCTTTTTTCAAACGTTAGAAGAACCAACGTTTCAGTAGATGATAGATTTTTTTTTGTCAAAATTGCCCCTAGAATAAATCCTAAAACCATGGTATTTCCCAAATTAATCTCAGCTACCTCTACTACTCCCCCAACAAATATACTTCTTCCCGTTGGTACACTGATTAAAAATAAATTGGAAATTTGGCAAAAAAAAAAACCATCTTTAAGTTTCACAACTTTGTAAACAAACACCTTTTAAAATTATCTTTGCGAGAAACCACTTTATAAAATCAATAAGTTTTGTTAAGACCACCTACTGTCCTTTGACCTCCATCAAACCACCCTTGACCACCCCTCGCCGCCTGAAACTGCCTTATACCAGCACTAGCGACCCTCAAAAATTGAAAAAAAATATAATTCTTAATCCAAAAACTTAATTAATATAGTTAATAGACTATGTCCATCTTAAAACCCCCCACTAAATATGAAATTAGTATACTATTTACACTAAAAAAAAAACCCCTTTTACCCACTTTTATCCCGCCAAATTAGTATATCAAATGGTAAAGTATGTTTGGTGGGATGAAAGAGGGTAAAATGATTATTTTTCCAGTGTAACGAGTATACTTATAAAATATTTAGTGGGGTTAGATTAATATGGACATAATCTATTAAGGATATTAATTAATTTTATAGATTAAGAAAAACTATTTTTATTTTTTGCGATTTTCGAGGGTGGCTGGTGGTAGTATAAGGCAGGCGATGGGTGGTCAATGGTAGTCAAGGGTGGTTTGGTGGAGGTCAAAGGGCAGTAGGTGGTCTTACCAAGGCTTATCAATTTTATGAGGTGGTTTCTCGCAAAAATAATCTAAAAAGGTGGTTGTTTCCAAACTTAGGAAACTTAAAGGTGGTTTTTTGCCAATTTATGAAATAAATTTAACCCTCCAAAATAATTCATACTTCTAAATTTGCTTACAAGGTAAATTTATTATAATCTTAAGGAAAATATGCGAGACCGCACATTTTTAAGTTAAATTTTGCGAAACCGCACCTTTTAAGTCTATTTCTTTGCGAAGCTGCATCTTTTCTTATTTCCGACCAATTTTGACCACTCTCCAGAGTTGACCCGACGTTGATTTGTTCTAACAATTTAGGGGTTTGGGTGGGGGGGGGATTGGAAGGAAATTGAAGGGGAAGAGTAAGGTTGGGTCAAGGTCGGAGAGTGGTCATCGAAAATGAGAAAAGGTGCAGTTTCGCAAAGAAATAGATATAAAAGATGCAGTTTCGCAAAATCTAATATAAAAGGTGCGGTCTCGCAAAAAAACAGATTTTATAAGGTGCGGTCTCGCAAATTATTTTAATCTTATTTTAATTTTGTATCCACGGCTGAAAATATGTTAAGTTGATATCCTCAATTTAATTTATTAACCAAAGTTTACTTGGTTTTTCTTGATTTTCTATATCAGGGTGTGATTTTGATACATTTCGAAGTGCGATTATTCTAATTGATTCAAACAAGTAAGTCTTGTACTTCATGTCATTTCACATGAGATTTATATGTATTATTATTGAATATGGTGACATACCTTAGATTTTGACATACCTTAAATTTCTCATGCATGTTTGTGTTCACCCTCTCTCTTGCTCGACTCCGTTGATTTTGTGTGAAAAATGGATATGTTAAATGTAGTTTGAATGTAAGGTAATATAAAAATAAAGAAGTGTAGAGTCAAAGAGAAATTAATTTCTAGGATGGAGTAGTATAAGATGTGCCCAGAGTAAGGCTATTTGATAAAAAAATTAGGTATATACATTTAGAAATAAATATGGATATACAGTAAGAATTTCTCCCCAAATTAATGGCTATGTGCAGTGCACCTCTTTTTATAATTTGCTTCAATTTATCAAGAGTAAGGCTATTTGTATATGCCATATACATCAAACATATATGGGGGTAATTCGCGTATTTTCTTTACTTATCTGTGGTAAAATTTAGGAGAGATAAATGAAAATTTGGTGGGACATGTGAGAGAAATGTGATCCATATACACTTGTAAGTGTATATGGATATACATATAGCCTTTTTCATTTATCAATGACAAAAGACAATTGATGACTAAACATGTCTCTGCCCCTTTAGTTTTTTTTGTCTTGTAGTATATGTTTGTCGTTGGGTTTAGTTTTCTATAGCTTTGCTTTTATGTACACCTCCGTTTGTATGTACTTTATTATCTTCTAACTTGCTGCCGCTGTCACGCAGTCATTGAAACTGAGATAGTGAGATGCATGCCCTTTTTAGGTGCCCCGAATCTGCAGCAATCTAGGACCAAATGGGTGTAAATGTCGAAGAGGATTGGGGAAGCTTTTTAAACTTGTTCGACTGGATGGAAGGGATTGGTAAAATGAGGGGCATAGAGTGCCTGGGAGAATTTGTTGTTGTACTGTGGAGCTGTTGGAATGACCGTAACGCAGCCCTACATGACAATAAGCGTCTAGAAAGGAAGTCCCTAGCAAATGGAGCACTTACTTATCTACATGCTTGC
This sequence comes from Spergularia marina, assembly GCA_963680865.1. Lineage (NCBI taxonomy): Eukaryota > Viridiplantae > Streptophyta > Magnoliopsida > Caryophyllales > Caryophyllaceae > Spergularia > Spergularia marina. The sequence goes on from OY804561.1 coordinate 8,599,281, forward strand.
AAAGAGATGATTACCAAGGACATGATCCCCACGGTGAGCTCTACTGCGAAATGGCAAGCACCGGACCTTATTACGTGGAAATTCAATACTAACGGGGCTGAGCTAGGGGAGTGTGGACGAGGTATGGGCGTTGACGCGTTGTGATTAGAGAGAGTGAAGGTGAGCTTGTAGTTTCGGCGTGTGAGCATACTACTGAATAATGGGAACCTGCCGTGGTAGAAGCCACAGCAATGGTTTTGGGTGCTCGTATTGCTCTCCAACAAGGTCTCCATGATATTGTGATCGAATCTGATTGTCTCCAAGTTGTTGCGATGTTGAAGGCCAAACATTTTCCTGCTAACTATCTAGGCAGTGTCGGTAGTGAATTAGAGTGTCTTGTAAATTTGTTTAGTTCCATTTTTTTTTTTTTTTGCATATTCATAGGGAGGGTAATCAAGCGGCCCACATAATGGCCCACTTGATCCCGATTTTTTTTTCCGTTAGAACTTGGCATGGGGTTGGCCCTGACGGTCTCCAAGATGTACTCCTTGCGGATTACTTGTCTGCATTTCTTTAATCTAGTTTTTGTTTTGATTTCAAAAAAAAAAAGTGTCCATTGTGGGCAGGTTCTTCTAAGGTGAGCACCTCTCCGAAATTTAGAGCTATTCACCGAATATAAACCATTGTGTTTTTTTTTTTTTCTTTCTAAAGGGGCATTATTTGGGAATTATGATTTCTTTTGAAAGATAGACTTTAAAATATTAGAATATATATATTTTTTTTTTAGTACAAATGAGCAACTAATGTTGCGGGTATACTAGTAAAATTTTCATGTATCCATAGGCTCCATACTACTAGTATGTATGGAGTATGCTCTCAAAAAGAAATGTACTAATTTGGGTAAGAGTTCCTTGGATCTTAATATTTTTTAGTTTGTACAGGGGGAGAATTTTTGGAATAGCACTTTAGAGCTTAATTCACACGTTTGTTGACAACATGTCTTCACCACCTGTGTGGCTGTGTGTGTCTGTCTGTACAGACTGTACTGATGAGCTTTTGTGTCAGATTACTATATAAAGTTACTTCCTCTCAGATCAAATGATGTTCGCCAAACTGTCACAACTTTACAGCAAACATTCTAGTCAACACTGATCAAATTCAACTCGCTTGTCTTCCTGCAATTTAAGAAAACTTGTCTAACACTCCTGATTCCTGAGACCTGCAGACTGCAGTTTTAAGGTATAAACTTGTATGAGTATGACTCATGTACAATTCACATGAGCCGATAAATATCATCATGGGACTAAGACGTTGTAAAAAGAAAAAATATACAGGGATCTGCAAGCCTGCGACTGTCAACTGACATGTTTCTAGTCGAGTGGTGTAAAACACAACAATCAAGTCACACTGCAATGAACTTTTTATTGATTCTGTTTTTTCACATTTGTATGAAATCTACATCAGGTAGCTTAAACTCAACTGTATCTATAACGAATCAAATCAAACTAAAATGAACAGGCAATAATTCTACAGATATCTGACAGTCAGAGCACCTGTTCCAAGGCCTTCATTCAGGACATCCCTGAGGGAAATCAGGCTAGGGGAAACAGCAATGGAAGGGAAATTTAACCCCTCCAAGCCACGAAACTTTCGGTCTTCCAAATTATAGGAAAGCACGATGTTATGCGCAATGAGCATTAATATCTCCCCATGATCTTTAGAGTAGTTGGTAATTTGAATCCACCTGTGCGGGTTACACCAGTCGACTGTCGGGTCTCGAATAGACAGCCTCAGAGTCCAAGACTCGGGCACACCGTACTCCTCCATCACCCACACTTGAACATCAGCTCTAAACTCCTTAGCATCAATGGCAGAAATGGATAAACACCCACCAATAATCCCCAAATTCGACCAATAATACTTATTCCTCTTGTGAAAGATAATTGGAGGCGGTTTAACCAATTTGAACCTCTCCTCTATGAAATCAAAGCAGCAAATTAACTCGGGTGTCGAGCTGTAATTATCATCATCAACATCATCCAAGATCCAATGGATCGAATTATTCGTGTAGTATCCGGGGATTTTGGAGGGAATTGGGTACGGCGCGTCGCCAATTTCCCTCCACTGATCCCCGGGCACTCCAAGATCATACACCTCGACCCGCCATTTCAGTGGCGGGTCAAACTTCTTATGGTAAATGCGGAGTACCTTATATCTATTGGTGCGTCCGCAGAACCCAAAACCCGCCACCACCTTATTATCAGGGAGGGTGGCGGGTTTCGGGAGGACCACGAACTGAGCCATCATTGGATTCCACACCATGATGGGTTCCCGCGACTCGATTTCCCTAACACAAACCAACCCATTACAGGAATTTCCGAGCTGGAACCGGAAATTCGCCCCGAAAAAATGAACAAAATCGGGACTCTTGAGATTCCGGTAGCGGGCAATCTTGACAAAACGCACCTTCCGCGTAAGCTTCGAGGATTTACAGAACCCGGCCGATTTGTGTAGGACAGGGACCCCTTTTGTTATTGTCAGGACAGGAACCCCTTTTGTTGGAGACGCTGTTTCTTCAACCGCCACGAATTTCTCAAGAAGATTATCAGAAGTTTCGACGATGGAAATTTCCCTAAGATCTTTAATAGAAGAACCCTTCAAATTGAGGATTAATGAAGTGGGCATTTGTTGAGAATACATTCTGTAAAAATAAGATTCAGTTAGAACAGATCGCCATGATTTGCAGACGTACCTGCACTGAGTTAATGATCTAAAAGGCAATCTTCCTAAGATTTCGATCAATATGCTACTTGGCAGATCCGACGCTTCTGCTGGTGGTCGTGATGATGATGATGATGATCCTGGGATCATGGTCATTTTCATCTCATCAACGTGATGATGACGTGATTCTAGTTCTTCCATTATTTTGGGTTTTTTCTTCTGGGAAAAAGAGGAAGAAGAGGAAGAGTGATCTTGTTGAACGGTGGGAAGAAAAGAAGAAACAGAATTTGGAGGTGGGTTTTTGGGCCTGTTTCTCCTGCCCACATGTTTCCGCTCCATAGACAACGACTCCAATCAAAACTAGTGACCAATTTTCAGGGCCTATAGGAAATTAGGAGAGAAAAATGGGTTTGTTTATTTTTTACTTTTTTTTTTAAATGGACGACTAAAACCCTGTGCGATTGAATTGCATTTTTCTGATCTGATTTGATTTGATTTGAATAAAAATGATCTGATTTGATTTGGTTTGATTTTAAACATGATTTGATTTGATCTGAACTGAATTAATTGATAAATTAACTGCAATTAGACAAATTAATAACTAGAAATAGACTACATTCATTAATTGTTATTTGGATACTTCTTATTTGATTTGATTTGATTTGAATAAAACTGATCTGATTTAATTTGATTTGAATAAACCTATTTTTATTTGAAAACATTGTTGAATAAGTTGAATCGCACATGGCCTAAGTTGAGCTAGTAGTAATACTTTGTGCTAACCATGTTTTTTCAAAGCATAATCAATGATGTGGTTTTTATATGAGAAAGTCTTTATGTATGTCCATATACATTTCTAAATGTATATCCCTAATTTTTTATTCATATGTCCCACCATATTTCAATTCTCTCTACTCAAGCTCACCACATAAAAATATAAAAGATACTCATACTACCCCTCATATATGTCTTGTGATGTATATCACATATACAAATAGCCTTACTCTTTTTATATGGGTTGGTGGAAAATGAAAAATTTGTTCTTCGAATAACTACTATTGGAAAAAGATGTTCCGATAAATGTTTGGACCATATACAATCAACTTTGATTATATATTGAATCCGCTTGTTTTCTTACCTTTATTAGAAGATCTGGATAAAATGGGGTATTAGGGCCCTATGCGATTAGACTGCATTTTTCTGATTTGATTTGATTTGATTTGAGTTGAATTGAACTGATCTGATTTGATTTGATTTGAATAAACTTGAGTTGGTTTGATCTAAACTGAATTAATTGATAAATTAACTACAACTAGACGAATTAATAACTAGAAATAGACTAGATACATGGATTGTCATTTGGATACTCCTGGTCTGATTTGAATAAAACTTATTTGATTTGAATAAATCTGATCTGATTTGGAAACACTGTTGAATAAGTTGAATCTCACATAGCCTAAATAGGCAGGATTATGTGTATGAAGTGATAATGAGCTCATCCAGGTCATCAGCAACTTCGAATTAAGCTTGGTCGAAGCTCAGCGTGAGTAGAGCTGACCCATCATATCAACAGTGGATAAGTTATAGCTTTCTAACTAAATTTACAATGCAATGCTAGGTATCATTGATACGAACACGGACACCGATACGGATACGTGACACGACACTTTGAAAAATAGCGGACACGGACACAGCAAAAACCTAAACTAACAAGTACTTTGAATGTATATTTTTTTATTACGCGTACTGTTCGTGGGTAGGAAGAGGTGGGGCTGGTGCGGCCGGGTGCAAGTTGGGTTGTAGTGAAGGGGCCGCTAGTTGAGGTCGGTTGGAGGAGGTCTCCTGAGGGGGTGCCAGTCGAAGTTGGAAGAGCTGGTCGGAGCAGGAAGATGGGAGTAGAAAGAGATAGAGAAGTAAGACACGTTGTTGAGCTACCTACTAGTGCAATTAGAATAGGAGAGATAAAAAAATAGTTTTTTAAAAAAAAACTTGTCAAAACGACGTAGTTTTGTGTCGTGTCGGGTGTCTGGTTGGTGGCTGGTCGGTGTCCGGTTCGTGTCCAATTAACAAAAACCGTGTATGTATCCTAAAATTAAATTAAAAAACCGGACACTGTTTTTGGGTTGTCGAACACAGACACGACCATGGATAGGAGTGTTCGTGCTTCCTAGATGCAATGTCACATTTCTCAAAGTTAAATGAAAAATAATACAGAAGTCCATGTGTAGCGGAAGATTTTAGACCCTATGCGATTCAACTTATTAACAGTGTTTTCAAATTAGATCAGGTTTATTCAAATGAAATCAAATCAGACCAGTTTCATTCAAATCAAATCAGATCAAAATTATCCAAATAACAATAAATGGATCTAGTCTACTTCTAGTTATTAATTTGTCTAACTGCAGTTAATTAGCAATAAATTCAGTTTAGATCAAATCAAATCAAGTTCATTCAAATCAAATCAAATCAAATCAGATCAATTCAATTCATATCAAATCAAATCAGACCAGAAAAATCCAATCCAATCGCACAAGGCTAGGGTGGTTTCTATACCACAATATATTACATACGCTCGTGTTAACCGTAGCCGACTAGCCGTCATAGATATCTCCTGATATCTTATTTCTTAAAACTAGCATATATACTTATCCAACATATCTTATTCCTCGGTTAGCAATATACTATTGTCCAACATATATCCTAACATACGCCTATTACATACTCACATCCTTGCTATCTTAACTCTCAACACACAATCATTGCGACCTTCTAGTCACATCATCAACAATCTCCAACTTGATATGAACGTTCACAAACCACAATTATCTTTAATCAAGAACCCCATTCCGAAGTAGTTTTGAAGAATTACCTCAAAATGGAGGTAATCTTTTCATAGAAGTTATTTGTAAAACTATGAAAGACATTGTAGGGAAGAAGCTTCTGTTTTCATTCGGAATTATTAGTGGAATACTGAGGGTATATATAGAGCCTTGAGAACAGAGAATCAAAAGAAGCATAATCTAACCAACCTTCCGGCCAATAGTAACTGAATTCAGTTGTAACAGAATTCAGTTATTTTGGAGGCATGATCTAGTGTGGAGTTATCTACAGCTCTCTGGTGCTCCTCTCTACACACCCCCCTCAATTTGAAATGGGGGGGATGCTTCCCATTCCTAACTTGGATGTAAAATCCTTGTGTAGATGCTCAGTGAGGCCTTTGGTCATCAAATCAGCTAATTGAAGTGCAGTAGGAACATGCTGAGTAGCCACAAAACCTTCAAGTAACTTGTCCCTGACATAGTGACAATCGATGCGCAAGTGCTTACTACGCTCATGGAAGACATGGTTAGTAGCAATTTGTGGTGCGGCCATATTGTCACAGTTGAGGATTACATGATAAGCTACCTCGACTTGTAGATCATGAAGAAGTGCTGTCAGCCACTCAAGATCACTTGTTGTTGCAGACATGGCACGATATTCACTCTCTGCAGAAGATTTGCTAAAGTTTTCTGCTTTTTGGTTTTCCAAGAGACTAGGAATGGTCCAAGGAAAACATAGTAACCAGTTATGGATTTGGCACTATATGGACAATTACCCCAGTCAGCATCAGTGAATGCCTGAATGTTCAGGTCAGAATTGACAGGACATAGGAGCCCCAGGTCTAGAGTGCCTTTGAGATACCTCAGGATATGCATGGCTGCCTGCAAATGAGGTTGTCGGGGGCAGCTGAGAAACTGGCTGACCTGCTGAGTGTTGTAGCTGATGTTAGGTCAGGTCATATTGAGGTACAAAAGCTGACCAATGATGCGCCTGTATTTCTCAGGATCATCACCTAGATCAGGAGATAACTGCTAGGGATTGGAAAGGACATGGTTTACAGCCCTACATTCCAGCTTCTGTCAACAGATCATTAACATATTTTCGCTGATTTAACAACACTCCACTTGAAGTCTGAGATACTTCAAGTCCTAAAAAATACCTTATTAAACCCAGATCTTTGATGGTAAAGGCATGATCAAGAGTTGTCTTGATTTTGCTGATGAAATTGGGATCATTTCCAGTTATTAAGAGGTCATCAACATATACAAGCACCATTGTAAAAGCATCACCATCTGATTTGGTGAACAGGGAGTAATCTGTTGACTGAACAAAATGAAGATGATGAACCAAAAAATGACTCAATTCCTTGTTCCATTGTCGACTGGCTTGTTTCAGGCCATATAAACTTTTTGTCAGCTTACAAACTTGACTAGGCTTGGCTAGATTTTATCCTTGTAGTGGAGTAATGTACACATCTTCCTCCAAGAAGCCATGAAGAAATGCATTATTTATGTCTAATTGATGCAGGGGCCAAGCTCTGGAAGCCGCTCCTGCTAAAACCACTCGAACAGTAGCAAATTTTGCAACTGGAGAAATAGTGTGCTTGTAATCTTTACCTTGGACTTGTTTATAACCCTTGGCCACCATTCGAGATTTAAATCTTTCAACTGAACCATTTGCACGATGTTTAACCTGATACACTCATTTAGAACCTATGGGTTTAGCACCAGGTGGTAAGTTTGTCAATATCCATGTCTGATTTAATTCGAATGCTGCAAGTTCCTGATTCATAGCATCCAACCAACTATCATCAGTAAGTGCTTGTTTAAATGTAGCATGTCCCATTTCAGACAGTACTTTAGCCAATGAAGCAATATACTCAGTTGAATAAGGAGAAAAATCATTGAGACTTATGGCTGGAAAGGCATCAGATGTAGATTCTTTTGAAATAGTTCTTGTAGGAATAGAAGTTACTTGAAAATCCTGATACTTGGCTTGCAGTTTTGTAGGTCTCGGTTATTGTCGGGTTGTTATCTGAGGATTTTCTGGTGAAGTAGATGATTGTATAGATGCCTCAGAATCTGGAACCGAAGATGCAGAAGGTACAGGAGAATCATGGTGATTAAGTGCATCATTAAAACTGTTCTCAGTTTGCATAGGAGCAGAGTTAATGTTGTCACTGTCAAAAGAGAACATTTGTTGATGCTGAACAGTAATATTTGAGTCAGGAGGTGCAGAATATGCTGGCAATATAGCAGGAGGACAAGTTTCAGGCTGGACCATTGAAGTGGAGACTCTGAAGGGAAAAATATTTTCCTGAAAGATGACATCTCTGCTATGTAATACTTTCTTGTTGTCTATATCATAAAGCTTGTAACTTTTTTGTCCAAAAGGATATCCAATGAGAATGCATCTATGAGATTTTGATGCAAATTTATCTTTATGTCTTTGGTTTATTAAAGCATAGCATACACAGTCTAATACCCTCAAATGATCATAACTTGGAGATTTTCTAGTGAGCACTTCATTTGGAGATTTCCATTGTAAAACCTCAGCTAGCATCAAATTGATTAAATGAGAGGCTTCAAAAATAAATTCTCCCCAAAACTTAGCAGGAAGATTAGCATGTAACATCATTGCTCTTGCAGTTTCTACAAGGTGTCTGTGTTTTCTTTCCACACGACCATTTTGATGTGGGACACCAGGTATGCTTTTCTGATGAAGAATCCATGTAGATGCAAATAGATTAGCACAAGTTTGTTGAATTATTTTAGTGCCATTGTCAGATCTGATGGTTTTTACCGTGGTCTGAAAATGATTCTCCACAAAAGCCAAAAATGCCTGAATTGTTGGAGGAACCTGAAGCTTGTTGGACAAGAGATGAGTCCAAACACCTCTGCTCTTATCATCCAATACTGTTAGAAAATATGTACCTCCAGATATATTTGCAGTCTTATATGGTCCCCAAAGATCCATATGAACCAAATAAAAAAGATGAGCAGCAATAGAAGTACTTTTACTGAAAGGAAATATGTGTTGCTTAGCCAAAACACATGATTCACAGAAAAACTCAATATTCTTATTGATTTTCAAACCAGATAAATGAACCATTTTTGACATTGAGGAATGCCCTAATCTCTCATGCAACAGATGCAAGTCTGTTTTGCATTTATTATCACAAGTGGCATTTGCAACCTCAGAAGCTAAGACTGAATTTGAAACATTGGTTACATGAACCTTATTTATTTTACTACAGTCTATAGGTAGAGACCTTTGAAATCTATATAGACTAGATATCTTCTTTCCTTTCAGCAAAACTTGCTCAGACTTGGGGTCCTGAAAATGACATCCAATGTCATCAAAGTGAACAATATAACTGAATTGCTCAATACGTTTTCCCACTGATAGCAAACTATGGGAAAAACCAGGGACATAGAATACTTCAAGCACAGTTATATCATCAGAAATCTTCACTTTACCAACATTAGTAACCTTAATAACTTTTCCATCAGGAAGACCAGCTGATATCGGTGTAGGTAATGGTCGCATTTCATCAAAAAACTGACTATAAGGACACATATGAACTGAGGCACCTGTATATATTATCGAATTTATAGTGGTATGAGCAAAATTAGCCACATATATATTGTTAGATAAAAGATTACCTGCAAAGTAGGTCATATGAGCCAAATTCCCAAATTCAGGAATAAGGCCTAAAGAGAAGGACTGCTGCTGATAAGCAGCCCTTAATGGAAAAGTTGCAGCATTATATGCATGTGAGTCCACATTAGCAGAGAAAGCAAAAGAATTGTTGGCCATTTCCTGATCAAGTGGAGTAGAAAAAGCTGCTTCCTCAGTAGTTGCCATATTAGCTGCAGTCCCTTGCCTATTCAGATCATTATACCAGTCAGGTTCCTTCTTCAACCTCTTGAAACATTGTTCATATGTTTGCCCTTTCTTTTTACACCAGGTACATACACTTTCCTTTTCAGCTTTCTTAAGCTCTCTGTAATCAGGTACAGGATCAGGCTGATTAGATGCAGCAGATTTTGGTTGTGCAGTGGGTTTAGGAGGTTTGTAGTAAGTTTTGTTAGCAGCATAAGCATTGACTTTCTAGCTTGGAGACTGGAGTGATGCCATGGTTTTCTGTCTCTCAAAACGCAGTAGATGACTAAAAACCAGGTTAAGGGAAGGCAAGGGATCTGTTGTAAAAATGTTAGTTCTTACAGACTCAAAGAATTATCCAGATCAAACAGAAAATTAACAATCTTGCGCTTTTTATTTGCATCCACCATTCTTTAGAGTACAAGGCAAGAACAATTCTCCATTACGCCACAAGTACAGATGGGTATCTCATCACTACCTGATACACATCCTCACTGAGTTGTTTAAACTTGCCATAGTAATCAGCAAGAGTTTTGTTATCTTGTTTGAGGTCATGTAACTCAGATTCCAACTGATATAGTCGGAGATAATCAGATTGACCATGTCTCTCTTCAATGTCATCCCACAATTCTCTAGACGATATGTGAAATTGCAAAGTTCCAGCAATAACAGGGCTTGTAGCATTAAGGATCCAGCATTCTATCATGTGATCTGTAAACATCCATTTCAGATATGCAGTGTCATTCATAGCAGGCCTACATATTGCACCAGTTACAAAACCTAGCTTGTTCTTTGGAATCAGAGACATTTTTATAGTCCTACTCCAATTCATATAGTCATTACCACTAGAAAAAGGTACAATAACTAGTGGAAGAGAGGGATTAATGTCACCTGAGTGCATATACTATGGATCAGTGTAATAATTCGAAGCTTGAGAACCAGTAGAAGCTGAAGAGTGCTCAGCCATTGTGAATCAACAAGAAAAGCTTAAGGCAGAAGATACCAGGTTCAAATACTCCAAATCAATCAATCTCTGAAGAAATAAACTCCAGTAAACAGAATACAACAACTTTATAACCCCTGAAAATGCAATAATTTTCAGATGACAGGAAGTTCAAAAACTCAATGTTAAACCAATCTTCGTCTCAGCTCAAGGAAGCTTTAGTAAGAAGATAGAGACTTGAGCAACACACTAAATCGCAGTGGATTCAGCAGAAATTAGATTCAATGTGAAGCTAGTATAGACGCGAAGAATATCGCAATTACAGTTATCCAAGAAATCGATTGATTGCAGTAAATCAACCAATTCCAGTAGAATTTTGACGAATTACAGTAAATTCTTCGAAATTAGGAAGAACCGGGACGAAACTATAAGAATTTCTATAGGAATTATAAGAATGTAGTGCGAAATTTGCGTGAAAAGGATCTTTCTAGGCCGATACCATGAATAATTACCTCAAAATGGAGGTAATCTTCTCATAGAAGTTATTTGTAAAAGTATGAAAGACATTGGGAGAAATGTAGGGAAGAAGCTTCTGTTTTCATTAGGAATTATTAGTGGAATACAGAGGCTATATATAGAGCCTTGAGTACTGTAGATTCCACGGATGGTCTCTATCGCGGCGGACGCGCAAGTCGTGCGATGATTGCACTAGGATAGAAGTCGCCACCAAACAATTGTGGGGTGTTTGGAAACCATGCAATGCGATCTTGTTCCTTGTTACCGAGGGACTACGTAGACGCTAGGTGAGTCTGTACCCATTGAGCATAAACGCTTGGGGAAGCGAGTCATGCCAAGTACAAAACACTTTTGCGAGTCGTTTACCGAAAGGGACAAAACCGAGGGACGTAAGGAACAAGATGCGCACTGTACCCTACGCCAATGTGCAGGCCAAGGACCGCAAGACTGGGTTCGGGGGTGACGGTACGTGTTGGGAAGCCATAAGACACCCAACCCCGCCCACGTATAGCGGCCTCTACTAGTTGAATTATCGTTTACAAGTCGTCGAGAAGTTAGCCATGCAAGTTTACAGTCATTTACATGTTATATACAACCTAATAAAATTTAGCTAAGTCGGTAGTTTTAGAATATTAAACTAGATCTTAGGTCACAAAATTATTAAGGTTTATTGAAGGTCCCTAGCTACCAATTTGTCCAAGCGCTTTGCGCTATGTGTGTTAGGCGTGATTCATGTAATTCGTTTTAGATCTAATTTTGGTTAGGCAAAAATAAATCTATGTCGAAAGCATTAAAATGCGCACGTAAAGAAGGGGTAGAAGATGAGAATAAAGTAAATAGATGAGTTGAGAAAAGAGGGGATGCCCTCAGGACTTACATGTGTCCCCGATACCACTACTTGCTCTACTATGCTTCAAAATCGTTGCGTTGATCCTTAGTGTGCGTCGTAGGGGCTAGAAGTGTTCTTGAAGCGGTGCGTTATTCTTCGAACGTGGTGTTTGAGAGGGGCTTTGTTTGAGTTTTGTTTGTAGTGTTGTGTTTGGGGGTGCCCTAGAGGTGTAGCGGTGCTATTAGGGTTTTGGTGTTGTAGTTCCTAGGGTTTTGTATTGTGGTTAGGGTTTTTGTGAGAGAATTGTAGAGCGAAAAGCAGAGTTTCGGGGTGGAAATGGTGTGTGTAGGTTGTGAAATGGGGTGGAAATGAGGGGTATTTATAGTGTGGTCGTGGGCTAGGGTGGCCGCCGTCTAGGGTATGCGTGCGTCATGCGCGGGGGGGTCGCGCATGGCGCAGGGGGGTCGCGCATGGCGCAGGGGGTCGCGCATGGCACAGGGGGGTCACGCATGGCGCAGGCAAGGTCGCGCATGGTGCGAGCAAGGTCGCGCATGGCGCAGGTTGGCTTGCGCATGGCGCAGCCTGGGTCGCGCGTAGGCCTCTGTGCGCGCGCGAAGGTGCGTTTGGACCCCTTGACGCACCATACGAAATTGCATTTCTGGCCTTCTTACGACATGAGTATTGTACATGTGAATTTGGGTGGGCAAATGACGTACAAAAACGTGTTTTGTTGATGATTTTTGGCGGTTTAGGCACGCGGGTCAATCCTGAGTTAGGTCAGGTGTAAAAAGGGAGAAAAATGGTTGTTTTTGGCCTTGTTTTGGGTGAAGACGCATTTGCTAACGGATTCACGACAACGGTGGTTCTTATAGTAGAGGAAGTAGACGCAGTTCACAGTTATAGTTTCCTTTCATCATCGGGTAGGGACAAATGCAGGTGTCTACAGAAGCCCCCACTTTGTCTGAGGCTTGGACAAGGCGAAAGTCAAAGTATGTAAATCGTGCAAACGGGTTGCGAATGCACGTGGAGGGTCGTTTAAGATCCAGTAGACCGCCGGTGCGTTTTTAGAGGTTCGCCAACCAATAAGAAGACATACCTGATGTTTATAGTCAGTGCGACTGCGGATGATGTTTAAGGTCGGTGCGACCGTTGATAGTATTGTGGAACTTGTTGGTTGTACTTGTAATGACTTCTGAATGTCAGAAGTGGGTCCGATGTTATTTGGTTATTGTGTCAATGTTTAAGGTCAGTGCGACCGCTGATTGCTTGGTGTGCTTGTTTTTGCTTCTATCGGAAGTGGGTCCAATGTCATTTGATCACGGTGGAGTTAGGTCCACTGCTATTGATGATATTTCGCTTGAGATGTCGAAAGTGGGTCCGATGTTGCTTGATCGTAACGGAGTTAGGTCCGTTGGTGTTGAATATAGAGTTTTGCTATATGCTGAAGTTTAAAGTCGGTGCGACTGTTACATGACTTGAAGGTGTGTGATCTTGCTCGATCTTTGATGGATTGACATTGTCGAAAGGAGCCCCCACGTTTGCATGAGTTGGGGGGTCATGGAGCAATTGTATGTGGCTTGAACCTTTGCCCAGTTGATTATGCATGTTGAAAATTGTTGATGTAATATGTCTCACTCTTGTGCGAGCAAGGAGGTCGTGGCACAGAGATGTGTGCTTTTGACCTCGCGGTTCCAATGCTTGGAGAGTAGTGGTGATGGACGATTGCATCTTGTCCTGAGGGTGGCGAGTGCTGCCTAGTTCTCATGCAAAGGTTTATGCAAGTAGTGGGGAAATATATGTAATGCCATGAAAAACAAGTGATGCCTAGTGCTCATGTAAAGGGTGGTACATGTGGTGTGCAAGTGTTAGTGACGCGATGTAATGCAATGTTATAAAATGTAATGCAATGATGTTATGCAACTCAGATTAATGCAACCTAAACCTGAGGTACATGCAGATGTGAAATGCGAAAAAATGCAGAGGGGTACCCCGACTTCCCCCAAAAGGAAAAAAGAACGAAAGAGATGTTAAGTTTCATGGAATAAAACTAAGTGTGCCAAATAGAAAATGGTGAGGAGAACAAAAATGTGTAGGAGTGAGTCTGAGGTTTCCCCAAAAGTTAAAAAAAAAGATGAAAATGGTAAAGTTTTATGGAAGATATTTGTGGTTTCCCCCAAAAGAAAAATGATGAAAAAGGTGAGCAAAAGTTGTGATTGTCCAACTTATGGTGACGACGAATAGTGACATTCCCACTGCTCGAGGATGATCTTCGTGCTTGCGGCGAATAGTTGTGGATAGGAGTCGCCACCAAACAATTGTGGGGTGTTTGAAAACCATGCAATACGATCTTGTTCCTTGTTACCAAGGGACTACATAAACACTAGGTGAGTTTGTACCCATTGAGCATAAATGCTTGGGGGAAGCGAGTCATGCCAAGTACAAAACACTTTCGCGAGTCGTTTACCGAAAGGGACAAAACCGAGGGACGTAAGGAACTAAATGCGCATTTTACCCTACGCTAATATGCAGTCTACGGACCGCAAGACTGGGTTCGGGGGTGACGGCACATGTTGGGAAGCCATAAGACACCCAACCCCACCCACGTATAGCGGCCTCTACTAGTTGAATTATCGTTTACAAGTTGTTGAGAAGTTAGCCATGCAAATTATAATCATTTACAAGTTATATACAACCTAGTAAATTAGCTAAGTCGGTTATTTAGCACATAAACTAGATCTTAGGTCGCAACGTCGTTAAGATTGATTAACGGTCCCTAGCTACCAATTTTTCCAAGCGCTTTGCGCTATGTGTGTTAGGCGTGATTCATGTAATTCGTTTTAGATCTAAATCTTGGTTAGGCAAAATATAAATCTATGTCGAAAAAAATAAAATGCGCACGTAAAGAAGGGGTAGAAGATGAGGAAATGTAAAAAGACAAGTTTAGAAAAGAGGGGGTGTCCTCAGGACTTACGTGTGTCCGCGATACCACTACTTGCTCTACTATGCTTCAAGATCGATGCGTTGATCCTTAGTATGCGTTGGGGAGGCTAGATTTGTTCTTGAAGCGATGTGTTGCTCCTCGAACGTGGTGTTTAAGAGGGGCTTTGTTTGTGTTGTGTCTTGTAGTGTTGTGTTTAGGGGTGCCCTAATGTTTAAGGGTGCCTTAGGGTTTTGGTGTTGTAGTTGCTAGGGTTTTTGTATTGTGGTTGAGGTTTTTATGTGAGAATTGTAGGGACATGACCATAAATTCGGGGTGAAAATGGTGTGTGAAGGTTGTGAAATGAGGTGGAGGAGAGGTGTATATATAGGTGTGGAGTAGGCTAGGGTTTCTGGCCGTCTAGGGTTTGCGTGCGCAAGGCGCGGAGGGTCGCGCATGACGCAGGGGGGTCGCGCATGGCGCAGCCTTGGTCGCGCAAGACGCAGGCCGGGTTGCGCATGCCGCAGCCTTGGTCGCGCAAGGCGCAGGCTGGGTTGCGCATGGCGCAGCCGAGGTCGCGCATGGCGCACGCGCGGCTGCGCCAAGGCCTCTATGCGCGCGCAGAGGTGCGCCTGGACCCCTTGACGCACCATACGAAATTGCATTTTTGGCCTTCTTACGACATGGGTATTGTACATGTGAATTTGGGTGGACAAATGACGTACAAAAACATGTTTTGTTGACGATTTTTGGCGGTTTTGGCACGCGGGTTATTCTTGAGTTAGGTCAGGTGAAAAGGAGGAAAATGGTTGTTTTTGGCCTTGTTTTAGGTGAAGATGCATTTGCTAACGGATTCACGACAACGGTGGTTCACATAGTAGAGCAAGTAGACGCAGTTCACTGTAATATGTCCTTTTATCATCGGGCATTTGGGTAGGGACAAATGAAGGTGTCTACAGAAGCCCCCACTTTGACTGAGGCTTGGACAAGGCGAAAGTCAAAGTATGTAAATCGTGCAAACGGGATGCGAATGCACGTGGAGGGTCGTTTAAGGTCCATTAGACCGCTGGTGCGTTTTCAGAGGTTCGCCAACCAATTAGAGGACATACTTGTTGTTTATAGTCAGTGCGACTGTGGAAAATGTTTAAGGTTGGTGCGACCGTTGGATTGCATTGTGAAACTTGATGGTTGTACTTTTAGTGGTTTTGAATGTCGTCAGTGGGTCCGATGTCACTTGGTGATTATGTCAATGTTTAAGGTCAGTGCGACCGCTGATTGCTAGTAGTGAGTGTTTATACTTATATCGGAGGTGGGTCCGATGTTGCTTGATGGAGTTAGGTCCACTGCTGTGGATGGTATTTCGCTTGAGGTGTCGAAAGTGGGTTCGACGTTGCTTGATCGTAATGGAGTTAGTCCGTTGGTGTTGAATATACAGTTTTGCTAGATGCTCGAGTTTAAAGTCGGTGCGACTGTTACATGACTTGAAGGTGTGTGATCTCAGTTGGTCTTTGCTGGATTGACAGCTTCAAGGGGAGCCCCCATTCTTGCATGAAAGAGGAGATTATGGAGCAATTGGATGCCGCTTGTACCTCTTGTTTGCCAGTTGATTATGCATGTTGAAAGTTCTTGTTGTACTTTGTCTTACTCTTGTGCGAGCAAGGAGATCGTGGCGCATAGGTGTATTCTTTTGACCTCGCGGTGTCAATGCTTGGAGATTAGTGGCTTGTTGTACTTTGTCTCACTCTTGTGCGAGCAAGGAGGTCGTGGCTCAGAGGTGTGTTCTTTGACCTCGTCGTGCCAATGCTTGTAGAGTAGTAGTGGTAGGCGATTGAATCTTGTCTTGTGGGTGGGCGAGTGATGCCTAATTCTCATGCAAAGGTTTATGCAAGCAAATGTATGTAATGTGATGAAAAACAAGTGTTGCATAGTGCTTGTGTAAAGGGTTGTGCAGGTGATGTGCAAGTGTAACTGACGCGATGTAATGCAATGTTATGAAATGCAATGCGATGATGTTATACAACTTAGAGTAATGCAGCCTAGACTCAAGGTACATGTAGATGTAAAATACGAAATGCGAAAAGATGCATGGGGGTACCCCGACTTCCCCCAAAAGGAAAAAAGATGAAAGAGATGGTAAGTTTCGTTGAATAAAACTAAGAGTGCCTAATAGTGGAAAGAATAGAAATGTATAGGAGTGAGTTTGAGGTTTCTCTCAAAAGAAAAAAAAAGGATAAAAATGGTAAAGTTTTGTGGAAGAAATTTGAGGTTTCCCCCAAAAGAAAAATATGAAAAAGGTTAGTAAAATTTGTGATTGTCCAACGTATAGTGACAGCTCATAGTGACATTCCTATTGTTCGAGGATGATCTTCGGGCTTGCGGCAGAACAAGGCTTCGTACTTGTGGTGGCACAAATGTATGCATGTGGTAGCACACGACTTGGTGCTTGAGGTGGCTCTAGGCTTAGTGTTCGCGGCGGTGCAATGTCTGTTGGTTCCGAATGGACGAGACGTGCTGCTCGTGATGACGATCGTTCTTGTCTTGGGTAGACAAAAGATTCCACGCGTGGGCAAGGGAAAAGAAAAGTCCAAGGATTTGGAATGTGGAGTTCGGTAAGTGTAGCTGGCTTAATGTGGCTTTGATCCTTGATGTTGGACCAAGTGGGATATAAGTTCTGAAGGCAAGTTTGATGCAGCTGGCCAAAGGGTTATGGCTTGTAATGTGGCTGGAAAAGAGGAATTCAGACCTATGCGTCGGCCTAAATTTGCAAAAGGGTAGGTTAATAACGTGGGTTCAGATTTCCATGTCATTTAGCACTACGGGAACAGAATCAGAGAATGCATGCATGGTGAGCTTGATGAGCGATCCTCAAAATTCCTAATGTCTTACCTTCGCGATTATTATCTGTCGTGCGGAAGAACTCTCGCGGTGAATCAACAAATGCCAAGTTCTTGATTAGAAGAGCGACAGATTGCGGTGGCGTGATTTGCACGATCTCAAGGAGGACTTTTTCGGTGATTTTGTAGCTGGCTTAGGTGACAAATGACAGGTGTGCATGAAGGCTCTGACCCATTTTACCCCCAATGGTGCTGACTTGACCATGTTTGCAGTTAGAAAGACACATTTTGCTTGATCTTTTCAATTTTGTCCCTATTGAGAGATATTTTCACTTTTCGTGGCACTTGTTATTTGTTTTTGTTAGAGTTTGGCTCCAGTTTCAGAAGTGTTGCTTTTTTTTTGTTGGACATATTTCATTTTGGCTCCACTTTTTTAAGTCTTGCCATTTGTTAGTCTATTTGCAGTTAGTGGCTCCACTTTTTTAAGTCTTGCCATTTGTTAGTCTATTTGCAGTTAGTGGCTCCACCTTTTTAAGTCTTGCCGTTTCGGTCAAGTCAACACCCTTTACCCAAGCTAGGAAGATGTAGAATGAAAATGAAAAGACTTTCGGCATGGAGGCTCTGCGGGCTACCAAAGAAATTGGATTCAATCGTTAGGGATCAAAGCCATTTATGTAGTTACAAAATTTTACCTCCAGTCATTAATCGTGCAGCGTAACACAGACTAGGATTCGTCGTTGGTTGCTCATGAGAAATATGGTAAACCAAAAGCCCATTTATTCCATCAGCGAAAAAAGAGAAATTTGAATCGGTTGGAGGTATCTATGCTAGACATGGAAATGAGGTAAAGAAAACAAGCATGAAATCTTTTGTCGTGTGGTTGTGTCTCGAAAGACTGCCTACGTATCCACTAGCGCGTGGAATCAAACCAAACGTAGTTCGGAAATAACGTTCGTTGTTAATGTCGTTGATGCTAGCCTCGTTGTAGTGATATGTGTCCTCATCACCTTCAGCTTTCGTGCAATGTAAGCTTTTGAGTTCAAGACACAATGCATGGAGTTTGCTATCCCTTGATTTTCGGGATGTCAATGTCAAGAACTTGTTAGAAAGCTTAATATTGACGGGAGGAACGTGGACCAATCCCGTGTGGATTGTGAATCCATAGAGAAGTAGTAGTCGCCCCTCAAACCATTGGTGCTTCAATTGAGTTACTTGAAAATGTAGGGTTGTCGAGTTGGACGATGTGTGGACGATCTTATGTATGTAGAGATCGAACGGTCGTGAAGAGTGGGCTTCAACAACGGAAATGAAGGAGGTGACGAGTGGGCCTCGACGATCCTAGGTGGCTAAGATCGAAACAAGTGCAATGTGTGTGATGGGTATACATACGGATAGGCGTATGGACGAGATGCAAAAATTCAATGATGATGTGAGTGAGGGGTGGGCCTCGGTGATCCTAGGTGGCTAAGATCAAATTATATGGTTCGGATTTCCATAAGTTGTACGGAATTGTTGAAAAATGGGTGAGGAGTGGGCCTCAAAAATCCTAGGTGGCTAGGATCGAATGATACAGATTGACGTGTCGTTAAGTTGTCAAGCTTTTGGCAAAAAATAGTGAGGGGTGGGCCTTGAAGATCCTATGTAGCTAGGGTTCTTTATACGGAATGACGTATCGCTAATGTGCGGAGTTTTGGGTAAAAAAGAGCGAGGACTGGACCTCGGTAATCCTAGGTGGCAAGGGTTGATGATAAAGAATGGTGTATAAGACATACATGATGTGTTTGACATGATGCAAGACGTAACTTGTTTTTTTTGTAGGTTCGATGCATGGGTTGTGATGCGTGTATGCATGGATGCATGTGATCATATAAGTCGAAGTGCAAAAATGCGTGCAATGGTTCGAGTCCTAGGATGCATGAGTTCGTAGATAGGTCGCGCATGGCGCAGGCAAGGTCGCGCATGGCGCAGGTTGGATCTCGCATGGCGCAGCCTGGGTCGCGCGTAGGCCTCTGTGCGCGCGCGAAGGTGAGTCTGGACCCCTTGACGCACCATACGAAATTGCATTTCTGGCCTTCTTACGACATGAGTATTGTACATGTGAGTTTGGGTGGGCAAATGACGTACAAAAACATGTTTTGTTGATGATTTTTGGCGGTTTAGGCACGCGGGTCAATCCTGAGTTAGGTCAGGTGTAAAAAGGGAGGAAAATTGTTGTTTTTGGCCTTGTTTTGGGTGAAGACGCATTTGCTAACAGATTCACGACAACAATGGTTCTCATAATAGAGCAAGTAGACGCAGTTCACAGTTATAGTGTCCTTTCATCATCGGGCATTTGGGTAGGGAAAAATGCAGGTGTCTACCAGTACAGAGAATCAAAAGAAGAAAAAGCTAACCAACTTTCCCGCCAATAGTAACTGAATTCAGTTGTAACAGAATTCGGTTATTTTGGAGGCATGATCTAGTGTGAAGTATCTACAGCTCTCTGGTGCTCCTCTCTACAAGTTTGTACCGAACCGATGCGTCCACACAAACCAACACCGGAAATCAAGTCGTCTTCGATCATTGGATCGGAAAAAAGCTCCACCTTAATCAAGATGAAGATAACCCGCGAGTAAAGTTTCAACCAAACACAAAAACTTGGTACCTACAACGAGCAACTTTTTCTTCAAGGAACCAATGATCCACGTAGTTGTCTGTGCCAATGTTTATACCATTGTCCTTGGACCATGAAAATCATAATGTTGTGATAATGACCTCTATACTACTCTAATTTGCATGTTTGTGCTTTTGCTAACGCACAATAATATCCCGTTAGAATCCATAGAACTTCGTCGAATCGAGGTTTCTGTATGAAATACCCTAAGAGATCGAGGGATTTTCTTACACATGTAGCATGCTATATCTCTCAGCAATACTCGTTTCTACACAGTGTTTTTTTTTAAATGGTCATGTGAGCTGAATATGGTCTTTGCAGAACACAATGGTTGGGAAACATAAGATTTAATAGTAAAAATATTTAAATTTTGGTATAAGAATGCTACCTCAAATGTACTTGCATGCCTAGATTTGCCCCTAATCAACTAAGCACATTTTAGAAAGAGAAAGTGTGAATGTATATAAATACACATTACCAAACATATATCCTCTCATTTCGCTCTCCTCAACTCTATCAATGTCTTTTTTTCTATGCGTATTTTGAATTGAAATTCTATATTTTGAGTTGATATTCTCATATTTTGAATTGATATTATGATTTGTGAGTGATATTGTTTTGATGTATTCCAAAATTACAGATTTATATATGAATTGAAATGTTATTCCATGAGTAAACATTTGTTACCGTAAATGTGCATTTGAGGGTGAGAGGAAGAGATATATATGGCATACGAGTATACAATTAGCCTTGCCCTTTTAGAAACTGCCTTGTTATCATGTGTATATACAACATATACTCCTAGCAATGAAAATTAAGACATTGAACATGGCAGGGGGCAGAGCTTCCCCCTGATTATTGGTCTAACATTAGAACATTGCGAAATAGCCATGCCTTCGCTTTCTTTGTACTCCAAGTTAATATTACTTAGCTTCACGTTTTTGCAAGGCATCTCTCTACTGCATCAAAGCTGCATCGCCGCCGTCTGTGTCGCAGATGTACCTCTAATATTTTCAAATACGACGTCTCTGAGCATAACCTTTGAGGGAACCTGAAATTAAAGGAGCGTCAACAACATAATCACCTGGTCAGCCATAGATCATTATAACAACAATCTTGTAAGGAACTTTTTTGTGAACGTAAGATGAAGAAATATATATATAAGAGGACGGCCATACGACATGAATGATATTGTATTGATCTGAATGTATTGACCTTAATTGAGGTTATGGATGAATCCCTATTTATACAAGAGATAACTTAGAGAATAAATCGGAGATAATCTCTACGACATAGAGTTCTACCATAACTAGAATTACCAAACACTAATATTCCTTGTACAACTCATATTCCTAACACGATATTACCATATCTCTAACATAAGGACAGTAATCCTGATTCAATTAGAACAGGATTACTGACATTGTTCATGATTATATCTTCAAAATGCAATCCAGAAGCTAACCCACTGTTGAAATTAGGCCAAGTTTTGATTCTAACACCGTCCATGGTATTAGTCAGTGTACAATTCTTGACAGGTAATGCCAATAACAGGTTGCTCATTTCGATATTTGCCTAGACTTCCAACACTGATGCCATGTCCAGGACCACAGGTCACCTTCTCGATGTGTATCTGTCAGCTTCCGTCTCCCAGGGATATGCAATCATCTCCTGTTTTTATGTTAGCTCTGGTTATGTTGATGTCACTAGACCGCCCTATGTGTATTCCAGCGGTGTTGAGGCCGGTAGAAAGAGCGTCTGCTGTAATGTTGCTAAGAGTTATGTTCTTGTTGTTGAGAATGTTGATGTATGTGGAAGATCTTGCTATCAACAGAAGTTATGTTGTCGACTAATCCATTTGTAATGCCAGTGAGCCGTACATTCTGTGTGCGACATAGTAAAAGAATACTGTCATAAATCTCTGGGTCAAATTCGCCCCAGCACTAACAAAACCGAATTACCTAAAATTCAGACAATATAACTAAAACATTTTTAGTAAGACGGTTTTATAGTAGAAAAATCGAAGATAATAGGAGTCTATATGTAGACAAGGGATAAAAGTGTTTATGGCTAGTTTGTAGTAAAAATAATTAAAGGTGGAGTAAATTTTGTTGTGTAATTTGGCAAATGATGGATTATAAGGAAAGAGAGCCAATTAAGGGTCCTTGATTTTGAAATTAAATCAATTCAAATTTTTTTTGTATTGATAAATCCGTAACAATGTTATTTTTACTACCAATGTCATAAATTTACTGCAAATACGTTAAGTTTACTACACAACCATATTTTTTATCTTTAATTTACCACACTTGATTATGCTATAGACAATTTTGCTATTGTCTACATATAGACTCCTTTGATTCAATATTTTCAATTTACCGTACAGTACAATCTTAACTGTGAATCTTTACCTACGATAAATTACAGGGATATAAACTAACCGAATGCATATTCACTACAAGAATTTCTCCATTTAGGGACGAATGTTGTAGTTCTGTCTCTAAGTTAGAGAGGGCAAAGTTAAATTCCGTCTCAAATTCTTATCAGAGACGAATGTCATAATAACGCCTCTAATTAGAGACGAACCAAATTGTTCCGTCTCAAATTTGAGACGGATCTGCAATTCATCTCTAATTAGAGACGGAAGATGGTCGTGATAAACTGATAAGACTAAGATATACGCCTATCACTGCTCTTATTCTTCACCTTCAGTTGTGTACCTCGTTCTTTCTCCTCATTCTTTTTTTTTGTATCCCTCTCTCCCTCTCTCTCTCTCTCTTTCTCTCCTCTGGCCACCTTCTCTACATCATATCCGGTCACGCCTGATCTGAAATTTCCGAAGCCCCAACAAATCTTCCTTTCTCTCAGCTCTTGAAACTCTATTTTTCTCTCACCTCCGTTTTAGATCTCAGATCCGCCATGGGAAACGACGACTCCACTCGCACACTTCTCACGAAATAGAGGAACAACGATTTTGGGGTACAGGCTTGCCTTTGATTATGAGTTTGCTAATTGCGTCCTCTTGTTCAAGATTAGCCGGTATTTAATCGATTCAACATTTTTTTTTATTTGACTTTATGTTATGCTTAATTATTTATGTTTATCACATACTAATTAGAATGTGGTCGTAGATTTATGATGAATGATTTCAATTTCTGTGGGACTTGTAATATTTACGAATCTGGATTGCTTAATTTCAATCGAAAAATGTGCATATTGGGTTTGTTGGATATTTGTTTGATGTTTGATTCAATGTTTGGTCTACTGATAAAAGTGACCAGACTAGCAAGTTTGGATAAACCAAACCTAAAATGAAATAGAGCTGAGTCAACCCTGTCTTGTTTGTTAAGTTGCCATGTTTTGTCAGTGTCACCGCCTCATCTCTTCTCTTGATCAACATAGCCTGCTGAAGGTAAATAGAAGTCAAAGCCCTGCTTTTAACATGGCCTAATAATTTGGATTCTTTTTTGTTTGATTGATAAATTTGCTACTCCGTATATATTTCAGTGCGTTTGTACTACTATCAAATTTCTCCTTTTGTTACCAATTTTGTGAGTTGTGTTTGAATTGTTGTATTACTTGTTTAGTCTAACGCTAATTGAGTGAAATAATTATTAGTTGTTGATTTGCGGATAAATTTAATTCAATCTAGGTTCAATTTGGGTCTTCCAACTTAACCATTCAAGTTATTCAAAGCTGTTTTCAGACTTTCCAATTTGTTCCAATTTAATTTATCAACCGCTTAATTGATCTGCAACTACTTCCTTTTATTAATTCGATTGACTAATATTGTGTAGCATGCTTGATTAACTTGTACTACTTGCGTTCGATTCTTGCGGTTCTTCAGATTCGTTAAAAATAAAAATGGTCAATATTTTCATTTCATAATTTGGTAATTGTTCAACTATTTGTATCTGGAATTTCGATATGAAACATGTTGGTTTCGCTTGATTGAGTTAGATGTAAGGGAAGTACTTTTGTGTTCTAATTGAGATTTAGACATTGCTAAGCTCAGGTTGGCTGGTTGAACTACTGTGTGATATTGTAAATTCCGAAGTTGCATTGGCATTAGAGGTTGGTTTGGGATGTTTACATCATGTGTTTAGTCTTCTGTGGACCTGTAAAGCTCACGTTTGGCAAAAATTATGTACAGAACATTAAGAGATTCATGGGATGACTAGAGTAGATCCTATGATTACAAATTCTGCTATGGTGAACTCTAGCAGTCTAGCTATAGTGTTAACCAAGCAGAATGCTACATCAGCATCCATATGTTATTGACTGATCATGAAATTAGTGAACAATGTCATGATCAAAAAAGTGTTGTTTTCATACTCCCGACATCAGTTCGTAAATTAGTGAATAATGTGGTGATCAATAATGTGAGGAAATCAGTGAATGATTTGGAATTGCTCACGGTACCGTTAATTGTGATTTGTTAGAGCGTCCTCACGTCGTCTCCTCTTCCTGGAAAACTTAGAAAGCAATCAAAGACCTTGTTTCACTAACTTTTCTTATCTTATGATTGATTAAGGACTTACCCTTGAGCTTATATGAAATGAAGATTAGTATAAAGGAAGGAGCTGTTTCTAGACATGCTTTATTTAATCTCCATTAAAATTATTTTTCTACATCAAACTTTTTGCAATTCTTTCTTCAGCCTTCCTCTTTTTCTTTAAGTTGCCTTTCCTCGGCCTTTGTACTTGGAGTAGATGATTCAAAAGATTGCCCATGGACCTTGTGATGGAACCAGAGATAATAATAAACGTTTAAAATCAATGCTCTAATTCTAATCGTATAGCCTGTAGGTCTTTCATAGAATTACTTCCATATAATCTTATATACCCACAGTGAACCTAGCTAGTCAATAGGATTTCCATGTTAGTATACATATATGCTTGGAATTGACAAACTTATTTATACATGCTATTGTGTCATCTCATTGTTCAAGAGTAGTGTACTTGTGGCATGTTTCTAGGTTGGTGGCAGTTGGCCAAGTAAGTCTTTTTAATACGCTTTCATACCAGCCCCCTTAGTCAATAAGTCCATGATTTATTGTGTTTTGGTGTTGAATGGATGTGTTCCTGGATTGGTTTTTTACCCAATACAAGTACTTATTTTGGATCATATGTTTGCGTTTTACTAGTAAATTTAGATGTACTTGTTCTTTATATGTTGTTGGTGATTAATTGTTTTTGCTTGGAGGCTATTAGCTCAAACTTGTGGTAGAGCAATGTGCATTTGCACAAAGACATGGGTTCGAATCCCATATAGCCTAAGAAAAAAAAAGATATTTTGTTTATGATCGAGACTATTAGAATAAAAATGAAACGATTAATACGTAAAATTCCAAATTCTAGTTTGAGATGGAAGTTTGGAAATGTCGTCTCAAATTTGAGACGGACAATTACATATTCCATCTCTAATTTGAGACGGATTTGAAAATACGTCTCTAATTTATTTGAGACGGATATCACAACTCCGTCTCAAAATTAATAGAGACGATTGAATTCCGTCTCAAATTTGAGACGGATTTTATAATCCGTCTCTAATAAATTTGAGACGAGCCTTATAGAGACGGACCAAATTTCGTCTCAAATAGCCGTTTGAGACGGATTTCCTTCACAAATTTCCGTCCCTATTTAGCTATTTTCTTGTAGTGATTGCAAGTTGCTGACTTGGCACAACTGTTCTCCTTCCAGGCAATCTTCCCTTGGCCATTGAATGTTCCACCTCCTAAGATTGTCAGTCCATTCACTACTACAGAAACCCACATAGACATGGGACTTTTTCCGACATAGACGTCGGATTCCCGGTAGACGTTGAGTTGGGTCACGTCTATTCTGGTACAATAGACGTCGGATTTTAGGCCGTCGTCTATCGTTTTTATACACCGGTTTTTTTTTTTGAACATCTGATGTCTATAGGCTTAATAGACATGGGTTTTCGGAAAAAAAACTCACGTCTATATGAAGTTTAGACATCAGACTTCTAACAAAAGCCCATGTCTATTCTTCGAACTAAAATTAAAAAAAAATGGTGACCCAGATTGTATGCACGGTTCAATGAGCAGTAAGAGCTGAGATTTACAATGTACAAGAGGTGCAGCAATGGAAGATCTTTGATTAGAAACATAGAACACAAACTCAGAAATCAAATGGCTTTTCACATGTGATGCTCGATGCATCATCAGATTCAAAACAAACTAAATGTAAATTTGTCAATATGTGCATCGATCAATTTTTATTTCAAAATCACACACCCGAATTTATACAATAGTGCAAAAGAAATACCTTTGTAAAGGTCGAGTGATCTTCGAGGCTTCTTGTTAACCGCGTGATGCACTCCGAATTATATTAGAAATTTCTTGTAGAAATTATATTAGATATAAAAAGGACAAAGCAAATTGGGCATGAGTCTGGGGTTTTTCACTACGCCAAAAATGCTAAAAGACACCGGGTTGAATTTGATCCAAACCGGTGTCTATACATACGACACCGGTTGCCCAAAATTCTCCCGGTGTCGTTTTGAGTAGCTAAGACACCGGTTATACACAAAACCGGTGTCAAAGGGTGATCAAGGGAGGCAGTGGTGGGGGTGGTCTTTGACACTGGTTTTGGTCAAAACCGGTGTCAAAGGTGGGATATTGACCAAAATGTTGACTTTTCGCAAAGGAGACCTATGACACCGGTTGTCCTAAAAACCGGTGTCATAGGTGATGTTTTTTTGTTGTTGTTGTTGCTACTACCTCGGCTAGGGAATTGGCGACCAAAATAGTCGCCAATTCTCACATTACACATATCGAGAATATATACACAATTGACGAGTCACGAGATACCAATCTCCAATTCTTCAACTATCAAGTATTTCAAACCGATTTTCTACAACAACAATCCATCCAATCTCAATCACTCTGATCCACAACATTCCTCCAAAATACAACTAATAATAACAAAGGAGTTCTCTAACTTTTCGAAGTTCAAAATTTCCAACGAATACATATATACCAATCACTACTCTATTTTGACGGCATTTCTAACTTAAAAAGAGTTAAAATATTTAGTGAAATCAAATTAGATTTGAACACTTCGGGTCATCACCATTTACATCTACATCAATTTCATCTTGATTCGGATCATCAGTCCCCTCTTCTCCACTATCCTCTCCACTAATCGCATCAATATTATTGTCATCATCATCCTCACCAATATAGTCCTCACCATCCTCTCCAATATAGTCATCAACATCCTCTCTAATATCTTGTTGGACAAATTCACTATTACTTTCACTATCCATGCCCAAGTGATGTTGTGTTGACTCCCCATGAAAAATCCATTTTGTATAAGTTGAAACAAAAGCACTCTTAGCCAAATGGAATTTTACCGTATCAAGAGAGTGAAATCTCATATTATAACAATTACAACAAGGGCACCGCATACGCTTTAAGTCTTCACAATTTTTCTCGGCAAACTTTAGAAACTTTCGAATCCCCTCATAATCACGGTCACCTTGATTTGACATTGTTATCCATTTCCGATCCATGTCTATATTAACCATAATTAGCAACAAATTATCCTAAACACAACCTAACAAAAGTAAACGTCTAAATCTAACTAATTTAAACCATCAATTCAATAATCTACAATTCTATAGTTTCAATAATCGAACTAAACCCACTACTAAAATTAGTAACCAATTATTCTAAAAAATTCAAACACGCTAATTAAAACTACTAATTCAATAATATAAAATGTAGAGTATTTTAATCGAACTAACTAAACCACTACTACTACAATACAATATTCATAACCAAACAAAACACTTAAGAAAACGGTCAAATGCATAACCGGTGTCTTTGTCAACTATTATATATAAGTAGTACTCTATTCTTCCCGACAACTAATGACCAATTTCACCCAAATAAGAACAATAAATCATATCACGTAATTCAGCCAATACACAATATGAGTCTAACAAGTGCAATTCACGTAATAAGAGCAATTCACCATATAAATCTAACTAAACTCAAAACAAAATTAATTGAAAAATCAATAAACACAAACCTTATGAATTGGAAGATGAACCAAGAGGTAGAAGTGGGCAATGGCAGTAGAAGAGCAAGAAGACGCGATTGCAATAGCGGCGGCGGCAACAACGGCAACGGCGTAACCCACGAGCAGCGACGGCAACCACGAACAGCGGTGGTAGCACAAAAGCTTTGGGCGGCGACGACAATAACGAGAAGCGACGAAAAACGCGATTGAATTCCTACCCACGAGCAACGGCGACAACAACGGCGACGGATAGAGTCGCCGGCGACCACAAGACGGCGGTAGTGATTGATTTTTTTTTTACTGGGTTTTCGCTCGCATCGCGCGTCGTATTGAGGAAGACGGGGATAATAAGCAGTTGATTAATGTGAAATAAGGAGGCGCTGCGCGAGAGATTGAATGATGACTTAACCAAAAAAAAAAAACATTCTTTGACACCGGTTACTAGCAAAACCGGTGTCTTATATCCACCTTTGACACCGGTTGTCTTTACAACCGGTGTTAAAGGTGCTACACCTTTTTTTTTAATTTTTTTCCTTTTCTTTTGTGTACCGAAGGTAATTTTCCTTTTTTTTTAACATGTATGACACCGGTTAGCCCAAAACCGGTGTCATAAAAAACCGGTGTCTTAAAGGTTTATGACACCGGTTTTTGTCGATCCGGTGTCATAAGTGGCGGTGTCTTTCTTCATTTTTGGCGTAGTGTTTGAATGGGAAAAGGGAGATTCTGATCTATGTAGTGAGATTATTATCAAATAGAAGTGGACATATGGTATGGTTATAGATGAAAATTAGGAGCGATGTGGAGGAATGAACAAAAAGCAAGAGAGGTGAGAGAAAATTAGATAGGGAGAGATGAAGAAGGTCTCAGAAGTCAGAACGTGAGGAGAGGGAGGATGGAATGATTTTTTTTTTCTTTTGTTCTTTTGAATGGTCTAACTGTCTAAGTACGGTCTACGGAGTAAATATGAATTATTGGACAAGTGTGTAATTCGTGTTAAGCAGAATTTGGTATAGACATGAGTTTTCTAACAAGCTTGATGTGTATGCCATGGCTATAGACGTGAGAGTTTTGAAAACAACTGATGTCTATCTATAGACATCAGTTTTTGTAAAAAACCTGATGTCTATTAATTTGTCTTATTTACAAATATACCACTGGGCCATAATAGACATCAGATTTCCAACAGTATGACGTGTATTTACTGATGTCTATACTTAGTTTTGTAGTAGTGATTAATATTCCTGAAAACAACCCAACCATCTGCCATCTTGAATTTTTCTAAGGATGATGGGGCGTTGGGGCTTGGAGGACGGCCTGAACTTGGACGGTTACTTGCGCTAAACACGGCCCGTGGAACACCACATGACCTATTACGTAGTATCCTATTGGTATAATTATAATGCTAGGTCTTTTTTAGCTGCATACATGCCTCCAAGCACTCGTGAAAGCCTGATGAGTAAAAACAGACATGACGATTTTCGAAATAAAGCTCGCATAGTTAAGTATCAATATAAGATGGAATAATCTTATTTTTGACGACAGGCTAATAACAAACGAACTAATGTTGATTTCATTATATCTTTGAAGTTTGAAACTAAGTATTATACCTTACTATCTTCTGTCTTGCCGTCACGCTTAGCTCCATAATCAACAACATTAAACTCGGAAGTTGCATTAGACCCATTATTAGGCATAATATATGCCATACATGCTTGCAGATATGTTAATAAGAATATAGCATCAAAAACTATGAACTTATAACTCATTGTGTAAATTGGTGTCTTGTGTACGTACCTGGCCTTTTTTTTGGAGAGTTTAGTGATGAATAAACATTGTTTAAATCGTGGGTCATTTATAGAGGAAATCCCTCACTTAATCTAAGTATTTTGAGGCAAATAGTAAGTCCTATGACGAAGTATAACATGCTTCTCCTTTGGACATAATGTCACCTGATTCAACCATGCACATGCACAAAATTTGGTTAGAGGCAATTTCTTTGCCTGTTTTTTCTGGTAGCATTATTCTTGCCGTAAGGTAGAAAACCGAACTTCGTCACTTAAAACACATTGCAAAATTATCGACCCCAAGTGTATGTTATTATCCCATCCAGTCATTACTGAGAATGCAAATTCTTTCAAAACAAGTTACAAATACTCCATAGCTTAAAAGCATCGCTTGTTTCACTCGATTAGTTTGACAATTCTTTCGGTAATAAACTAGTGCATATAATTAAATTGTAATAGAATAGTGGCATTCGGCTCATTTTAGATTGCATACTACCCGGAGTTTGAGTCTCGTGACTGTCACTTTGACTCTTTTTTTAAATGTTTGTCAATAGACTCTCGAATATGCTACTCATGTTTAGATTCATAATTTTGTGCCCATAATTCTCTAAATCTTGGCTTCGCCACAGAAACAAAGTTTGTAAATTAGAAGTTTGTGCATCTAATAATCATAGCCATAAATCCATAAGGGTTAATAAAGAGATTTTGACAAGAAGTCCAAAATATGCAAACATAAAAGAGAGGAAAAGGATGAGAAAAGGTTAAAAGACATGACTGTGCGGTAAGTGGTAGGGGCATGAATTGTAGAGAACATACACTTGAATTATCGTATAGTGTAGTTCTTGTCTAGCAGCCTTCCTCTGCTACCATTTTGTTGTCCGTGTAACGTCTCTTTCTTCAATCACGGTTACTGAAATGAGTGATCAAGAGAATATATAGAAGGTAAACCAAGCAGTTGCACCCATTCACAAAGAGGGCACTGTGTAAAACAAAACATGCTTTTAGACTTCATGCATATATGTTAGTTGGGCCGTAGTCTTTTGTAGTTCTCTCAGCCCAACATATAATGTAAATGAAGACGGAAGACATATGAATTATTACCCTAATTAATCTTATTATGGTATCAGCTACCACGTTGTAACCTAACTCTTCCACCACGAAAATCATCTCCTCCTCCATGTCCGACGGCGATAAACACTCTCCCCCGCCGCCTTTGAAAATTGATATCACCAGCCCCTTTTACCTGGGTGGCGATCGATCGGGTGATTTCATCACTCCGGTTTGATTAAAACTCGATACTTACGATTCATGGGCTCACGCTATCCGTGTTGCTCTTCAGGCTCGCCGGAAATTTGGGTTTCTTGATGGTCGGATCACAGGTCCGGAACCTCCGGCCACCACCGATGATTGGATCGCCGTTCAAAGCATGCCGGTGTCATGGCTCACCAATACGATTGACTCAGAAGTCCTGGAGATGCTGTCCAATTATGAAGATGTCAAACTATTGTGGGACGATTTGGCAGAACGATTTGGACAAACCAATGGTCCTCGGATTCAGCAATTGAAGGCGGCTATTCAATCTTGCGTTCAATCGAAAACCACCCCAGTTTCCGCATACTTCAGTCGCCTCAATTCCTTGTGGGATGATTTGGCTCGTCATGAGCCTCTCCTTGCGTGTACCAGTGGAAAGTGTTCTTGTAATTTGGGCAAGAAAATTTCTGACCGGAGCAATCAAGATCGCCTTCTGAAATTTCTTCTTGGGTTGTGCTCGGAATACTATGCGTCTATTCGCCCGAATATTCTTGCCACCGAGCCCCTACCCACCTTAAATCGTGCGTACCAACTTGTTAGTGCCGAGGAGGTGTCGCGTGGGTATGGTAAGCCCACGGAGGAGACCCCCCCGTGGCGAGTTTTGCTACTCGTGTTGAGCCATGAAACTTCTCCCCACGCCAAGTCTCATCTCAGTCTCGTCCTCTCACTTTGACTGAGAAGCGTAATCGGTGGTGCACGAAGTGTAAAAGTCAAGGTCATGATGTGAGTACCTGCTTTGAGATTATTGGAGTACATGACTGGTTTATTGAGCGATATGGTGGCCCTCCTGCTCGCCTTCGTCCATCATCCTCGGCATCCGACTCGGGTCACATGTCCTCTACCCGGTCCAAGGCACCATCTGCTTCTCCTGCTCCCGTCAGTGGATCAGGTAAGTCTCGCACCACCAAGGCCTCAACTTCTACTGCTCCGGCTGGCCCTTCACCTTCATATACGGCGGAACAATGGCAGGCCTTAATGACTATGTTTAGTGCTGCTACACCACCCTCTGATCAATTTAGTGGTAAGTGGCTTCTTGATTCTTGTTGCTCCCATCATGTTACGGGCAACCTTACATATTTGTTGGATGCTGTACAGGTTCCTCCGTGTAATGTTGGACTTCCTGATGGTCGTCAAGTGCAAGCGACTCAGTCAGGACGTGTGCACTTATATGATACTATTACGTTATACAATGTTTTATTTGAGCCGGATGATACTATTACGTTATACAATGTTTTATTTGAGCCGGACTTACACTGTAACCTGATATCACTATCTCAATTAAGTGATGAGAACGATTGTGATGTCATTTTTAACTCTTCTTTGTGCACTATATAGGACGAGCGCACGAGGACGGTGATTGGGACGGGTGATCGGTGTGACGGACTCTACTATCTTCGGACGGGTATCACGGTTCAAGCTGTGTCTACAGATTCATCATCACTTGACCTTTGGCTTAGCAGACTTGGGCATCCTTCCGAAAAAGTCGTAAAACTATTACCATTTCTTTCTAGTAGTCGTAGTCATTTAAATAAAGTGTGTGATGTGTGCCATCGCGCTAAGCAGATTAGGTCTAAATTTCCGTTGAGTGAACACAAGGCCTCCCGCCCTTTTGAACTTGTGCATTGTGATTTATGGGGTTCATATTGCACACCGTCTTCCTGTGGTGCTCGATATTTTTTTACAATCGTGGACGATTTTTCTCGTTCCGTATGGATTTATTTAATGGTTGATAAGGTTGTAGTTCTTGGTCATTTTATGTCCTTTATAGCTATGGTCTCACGTCAATTTGATCAAAATATAAAAATTGTCAGAAGTGATAATGGTACTGAGTTTCACTGTTTGAAACCTTATTTTTCCTTGTGTGGCATTCTGTTTGAGTCATCATGTGTTTGTACACCTCAACAAAATGGACGCGTAGAACGCAAGCACCGTCACATATTGAATGTAGCCCGAGCGTTACGGTTTCAAAGGGGTTTACCCAAGTATTTTTGGGGTGTGTATTTTAGCTGGTGCACATCTCCTTAATCGCACACCCTCTGTATTATTAGATAATCGTACTCCATATGAATTATTATTTGGGTCTCCCCCGGATTTTGGTCGTCTTCGTGTCTTTGGGTCCTTATGCTATGCTCACAATCAGTATACCAAGGGTGATAAGTTTGCTAGTCGGAGTCGTAAGTGTATTTTTGTACGATATCCCATGGGGCAGAAAGGGTGGCGTGTTTATGATTTGGAGACTCGGAAATTTTTTGTCTCTCGGGATGTCGTTTTTTATGAACAATACTTTCCCTATTTGCAGTCCGAGGATACAACTCCTCCGCCCTGCCCTCATGTCAGTGTGTCACTTCCCACGACGAATGACTCGGATTGTGATGCTGACGGTGAGGATGGGTTACAGAATATAGACGATCCAATAGTCGATTCTCCCCTTGATACTTGTGCAATACCTGACTCGGCTCCAAAAGACCCTCCTGCTACTGATACTACTACTACTAATACTACTGCTACTGATACGGCTCTAAGTCGAGGTCATCGTGAGAAACGGCCTAACGTCAGACTATCTGGTTACGATGTTCGTCCTAAGCGCGCTCGCGCGAAGAGTCCGTCCCCGAGAACCCCGGCCTCTGATCCCTCACCCTCCTCAGGTATGCCATATCCTATAGCACATTATGTAAATTGTGATCGTTTCTCCGAAAAACATCGGACTTTTGTTGCTGCTGTGGTCGCAGGTCGTGAACCCAGGTCATTTCAGGAGGCATCCAAGGATGCTGGGTGGTGTGCAGCCATGGACACAGAGATGAATGCTTTGGAGGCTAATGGCACTTGGACCATGGTACCCCTGCCTCCTGGTAGAAAGGCACTTGGCAGTCAATGGTTGTACAAAATAAAGTATCACTCTGATGGTAGCGTGGAACGTCTCAAGGCTCGGCTAGTAGTATTTGGGAATCATCAGACTGAGGGTATTGATTACGATGAGACGTTCACTCCTGTTGTGAAAATGACTACTCTGCGAACCTTTTTGGTTGTTGCTGCTGCCAAGCATTGGGAACTCCATCAAATGGATGTTCACAATGCTTTTCTTCATGGGGATTTGAACGAGGAGGTGTATATGAGGCTTCCTCCAGGCTTTACTTCCTCAGATCCTAATCTTGTGTGTCGCCTGCAAAAATCCCTATATGGGCTCAAGCATGCTCCTCGATGCTGGTTTGCCAAACTTGTTTCAGCCTTAAAATGGTATGGTTTTCTACAGCCATATTCCGACTACTCACTCTTCACTTATACGAAAGGGTCCATTCAATTAACTGTCTTGGTATAAGTTGACGACTTAATTATATCTGGGAACAATTATGCTACATTAACGTTGTTCAAATCATACCTCAGTTCTTGTTTTCATATGAAGGATCTGGGGGTACTCAAATATTTTTCGGGGCTAGAGGTGGCACGTAGTCCTACTGGCATATTTTTGTGCCAACGTAAATACGCGTTGGATATCATAATGGACACAGGCCTACTTGGTTCTCGTCCTGCTCCCACACCTATGGAGCAGAACCATGGGCTTGCTCGGGCTACGGGACCACTGCTCGCTGACCCTGCTGTGTATTGTCGTCTTGCTGGCCGCCTCATATACCTTGTTGTAACACGGCCGGATCTGCAGTACTCGGTCCATGTGTTGTTTCAATTTATGAGCTGCCCTCGTCAGGAACACTGGGACGCTGCTCTTCGTGTGGTCTGCTACTTGAAAGATACGCTTGGCCAGGGTATCCTACTCCGCTCAGACTGTGATCTATCCTTGTCAGGTTGGTGCGATTCCGACTCTTACTCGACGATCTCTTACCGGCTGGTTAGTATTTTTGGGCCAGTCTTTGATTTCATGGGAAACGAAAAAGCAATTTACTGTGGCACGCTCTTCCGCCGAAGCAGAGTATCGTTCGATGGTGGCGCTCACTTGTGAGCTGAAATGGTTGAAAGCTCTTTTGTTGAGTTTGGGGGTTCACCAACCCTCCTCTATCCCACTCTATTGTGATAGTCAATCCGCTTTGCACATTGCTCAAAACCCTGTATTTTATGACCGTACAAAGCACATTGAGGTCGACTGTCACTTTGTTCGTGATGCAGTACAAGATGGTTTGATTGCGCCTTCTTATGTTTCTACTACCGAGCAACCTGCTGATGTGTTCACCAAAGCTTTAGGGAAGTCGCAGTTTGATTACTTACTTGGCAAGTTGGGCGTTTACGATGTGACCGCTCCAACTTGAGGGGGGGTGTTAGTTGGGCCGCAGTCTTTTGTAGTTCTCTCAGCCCAACATATATTGTAAACCTAGCCCATATCTGTATTGTACTCGTATTTATACGGGGGTAAATGAAGACGGAAGACAGATGAATTATTACCCTCAACTTTCCCCCAAATCTTACTCTAATGTATGCGACATGTATCAATAATACCGATGGCTATTTGTCTGCAATCAAACCAGTTTCCACCTCATACGGTCTAATGCTCAAAAGCCCTAAGAGTGTGTTTGGAAACAAGGATTTGATTTTCAAATCCAAATTCTTGTTTCCAAATACTATCTAAGGTAATTCTATCAGATTTGGCCTACAACATAATCAATGAATACATCAAGGGTTTTCAATTCAGAACTTCAATCTGCATTTTCTGCCACTATTAAACTGTAAACCTACTACTACTACTACTAAAGGTACCTGGACAACCAGATAAACTTCAATTCTCCAAAGTCCCTACCAATGATGTAAATTTCAAGGCTGCACCACTCCTTCACAAATTTCATCAGTTGAGCGCCAAAGCTTCTATCTTACTCCACAAGCTTTTACCAAAAACGCAACAAAACAAAATGACTAACAGATGGTAATAGTCCAAAACCAAATAATTCGGTTGTAACTTATCCGAAACTCGTTGTAATCCAAGTCTCCTCACCCAAACTACTAGAAGTATAGAAAAAGTGATGTACACATTTCATGACAAAGATGTACCAATTTCCAACTTATCCTCACAAAACTGAATCCAATTGGCCACCCAATGGTCGCATAACCATCCCAAAAGACAAATAAAATAACACCTTACAAAATCATACAAATGAAGTTTATTATCAATAAGACCTTACAAAATGTAATCGAAATGGGTAAATTACCAAACCAAATAACACGCAAACAAGGATATGGATTAAATCAAAATTCAAGTTTCAATCATTTCTTTCATAATTTAATCAAATTCAAAAGAAGAAACTCACATTACGCAGAATTCGCAAGAGGGTCTCCGGAAAAATCATTGGTAGGAAGTTTAATTCTGAACTCAGCAGATAAACTTCCCACATTCTGAATTCAGAAAGTTTAGCAGAAATTGTGATTATGGGTCATTCGCAAAGAAGAAGAATTAAGCAAGAGGATTGGAGGAGAGAGAGAGAGAGAGAATGATCAATTTGAAAATTTATGATGATTTCCCCGAGTCCCGAGAGCCCGAGGAGCTTTTGAGTTCGCGGAGTTTATTGAAGGCTAATACGGAGTAACAAATTTTAATTCTTTTGAGATCGGACCTTATTCGACCATAAGTGATACGTCGAGATTTTGGAGAACCAATGACTCGATTATAAGATCCAGCCCAAACGGTACACAATTACCAATGTGAAACTTGTGCTTAACTATCCCCGAGTCAATTGACAAATACGATCTCATATATATGCTACATTTTGTAATGTACTCGGATTAAATATTTAAATCCAAACACGAATGATTATAATTTTATCTTTTGTGCAAATTAAAAGACAATTGTTCGGATGCTGCGAAAACAACCAATTTGAAGATGACATATCAACCCGAATTAGACTTTTATAGCCCTAATTGACTCATGCCAGAATCTAAACGGCCGTTTTATTTATCAAGAATACCTAATCCAAATTAAAGTATGGATCGTAAATTGTTGGAGTGACAACGAGCCACATGTGAGATTTGGGATAATACCCCATATTGGAGAAATAAAAGATATGAGATTACTTTTAAGTATTTCTCCTATTGTCAATTGGTTTAAGAATGAAACTCCACCATCTTGTGAGTTAGTCTTTCACGAGGGGGCCGATATTGACTCATGCGACCATGACATGGTATCAGAGCCGAAGGTTGGTCTTGGTCTGGTGGATTACTCCTCTGACAGAAATAGACTATTTGAAAGAAGTGCACGCTGCATCAATTTGTGATTGGTCTATGTTATACCGCCACTTGAATTCTGCCTAATATTGACGCATTAGAAAGGAGAGTAGGATTTCAGTAGTAGGTATAAATATACAAGCCGTGGCCTCCTATTCTCCTTTGCTTCTGTATTTGTTTTCTGTTGCTTCAAGAAAAAGAGCCCTGAAGCTTTAAGCTTACGACTTCTACCCGGTTTTCGTGTAAGTATCTCTCTCTTCTTGTTCAGTTCTTCTTTTACTTCTCTTTTTGTTTTCTATTTTCTTGTACCTACTGCATCTGCTGTTTGATTATTAGTTGATTGCATGTATTCATCAATTATATCATGCATGCCTTAATAAGATTTTCACTACAATTTCTTCCAAGAATTCAAACTCGTACAAGACTCGCAACAATTTATGAATCTTATTCTTATATTGGAGTTTGCAAGTTCATACATACCGTACCACAATCGATCTTGTTCCGTCTATTACGAAACAATTGTCATAGCGGCAAACTGAATCATGCACATCTATAGTTTTTAGATCATCTTGCATGCCCTAAAATATTAGGTGTTTGATGTTCACCGTGACCGCAAGTACTTGAAAACATTCAAAAAGTAGCAATTGATTTTATTGACCAAGAAAATACTCCCATATTTTGAGCAAAATTTTACGGTCTTTATGTTTGTGTGGTAGAAGTGTAGAAAACTTTCCGTTATTGATATTATTTGAATTTAACAAATTTGATCTTCAATTTTCATGCATGCCCTAGTAAGATTTACGAATTTGCGATTTTGGTAAGGAGGTCAGAACTCAGAAGTTCATTTTCAGTCACAGCTTAGCCAGTTTCCTTTTTCTCTTTTTTTTTTGTTTTTTTTTTTTTGTTTTGGTTTGGGGGAGAGCTTAGCCAGTTTTGAAGAATATTATTATTAATATACAAAAGTCGATCAGAATTTCTAGTGGACTAATTAATCTGTCAATCGATTTTCTGCAGTCGGAATTTGATTTTGAAATTCAGAGTTCTCTGTTTGTTTGTAAGAAGATGGCACCAAACAAAATCTTTGACGGACCAGTGGGTGATCAAGAACCGTTCGAAGAACTCGACCCAAGTGGCCGATACGGCCGCTACAACATCCTGCTCGGCACCGGGGCAGTGAAGAAAGTGTACAGAGCATTCGATCAGGAAGAAGGGATTGAGGTTGCTTGGAATCAGGTCAAGTTGAGCTGTTTCAGTGATGATCCTGGTGGAAAGGACCGTCTTGACTCAGAAGTGGAGTTACTGAGGACACTCAAGAACAAGAACACCATCAGACTGTTTCATTTTTGGGAGGACAAGGAACGCAACACCTTGAACTTCATCACTGAGGTCTGCACATCAGGAAACTTGAGGGAGTACAGGAAGAAACATCGTCGTGTTTCGATCAAAGCCTTGAAGAAGTGGTGTAAGCAGATGCTCAAGGGATTGGACTATATTCATACTCACGAGCCTTGCATTATTCATAGGGATCTCAACTGCAGCAATGTCTTCATTAACGGCAATCTCGGCGAGGTATATCTTCTAGAATGTCCTTTTCCCTGATGCTGAATTGCTGATGCTTGTAAATTTCTGTTCCTGTAACTTTCTGTCAGGTCTGGTTATTTTCTTGAATTCTGCTAACCAGCGTATGGCTGTTCTGATTCAGGTTAAAATTGGCGATTTTGGGTTGGCTGCAGTAACGGACAAGACCCATGTCGCGCGCTCTATACTGGGGACACCAGAGTACATCGCGCCAGAGATGTATGATGAAAACTACACGGAGATGGTTGACATATACTCGCTTGGTTTGTGTCTACTCGAGTTGGTCACAATGGAGATCCCTTACTCTGAGTGTGATTCCATCCCCCAGATTTACAAGAAAGTGACTGCTGGGATGATGCCTAATTCCCTTGAGAAGGTGAAAGATCCAGAGGTGAAGGCGTTCATACTGAAGTGTATTGGAAAGCCGAGGGCACGGCCTTCTGCTGCTGAATTACTCCAGGACCCCTTTTTCGATCAAGTTGTTGTTGATGAAGAGGATTGATGTTTCTTGATGTATGTTGTTTAGATTGTTTTCTGGCATAGGATTTGGTGCCTGTGCAGTTGCCCTTCCTAGAAGGTACGCTGTGCAGTCCAATGATGCTCTCGACATGATTGGGGGCTTTTTTTATTTTTGTTGTAAAGCTGCCCTGATTCTGTACATTATCAAATGAAATATATGAAGTACGTTTCAGTTGATACAGAACTCCCAATGACATACTGTGAAATACTCTTCAGCACTGAAAGTTCCTTCTGAACTGTATTGGTTTCGAGCACAGTTTCCTCCGAGGCCATCTGCATTTTGACATCTGAGTTTGTACATGACATTATTCTCTTGAGAAGGTGAAAGATCCAGAGGTGAAGGCGTTCATACTGAAGTGTATTGGAAAGCCGAGGGCGAGGCCTTCTGCTGCTGAATTACTCCAGGACCCCTTTTTTGATCAAGTTGTTGACGACGATTGATGATGATTGGTTTATGTAGTTTAGATTCTATCCTGACATAGGATTTGGTGCCTGTGCAGTTGCTCTACCTAGAAGGTACGCTGTGCAGTCCAATGATGCTTCCTGCACGAAATATTAGATTGGGGATTTGAGGGCTTTGTATTTTGGAAAAGCTGCCCTGAATTTGTACTCAACATTATTCTAAACAAATCAATACATACGAGTACACAGCTCCCATGTGTGTATTTGAATTGGGTCTGCAGAACTGAAATTTTGTTCCGACCTTTACTGGTTCCTACAGTGCTCCTTCAGAGGCCAGACAGACGTATAAGTGAATGCGAAGAGCATCACCCACTGTCAAGCTTGGTAAGATGTCTCATTGGGTACACCGTACACCAGTGGATTCAGAGATCAAGTAATCACCATCTTGTCCTGCAACGACGACTGTCTTGACCAAGTTACGTCCAGCTGCCAATGAAAAGCCACAACGCGTATTCATAAACTACCAACAATAGCACCATTAATAGCGTAACTTCCTCTGATATGATACCATCTCAAGTACTAAAGTGATCTCTTTAACACTCCAGTTATAATAAGTATTCATTTCAAATCACAGTTCTCTGAGCCTACATTCCAACCGCTGAAAATCAGCAAAAGTCAGATGTCTCATTGGCCAGACAGTCGAGATTCTCTGCAGCAGTGCAGAAGCACTAATACAAGTCTCCAGAAATAGTGCATTGTCAATTCCAATCACATCCAGTTGCCAAACAAAGTACACCAATGAGCTTAATTGAACAATGTCTTTAAGATGATTGCAAAACTACAGGATCAAGACACTAAAAATGGAAATCAGCGATATTCGGAAAAAATACCTTTAGTCATAAGCCGGCTAAACTTCTCCAACGCATGTATATGGTTGCTGATGTTTAAGGCAGATATATAGACAGACTCCCTGTTGGCGCAGATGATTGTGGTGCCAGCATGATTGCCCTTCCCAGAAGATAGGCTGCGCAGTGCTATATGCTTTTTGTATATTGACGTAGCAACCCTGAGTTTGCACATTATATAAGTTTGCTGTGTTACAGCCACAATACTCCTTTGATTTCTGACAACATGATTTTGCTGTCTAATAGCAATGCGCAACTCTTCAGCTAGAAAATTTTTCTGCAAATCTCAAAATGAAGTACCACGCTCAAACTACTATTACTTGTGCAACAGGCAAACCCCGCGCAAACAGGTTTCAGAAATCCTATTGGTACCAATGAATCCACAAATTTATACAGGAAGAACAGAACAGGAAAGTACAATCACATTGCCTTTGCTGTCAACGAATATAAAATGGATCATTTTTCCCGAAAACTAGTACATCTATTACATTAACATGGCCAACATGGATCCGGCAAGTTACACCTTGGCCTAGTTAGCGCCTATGTCGTTTATCCTTTTTCTTCTTTTTCTTATCCCTGTCTTTTGACTTGTGCTTCTTGGAGTCTCTCTTTTTGGATCCTCGTGAGGTAGCTTTCTTTGATCTCTTTGGCTCTTCTTCTGACTCGTCATCAGAAGATTCATTACGTTTTGAAGATGACGGCCTCACTGGACCAAGAAACGTTCGTCTGGGCCTCTCATTGTCAGAGTAATCGGAGCTCATGCGCAGTCTATCGTCCGATTCTGGTACAGGGGGAAGATAGGGACCTGTTTCATCCATCCTTGACCCTACAGAACCCCTGCCACGTTTAACTCTGCAAGCACCAAATGAACATAGTTAGTTGTCAAGATATTACCAAAAGTAAAACTGGAAATGGTTTTTTTATCCTAAACAAACACTATTTAGCTGAATGGGGAAATTTTCCTGAAAGAAAACAATCAAATAACTGGATGGACAGAGCTATGGTTCAACAACAACAACAACAACAACCAAGCCTTATTCCCAAAATGATTTGGGGTCGGCTAACATGAATCGTCATCTAGTAACCGTCTTGTGTACGCCATGAAATTCCAAAACGTTGTAAACCTTTTTGGAGTAATTAAATATTTTCAAAGGAAATTTTATAAAGTCGTCAAAATAAATTCAAAAGATTTACAAAAAAAAAAAAAAAAAAAAAAAGTTTTGGGAAAAGAGTTAGGGACACCAGACAAATAAATCAAAGGAGTCAGATTAAGTCCGCCGCATGTATAGAGTCTCTCCACCTCACCCTATCCAACACCATACTCTCTTCAAGCCCTAGGAAGCTCATATCACTTCTAATCACCCTCATCCAAGTCATCTTAGGTCTTCCCCAACCCCTACTAATATTACCACCTCCCCACCCTTCTACTCTTCTAAGCGGCGCGTCACTAGGCCTCCTCCTCACGTGACCATACCATCTCAGTCGGTTCTCCATCATCTTATCCCCGATGGGTGGCGACAAAATTAATGGAAGGAAAAAAGAAAGTTCATGACAACATCCTAGCTAGAGAAGGCAAAAGGTGCATCCAAAATAGACTACTATTATCTTGGAAGTACAACAACATCAGCTTTTATCTAGGGCAACACGGGTGAGTAGAATGTTCCTTTCATTGTTTTAGGACGATTAAATCATTATAACAGGTAGGCATATACTTGGGACATCCCAGAAAATGGATCTATTTACTTTGCAACAAGTAGTACCGATAGAGTTATCATTTGACGCAATGCCGATGGACATATCAACAACGATGAGACAGTACTGAAATCACGACAAGGACAGATGCCTCAAAAGATTAAAGGACCTGAAGTTGATGTAAGCAAGTAATAACAAAAACAGAGCTGCTTAAAAGACCTTGATTGAAGAAACTCCTCGAGCTCTTCATCCTTCAAGCTGGTGTCTTCCCCTAAAAGATGCTCTTCATATGATCTTTTGCTTGATGAGCACGTGGCAACTGAATCATGCCTCTTGCTTTTGGAACTGGACAAATCTGTATCTGTGTCCCTACTGCCACGACTGCCTTCATATCTCCGCGTACTTTTAACCCTACCATCCATTTCCAGCTCTTTCTGCCGAGCCCGCCACATTTCATTTACCTCTACAACTCGATTAGCTGTCAATGGACAAAAAAAAAAATAGAAGTGCAAAATTAAATAAAAATTCTTAGGAGAAAATTAAATTAAATAAATCAAATAACAGTAGCTACACACGGTTGATTAAAATGTGAACAAACAATGGTGAGCAAGCAGCATTAAATTTTCAGTCTGTAGTCAACAAAATGATCTTTAAAATTTGCTCGGAGGTCAAAATCAGGGGCAGTACAAGGGCCAAGAGCAAGGGAGGGGGTTTTGATATGCAATTCAATTCTCTGTTAATCAGGGCTGGACATCACCTCGGTCTTCTTTCCTTATACTCTTCAAATAATTTTGGCCACAAGTGAGTAAATAACCGTTTACCTTTCCTCAATAAAAATAAATTGCCATACACTGATGAATGATGACACAATATGAAAAGCTAAAAATGTAACATGTTTCCCTTGCAAACAGAGCATACCTATAATTGCAAATCTTATGCCAAAACTATCTCAAAAAAATAAAAAGATAAACATCTTATGCCAAAACTATCTCACTCCGTTTGAGATACTACTACTTCCAAATGGTAATAAATGCAGCAGATGAAACTGAGAACACTAAACTGAAACAAGATCAGCAAAGACTAGAAAAAAAATACGAGTAAATAAATAAATAAAAATTTCCAAACAAATTCTATTGTTTTAACTAACTTCGCATCCATTAGATGAAAAAGTATCCGTATTCTAGTTTCACTCATCATTCCCATCCAACAACACCCCTCTCTCCTACATCCAACTGTTTTCCAACCCAGCTTAACTACCCTATCTACCCCTCTCTTACATATAACTTATTATGCGTGCCATTATGGTAGCAAATTTTTATGCTAGAATCGAACTTAGCACCCACATGCAACATAAGAAATCATTCAGAATCCACCCCTTTGACCCCCCCCCAATTTATCCACTCCCATATTAATAAACTGCATATATGAAAAGTGTGAAAGTTCCGTGTTATCAAGTATCATCTATATATTGAGCCTAAAAAGTGAAAAGATTGACCTAATAAAACAAAGACGCTGTAAAATCATGGCATATGTGACACTTTTATAAAGGTAATGGAAGTAGTCAGTAGGATTCCTCTTCAATATGCGGAAAAATAAATAAATAAAATAAAGTGTCATCACAAGGTGTAGTTACAACTAATCCATAAATGATGGTAAGAAGAAATGGTGAAGTTAGTAATGGACGTCGAACTAATAGTTGAAATTTTGAAGAAAGAGGACCATATTTGGGTGAGAAGTGGAATCAATTCCTCAATCTCCAACAAGGAACTAGCAGGTAGAGGTGAATGAAAGAAGACAAAGGACAAGACTAAAAAAAAGGACATTTCAACCCGTCTGGTGTTCCCTTATCAATGTCATCCTTAAACTTTTAGCCATGTTCCTCGCACCAAGCCTTTTCAAGAGAAAACAACAACAACAACAACAACAACAAATGTTTTT
Organism: Spergularia marina; assembly: GCA_963680865.1. Taxonomy (NCBI): domain Eukaryota; kingdom Viridiplantae; phylum Streptophyta; class Magnoliopsida; order Caryophyllales; family Caryophyllaceae; genus Spergularia; species Spergularia marina. The sequence continues at coordinate 8,643,717 of OY804561.1, forward strand.
TTTTTTTCTTTTTCTTTGCCAAATGGGGAAGGTAGTGAACATAGAAGACAGCAAGTATTGGATGTTAAAGTTGATATCCAAAGCCTTTGCATCCTAGATTTAAGAGAAATTTGATATTCATAAAAAGGGGCTACAACAAGCACGATATCATTGATAAGCTTCACACATTATGAAGGAATCGCACTCTTCAATACCTCGACCCAAATTCATGTGGGGATTAAAGTTCCAGTTCAACTTCACTTGTCGATTGGTAATTCCATTGCGCGGGGAAATTGGTGTTAATTTCCCAACACTACAGTCCACAATCTTTATGGCATACTCCAGTAAAGGGTTACAATTACCCATGCAACACTTAAAACCTTACGTGCCCAGAACCCACTCAGCCATCCCATGTACCTATTGCAGTAAGGTCAGGCTTGAAGGAGTTACCACACTTACTTGGCTACTTAATAGGAAAACATAGCAGAGCAAGAATTTTTTACAAATGCATGAGGTGGTCCAAGAAGAGCATATTGGAGGAATGCACTGCGCACGCTTTCTTGCAGAGATGATTGAATAACAGTTCAACTAATTCTACTGCCAACACGAATTTATATTTTAGATGATGATTGTGCAACACAATATAAGGGTATTGAATGACCCGAAGAGACCCCATAATTGTGCGCTTCAGGCATACCAAGCATTGTGCTAAATGCACCTGTGCACCTCATTGCTCTCCTACTATTGTAGTATTGTTGCACCCCAAAGGCAATGCAACCATGCTAGCACACGTGACATGCCAACGAGTAATCTAAAGCTAAGTAGAGCATGATTACAAGAATAACGAAAATCGAAACCTTTGAGTTACTGCTATGAAAATAATAGGAGGATCACAACAAATCTCCTACAACGTTAAATTGTAAGATCAATAAAACAATGACACTGATCACAGGACTCTAGCAAATGCCAATTTCCATCAATCGTTAACTTCTTGTGTCTATTGGGCACGCTTATTTATTATTACGCGCACACGCAAATCGGTTAATCAAAAGTCCGAAAGGATTGCACACAAACAGGTCAACACTTGCAAAGATACAACTATTGAATTACTTGAATGATCACTTCCATAGCACAATTGGCACTAATCCTAGCATCATCATAATCATTATCATTATTATTAATCATAATCATAATAATCTGCTACACTGATCAATTAACAGTGAATTTAAAAAATTAAATTAAAAAAAAAAAAGAGAAAATTTACCTTGTTCAATACCGCGAATGGTAGCGTTAAGGAAACGGGAATTAGGGCGGCCGCGGACGGTGGGCTTGTGAAGATAAGCAAGAGAACCCTCCTGCTGAGCTTGACGCCGCAACTCCGCCGCCTCTTTCAATAGGATTGATGCAATTCGATTCTCGGTTTCCAAATCCATGGCGGATCTGAAGGACGAGAGGTGGATATGAAGGTGGCAGATACGGCTGAGGAGGCAGCTTCCGGGTGGAAGCGGTGGTGCGAAGCCGCAGGTAGGGCTGAGGAAGGCGGTGGGTCCGGGTGAAGGAGAGAAATAAGAATAAGAATGTGTGTAATTAGGAAAAGGGAGCAGTTATCTATACCAATGGGCAATGGCCAACGGGGTATAAAGTTTCTACCTTTTTATCGAACTACTTTGATGGACCGTGTAATGCACGGGCTATTTATGTTTAAAGGTTAAAATTATGTAAACGAAATTTTTATTTAAAACCAATAATCTTATTTCAAACACTCGTGGGATATTATATTTGTAATGTATTAGATGGAAAATCGCATTTAAAAATCTAAAATCATGTTTTGAACGCCCGTGAGATTTATTAATGTAATTAGATGAAAAGTTACATTTCAAAATCTAAAATCCCGTTTCGAACACCCGTGAGATATTTGTCATGTAATTAGATGGAAATTCCAAACACCCCCGATATTTGTCAGCTTTACTGGATTTCATCGGTACTATCAGTGGCTGGAGCCAGCTTTTTGGGAAGAATTCCAAACACCCCCGATAACCCCACCTTTTCCAGTGTTAGATTTCTCGAAAGGAATCCCACCACCTTCACTGATTGTTCGGCTTCACCCGCCGATAGTGGCACTACCGGAACTCAATGTCAACAACCTCTCTTTCTTCAGTCGATCGGGAATGGATTGGAATCCGATTCCAACAATCTATGTGAAACGATTTATGAGAGAGCCGGAAACCTAGAATCCCCCCTTCTGGGCATGGTCATGGTCACGAGGGGTCAGCCGCCAAGCAAGTGGTGGTATCTACACATACCCGACATCTCCGACCTCGCGAGCTACTCAAAAGTCCTCGCCGTCTTTCTCCATTGGTGGGTCGGACGCAAGCTAGGGGTAAGAGATCCGATTGTCCCACCAGAGATACAATTCATCACCGACTCAACCCCTATTCTGCCCCAAGTCAGAAACAACTTCATTTTGGAGACGGGGATCAAAAAGGTGATCATGGCAAGCTACGGAAATTCTGTGATTCTGACGAAGATCATCAACCCACTAATTCAGGGACTGGAAATACGAGTGAGAGGGGAGTTCAGCCACTCTATCCAAATCAATCAGAAAGGGGTAAGCAGATTATGGCGATTGACAATGGAGCCCCGATACCAAGACCAAGCACTCATCAGCTTGGTCCGAGTGCAATCATTAGGAAGAAGAATCCCACGACGAATAAGAGAGGGATTGGAAAACCCCAAAAAACAAGCAATTCCGATGCAGGTCCTCGCTTGGAATGCTAGAGGTCTTGGAAGGCCCGGATTTATTACCAATATGACGCACTTGATTGATCGACATAACCCGGATATCATTATCCTTACTGAAACACGTGTGAGTATGAGTACCGCCTGTAACATCCTCTTGAATCTTCCCTACAAGGGCTTCGAGTATGCTAAACCTCGGGGGTATTCTGGTGGGGTTGCGATTTTGTGGAGGCCGTGTAGTCTGAGTATCACTCCTATTACACGTGACTTTCATGCGATCCACGGTTTGGTCCAGGTATGTAATTTGGCCATCTCTTTTTTTCTTACTGGTATTTATGCTAGTCCTAAAGAAAAAGCAAGGAAAGAAAACTGGATCGATTTATGTAATATTGTTGCCACTGTAGATAGGGCTTGGATTGTTCTTGGTGACTTTAATGAAGTCACATCTGTTGGTGATAAATTGGGGGGAAATCCGGTGCGTATGAGTCGGGTAAGTCTGTTTTTAGAAGCCATGGATAAGTGCAAATTAATTGATCTTGGCTGTCATGGGTCTCGTTTTACTTGGTTTAATAGAAATAGACGTAATCCTATTTGGGAACGTTTGGATCATGCTTGGGCGAATGCGGATTGGATGAACCTTTTTCCTAATACCTTTGTTAAAAACTTGCCTAACCTTGGTTCGGACCATAATCCGATTTGCCTCTTCACTGAACAGATCATCTATCCCTGCATTCCTAAGACTTTCAAGCTTGAGTCATGGTGGTATGAGCATGCTAATTTCTGTGATATGGTCAATTCCAGTTGGGGGGACACGGGTGGGAATCTTATCAGGGGGCTGGACTGGATGGGAGGGGTGATTAGCAACTGGGTTCGCGATAACCTCCCTGACTTTAGATTTCAAATCCGTAGTCTGACCAAGAGAATTGCGGGGGTGCAACGTGAGCTTCGTAGTAATAACACTAACGCTTTCCTCCTCGACCTCAATATCAAACTCAATAGCCGTTTAAATGAAGCCCTCACTTTAGAAGAGAAATTTTGGCTTTGCGCTCCCCATGATAAGTGGCTTTTGGGGGGGGGGGGGGGAGGGGGGGCAGAAACACTTCTTTCTTCCATAGATCGGTTACTATTAGGAGGAGTCGTAATAAAATTTTGCTACTGAAAAATGATGTTGGTGAGTCTTTTGAGGATGATGCTAGTATTCGCACTCTCACTTTGCATTACTTCCAAAGCTTGTTCACCTCTGATAATCCGGTCTCGGCTGATTGGTTTCCCGCCTCGGAGAAGCGGTGGGATCTCTCGGTCATCCCTTGCATCTCGGAAATCCGTGCTGCTGTTTTTCAGATTCACCCTTGGAAGGCCCCTGGGCCGGATGGGTTTCATGCCCACTTCTTCCACAGCCATTGGTCTGCGCTGTGGGAGGACGTGTGCAACTTTGTGGTCGAGTGTTTTGAGTCTAGGAGCGTCCCTAGTGAGTCTAATGCCACCCTGATCTCCCTCATTCCTAAAATTGATCACCCCGAGACTCTCAAGAATTTCCGTCCAATTAGCCTTTGCAACAATAGCTACAAAATTGTGTCCAAAATTCTTGTTAATAGAATTCGGCCCCTCCTCGCCCAGTTTATCTCCCCCAACCAGAGGAGTTTCCTCCCGGGCCGAAATACCACCTCTAATTACATTGTGGCCACTGAAATCCTCCACTCCATGAATAAGAAGAGAGGTAAGAAAGGGTGGTTTGTCCTCATGCTTGACCTTGAGAAGGCCTATGATAGACTAGAATGGGGTTTCATTGAATATGCCTTAGGGTTTACGGGTCTTGATCCGAGAACCATTTGCCTCATTATGAGTTGTGTCTCCACTCCCTCGTTTATGGTTAATGTTAATGGGGTTAATATTGAGTCCTTTACTACTTCTAGACGCATTAGGCAGGGGGGACCCTCCATCCCCGTATCTCTTTATCATCTGCATGGAGTTGCTTTCTCGCCTGATTCATAAGGCCTATGATAATCATGAGTGGTCCCCCTTCAAGGTTGCAGGGAGTGGTACCCCTTTAATTTCTCGCTCATTTTCTTTGCCGATGATGTGCTCCTTTTTGGGGAGGGTGACCCTGCTACCCTCCACTCCCTTACCTCCACCCTCTCACTGTTCTTCGCTTCCTCTGGCCAGAAAATGAATCCCCATAAGAATAATTTGTATTTTTCCAAGAATACCCTTATGCCCATCCGGGAAGTGTTTGAGACTACTCTAGATGTTAAGTGGAGTCCGGACTTAGGTGTCTACCTCGGTTACCCTCTTGGAGATAAGCGGCCTTCCAAAAATAAGCTCACATTTATCATTGACAAGATCAAAGCCAAACTTAACAATTGGAAGTGTAGTACTCTCTCGAGAGCTGGTAAGGTTGTTTTGATCCGTACTACCCTGTCAACTATTCCCTGGTATCTCATGCAGGCTATTTGCCTTCCAGCGTGGCTCCTTACTAGCATTGACCAGATCTGTGCTGGGTTCCTTTGGGGAACCGGGGTGCAACCTAGGAAGATGGCCTTACTCTCCTGAAGACAGGTGACTGGGCCATTAGAGGCAGGGGGCTAGGCATTCGGTCTGCGACCATTATGAATGAGTTTCACATGATGAAGCATGCCTGGCGCGTTCATAGTCAGGATAACCTTGCATCGACTATCCTCCGGGAGAAATATGTGGGGAGTAAGGAGTGGCCCACACCGTTCAAAAGAGGTTCGCATATCTGGCAGGGGATGGGGAAAGGGTGGGATACGTTCCTAGCTCATGCTTCTTGGTCAGTAGGTGATGGTCGACACATTAATTTTTGGGATGACGAGTGGTGTGTTAGGGAGCCTCTTCGTAGTCGGTTCATAGGTCCCCTCCCTTCTGAACTTAACTCTTTGACGGTCTTTGACTTTAATCAGGGTGGGGTGGGAATTCCACTTGATGACCTCTTTGATCAGGACACCCGTCGGGGTATCCTTGCTACCTTTAATTTCGGGGTGGGGGTTGATAGAGTATGATGTGACGTGGCTCTGGGTAGATCCTTCGACTCTGGGGTTGTGTATGACTCTCTCTGGCATAGAGATAATGGTGAGGTGGTTGAGAAGAAAGTGTGGAACCTTATCCATGACTGATAGGGTGCAAATGTAGTGTGTTAGTGCTCATGATTTAGGCGCCTTACTGTTTATTTGGGCATGGTTTTATCATGATTCGTAGACCACACCACTCGGAGTATTTTTGGAGATTATTAGTTGGTTTTACGAGTTTTTGGTGGCCTTAGACTCTTTTGGTGAATCTGGACAATACTAAGGGATCAAGCTACAAGTTGGAGCAAGATTCAAGGAGAAGACCGCTTGACCACACTCCGAGAACCACACACCATCACCTCCAACGTCATTGGATTATACCTCTTTAACTAGAAGATATTTTGCAGAAATTCCAATTGGAGAGGAAAGTTCATCTTCTTAGCTTTCCAACGATATATTATGAGCTCAAAATGAAGTTTGGAGGTGAGAGTTATGCCCGTTCGAAAACTGCCCTGTGCACAGTTTCTCGACTCGAGAATCACTAATCTCGACTCGAGGACGGCAATCTCGACTCGAGGATTTTCTCCCCCGAGTCGAAGATAATTAACAGGACGGGTATTTGGAAGGACAAGATCCTCGACTCGAGGAGGGTGTTTGTTCCTCGAGTCGAGGATTTCGTCGCTCGACTCGAGGTTCCGTCTCCTCGAGTCGAGAAAGGGAGCTACCGAGAAGCTTCCTTGAGACTTTTGACGGTTTATTTGTGCCTAAATATCTATTTTGTTTTCTAGTATTTTTGTACTTATCTTTAATAAAAGGGGCATGTAACCCTTTCTTAGGATTTATCCACCTTATCACCTTTCATATTATTTTTCATCTAGTTTTCATTTTAGAGAGAGAAACTCAAGGAGAATTAGTAATTTCATTATGAATTTCTTCTCAAATATTATTGGAATAATTAGTATGGAATGCTAATCACCTTCTATACTCTTGGTGTAATCAAATTCTCTCATCCTATGTATTAGTAAGATTTTCTTCTCTCAAATTTGCCTTTAATTTCATGGTAATTAATTCCTTGTTCTTCATTTGCTTGATTTACCCTTATTTTCTCTAATTTGTTCATTTGATTGAATTGGGTAATTCTTATGCTTGGTTTTTAATTGATGGTCATTGATTATTAACCTTAAAGGAAGCAACTTTCACATGTTTAGTGTATGGTTATGACTAACTTGTGATTGGGGAATTAATTAGGCACCTAATAGATTAGATTTGATTAGTGTCGCGGTTGCGGCTAATTAGATATTAATTTGGGTTGTTGTTAATCTTTTATTAATCCTTGCTCTTTATGCCTTTGGTTTTGATTTGTTTGAGTGGTCACTAGACAAATTAAGACTAAAGGGAGGGAAATTTGGTAGCGGTTGCTCAAATTCCTCATAAAAGAGGGATTAATTGGTGAAAATCGAGATTATCTATGAATGGTACAATTAGCGAGAGGTAAAAGCTTACTATATTAGGGTGTTTGAATAGATTATCACTGAGGGTCGCTTTAATTAATTTGGTATATCGTTTATTTCTCTTTTAATCGACTTTCAAACCAAAAACCCCCCATTTATTGTTTTATTTATTTCGTTTTAGTTTTTCCGCATAGAATTGCATATTAGGACTTCCCTCTTCCTTGTGGATACGATACCCACTTACCCTAACTAATTTAGTAGGAATATTGGTAATTTGACTAATAATAACGACTTATTAGCTTGTCAAATTTGGCGCCGTTGCCGAGGAAGAGTCGTTTTTAGTCTTTTTGCTCTTTTTGTGTGGTATATGTAAATATTAGTTTTTCTTTTCTTTTTGATATTTTAGTTATTTGCATTTTCTTTTAAGTGTGTTTTAGGCTTGTTCTTATTTGTTTCCTACGGTGTTTGGGCCACTAGCCTATGGTCCAAACCCGAGCTACTAACCAAGATTTGAGTCATTTTGAGATAGATTGAGAGTTTGAAAGGACTTTGAGACAAAGAAAGAAGTTTTCACTGGAGCAAGGTAATCAAGTAGTTGTTGAGGAGGAAGGGAACGTGTTTGCCGACTTTGATTTGTTTAGGGAGGACGGTTCTTACACTTCCGCAACTTCCGATTTTGTTGATCTTAACACCATGAGCATTCGGGAACTCACCGCTCTGGATCTCTCACAACAACCCTCATGTATCGTATTTCCCGAGAATGAAGTCACCTCGAGAATCGAGATCAAGGGAGCATTGTTACACCACTTACCCACATTCTATGGCCTAAGCACCGAAGACGCCAACAAGCACATAATGGGGGTTCATTTGGTGTGTAGCAACATGAAGTCTTCAGGGGTTGATTTAAACACCTTCTTTCTCAAGGTTTTCCCGTTTTCATTGAAAGATAGAGCTTTGAATTGGCTCTATACTCTCCCCCACAATAGTATCACATCTTGGGAATTGTTGAAAAAACCCTTCATTCTCAAGTACTTCCCCAACACTAAAGGTTCGGCTTTGAAGAAGAAGATTTCGACAATAGAGCAACGGGGAGAGTCACTTGCCTCTTATTGGGATCGGTTTAGAGAGTTGGTTGCTAGTTGTCCATATCATGGTTTCAAGGAGCAAGATCTAATCCTATTCTTCTACCACGGGCTCGATGATCAAGATTATAGGCATGTGGTAGCGGCTAGCCAAGGAGGTTTGGATAAGATGACCCCGAGTGAAGCTTGGGATTTGCTTGAGGAGCTAGCAACTAATTCAAGAGATCGAGAATCTAAGAGATGTGTGCGGAAAGTGAATATGGTAGAGACCCCCTCTAATGACTCTCAAGTTGGCGAGTTGACAAAGATGATGAAGGAGATCTTAAGGAATCAAGGAAGAAACTCGCCGCCTAGAGAATATGAGGAAGTTGATGCAATCAACGATTTCCAAGGCAATCAAAGAAGGTTTGACGATTTCCAAGACGGTAATAGAGGCTATAACCAAGGTGGTCAAGGCAATTTGAGGGGAACCGGTTTCAAGCTCAAGGGAACTCCAATGCTAACGGGAGCCAAGGAAATCGAGGATTTGGGGGTTATGGAGGAAGCAACAACTCTCAAGGAGGCATGTATCAAATGAAACCTCCCTCTAATGACCAAAATCAAGCTCAAGTAGGCAAATACTCTCCATTGCAACTAGAGAACATGCTGAAGGCTCTAACTCAAAATGTGACGACAATAGCTCAAAATATGTCGAGTATGCAAGCCACCATGGTGCAAAATCAACAAGAGACTAAGGCTAGCATACAAAATCTTGAAAACCAAGTGAGTCAATTGTTGGTTGCGGTGAATCGGCTAGAATCAAGAGGTTCCAACAAGTTTCCATCTCAAACGGAGGTCAATCCTACTAAAAACGTGAGTTTCATTGGCCTCAGGAGAGGTAGGAGGCCTCACGTCGGAATTGAAGATGGAAATCGAGAAATGGAGATGCTTGGAGAGGAGTATGAACAATGGGAAGACTATGGAGAAAGTTTAGAAGAAAACCGGGTCGAAGAAGGAACCCCTCTAGTCGAGGATTTGCCATACGAAATCAACACTTCTGATCTCCAGCCTCGACTCGAGAGGGACACTCCTCGAGTCGAGAACAATCATCCTCGAGTCGAAGCACCCCCACCGCGAGTCGAGAAAAAGGTGCTTAAAAAAACCTTTTCTTATCCTACACCTCGACTCGAGGGAGACTCTTCTCGAGTCGAGAGAGATAACTCTCGAGTCGAGTCCCCTGCTTCTCGACTCGAGAGCACTGTTTTTCCTCCCCATTTGGTCGTTGATCCTTCTATTGTTCAAAATGATGATGAGCAGGTTGATGTACCATTTCCCGAGCCTCCCAAGGATACTCGGAAGTACGCCCACAACTCCGACATGTACGCTCTTTTTCAAGAGTGCAAATTGACTATACCATTTCTTGACTTTATGAAGAGTGTTCCGAGTGCGGCTAAGTTCGTGAAAGACATATGCACGGTCAAAAGAAAGCCAAAAGCTAAGGACAAGAAGAAAGTGGTGATGACTGAAAAGTTTCGGCCGTTTTCCAACAACGGCTACCTATAAAGTGTGGTGATCCCGGTATGTTTACAGTTCCGGCAACCATAGGTAACACCACTTTCCCTAGGTCCATGCTAGATTTAGGTGCATCGATCAATGTTTTGCCATCGTCATGTTATGATTCTATGAAATTCAAATCCATGCATGAAACCGATGTTGTAATAGAGCTAGCGGATCGTTTGAGAGTTTATCCTAGAGTAGTTGTGAAAGACGTGCATGTTAAAATAGAAAATCTTGTGTTTCCCGCGGATCTCTATGTTCTTGATATGAATCATCATAAGCATGACCCCTCTCTCCTTCTAGGGCGTCCATTCATGAAAACCGCTAGGGGAAATTTTGATATGCATAACGGTATCATTACATTGGAGGCTAATGGTCGTAGGATAGAGCGACATGTCTATGAGTCTAATCATTATGTTGATGATGATAATTCCGTCCAATCTATTGCTACATGTGTTGTGAAAATCCCCAAGCTTGATCCCCGCGACCCCGAAATTGAAAATGTGAAGTGTATCTCCTTGAAATGCGTGAAAAATGTGAAGTCTCATGTGAAAGGGATGCATTCTACACTAACCAAGTCACCCCTAGTGTTTGGAAAGTCTTTGTTGTCGGTTTTGCAGGAATCGAGACCCAACAAAACTATTCCGAGTATTTCAAAGAAAAAAAGGGGAAATTTGGAAAATTTGGGGTTAAAGGCGTTGCTAGATGGAGGGTCAAGGGTGAAGCGTCAAGTTGTGGGTTGGATGTGTTGAGATTTGGTTATGGTTGATTGGTTTGAAGTTCATGAGTCGAGCCAACAACGCTAAACAAAGGCGCTACTTGGGAGGCAACCCAAGCTTATTATTTTGTGTTGTTTGTTGATTTTTGGTGTGTTTTTAGCTCGTGACACTTGCCATACAACGGAGAAGCCAATGTATGATATCACTATCCCTTACACTTTCTTCTCATATTATTTCTAACCAATTCGCTGTGTGGCCCCGTTTAGCCCCATTTTTTATACCACCTCTCTTCATATTGACCCCTCTGGTTAGTTTCACCTGCGTGTTTGTCTAAACCGTTGACTTTTGGCCCGAAACTCACAAAATAATCACAAAATGGCCTATTTTGTTTTGATTTTTGGACAACTTATGGTGTGGGGGTCATTATACTCCAACAAACACATGAGGGAGATGGGAGTTGGTAAGGTGATAGGAGGCGACGTATTTTGAGGAAGACGGGGTTGTGAGGTGAGAGAGTGGCTCTTATACCGGTCTTTTGACCATGAGCCACTTGTTTTGACGATAATTGAGGAAATGGAGCTCACACAAGGTATGTTTTCTTTTCCTTTAGCTTATCTCTCTCTCACGATTCTAACCACTACTCTCCACCCGTTTCACTAGCTTGTTTCTATACCATCTCTTTTTGTGCCCCTCCGCGTTTGCTCCCCCCCATAATTCTTGTTTTACGCACCCCATTTTACCTTAAACCACTAAATAGCCCTGTTTTTTTATGTTGGTTTGGGTTGTTTTTGGATGGTTGGTTGTTATAGGAGGAGGACGCATTATCATTATTGTTCATGAGGGAGATGGAGTAGTGAGACGAGGGTGGACACTAATATTCGAGGAAGAATAGGGGAGTGAGATGGAGTGGGTGTCTCTTGACCCGAGAGCCCGTACTTCTTTGATGAGATGAGACGGTTTGTACTTCCATTAGTTCGTTGTTGCCTATTTTCATCGTTGTTGGTTTGTCATTGTCGGCAATGACGGAATTCAAGCATGGGGGAGAAGCTTGGCATGATATTGTAATTCGGTTTGGCATTTGTCACTTTGTTTGTAATATATGTGTGATGTTTTTTTTTCCGTTTGCAAAAAAAAAAAATGAAAAATGAAAAAAATGAGGTAATCCATGGTGGGCGACATAAGAAGAGGAGTTGGGGCGTAACGGGTTAGGATCACTATGGGAGTTATAAGGAGGTTCGGTGTTAGAAATTGGTGGTCCTAGGTTAGAAATCCTCTTGCGTTTTGATGATAGGGGCGTCGGTGGATTGATAAGAGGTGAGTCGTGCTCGATAACTTCATTGTGAGCACGGCTTTGAGGGAGTCGTTGAGCCAAGCATGGGGGAAACGTTGTGTTAGTTCCCCCTAACTTAGAGTGTGTGAGAAGGGAGGATAAGATGGGTAGAGTTGGGGTGTCGAGCATTTCATCCACTCCAACTCTAGCTAGCATCGTTTGAGTGTTTTGTTGGCTTGCGATTCTTTGATTTGGAGGAGTTTGATTGTTGTAACTCACCATGTGTTATAAGAGAAACCTAGGTGTTAAGTGTGGAGAGTTGAATAACTCGAGGACGAGTAATGGTCTAAGCATGGGGGAGTTTGATAGGGTGCAAATGTAGTGTGTTAGTGCTCATGATTTAGGCGCCTTAGTGTTTATTTGGGCATGGTTTTATCATGATTCGTAGACCACACCACTCGGAGTATTTTTGGAGATTATTAGTTGGTTTTACGAGTTTTTGGTGGCCTTATACTCTTTTGGTGAATCTCGGACAATACTAAGGGATCAAGCTACAAGTTGGAGCAAGATTCGAGGAGAAGACCGCTTGACCACACTCCGAGAACCACACACCATCACCTCCAACGTCATTGGATTATACCTCTCTAACTAGAAGATATTTTGCAGAAATTCCAATTGGAGAGGAAAGTTCATCTTCTTAGCTTTCCAACGATATATTATGAGCTCAAAATGAAGTTTGGAGGTGAGAGTTATGCCCGTTCGAAAACTGCCCTGCGCACAGTGTCTCGACTCGAGAATCACTAATCTCGCCTCGAGGACGACAATCTCGACTCGAGGATTTTCTCCCTCTAGTTGAGGATAATTAACAGGAAGGGTATTTGGAAGGACAAGATCCTCGACTCGAGGAGGGTGTTCCTCGAGTCGAGGATTTCGTCGCTCGACTCGAGGATCCGTCTCCTCGAGTCGAGAAAGGGAGCTACCGAGAAGCTTCCTTGAGACTTTTGACGGTTTATTTGTGTCTAAAAATCTATTTTGTTTTCTAGTATTTTTGTACTTATCTTTAATAAAAGGGGCATGTAATCCCTCCTTAGGAATTATCACCTTTCATATTATTTTTCATCTATTTTTCATTTTAGAGAGAGAAACTTAAGGAGAATTAGTATTTTCATTATGAATTTCTTGTCAAATATTATTGTAATAATTAGTATGGAAGGCTAATCACCTTCTAGACTCTTGGTGTAATCAAATTCTCTCATCCTATGTATTAGTAAGATTTTTTTCTCTCTAATTTGCATTTAATTTCATGGTAATTAATTCCTTATTCTTCATTTGCTTGATTTACCCTTATTTTCTCTAATTTGTTCATTGGATTGAATTGGGTAATTCTTATGCTTGGTTTTTAATTGATGGTCATTGATTATTAACCTTAAAGGAAGCAACTTTCACATATTTAGTGTATGGTTATGACTAACTTGTGATTGGGGAATTAATTAGGCACCTAATAGATTAGATTTGATTAGTGTCGCGGTTGCGGCTAAGTAGATACTAATTTGGGTTGTTGTTAATATTTTATTAATCCTTGCTCTTTATGCCTTTGGTTTTGATTTGTTTGAGTGGTCACTAGACAAATTAGGACTAAAAGGAGGGAAATTTGGTAGCGGTTGCTTAAATTCCTCATAAAAGAGGATTTAGTGGTGAAAACCGAGATTATCTATGAATGGTACAATTAGAGAGAGGTAAAAGCTTGCTATATTAGGGTGTTTGAATAGATTATCACCGAGGGTCGCTTTAATTAATTTGGTATATCGTTTATTTCTCTTTTAATCAACTTTCAAACCCAAATCCCCCCATTTATTGTTTTATTTATTTCGTTTTAGTTTTTCCGCATAGAATTGCATATTAAGACTTCCCTCTTCCTTGTGGATACGATACCCACTTACCCTAACTAATTTAGTAGGAATATTGGTAATTTGACTAATAATAACGACTTATTAGCTTGTCAATGACCTACCTGTCTCCCCCCGTATTAGATTCTTTCTTAGGACTGCTGCCTGGAACCGCTTGCCGGTTAATGCCTTACTTGCCGAGTGGGGTATCCCTGTAACAGCCCGATCCATCATACGTCGCAACACAATCCAATAAGATGGGAAGTCATCTCTTAGGCCCATATATCCTCTTCGGGCTCTAAAAGGTGAAGACCTTGTTGGTAGTATGATGGTAGGAATCTATTATAAACTGATCATAAGAGTTTTATTTTCCCAATATGGGACAAACCAACTCCATAAACCACTTTCCATGTTCCGTAGTGTTACAAACACCTCCTACTTAAAGAACGCGACGTCCCCGGCGCGCCTAAACCACATTCCATACCAACATCAACACAGGTCCAAGATCTCCCCCGCTAGACGGCTGGTCTAGGCCTCGCCCCAGCACCCAGCACGCGGTCGCAGGGTTGCTCTAATACCATCTGTAACAGCCTGATCCATCATACGTCGCAACACAACCCAATAAGATGGAATGTCACCTCTTAGGCCCATATGTCCTCCCCGGGCTCTAAAAGGTGAATGCCTTGTTGGTAGTATGGTGGTAGGAATTTATTATAAACTGATCATAAGAGCTTTATTTTCCCAATATGGGACAAACCAACTCCATAAACCACTTTCCATATTCCGTAGTGTTACAATCCCCATTTCTTCTTGTTGTACCTTTTGCCCTCTTGTGCAGGAAACCGTGATCCACATGCTTCGGGATTGCCCTTCTGCATCGGAGGTGTGGTCCTCCTTAGGCACCCCCACTGACTGGTCCGCCTCCTCAGACCCTGGGGATTGGATCCACCTTAATCTCGCAGCTGGGATTGACTCCGACTGGACTGTCACTTTCTCTATTACTTGTTGGCTCATTTGGAAGAGGCGTAATGCTTGGATTTTTGATCGGGGAGATTACCTCCCCCCTTTCCCTCCATTCAAACACTCAAAACCTTAAAAATGCTCTCTTCTCGATTGTTCCTCAACAGTCACCTCCCCCCCTTCTCTAGACACTGACCCCACCCTGACATCCAATCCCGCTCGTCCTTATTTGTTGATGCTTCCTATGTTGCGACTAGCTCCTCTGCCGGGATTGGTGGCTGCCTCCTAGGGCCGCATGGCCGATGGAGGAATGGCTTCATGGTTCATACGTATGCTCGTGGAGCTTGTGGGGCGGAATGCCTTGCAATCATGATTGGTCTTAATTGGTTACAAAGGCATGGGTT
The DNA here is from genome assembly GCA_963680865.1 of Spergularia marina. Classification (NCBI taxonomy): domain Eukaryota; kingdom Viridiplantae; phylum Streptophyta; class Magnoliopsida; order Caryophyllales; family Caryophyllaceae; genus Spergularia; species Spergularia marina. The sequence continues at coordinate 8,658,766 of OY804561.1, forward strand.
GAGTAGTAATATGGATCTTTTCTCCGAGTGTGAAATTGCTGTGAATGGTATTAACAATGTGTGTAATCATGTGGATAGATTGAGCAATCTTTATGACATTTGCAGGGGGCTCTCAAAAGCACTACATGTGAATGTGGCTCACATTATTACACGATCTTGGAACAACAGCGCAGATCTTTTGGCCGCACAAGCACGGTCGGCTATTCCACAAGGCCCCGTCATGGGCACTTCCCCAACGATGATTGAGCTCCGGGATGGTATGGGGCTCGCCTCTTTGTTCGATGAGAATGACACTCTCGTGCCTCCTTGGGAGGTTGTAATAGCTAGTAGTAGTTGTAGTAGTAGTTAGTTGAGGTCTTTTTCGTCGAGTACCAAAAAAAAAAAATTAGATGGAAATTTACTTTTCAAAATCTAAAATCTCATTTCGAGCACCCGTAGGATATTCGTAGTGTAATTACACAAAAAATCACATTTCAACCTAAAATCTCATTTCGAACACCCATCTATCTAACCCGTCATGCAAATTTTTCGAACTTAGATTAGCCAAAAAGCGGGTACACCCACCTTAAAATGCGTGTTCGTTCGCCCTATGAACTTTAAAGGTGAACGGAGGAAGTATGATTTAAGCTTGCATCATGCTTTCGTCGAGAAAATCAATGATGGAGAATTGGAGAAGAAGAAGATGAACAAACAACTACTTAACCTTAAAGGAGGGAAGAACGTTTCGGTTGATGAGCAATTTTTTTTAACGTAGACAAATAATTTTATAGGTAAAATAAAAATTAACATTTTTTTATTTGTTGTGGTTAGACCTATCAAACGGGTCGGGCGGGTAGGCTTCGGGTTCGGGTCACTACGGGTCAGGGCAAATACGGGTTCGGGCCGGGTTACGGGTTGACCAACGGGTCAAAAATACATGCTCGCGCCTTTTTTCTCGATAATTATTATCATCAAATTATTATTTTATTACTATTTTACAAGCATTTTATGTATTTTGTTATGTAATAATAATAGTTTAATTATAATTGTGTCCTTATATGTCTCGATTAATCAATTATTAATATTTAATTAATATATATCTATTTCTTTTTTATTTTTAGTTATTATAATAAATATTTTTCACAATTAATTTGACCCAACGGGTCGACCGGGTCGGGTCGGGTTATGACCCAGGCATTCAGGTCATTTTCTCGTTCGGATCGTTTTCAGGTCCGGGTTGAGAAAAAGGGGTTTTTCCAGGTTATTTTCGGGTCGGGTCAGTCTTTGATAGGTCTAGTTGTAGTGTTTAATAAATACCCAAATAGTTAGAACTTAGAAGTATGTTAAAAAAAAACAAGCTAAGTTTTTCAACTTTGGTGTTTCATTAATCATAAATACAAATTTGGTGGTTTTTAGATCCGATCCTCCTCGCTTTGGTGGCTAAAAAATACTTCTTTGCCAAAATGGTGTCTCTATTCATTTTTGTTACACCAATTTCACGTGGTGCTCCCGAACTATGTCAGAATGCTCGTGGTGCCCTACTTTTGAAACTTGTAGAATCTGGTGTCCCCGAACTTTGCACCTATAGGCACATGGTGTCCCTAACCCCCCTAATTCATTAACACTGTTAACTTTTGGATGTTAAACGGTGATTCGCATAGGATTAGTTTCGTTTTAATTATTTTTCTAATAATAACTAATAATTAAAATAAAAAACATAAAAAAAAAAAAAAACAAATTTTTCTCTCTCCTCACCTCCCCCACCGCCCCCAAGCCCCACTGCCGGTAACCCCCTTCCACCTTCCCCCTCCCCAAAACTGCCACCACTAGGCCGCCCATGGCGGCGCGAGCTCATTGGGGTGACTCGTCAGGGTCGACACCCGGCCGAGGAGGGCTGGTTTGGGGATTTTTAGGGGTTTGATTTTGAGAATTTTCTCGAATTAGTTTAGGAATTTTTTTGGGTATTTTTCTGGGATTAATTTGGAGGTTATTCTGGGTTTGATTTGGAAATTTTATGGGTTTGTTTTGGAGATTTTTCTGGGTTTGGTAGTTGGGGATTAACAATAAGAATAATAATAATAATTATTATATATATTACCCCTAATTTCTCGGTAAATTGCGCCGGATTTCGCCCAATTAGGTCGCACAATTTCTCGGCAAAGTGCTTGTGTATTTCTTGGTTTAGATTTTTTTTTTTGGGTTTATACTTGTGAAAATGGGGTTTGGGGGGTTTGAGTAATGTTATCTATGATTTGGGGAAGAAGATGATAGAGAGCATGCAGTAACGACAAATTTGACAAATTTCGACAAATTTTGGATGGAGACACCAAAATCAACAACAAAGTTGGCAGACACAATTTTCATCTATTTTGGAAAGTTTGGACACTAATTTGACACTTAACTCCTCGCTTTAGTGTATACTTAACTTTGTAGTTTTGGCTTTAAAAAAAGTGTGATGAATGTATAAGGAGTATTTTTGGAATTTGGAGATGGGTCGAGAAAGTAACTTTTCAAGGAGGTGGAATTTGGGGGGCTGAAGACACGGAGGTTGATGAAGAGGAGTGATTCGATCGGTGGCATAAAGAGGACGTTAGATGTCTTGGAGGTGTACTGATCGGAGGGTTGATCGCCGTTGTTAGGAGAGCTGGGGGTAGTAAGACGTCGAGACTCGTGCTATGCATTGTAGTGCGAGGTCGTTTGGGAGGTTTGTGATTAGTGTTTGATTTGGGTCATCTTCATTGTGATCTGATGGTGTTTGTCAGACATAATTTTGGTGTTAGTTGGGATTTGCAGGTCGTGGTGGCTGGGTGGTTGAATAGGTGGGAGGGGAGGAGAGAGAAACTGTTTTTTTTATATTAAGTCAGCGCCACATATGCACTTTGGAAAGCCACGTAGGACTAATCTGATAGTTTAAGATGGAATCCAACAATAGGTGGTTCTGTCATAATAGGAGTGACTTAATAGGTGGTTCCCAAAAAACATAATTCATAAGGTGGTTCCCCCATGGGAAACTTATTAGGTGGTTTCCCATAATTTATCATTTACTTTAATATTACTACATTACCTACTATTGGGTTTAGAGGTGATCATGGGCTGGGCCGGGCTTAGGGTAAAAAAGTAGGCCCGGTGTGCGGGCCGGACCGGGCTTTTCCTTCGTGCCTAATTGGTCGGCCCAAGCCCGGCCCATTCGAGTTGGTTCAAACTCTAATACCACTCACATTCCGCCCAAACAGCCTGCCACCCAGGTGGCCGGACCAGCGGTGGAGAAAGGGCACAGTGAGACCACGACCTAGTAAAAGGGCACAGTGACGCTAAGAAAGATCTAGCAAAAGAAGGACAGGTTGGCTCGTCTGCGTGACGAGATTCTCATAGCAAGGCTGGAAAAGGAAAAAGGAAAAGGCCCGCCGACTGTGTCGAAAAAGGATGCTCGGCATGATATCGTCAGGAGGCGAACAATGAGGGGCTTCAGTGAGTCGAAAAGAGGTCAAGGGTTTGGGCCCTAAATGTGCACAACGTGGCCTCAAAGAAGGGTGACCACAAAATGGTTATCAACGTGGAGGAAGAACCCCCAAGAAGTAAGAGGAAGAGCGTCCTCAACCGCCTGTCAGGGTACCAAGAAATTCCATCACACCCAGTTGAGAAGCCTAAACTGACAAACCCTCAAGAGAAAGCTTCGATGCAGGAAGAAGAAGAAGGAAAATGGGAGAAGTCGGAGTCGAAATCTCCAACCAGCAAATTTGGAAATACTCAGCCTCCAAGACCTGGTGGGACATGGTACCCAACAGCCCACATCTCGTCGTTTGAGAACCATTAGCTCCTCAGACTCGAGATGAGGCCACATGGTATCTTCTGTTTCCCTCTACCTTGGCATATATTGCGATGAACTGTTGATAGCCTCCCTCGAGGAGTGATTGATTTCTATGACGTCTTGAAAGAAAGGTTTAAGGGTCATTTTATGTCTAGCAAGATTCAAAAGAAAACCCCGATCCACCTTAGAACCATCAAGCAGGTGAAAGGCTGGATGACTTTGTTTGGAGGTTCAGAGCGGCGATCACACATGTATCGAATTAAACAGATGAGATGGGAGTGGATGCCCTCGTTAATGGGATGTCACGTAGTAAATGCAGATATGAAATGGCCACAGAAGCGCCAGCCACCCTGGAGAAAAGCCTACCAAGTGGTGTCAGCCCTTGTTAATGCGGTGCTCATGAACTAAACTGAGAGGGAGGAGGATAATGGTAAAGAGAGCAAGCGAGGCGGATGGAAATACCGAGAACTGTTTTGCCTTATGATGATGTAGATTATCGATTCAAGATGTCGGAAAAAAAACATCTTTTTCGCAATTCAAAACACTGGTACGCTAAAAGATCCAGGCCCGATGCCGGAAAGCCAGAAAACGGACATGTCCAAATTCTGTGAGTACCATCGGGGTGGGGGGATATCATGTGGGGGATTGTCCAGACTTAGAGAAAACCCTGCACAAATTGGCTGATGACGGACGCCTAGAAAGGTATTTAAAGACGGTTAGAGGCCATAGAGGCAGGTTAATGGCGGAGAAAAGGGGAGGTAACCAAAACAACAATGGATACCGACCCCATCAAAACAAAAACCAGCCAAATGTTGTTATAACACTGGCTGGGCGTATGCTTCCGGAGGGGAAAGTAATCGAGCGAGGAAGGGTAGTATGAGACATTTGGTTAATTCGATTGGGAAGGCTGCTCCTTCGGAAGTATGGATGCCTTAGTTCAGGCTGGGGCGAGGATGTCCCTAAGATATATGGACCCCATGATGACTCGGTGGTGATATCCATAAAGGTATCCAAACCATTGGTGAGGAGAGTTGGTGGACACAGGAGCTTCGCTGGATGTGATGACATTAGATTGTTTATACAAGTTAAACTAGACCAATAAGGACCTTCAAAAAATAGCAGCACCCTTGGTGGCCTTTGGAGAAACGTCGGTTTGGCATGTAGGATGCATTACCGTACCTGTGCAAATCGGAGAAGGTGAAACGGCCAGGAGGACATTCATCAAGTTTGCGGTGATAGACTTTCCCTGTCCATACAGCATTCTCTTAGGGAGGCCAACGTTGAATGCCATCATGGGACATATGGTCTAATGTTGTTGTATGCTGTTGATAATGGAAAGATGGGGATCCTAAAGGCGGATCAAAAGGCTGGTAGGGAGTGTTATAATATTATCTTGAAACTCTTGGAGTAGGTGTCCTCCGACAATAATGCGTTGCATAATTAAATATAATTAGGAATAAACCAGCTGGGATATATTAAATATACTAAGTCAACTGATTAACGTATATCGATAATGGTTTGCTGGCCGATTTTGACGTTATTGTCGTTTGACGACAGTAATCAACTTATCTGTCTTGGTAACACCGATAAAGATAGTTTCTCCAAAGGATATTATATTTGTATTTAGTACAAACTCTTATTGTTTCAATTAAAGAGTTAACTGATTATATCAGATACTGTTTTACGAGTTTGGAACTTGGGTTGAACAAATTATGTTTTTTCTTTTTGTGTAAATTGTCAAAATTGACAATTAGATGATTAAATTACAAAGAGTTGTAATTGTAGCTAAAATGATGTAATTAGTAAGGTAGGTGGTTCAATTCTACCCCTTGGTTTTTTGTTTATATTTGGTGGTTTTCCATTAAAAAAAAATTTAATAAAATGGTTCCCCAAAAGTAGTGAATTTTGGGGGTGGTTCCCCACAAATTCTCCGAAAGAAAAAAGAGATCAAATATATTTTTATTCTCTTTTGCTTCCCTTCCCACCCGACCACTACCAGTCCACCAACCTCCACCTACTTCGCTTCTACCGACCAACCCACCACCTAAGCAGCTAGGCAACCAACATCGACACCACCACAAAAATCTCCACTTACCGGCGACTCAAACTCTATATGCCGGCCCTCCGTCTCCCCCTTATCCCCCTTCCTTTCTTCTCCTCCACAAAAACACATTTTCTCTCTAATCCTAATCCCCCTTCACGCCACTCGACCACCTCCAAACCTCCAACTGACACAACCGCTACGCCCACTACCGACCACCATACCCCACGCCGGCCAGTACCACCATTAACGCCATGTTGCGCCGCCCGTAGGACCTCTGCGACACTCCCTCCTCTTTCCTTCCTTTCTTCTTTCGTAATTATTTTGCTCTCCTCGTTCATTCTTCTTCACCTGCAAGCATTGACATCTCCGGCGTCAATTAGTTGGGAACCGGGCCGGTTCGTGAGTGGACACGAGAAATAGTGTGAGTTGGGCTTTGTTTTTATTTTACTCATCACCATAACAATCGGGCTTTGAAAAAAAAATCTCAGTATAGATATGATCGGTGACGTGCGGGATACGTAGGTCTACATACACCAAATGTACCTAATAATTTGTGTAATTTTCCGGTATAAACTAGTTTGCATGCCTGAGTCACGCCGGGGCTATTTATATGTATTTTGTTTTATTATGAACGATATATATTTTTGTTTATTTCACCTTTTGTCACCCGTCATATTATAGTATAATCTATTTCTACTCATCATATTATCATCAATACCTTCTCACTTGTACGTCAGCATTATACTATTTCATTTTCATTGTACTGTCTCGCCGCATGTTATACTATTTTTTTTTCATTCTACTATCCCGTCACCCGTGATATTACATTATTTAAATTTATTATTACCATAAATTAGCTAATCACCATAGTATTATATTATATCTTTAATCTCATATTGTAAACTAAATTACCATAATTTATATAATAATATTAATAGGCTAACATTACTAATCCACGTGGCATGAGATGGTTGATTTCACATAATTGTTGTCTGCAAATGGCATGTCACAATACTACGTGTCGCATTAAAAATACTGTACATAAAGATATGAAATAAATAATTTAATTAAAAATTTAATTAATAAAATTCATTAATCAACTTATTTATTTGAATAAATTATTTTGAATTTTTCATCTTCCACATCTAATTTTTTTAATTGAATTATGTGGTTAGTTTGAAGGGGTTTTTCTTATTGATAATAATCAATGTAGTGACTTATGGCGGTTGGTTTTCCAAGTATCCTGTAACATGCTATTTCGACATACTATATATACTTTGGTCTTTTGTTTGATTTAACATACAAAAATATGTGTTTCACCTTTTTTTTCAAGTTGTCAAAATAATGATAACTTTGGTAGGGAAAAAAGTGGTGCATAAAAGGGAAAGTTTAGAAAAAATTGACGGTGATAATGGCCGTGAGGCAAGACCCTCAAAATAATCCGAAACGTAAACCTCTGGATTGGAAATGTGGAAACCTTGGGGGTATATATATTAGAAAAAGTTGGAAACCACAAAGGTATTATGAAAATATCCGTTTAAGAATTAGAATGTTATATAATTATTGTGATTGATTTAAGGTTCGATAATTTGGCATGGTCAACAATGATCAGACCAAGTTCATTTAGGGTCTATATTGTGTCAAGTTAAGTTCGGGTCATTAAAAAGAAAATTATTGTAATACGAATTATAAATAAACTTACAGTGAAAAAGGTGGTAATAAACATTGATGACCAATTGAAATTAAGGTATCTCATACATATACTTTTCTTTAATCAAGGAAAAGAGGCAGAGAAGAGATGTATAACAGTCCCGTGATTGTCAAGGGCGCAAAAACTAGTTATATTGTTATTTTACATAAATTAGCTAATAATATACTATGTGATAGTTTATTATCATATCGTAACCAATAATTGTAATAAATACTATTTTTATGTTTTATCCAATTGGAAAATACTTTGTTTCAAGTTCAAATTTATAGTAGTAGATAGATAGTTGACCCTCGGACCTTTGTAAATTATTAAAGCTTTCAGTAGTATTTTATTCGTAACCGTAGATACCTCGTACGGAGAATTAATCTTTCAATTCTAGGTTGGGTAATTCAAAGCTAGCATTTGATCCAATCATGAGTTTTAATTTAATTCTTCTCTCTAACTCTGAATTATCGTTATTCCGTGTTAATTGCTTATGATTTTCTTATTCTAGATTAGCTACATACCTAGGGTTTGCATTATCTCTCCGTAGCTTTATTAACTATTGCTTATTTAATTAATCAGGTAAAATAAAGAACTTTGATCTAGTATTAGTGTTGGTTACAATGTTGTTTCAAATCCATGAGAGTGAATAGTTTCTTGTAATTTGTCTATGACATGTGACACGTAGAAGTAACGTATAAAAAAATTGGTTAAATATACCAGCTGAGCCCAAACAAATAGAAGAAATGAGACTAAAACTAACGAGATACAAATACGGAGTATATAACAAACAAAAATCCACTATGCCTCTATAGCTCACATGTAAGAAGTGATAACATAAGAAGAAAAAAAATTCATCAAAAATAATGTGAAAAATCCCTGTAATTATAATACAACCTATTTAAATAAAGAAAAAAAAACCCTACAAATGAATCGTAGAAAATTTTACACAACGGGAGTTGTTCTAGCACCATATGGGTTATTATACCCGTTTGCCCCATTTGCCCCATTTGCGTGGTGACCATGTTTTTCCGGACTGCCTTTCTTCCTCTTCAACACCACGGCCCATGTAAATGCCTCCAATATGATAGCAAGGGCTCCCAAAGCTATAATAATCCCAGTGTATGTTCTCTTCCACTTCTTTAGAGGCTCCAATATGTCAAATCCCTTGTATATGTTCACCACACTTAGGATGATCACGGTGTATCCGATCGCGTGGTGGTACATGTTCCAGTATAATCTCAATTTGTGATCCTTTTTCGGCCTTAATAGTAGAGCAAACACCTGAAATCCAAACGTACAATTTCATTCCGAGTTTAAGAAATAAGACACTATCGGACGGTCAGATTCTACAGTAAATAACATGGTTTCTACTACTTTTAACTGTTCGCGACGGTTTAATTAGATACAATAACAAGTCGTTACTACTACTAAATGTATGTCCAAAAATTCTTATAGGATGTTATCACGTCGTTAGGTCGTCACTATGACGTATTTAGGTGGAGTATAAGATAATAAGAATATTAATAGGAGTTGAAAAATGCTAACAAAATTAATTAAAAAGGATGCAGCTTTCCTTGTCTGCGTTACGTACTTGACCATTTCCTCCAAATCCCAACTCCTTTTACTCGGTTTGTTGTCAACACAAGACCTAAAAGCATGGTCGTACGTTTGACCAAGTTTTTCCATTTATAGGAAATAATACTCCGCATGAAATAAGTGTCAATTACAATAGTATGCATGAGGTCAACCATCATAGATTATTTAGCCCATATTCCTTGGTGTTACCTACTTGTGAACACTTTAATGGACACGACACTCATTTTGTTTAATAATGTGTCTCAAAGGCAGACCTTACGAATATTAGAGAAGTGTTAAAACATAATTTAAAGAGTTTTGTCGTACTATATATAGTAATACCCAACTTAAATTTAGACTAAATCAGATGACATACATACATAAAGACGACGTTGCTGTTATTACACAATTAAGCAAGTGCCATTACACCATAATTACCATGTAATTTGGTTAAAGTATTATTGGGCTTAAACGTAATGAGAAATGAGAAGAGTTTCAATAAACCAATCACTGTGATTGGCATTATTGAGCCAATCACGGATTGGTGGCAAATTTCAGGCCATTCATTTTGCTTTTCCAAACCTGGTGGCCCAAAATAATTCCCCATCACTTGCCCTTATCTCTCTCCTCTCCATCTCAACCACCCGTCCACCACCAACAATCGGCCGACACATAACGGTAAAAGGGTTTAGGGCCCCACTTTCCGGTGCCGCGTTAGTGGCGCCGGAAAGTGGGGCCCTAAACCTTTTTTTCGCCCACTTAAGAGCACCCCACCCTAAAGAGGGTTTACCAAACCCATTCAAACACCCACCCTTTTTAGGGTGTCTTTTTGTTTTTCCGGCGAAGCCGGTGGTTTTCCGGGGGTGGGAGGTGGTTCGCCGGCCATGGGCGCTGGTCTGGGTGGAGTTCCGGTGGTGGTGCGCTTGGTTGTCGGCTGTAGCGAGGTGGTCGGAGCTAGGCTGTTTGGGGTTGGCTGGAAAGTGGACATATTTGCCCCTGTGATTGGGTCCGTGCACCCAATCACAGTAATTGGTTTATCAGCACTCAAATGAGAACATGCCGTGCTAGTTGTGATAACCACTTTTAACTACCCAACTAGAGCCTATAAATATCGATAACAAATAAGTCAATGATGATGAAGCAATCCACATACAACAAATAAGAAAAAGCACAAACATGATAATATTAGAATTTCCCTAGTAATGTAGTAAAGACAAAGTGTTTGTTCATTTTTGGCTTGAAAGGGAAGAAAAAGAAAGAAGAGTGTACCTGAAGGGTAGCTAGGCAGAAAAGAGTGATCCCAATGTTACGATGAGCGTGGTAAACCAACCCAACTGAATCGCTGCCGAGCTTAAGACCCGTGCCCCAACCAGCTACTCCGAGGACATATGCCGCGCATTGGCAACTTATGTGCATGTAAAACCATGCTGGATCCGCGGACTTGAACACCCTCATGTATCTTGCTATTATGGCTCCTAATGGCATCAGCGTACCCCAACTTATTGCATTCAACACTCCATGTATCTGAAAATCAATCGACAATTTATTAGTTATAACAAATTTTGGTCGTAGGGCTATCGTTCCGAGTTTAATTGCGTGACACAGTAGTTAATTAAAGTATATATACTAATCGTTAATTAACAAGTGATGTATGGTACACTACTATAAATGATTTAATATATGCATATAGATAGAGGTTTATAGTGTAGACACAAATAATTTGTCTATAATGTAAAATTGAGATAGTAGTAGTAAAATTTAGAATGTAGTTGTAAAATTAATTGTAATGAAAAATTCAGGTAGTAAAATTAAATGTGTGAGTAGTAAAATTTTGATAGGGCAGTAAAATTGTTGCTGATTGTAAACAATTTTGGGTGTCTACAGTGTACTAGACCTCTAGCATTGTCCAATGTCCATATATATGTTCAACATCCGATCATTGCAATATATGAAGTCAGAAGTCATAAATCAGAACTCAACTAATTGACATCTGATGGGAATAGAATGATACCTAAACAGAGTACCTAATATACTAATAGAATGAGAAAGCTTGTGCAAATGTATAATTTACTCAATTCATGTCTCGAGAAGATTAGGTTATTGCACATCAACTACATGAATATCTAGCAAAGTAGTGGTTGTTGAACCATTAGATTCGTTCTTCTTTGGCTTTCTATGTCATTACATGTGTTTGGTCAAAAATGTTGATTAAACAAAGGGTATTGGGTCGTTCATACGAAAAAGACTCAACAACCAAAATAATACAGCGACCATCTTTTTTCTTGTTTATCCGTCGAGTAGGTGCACTTGAATTTTAATCAACATCTTCATAATCAAGCCACACCAACCACGAGTCTACGAATTAGCGTAGCTTACAATTAAAAACAAACTAAAAGCAATATCCTAAGGATTTCTGAAATTTGGCGCAAATTTTATGAACTTATGAGGTACAATCTTACAGTGACAACTCTGACAATTACCAATTTTTAATCCAATTATCATTATTTGGTTTAGTTAAGTTAATCATGCAAAGACCTTCTAGAAAATTAAAGTAGTAATGAGTATGAAATTATAAGTGATAACTTTCGCTATCATCAAACACAATCTTGTTTTGGCCTCTTACATTGAATAATTAAGCCTTTAATATGTTATTTGATTCACTAGTGCGCTAACTGCTAAGGTCACCAAAAAAAAAAAAAACAAAGCACTAACTACTTTATACAGAAAGAAAGCATCAACATTATCGTAAGTAAGATTGTACACACTTTCAGATTAAATTGATAGAGACTTGAGTCGGAACAAAATGTCCGGGAATTCCAGATGAAGAAAAAATAAATTGGTACTTTCTTGTTTCTTCTCTTAGGTGCGATATTATTTTACATATGTTTGTAGTAAAAATATATTCCTGCAGACGCTTATAAATTTTTTTTCTTTTTTTACTATGGTACATTTAAAAAAAAAGACGTTGACAATTTGACATTCTTGGGCTGCTGATTGCACAAACCGTTAGTCGTTCACACTTCAAACATTCGCAATGTCAATGTGCAACTACTCAAACCTCAGATTTTCACAACTACACGAAGAACATCACATCGTTAAAAGGTAGGGTAGTTGCATATCTACAATGCTTAGAATTAAAGTTAATACTTTAATTTAGGTACATCTAATCCATTTTAAATTGAATCGGCTTCATGTCGAAGGTTTAGACACGTAAACATGAGATAAAATTAATTATCCTTATGAAATCCATTATTCGACGACTCTTACTGTTCAATGTAATGTAGTTGATTAACTGAACGATTCGAGATCAAATATGGTCATCAGGTGATGAAAAAATAACGAGAATATATATGGGGTATCACATTTGTTTTAAGATGATGTGCACTAGCGAGATTAACATACCGACAACGAATTGAAGGTATAACTCGATACATATATACAAAAGCAGAGTAAGTAGTGTACGTAAAGTTAATTAAAAAAAAAAACTTACATTCTTGTTCTTCTGTGAGGACCCACCACCGGAAGAGGTAGTTTCGCCGGAGAGAAAATTAATGTTGGAAGTGGACTTGATGTTGCCCCCCCCTTGAGCATGGGCCGACGGGTTGCCTCCTGAAACTGGGCCCACTTGCCAGACTTGATTCACGGTTGTCTTTGGCGGCTTTATTGTCGCAAATATCATTATCTCGCTTCCGCTGCTCATCGCTGACAGCTTGCTCACCTGTTCATATTATTATTATATATCAGGGTTAATATTGTAATTACACAAAACTATACTACTCCAAAATACCAATTTTTTATTTATGTGATCAATTGATGATGTAGTGATGAGCATGGGTGTGAGCTCACACAATACTTGAATCATCCAATTTTTAGCAACAAGGCAACAAGTAGTTAGCAATTTATTAGTGTATGTCCTTGTTCGACGCGTAAACACCGGTATACTACAGATTGATTCGAACATGTGACCTAATATTTGCGTACTAGTAAAAGTTTACTTGCAAATTATTCAAGGAAATTATTTACAAAAAAACAAATAAGATAAACGAATAATAGACCAAAAATAATTATTTGTCGATGGCTCATTTATATTTTTAGTAGTAAAATTTCGTCGTAAAAATGACACATACCTCGAAGCTCAAGCTGCCCGGGGCAAGAGTGGTGGCGTAGCCCTGTACACTAGAAGTGTAAGCATGCATAACACCAGAAGAGTTCTGTATGGCCACTATGGACTGGGCTCCAATCATGCCCTGGCCCGTCGGGTTAAGTGCCCACGCAACCCAGTTCGACGACGGCTGAACACCGCTGGCCCGGAACGCGATATCAGCGGTTTCGGCCGCGGAGTCGTAGGTCCAGTAGAGGAAAGAATTTAACACCGGGAGGTCATTGCAAGAGGTGAACTTTTTGTTGTTTGGGAAGGAGAAACCTTTGCATGATTGTGCACCTGTGGTGGTGAAACACAAAGATAGTAATAATGGTAATAATATTACAAGTGTTTTTGTGACAATTCTTCCCATTCTGTATGTGTTCCTTTTTTTTTTTTGGGGTATGATTTAATTTGATATTTGATGTAATGAGCTTATGATGAGAGGTTAAGTCGTGGTTTTTGAGGGGTAGAGAAATGAAGAGGTTGTGATCAAAGGAAGGTTGGGAAAAGAGGGGAATATATAGAAGAGAAGGAAGAGGTTCAAAGGAGGAGGGCTTTGGCTTGTTGTTAAAGGAAAGTTCTAAAGGGGTGTGGGGATTTGGTGAGTGTGGGACTTGTGGAGAAAAGTAGGCAAAAAGAATTGGGGTGGTTGACTAGTTCATGGCTAAGTTGGAAAGAAAATATTGGTTTTTTTTGGTGGGAGATGGTGTGATTATACATTTTTTTTTTTTTTTTTTTTTTGATAAGGTGATCATACAACTTTGTAGGCGTGTGTCCATTCTAAGGAAGACTCCAATATCATGGCAATTGACTTGCAAAGTATTGTCTTTCACTTTTATTACTTTTTTTATGGTTTGTGTGATCGATCGGGTTCGTTCGAATTAGATGAGAAAAGTTATCAAAGTTACAAACTTGTTCAACCTGAGTTATAATAAATATTACGCGGTTAGTTCCTTTACAGATGATTGCAATGCTCAATCAAATGCTAAGGTTTGATAAATTTGAAACATAATTATAATAAACGTTCCTCGTCATCTTAACACACACTGAAAAGGTAGAAAAACAGTACTGTAATAGCGAAAATTATGAACTTTCTCCGCCAAGAGAAAGATCGAAAGCTAGCCAATAGAGCACACAAACCTTCTGTCATCTTACTCATGTAAATTATGAAGTAAAGTAATATTTTCAACAAAATTAGTGGGTAGTATATAAACATATTTATACAATTATACGTTAATTAGTACTTACACCACGCGAAGTTATTCGTATTGAGACTTCGGCACATGATATTGTTAATTAGTTTGGGCCATTGACCACCGTGTTTACAATTTCTTTCTTAAAATATTCGCAAATAATTATGATTTTGGAGTACCCCGGCCGTCAAAAAAAAAAATATGATTTTGAAGTTGATGGCTTGCTTGCTTTAAATTTTAAAGTGCAATTTTGGTTAAATATAAATTGATTAAATCCAAATAAAACAGGCAAATGTGTGATAGTTGACCAGATTGTTTAATAAAGAAAATTGTCTTTAAAATCTCAAAAATATTATGATTTTGAAGTTGATGGCTTGCTTGCTATAAATTTCAAAGTGCAATTTTGGTTAACTATTAATTGATTAAATCCAAATAAAACAGGCAAATGTATGATAGTTGACCAAATTGTTTAATAAAGAAATTTCTCTTTAAAATCTCAAAAAAAAAATCTCTTTAGAAGTAGTTTTGGAGTTAATAAGTTATCGCCTTCGTGGTTTAAAAGTTTGATAATAAATTTATATTATCACTTGTTAAAATCTGTTATGTTTATATACGCTAAATAGTCATAGCGCCTGCAGATTAAGATATATAACTGCAAATTGATCTCATGAGAGCTAATACAATACTACTCTTTAGTGCCTTTCAATGACATTATAAACTCGCATAATTAAACAATAGTTATATATTTTTAGAGGAATATTATAAAATGACGATATTCGCACACTCTTGAATTAGCCCGTCTACACAAGTTAACCTAGCGTATATATGACGACGAGTTCATCATAGACTCCCGTATAAGTCTCGAGGAATGTTTGATATTTCTTAATCGCCCTCAGCTCGTATCTTATCCGTTGCTTGGTACGCTCATTATCTAACAACTCCCGCGTCCACATGGCTTTTTGGTCAAACAGTCCAATCTAAGCCAATTCATACAAGTGAAACAAATCCATGGTGGCCCCCACTCTAATAATCTCTTCTCAAGCTCGCAAAGAAATAAGTGACAAACGACCATATATTAAGTATTAAATTCACTTGAATCAAATTATAGCCATCTAGAATTTTAAATATTAAGCCACACAAAATAAACAGCAATTGTGTGTTGGCAAATGACAATTTGTAAAGATAAACCTATCCCCCCAACTCCCAACTTCCCAAGTTTGTAATCTCTCGTGAGTCATGACCAAGTCGAAGTGTAAACGAGCGAGGACTGTAAAAGGATCACACAATATGGTCCAACAAAAATGACAGTGCCCTATTAACCTTGGTGTCAGGGTCGAGACTCGAGACTCGAGCGTTCTTGAAGTGTCAGTTTCACCAAATAAGTAACATTAGTTCGTTTTGAAATTATTTTGGTGACTTGAATTTGCACCATAACAATTTAATGTGACTTGGATTTGTACCACAACAATCCTCCCCTAAGGCACATACCAAGACCCAATTTTGAAATTGATTATATAACTACGCATCAAGCAACATCTCCTATTAGCGCAAGTGTAGGTAGCACGGACACTTCTATAATCTAGCGTGTCCGTGTCCGACACCGTGTCGGACACCGACACGACACTTGACAATACGTGTCCGAAACTCTTAAATTGGTGTCCATTATTATATTGATATTTTGCTTATTGGGAAACTCTAGGACACCCCCAAGACACTTCTAGACACTTCAAGAATCTAAAATTAATAGAAGATTGAAAATAAATGTGTGAGTTGATGAGTATTTATCATCAAAAATGAATTATGCTATCGATGTTTCTTTGAATCCTTCTATACTATTAAAAGAGACTTTTTTAGAGCTCTCACAATGACCGGAGGTTATTAGAGAGTTTTGACAATTTTTTAATATTATTTAGTTATCAAGTTTATGTGACACTCTTTTAGACAATCTTCTAATAATAATAATAATATTATAATAATAAAGTTTATACTAGACAATCCTACTAATTAGTTTTCAAACTCCCATGTCATAGAATTGCTATAGTACGATAATACACATTCTAATTAGGAGTTAATGTTAACTATATTCATCTAAAAATCAAGTGAAGGTTGCTAAATGTGATAGGTGGTTTTTTTTTTTTTTTTTTTTTTTTTTGCTGAAATGTAAATTTTATTGCAAAAGCTTGGTGGGTTTTCATCTGGAAACTTTGTGATGATCTTGAATTCGTCAATTTTCATGTCTCTTGATGATAAATGGTTCCAATATGATTTTCATCTCAATAAGTATTTAGAACCCCTATATAAGTTCCATTATTGTCAGTTAATATGTAGTATTAGATTGTAGTTAGCCTTCTTCATTTGTTAGGATTAGCGTACGATATGCGTTAGTGTAGAAGGTGTTTCCAATCACAATTACAGTACTAAACGCAAGACAAACACTACGTACTTATCCTAGCTCAACAAAATACGTTATAATCCTACGTACTTTGTCATGAGTTTTTAATAAGTGTGTCCAATATCTAGCCTATAGGTTGTATAAATATAATTGTATAAGCTTTGCTTCTTCTCCTTCTTTGTTTGTTTTTTCAAAAGAATTAGTTGATATATTATTTATCATCCGAAAGAACATTTCGAATAGACTTACAAAAGTATAGCTATCCACTAACAACCTATTGGTTGTATAATTTTAATCTAATTGTCTAATATAACCTGTAGTGTCTGTCTAAGTTCAAACTACTCCCACCATTCATTCCCAAGCTTCATGTTGCCTTTTACACAAAGTTTTAGGAATTGATTAAAAAGTATTAAAAGCAACCGGGAGAGGAACATCCAGCACTCAGGAGACCTCTCATTCACTCAGAAGTTATAAAAACTTGAAACAGGAAGTTTGGTAGTGAATTCCCCTAAAAGAAAAATAGGAAGATTGGAAATGAATGAAGGGAGTATCATTCATTGAAAAAAAAAAAAAAAACTTAACTTTCGTGACACTCCTTTAACGTTAATCTCAAAATACAATGGTTGGATTATAATATTATACAATTATGAAATTAATTTTCACCAAGAATCTAACGAGAAGTTTCATAATTGTTTTGAAATATTTTTTCGCCAGCCGTGACCATCAAACCCCTAACTCGAAAAACAAATACGTCATACAATGTATAAAAAGAACTATACAGATTAATATGAAAAAATGTTTATTAAATAGAAATTTTACCACACAATATTTATATCCAAACATAAATTACAAATTTCAGTTTTAATAAGTTTGATAGAAATCATTATTAAGAAACCCATGCAACGTACGGACTTTCATCCTAGTATCGTAATATAGATAATTCTTATCTAAGTTTTATTTTATAATCAGTATTAATATAGTATTAAATAAATATTTAAATTAGTATTATACTTTTTCAAACATAAAATATGTATTTTATATAATTTAAATTAGATGTGTCCGTGTCCTACAATTTTCGGACTCCCGTGTCCGTTTCGTATCC